>CM050921.1:31478689-32678689 GCA_027742785.1 Vigna reflexopilosa | reverse complement strand
AATCATAGAGACAAACTGGACAAACACCGAGCTAACTTCAGATTTTTGTTTCAATAAAAAAACCCAAGTCACCCGGGTACAATCATCAATGAATGTTAAAAACCATTTAGCACCGGAAATATTAGGAACATAAGCAGGACCCCATACATCAGTATGAACAAGAGAGCTACTTCAAACAGCCTCATCTTCAGGGGGAGAATATAAGAGAGGAAGATGAGACTCTCACGGTCCCAAATATGATGTTTGGACCTGAAACTGAAACTGGGAAAAATGATGATGGCGGCATTGTTGTCCCTGAAATTGAGGAAAGAATTCAACAACCTGCTGAACCCATGAGACCTGCACATGATGTTGGTGGCGGCGCCAAATTTGGAAAGGTATACTCAAGGAAAGAAAAGGTCATTCTAGAATCTAGCAATGTCCAAGAGTCCAACCCACCAACACTACATGAGGTAACACCTGAGGTAACACCTGAGGTAACACCTTCAAATCCTATAAATTCCAATAATTCTAATGATTCTAATGAGTTTGTTTCTGATAATCTAGAAGCACATGTGGACCAAACTCTTGACCTACCCATTGCCCTTAGAAAAGGAACTAGAGCTTGCACCCAACAGCCACGTTACCCACTATCAAACTTCTTATCCTTTGAAAAATTCTCACCTACCCATAAAACCTTTCTCACTAACCTCAACTCCACACACACACCTTCCTCTATATCTGAAGCATTGTCTGACAGGAAATGGAAAAATGCCATGGATGTGGAAATGGAGGCGTTGAACAAGAATAGGACCTGGGAACTTGTCACCCTACCTTCTGGAAAAAAACCTGTGGGATGTAAGTGGGTATATACAATAAAGTATAGGGCTGATGGGTCAATCGAACGTTACAAGGCAAGATTGGTGGCCAAAGGCTTCACTCAAACCTATGGAGTTGATTACTTGGAGACATTTGCCCCGGTTGCTAAGATGAACACGGTCAGAGTATTATTGTCACTAGCAGCAAATAATGATTGGGATCTGCAGCAGTTTGATGTGAAGAACGCATTTCTACATGGAGACCTTGAAGAAGAGATATACATGGAGTTGCCCCCTGGGTACAAGGAACAGGTTGCTGCTGGAACTGTTTGCAAATTAAGAAAGGCCCTATATGGGCTGAAACAATCCCCAAGAGCATGGTTTGGAAGATTTACCAAAGTTATGACAAGTCTAGGCTACAAACAGAGTCAAGGGGATCACACATTATTTATCAAACATTCAGCTTCAGGGGGAGTAACAATTCTATTAGTATATGTGGATGATATTATAGTGAGTGGGGACGACAAAAGGGAACAACAAGTATTAAGCAAATGTCTTGCCACGAAATTTGAGATCAAGACACTGGGGAGGCTTAAATATTTTCTGGGAATTGAAGTGGCCCATTCCAAGAAAGGAATCTTCATATCTCAACAAAAATATATTACCGACTTGCTTAGAGAAACAGGGAAGACAGGCTGCAAACCAGTAAGCACTCCAGTTGATCCAAATATAAAACTGGGAAGTATGGAGGATGATGTTGCTGTGGACAAGGAAATGTATCAAAGACTTGTAGGCATGCTTATTTACTTATCTCACACTAGACCAGACATTGCGTTTGCTGTAAGTCTAGTTAGCCAGTTTATGCACCAGCCAAAAGAAGCACATCTACAAGCTGCTCTTAGAATTGTCCAATACTTGAAAGGGACTGCTGGAAGAGGGATCTTGTTCAGACGGAACAAGAATGTAAGCCTTGAAGCATATACGGATGCAGACTATGCTGGGTCAGTGGTGGATAGGAGATCAACCACGGGATACTGCACCTTCCTTGGTGGAAACTTGGTGACTTGGAAGAGTAAGAAACAGAGTGTAGTGGCTAGATCAAGTGCTGAAGCAGAATTTCGAGCAATGGCCCACGGAATATGTGAACTTCTATGGCTAAAGATTATATTGGAAGACTTGAAGATAAAGTGGGATGAACCTATGAGGCTATATTGCGACAATAAATCTGCAATTAGCATAGCTCATAATCCGGTGCAGCATGATAGAACTAAACATATTGAAGTTGATAGACACTTTATAAAGGAAAAGCTGAACAGTGGCATGATTTGCACACCATATGTATCTACACAGAACCAACTTGCCGACATACTCACCAAGGGACTGAACTGCATTAACTTTGAAGGAATCGTCTCCAAGCTGGGAATGGAAAACACCTATTCACCAGCTTGAGGGGGAGTGTCAAAACCGTGATTGGCGCAATTGGCGTGGAGTAGTTTAGGAAGTTTTTATTTCTATAACTGTTGCATTTATTAAATTATTTATGTTGATTGATTAATTCCCTAATAATAGGGATTTGTTCAGTAGAATTAGCAACCCATATTTCCTAAAATATGCTGCTGACTTATGTATATATAGAGGTTAATAACCTCATAATAAGATAAGACGTTTCTAGTCTAAATTTCAGACTATTTGATTTTTATGTCCTCTTCTCGTCACTGCCATCTTTAATGTAGCCTCGTTTGCTCTGCCCAGATAACTTTTTTTTTATTCCTGATGGATGCTCAATTTCGGTTACTGCAGACATAATAGAGTTATTTGATTTATTTTATTATAAATTGTGTATATTTTATATTGCAGTCTTATTTATTCCATTGTTTCTTATAAATAAATACTTTAGATTACAATTTTTTTTAATTGTTTCTTATAAATACTTACTTTAGGAGTGGAAATTATGGTTTGGAAGGAATATAAAGGATAAATATTTTGAAATCAAAGGAAATTGAGACGATTTAGTAGAATTTCCAGTATGATTGTACATAGGTTTGATTGTTGATAATTGTACGTTGTAGGAGGAGGCTAGTATCAGGTGAAGGCTACTTTTATGGTACTAACTCTTTTATTAATATTGGGTTCTATTTCTTATATTATGCATTTCTAAATATTTTTTTCGTTAGAGGATTGATTGATGCTTTATTTTAATTGTATGTTTTGAATCTTTTTCTTAGCCTTAAGTTATTTCAATTATCTTAGTGTTTTTTTTTTGTTATACTTAACTATTTATCCTTGAACATTTTCACATTTGGAGAATTGGAGATTGTTTCTTGAGATGGAACACATTAAATTTGGTTACAATTGAAAAATTAAACACACTTGATTAGTTTTCAGTTGAGATGATTATTACTTTTAACATTTTTATTGAAATGTTAAATATGTTTTTAAACTTTTAATTTTTATGTAAAATTAAATTTCATTCATATTTTAAATTTTAAATTATTTTTATTCTCAAACTTTATTAATAAATAAAAGTAGCTCTTTGCATGAGAATTTGTACTGGCCAACAATGACATTCTCTTAAGCTTTGATAACTCAGGTGTACTTTATCCTTTAGAACTAGAAACACACTAGATAAATTGTGCTGAATGTTAGAATTAATGAAAAGGAATGTTAATTTTAAACACTTTTGAGTTTTGTTTGAGTCACAGAAAGATGGGAGTAGGATGACAAAATATCCATGTATACGGATATTTGTGATAAAATCTATAGATAATTAGTATATGTACATATTTATTATATGTAGATATTATTTTATATATGCTTATAAGTGGGTTAAATGTGTGTTTGCGGATATCCATTATTCATAAAAAAAAATAAAAATAAAATTTAATTTATATTTTATTAAGTTATATTTAATTAAAATTAAAATTAATTTATATTTTATTAGATTAAATTTAATTAAAATTAAAATTAAAATTATATTTATATTTAATTTATATTATATTTTATATTTTTTTTTTGTAATTTTATTTTAATATTTTATAAAATATTTATTTTTAAATATTCATATATATCAACATGTATTTGCAAGTTTTAAAATACCCACAAATATATTTTAAATGGGTATTTATATTTTAAATGGGTATTTGATGGATAACGAGATGGGTAACGAGTTGATGTTTTTGTTATGGGTGGAATAGCGGTACACTATTTGTATTCGACTTAACTGTTGTCATTCCTAGATGGGAGGTTGTGCAGGGAAAATCTTTTGGTCTCCATTTATTTTGGAGCTTCAACCAAAATATAATGTGCTTACGAGTAATTTTGTAGAAGAGAACCCTACGTACATGGAATCTTGAAGAATTGGTAAGAGATTTAATTTGTATTTTGAAATTGGGGAAGTGAATTTGGAGGAGGTTAGGGAGAGTTACCCTCCAATTGATTATTGATGAATTATAATAAACCTATCACTTTACTATTCTTAAAACTGAGGATTTGTTTATTGGTTGAGTCTTTAGGTGAACACATACCTTCAACAGATTTGGTGAAATGGTGGTTATGGGTGGAGAAGATGGATAAGAAGGGAGAGGCCATAGGAGAGGATGGAAGGAAAATGAGAAGGGGAGAGGAACACTAACATGACACACACGTGTTAACACGAGGACATACACATGATAGTGTCTTTTGTCACATTAACAAATCTTTAATACTCTTTACTGATAAGGACTACATTTATTCATTAATTATGTTTAAGGATAAAAATAATTCAAAGATTGAAACATGAAAAAAAATTAATTATGCATGAAAATTAAGGAAATTAAAAACATATTTAATTTTTTATTAAATTTCTCAAATTATCCAAGAGATTAGGATTTAATGGTGTTTTATTTTGGTGTACTTATCTTTAGGGATGATAAAATGAGTCGCTAGCCTCTCAAAACAAGGCGAATCGAGTTTAAATTTTTAACCTGCTAACCTCTTTTTGTTTAACCTCCAGGCTTATTTTCTATTTAAATTAAAATTTAAAATAAAATTATTTAAAAGATTAACTTTTCTATATTTTATCTTTGGTTTAATACCCCTTATGGTACCTATTTTCGTTAAGTGTGTTCGAAATGGTCCTAGTTTTTTTTTGGTGTTCAATGTTGTCCTAAAAAATTGTAATTTATGTTCAATTTAGTTCTTTTTCCAAATGGGGTTTAAATTATTAACAACCAACTGTCCAGCTGTGCAATGAGTGACACATCACCCTTGACACGTCATCATCATCTCCTACCTCCAAAAACCCTAATTTCTCCCTAACCTTAACCGCCGCCGCCACGCTCACGGCCAGCCACCATCTTCGCACCTCCATCATCAAACATTTCGAAACCCTAACCATATAGTCGCGCTGCCACCACCGTTGTTGATCTTCTCCATCTAGCAACCACCCAGAAACACCACCATGACCATCTTCCCCTTCCTTCACCGTGAATCGCCATCAACATCTTGCCGCGACAACCATGACCGCCAAAACGAGACAGCGAGCCATGCGCGGGCTCATCTTCTCCATCAAGTCTTCAACCTGCAAAGGAAAATACAGAGAACGAAAAAGCTAATTGAAGCAGAATCGCTGTCGCAAAAGCATCATTCTCCATCAATCTTCATCTTCTCCAACCATCGCGAAGCTACTCTTCAAACCTACAAGTAGAAAGAAACCAAAGAAACCAAATCGCAGACAAGCAACCACGAGCCAGATTCGCATCGCGACGCTCTGCATTTCGAAACCCATTCAGTTGTCCTCTCACGGCGGGGTAGGCGTAAGGAAGCCTTTCCCCCTTACATTCAGAAACCCTAATTTTTTGGATGGGGAAGGGACTGCCATGTGACAGTCTCTCATTGACTACGTCATGTTTCAGTTAAGGCAGGTCAACACTAATATGCATAGCTAAACAATTGGCCGATAACGATTTAAACACTGTAACAAAAATTACATTCTTTAAGACAACATTGAACAGAAAAAAAAAAACTGAGACCAAATTGAACACACTTGAAAAAAATAGGAACCATTAGAGGTATTAAACCTTAAAAAAAAAATCAAGTCTATGTTAACAAGACCAGAAAAGTTGTTAAAGTTACATTATAGATCAATTATGTCTCGTAATAAATTAAAATATCTTTTTTAAAGATCAACTGATTACTCAAACAAAAATCCAAAGTAGAGTTTCCTTTATTAATGAGAATTTACTAAGAGACAGCTGTAAATTGCTTTAGAGACCGTGCTGCTTAATATATGCAATATTAGATTGAGGGTGAAGGAAAGACAACACGAGATTTAATTCTTCCCTGATTTGACACCTTCTGAAAAAATGAATGAATATGTATGCAAGTCCCACTTGAGTTAATGATATCAACCCATTTTGGAACCAAAAAAGATTAAAAGCTTTATTTCCTAAAAAAGACTAGATACCCTCCTTATATCACATCCTATTTTATTTATTTATTTAAAGCACTTGTGTAGTTCAGTATTTTCACACTACTTCCGGAAGCCTGAAGAATGAAAAAGAATATATAAAATAAGTGAGAAAAAGAGAGCTTAAAAAAATGAAAAATGTAACGAGCAACATAATAATCATAAGAAAGGGGAATTTAAAAATATAAATAAACGTACTTGTAAAACAATCATTGTTATGAGATGTATGATGTGTCTTGTATGAGTTGAAACTGAAACTGAAATAACATTTAAATAAAGATTAACATCAAATAATTTTAACCCTTTTGCTTTTTTCTCCAAAGAAATAAGTTTAACTGTTTGAAATTGAAGTTTTCTCTGGACGTATCTACGGTTTGAAACTTTTATAATTAAATCAATTCAGAATTATAATTAAAATTTCTCCTTCTCTGATCTAACTCTAAAAATGTAGGGATTTGAGGGCTTAACCCACACCAGTAACTGTATGTAAATCAGCCCCTTTGGGCGCTTGTTTGAAACTGTAAATTTCTCAAACGCAATAATTGTCAAACCTTAACCTATTAACCATTGATAAATATCATGAAAACTTAAACCCAGTAACCATCAATTCATCATTACAAACAAGCTTGGAAGGATACGACATGATCACTGCGACTTCGAGTAAGCTTAGTAAAGGATGGCTTACCCCGGGCTGTTTTCAAGGGGCCTGATCTATTCCCGTGCCTGATTGGCAAAGATGTCTCATCTGCATTCAAGCTTGATGTTCCCTTTTCCATTTCTAGTAGACCAGAACTGTAATCCATAGTGATGAGGGAAGATTCAGGTCCATAAGTTAATCTCGGGGTTACCCCTTCACCATCCAACCAACTGCTATCAGAAAACACAAGGTCACCTCCAAAATCCGATTCATGGCACAAAGAGTCCTTCTCACTCTCATTGGTGTCGTTGTAGATCAACTTAAGAGCCTGCACAACTTCACCCATAAAAGGCCTTTGAGTGACCTCCGGGTGGACGCACATGGAAGCAATAGCCGCCATCTTTGCCATCTCATCGAAGTCATACTTTCCAGCCAAAAATGGATCCACCAGCTTTTCTAAACCTTCCCTGTATCTCAACAGTGGTCGAGCCCACGTTACAAGATTCTCCTCTCCTTGAGGTTGAGACATGTCCACTGGTTTTCTGCCTGTTATAAGCTCAAGCAGCACAACACCATAACTATAAACATCACTTTTGACGAGTAAATGGCCTGTCATTGCATATTCTGGGGCAACATACCTGCCAAATGGAATAGTAGAAATTGCATAAGTTAAAGGCTAGGAATTTACGATGGCATGAAAAATATAACGTCAATCTAGAGTTGAACATTATATAAGAATAAAAATCTCATAGAGAATAACTTTATGATGTTGATTGATGATGTTATCTAATGTTAAAGAAATTGAAAACCATACAGCATGTGCGTACATACACACAGAAAAGAACCACCGCCATATGCTATGACAGTTAGGTTCAAACCCAAGCCGCGAAGTGGAACTCAAAACAATGCTAAATCCAAATCCCACGGACAAAGTCTTAGAACATACCCAAAAGTACCCATGACCCTTGTAGAAATATGACCATTTCCTTCACCCGCTTCTCTGGCTAATCCAAAATCAGAAACCTTAGGGGTAAAGTCATCTTCTAACAACACGTTACTAGCTTTAAAGTCTCGGTGAATTACACGAGGATTGGAATCCTCGTGTAGATAGGCCAAACCTCTTGCAGATCCAATGGCAATTCTTTTCCGTGCTTCCCAATCCAGAGGGCAGTTTTTCTTGTCATCACCTTCAGGATCATTAACAGGAACTAAATTTGATTGATATAGAAAGCATTATAAATTGAACAAATGGCACACACCCAGAACTAAAGAAAATAAGTAATAATTACCATGCAAATGAGACTCAACACTGCCATTGCAAACAAGCTCATAAACCAAGCAACGCCTTCTCCCTTCTATGCATATTCCAAAGAGTTTCACAAGATTACGATGATGCAAACGGCTTAGCATCTCAACTTCTGCAATAAACTCACGGTCTCTATTCTGACCATTCCTTGTTAGCAGCTTAACTGCAACTTCATTTCCATCATCCAATGTCCCAGAATAAACACGTCCAAATCCTCCTTCTCCTAATACTCTCTGAGAATTGAATTTATCTGTTGCTTTCTCAAGCTCGGAAAAGGAAAATGTTTTAACGGAGAGAATAGAAGCAGCAATAGCGGACACAAGGGACATAGATCTTGAGCTCATAATTCTGCCTGACAACATAGATTCCAAGCCTGCATAATCCATCCATTTATCACTTCAACTATGATACAGTTTACATAACAAAGTAAATTTATCAAGACTCAACTGTCCAAGACAACATAAAGTGGAATTCATTGTCTTGAATATGAAAAATGTTGACTTCACCAGTCTATTTGATTGTAGGTATATTCAATAGCCACCAAAAGTAAAGGGCATATCACTAACTTATTGATCCAATAGAAATACTAGCGTCCTTTTAGTAGAAAATATGATATAAGGATATGTTACTACAGTCAAAGTACCAATGACAGGCCTAGAATCCTTGAGGGACAAGCAGAGGCCCACCAAAGGATTGCCTCCGAAGAAATTTTTTTCCAGTAAGAAAGATTACTTGACTAACCTTTGGAAAGTAAGTGCTATCCTTTTGAAATAGTAGTTATATTGATGGGGATAAGAATCTGTTTTACCATTATTATATAATGGTCCTCATGTAAATCAAAAATATCTAATTTAATTGTGAGACAAAATTAACTACTTCATAAGCTAGGCAAACCTTTAAAAGCCAGTGTAAAACAAAAAGATATTTTCCAAGTACTTTTCAAAGAAAAAGAAATGACTAGACTAATCTTTGGCACATAGTAAGCAAAACTTAGTGAACTGATAAAATAAAGTTGCAAATGGAACTATACTCAACCTACCAAATGTTATTTTAGGCATTAATTCAGTTAAGCATAATTTACAATAAATTGCTTACCAATCTAACAACAAATTCTTCCGATTCTATATAAGCATCTGAAAATTATTTTATGAAAATATTAACATACACAGTAAAGTAAAAAGCTATACCATATCTCTTATTTAGATATGACGTGAGTGAAGGGCCGATAGCTCTTGATGAGCTCCTAACTTTCCACCATTTCAACAAAATGAAAAATGCTCCAACCAAAACTAAAAAGGGTACAGCAGAACATAGAGAAATAATGAGTATGGTTTTAAGAGTCAATTTCTCGTGCTCATTCATGAAGGAAGCAGTGATTGGGAGAAAACCAACGGTATCACTGGGCAGGGGACTACTCCCAATTAGATATCCAGGTGGCAGTGATGATGGAATACCTGGATACCAACTGCATTAGTCTCATGCAGTAACATATGATAATGATAAGTAAAATGTCATTAGAAAAACAGAAACTACTACCTGGATAAGCAACGTACAATGTGGCATAATCACCAAAAAGGCTCCTATTTAAATGAACTTTTTTGTTCCAAAACCTCTCATATAACAGAAGTGCAGTGGTATTGTCAAATTTTTCCCCAAGTGGAACCAAGTCAATATCGACAATGGTTCTCCACTGATTTTGATTGTCAGCACTGACACCTATTATCCTCACTTGGCTCTGCTTCAAATATGTTCCAGATGCAACTTCAATCTCTAACTCAGTAATGACTGGAAAAACAACCAGAGGAGCTACACCCAGTACTAGTCTGACTTTCATGGGAAATATACAGCCACAAGGTGAACCAAAAGGTGTTGCAGTGAATGGATCAGTACAGATTTGGCTACAAGCTGCAAGAAATTATTTTGTATGGTGAGTGTATGGCTTTATGGTATAGTCATGTTAGATAACAAAGATGTGGGGAATGCCATTTCACATAATTGTGTGCAATTTAATAAGAAAAGGATTGAACTCGCACTCATGTCAACTGAAACTTCGAATTTTCCATTATAGAATATCTAGTTCCACTCCAATGTATTAAATATTTACTAAACCTTTCAGGCCAACCATACCTTAAGACAGCAGACTATGAGAACCTGAAGGCATCTTGAAATAACATTGTGAAACTAATACAATCCAAAATTTTCTTTTACCCCATTGCACTTTTACCCTTACCTAGTGAAGAAAAAATCAAATATAGTATACTTATTAATTTAAAAAAAAAAGTAATCAAGCAACAAACAAACTAGATCCGAATGATTCTTCCAAATAATCCAATTTTTGACATCATGCCTATTTACACTATCTTACCATGTATGACAGTATCATACATTAAAAGAATCAATTTTTGATTCCCTTCACCAACACACAATACAAAATACAAACTTAGAGAATTGTATGAAAGAAAAAAGGACTATAATTAAAGTATTGCATCAGCAGAAAAGCCATTGAGATTTTAGAAATAGCCCTGACCATGGTAAATGTAGTAGCAGAAGAGTGTATAACATTCAGGAAATACCTGGGTCTTTATAGGGGGATAGAACCACAGGATAAGATTTACCACTGTGGTGATGATGGTCATAATGAGGAAGTTTTGGTCTTGGAGTCACAATAGGACCTACATAAGAAAACTAATTCTTAGTCTCGTAGTAAACATGAAGTATAATGACCCGTTGAAAAATATGATAGCTTACCTTGAGATAGAGATTGCCTAAAAGGTTTAAGTAACAATGTTTTAGCTCGTTCAGATGAAGCAAATGGGACATTCATAGAAACTGAGTTCACTGCAAAAAAATGAACCTATCACAGTGTTATAGACAGCAGCATAGTTAAATTTGCAGAGAAAACGTCAAAAGGAATCTCTTAAAATCATTTAAAAATAAATGAATTAGTCACACTCCTTCTCAAGTAGCCACCTCTGCCTAGTAGGCAAAAGACTTTCGTTTCCATTTAAAATCCTTTCCATGAATTCCAAAGTGATTTGATATGAACTGAGTTCAAGAATATAAAAGTAGCATAGGATTCATTTAGAAAAAAATCTATCCAATATTGGAAGGATTCTATACTACCATCTTATTTAATTTATTCTGGCTTTAGTATTTTTCATGATCAAGAGCCTATACATTATGCATATCCTCTAATATCCTTTTCAATGGATTAATGGAAATATAATAAAGTATTAAATCTCCAACTGTCAGGTACACAAGCCAGCAAGATGGTAAATGATAACAAAACACACTTATGAAAGGAAATTGGATAAATAACTGGAAGATCAAGGTGGCCTTCTCTAAGAAAATTGAATAAAACATGAGAATCTGAGACATAATAACCAAACAATTTTAAGAAACTTAAATAAGAAAATGAGAAAGTTTGTTCATAGGAATATCTAATAATTTAAAATATATTATGTTCAACAGCCACTGAGAGAAATGTCTGTTTACAGTTCAATCATTAAATACTCCAAAAGATGAAGCATTTTAAACATCATGTAACCATTGTCAAAAGATTAATTTATAATAGACTCCACATTTGCAGAGGATTAGTGTTATTGAATACAAAGATATAAAACAATAGATTTCCTACATTAATTAACATTTAGATTTTCAAGTATTCCAGTGCTAAATCATTGGTCTGCATAAAACACTACAGGGCAGATGTTAGCGAATGCATTTTTCAACTAATACTTCTTCGAATGACAAAGGTTGGTGAGAAATGAGCCAAAATACAATTTGTCCTGGGCTTCACTAAAGAATAGCAGACACTATCTCATGTTCAACTGCACAGCAGATTCTGACACATCAACACAGACTTACTAGGCACATGCACACAACAGATCCCATATGTACAAGTCTTCTCCTAGAATTCCTAAATGAAAAAAAAAAAAAAATACAAGGGGAACACATGCCCCATTAAAACAAAAACCACCAAAGACCATCGCAATATGTCTAAGGCCAAATTTGAATTCAAATGGAATCCCTGCCCCAGAATGTATGACATTACATTCAGATCAATTTTCTCTAGAGAGAATGCCAGGGTTGCAAATGAAAACATTGAATTTGGAAACGAATTTATTTGTCTAAATATCTGATGCAGCAACGTCGAACTGTTTTCAACTGGATACAGTCAGCTACATTCACCAAACCATAATGTTCCATTCTGAATCATGCCTGCCTATATAGACAAAATATTGCCCTTGCAATTCTTCTTAATGATTTCACCTATAATTTTTCTCAGTCTTCTTCTACCTCTAGTAATAGGTAATTAAGGATACTCTCCATCTAATCTACCCTCCTAACTAGGCTTTACTTGTGTTATGCACATGCACCCAATGATCCAACCACCTAAACTGAGATGCTACCATTTTTCAGCAACAGTTGTATACGCCAAATTCTCTCTAATACATTCATCTTTAATCCTATCTCATGCCCCCTCTTCCAACTTAACATCTCATGGCTACTACGTCGGTTTTATTCTCTTGTAGGATTTTTACTGCCCAAGAATCAATTCCATGTCACAATGCAGGTCCATAATCGGTACTGAATATATAACTAAATAGAATCCAACGAGTAGGCATAAACAGTGATTTCATTTTAATCTAGTCTATGAGAGGCATGCTAGACATGCTTTGTGACAAATTGTCAGATTAGTGGATGAAGAAGAAGCCAATGTGATGAGAGATGGAAAATGAGCAGTAGGACCAGATAGAAGTGTAGTGGAATGCAGTCATAACATTAAAATACTAATGATGTCCGCTTGTATGCCAATCCACACAGACCAAACTACTCTATTTACAAACATAGGCAAGATTCAATATACCCAGCAAAGCCTCGTGAAAGAATTAGGTTTCATATATGAGGAGCAAGTATTATCTAGAACTAACGAATAATTAAATTATACAGCCGCACATCGAGTCTAACAAAAACTACATGTAAGAAACACTAGAAAGCTGCTCAAGACCAAATAATCAAGAAGAAAAACAAATTGAACAAAATTTAAGAAAACCAACTAATTATTAAACATAACATGAACTCCCGACATAATCAATAGTCATAATAACTTTCTACTACAGTTAGGTGCTGTCAACATCAACCCATTGAACAACCATCGCCCTATAGTGAAAATGCACTAGGTAACTTATAGTTACAATTCACCAATTTCATTGTCTGCCACATGTTAGCTAATGTGCAAATATTAGCTTGACATGCTACGGCTCAACCTCAACAAATTAATTCTTCAATCTTCATAGATTTCCTTCCACCGTTATACACTCTCCCTGGTGTAACCATTCAAAGACCCTGCACAATTGAAAACCAACCTCTCTCCAAGAAATTTCACGCGGCAGAAAACGACAAAAGCTCGTGAAATCGTTGATAGTCATTCATGAGAGCAAAATAATAGCAGCATGCGAATTGATTAAGCAGCGTAAACAACGGGAAGGAATCATCGTGTTTGATACCTTGGAAAGAGAGAAGCAAAAAATGAAGGAGAGCAAGGATGAACATGAAGGAGGTTGACATCAAAATCATCGTCAGTAATTGAGCTCGCAGAAAGCCGTTATCGTACAGCAGTTACAGTGTACACAGCAGCGGCATTGGCGTGAGACGCCGAAGGAAGCATCAGCACGCGAATTGGAAAACCTAGAGGAGAGAGAAGAATGTACAAGATGACGGTGGATTGAGGAATGCGAAGCTTCTAGAACCCAGAAATGCAGGAAAAGAGAGGACCAACGGCGCCGATAACACGCCGCTTGTACGAATAAGGTGAAGAAGAAGAAGAAGAATATTGTTGAAGAAAGGTCTAGAGAGAAATTAGAGAGAAAGAAAAATGGTGGAAGAGAAGAGAATTTTGTTGAATGAATGTGTTTACGCAATTGAAGAGAGTTGATGGTGTAACACGAGTTTGTGAGTGAGTGTTGGAGCCATAAACGACAAATGGAAAGCCGTTTCATGGCGTCATTTGAAACAGTTCTACTACTTCTTTTCTTCATAGGCTGACGCAATTCCCTATAGAGAACTGATCCAATGTGATGCGGCATCATGGAAGAAGATGGGCCTCTTTTTTCTCAAATCATACTCATCCTTTTCATCTGATTATCAAATCAAAATGCTCCCATGTGCGACACCATATGCTCATTCTTTTTGTTTACCAGTTCTTCCTGGTTTTGGCATTTCTTTTAGAGTTTTTTAATATTATTTATGAAGAACATTAATTAATCTTTATAGCTGTTGTCTTTATTCTTTCTTCTTTTATATTGTTTTATAATAATTGTTTAAGGTTTTTTTTTTCTTACTAAAATAATATAATTTAATATTTTTCATTGAATTGTCCATTTTTTTTTCGTTTTTCATTTTAATGTTTATTTTTTTCTCTGCTATTATGACTATTTCCCCTCTCCTTACATTAAAAAAAAATTATTTCATTTTGAAAGGTAAAAAATGTACATAAAAAAATAAAGTTGTATAACGATACAGATGAAATAATTAATTTATATGTGTGCATTTATTATTATTTAAAATAATTTAAAAAATTATAAATGTTTTATTAAAAATATTTTTACTTCTTTATAACTAAATTTAAATAACACTTAATAAAGAATGAATATTATTATTGTTTATTACCATTACTAAAATATAATACAAATTATTTATTACCAATACTGAACTACAAAATTTATTTATTACCAATACTGAACTACAAAGTTTATTTATTACATTACATAGGTGCTCTTTTAAAATAGTTTTACCTACACTTCTAAAATGAGATTAGATGATACGAAATAATACTATTATGGTAATTAGTTAAAAATATCTTTAAGTCATTTTCTTAAAATAATTAAATTTTAAGTTTAATTAACTTTACAATATCATTATATAAGATTATATTTTTGCATTCGTTTATATATTTTGAATTGATCTTATTTCTAGTTAGTGTGAGACTTCTAATATTCTCCCACGTCAATGTGAGATTTGCACTCATTTATATATTCTAAATTAGTCTTATCTCCGGTTGGTGTAAAACTTCTAACATATTCTCTCATGTCGAGAGATATATATCTTATACGTTTGACTGACATTAATGGATGGTCTGGTAGCAACCTAATAGCAGATGGAATACAAATTTTACCCTCTCTGAAAAGATACCCATTATTCACATAGAACCCTCCTTGAGACTTATGTATACTCTTCATAAATGGTGGAGAGTCTTAAGAATATAACTCAGCTATGTTATTAAATCTAAGAATTTGGGCTTCCAAAGTGGATAAAAGATTGTTTCTTCTTAATAAAGCATTAGCCACAATATTGGATTTGTTTTTCTTGTATTTAATCATACAGGAGAATTGCTCCAAATACTCCAACCATTTTGCTTTTCTCTTTTGCAACTTATGTTGGCCCTTTAAATATTTGAGTGACTCATGGTCACTATGAATGACAAACTCCTTGAAAACAAGGTAATGTTCCCAAGTTTGAAGGACCCTCACAAGAGCATACAACTCCTTGTCATAAGTGGGATAGTTATAAGAGGCACATTGGATGTCCTTCTTGCAACAAAATCACACCTATGCCAACTCCCGAGAATTGGTGCCTTAGTGAGTTTTTCTTTGAGGAGATGAAAGACCTTTTGTTTTTTTCCCCAATGGAATGTGACATCTTTCTTCACTAACTCATTTAGTGGTGAAGCTAGACTAAAGAAGTTAGAAACAAATCTTTTATAAAAGCTTGTCAAACCATGGAAGCTCCTAACTTCTCCCACATTTTTTAGGGCTGGCCATTCTTTGTTGGCTTTTATTTTCTCGGGATCAGAATGAATCCCTTGCTTATTAACCATAAAACCCAGGAAAATGACGTTACCTACACAAAAAGTGCACTTATCTATCAAACAAATGATTGACTTTAAGAATGGAGAGGATTGACCTAAGATGATGCACATATTCATGCAGACTCTTATTATACACTAAAATGTCATCAAAATAAACAACTACAAAATTTCCTACGTAATCCCTAAGAACATGATTCATTAGCTACATGAAAGTACTTGGTGCATTAGTAAGGCCAAAAGGCATCACTAACCACTTTATAAACCAAATTTGGTCTTAAAAGCAATTTTTCACTCATCACCTTGTTTGATTCAAATTTGGTGATAACCACTCTTAAGATCAATTTTATTTGAACCATGTAACTCATTCAACATATCATCTAGTCTAAGATTATATGCCTATTGATCATTGAATGTTGTGCTCCACTCAAATTAATATTGCATATTAAATGCAATAAATAAGGAATGACTCTTAGGTCATCTCTCAATGACTAATTTTTGGTTCAGTCATAAGATTAAACACATAGTGGTGGGGGGGGGGGTTGAACAGATTGTGTGAACCAAAATTAACTAAACAATTAACACAAATTAAACACAGATTAAAACCAGGTTGGTCACTAGTTCGATTGCAATGTTTCCTATCCTTGATTTATAATAAGTTACACACTCCTTTCACCCCTAATCCAAAACAAATTAACCAACTAAGCAAAGGTTAATCTGGTCTTCAAAATTGCGAATTAAGCAAACACAATGCATATATCTAATCAATTCTGCACCACACATGTTAATCAACTAAGCAGAGATTAAACACCAATTAGACTACTAAGTGTGGCCTAATTGCAAGTACAAAACAGATTAAACATAATGCAAGGCAACAACAGCATAATCAAATGACAACACACCAATCTCAAGGGCACAATTGCAATCTCTCTAGTCACCAACCAATAGAATTCAAGCTCCCATTAAATAGAAAATGAAAAACACAAACAAAACTTAAAATTCATTGATGAACAAGGTCTGGAAACAAAGCAGAGTGCAAACGAAAGAACAACCAAATGAAGTGAAGCAAAACATAAGAGAAACTTGAAAATGTAAATGGAAACGAAATAGAAACTAGAAAACGTAAATGCAGAGAGCAAATTAGAGAAAAACGAAAGTTCATAACAGTAAAACACAAATCGAAATTGAAATGGAATTGTAATAAAATTCTAAAACGAATTCAATACATGAAAAGAGAAGGAAAAAAATGAAAAACCTAAGGGAGAGCCCCCTGCTACTGTTCACGTTCTAGCCATCTCAAAGGGAATATAATGAATGAATTATAATGTTGTGGCTGCATGGGCACTTCACATTAGGTCTTAGGTCAACCCCTCATTTGGGCCTCTCACTAATTGACCAAAAATAGGCCCAAAATGTCAAGTCTGCCCAAAATGACAAAAAGAAAAATGAAAAACAAAATTAAAATCTAAATAAACATAAAATGTTGAGGTGGAAAATAGTCGCTGATGTGGCAGCTGTCTTAATGTCCCAAAATATAATCCCAAAATTTCCATGAAAATAATAATGAGAAAAACTAGGGTCAGATGATTCAAATTATTTAAAATAAGAATTATTGGTCAAATTAAGCACAAATGGCGAAAATGAGACAATAATGGAGAGTTAAACACAATTCACTAATTAAATTCAGTACAGAAAGCTAAGTGAATAAGACAAAATAATGATTCGTCACCTATACTTTATTTTTATGATGTTGATGGCCCTACAATCACAACACATGCGACATTTCCATCTTTATTGGGTAGCAACAACACAAGGACTTAAACTCTTTTGAATCCACCTCTTTTTTAGCAAGTATTGAACTTGAGACTCTATCTCCTTAGTTTCTTGAGGATTTGTCCATTAGGTAGGTCTATTAAGAAGACTAGCCCCAAGCACGAAGTCAATTTGATGTTTATTCCCCTAAAAGGAGGAAGCCCAATAGGTCCCTCTTTAGGAAATACATCATCAAATTCCTTCAAAAGATTTTTTATGGAAGGAGACAAATCTTTAGTTATAGACTCACTAGTTGTGCATGTGAGTGTTCCTTGACACAAAAGGACGTATGAAGGTTGTTCAACATTGATACGCTATCGTTGATGCGATCAAATTAATACTACTAAATTATAACAACTTCAATATTGCTAAGATAGTAGCCAACAAAATAGAAAGAGTAAATTCAACCATAAGTCGTCCCCCAACAAACACGGAATTGATTATTAAAAATTTGTTCTTATAAAAACTATACAAAAGGGTTAGTAAAATAATAAAGAAGATAAAGATAAAGAAAAGATTAAAGAATGAAGTAACAAAATATAAAAAGAAAGAAATTTATAAAGAAATTTAAAAAGATAAAAGAACAATGATAAAGAAAATAGGTTGATCTCACTACTTTTTCAAAATAGGATTCACCATTGGTTATCTAAAGATTATTGTTCAATTAATTATTATCTTATATTTTCAAATTAATCATTGTAAATTTTCAATTAATTTGTTGGCGTTCTCACTCTTAACCAAAGTACATTCTTAATTAAAAGCAAAAACTTTATAGATTAATCATAGTAAATTTAACTAAAGTACATTCTCAATTAAATATTATTATGTCTAATCATGTTTATTCTTTTACCACTTATATAAAGTAAAAAGCCAATTAACCAAAGTACATTCTTGATTAATTCTTTTTAAAGTTTTTACCAATAATCAAAGTACATTCTCAATTATTGGAAAAAACCCATTTAATCATATGAAAGTTTCTAACTTTAATCAAAGTAAATTCTCAATTAAAATTAAAAACCCATGGGCTCATATGTTTGATATGTTCTGTAGATTTTACACCATGCTAAATTGCTATAATTTAAAAATCATTACTTTTACTTGATTAAGAAACAAAAGACATAAATAAAAATAAATCACAACAAGAATCAAAAGAAGAAAAAAATTTACTCATCTAACCTTAGAATCCAATTAAGAAATTACAGTAGAATCAACCCCAGAGGATTAACACTCCATGAAATGTTCAAGTAACATGAAAATATAATAAGAGATGGTGAACATGAGAGAAGAGAGGGTGGACAAAATTTGAACCCCCCAAAGGGTTCCTAAGCTCTTCTAATGTCTTTCCCTAAGTCTCTTTATATAAAAATTAGATTGGGCTTTGTTTCAGGCTTTTCTGTTAATGTAATCTTCTTTATGATAATGTAATCTCCTCCAATTATCTTCTAAATAATCCAATATCTTCAAAACATATTTGATTGTTATGGAGATCTAAAAATATTTGAGAAGATATATGCTAAATTAAAAAAGATTTAGTAAATATTATCTTTTGATATTTATTGATATAGTTAAATAGGTAATTATTTAACAATATCAAATAAAATATCTTAAGATATATTTTTCCCAAATTATTTTAATCATAAACATTTATCAATTATCAAAGCCCTTTTAGTAGAAAAAAAATAGAGAAAACTGCAATATCTAATTTTTGTTGTATCTTTCCTCTTCTTGGCTTAGCCAAATTTCTTCACTTTTTCATGCTATGCTTGGATTAACTCCTTATGGTCTTGATTATTTTTCATTTTTTGTGTTGATAGGGGGAGTTATGTGAAAGCTAAACCCATATATCCCATATGTGTTTTTGATGATGACAACAACAAAAATGTTTTAATAATTTCTTGCACACATAGCAAAATTATTGTTTATATTTGTATCTGTGCTTGAACTATATGTTATGCATATTCATTGTGCTTGTACATGTGATTATATTTGTGTAATGCATATTCATTGATTAATATTGATAAATTTCTTTGCACATTGCATATCTGTACGAATTAATTGATTACAATGTTTATATAATCTGTTAGATTCATCAAATATCAGTATTTTCTTAATAGTGGGAAAATTGCAAGTTTTAACCGATTACATTATATGTATAATTGATTAAAACTCATGTCTTTGCTTATTCTTGATTACTGAGTGCATTGATGAGTTTTGATTGAAAAAGTTTTCAAATTTGCTTAAGTATGGTACTTAACGATTACAATCTTTTCTTAATCGATTAAAACATGTGTGCATTGAAAACTTGTTTTTGATAAGTCGTAACTACCTTAACGATCATATTTTTAAATGATACGACTTGCATTCATTTCTTAATCGATTACATACATTGCTTAATCTGTTATATGTGTTAAATATAATTTTGTTATAGCAGTATTAATTGCTTAATCGATTACATTAATAACGTAATCGATTAAATTGTGTCAGTACTGTCATATCTATAAATAGACACATAGCTCTTTGCATTAAACAACTTTTGAAATCATAATTTTCATATCTGATAAAGTTTGTTAAGTTCTTAATTGCAGGAGCGTCTGTGCTCCAAGAATCAAGAAGCGTTTCATTTGAAAAGAAATCAAGTCAAGGATTCCTGAAGAATTGTTGTACTTTATAAGTATGATCAATCTGCACTGTGAGGTGTCCTACTGGAAGATCAAAATCATTTGTAATCAACGGTGATTGTGGTTTCCCTGTTGCTACTGGCCAGGAAGAAGAACTTGTAGGGTTCTTATGACTTAGAGAGGGGATTCTCTAAAGGGTTGCAAAAAGAGGATTGTTCTTTCTGTGTGTTTACTATAATAGATTTAGAGTTAGAGAGGATAGTACATTAGGAGGGTGTCTTTGTATTTCTTGTAGTAGAACTCAATCTATACAATGGTATCCTTTCAATCTCAGGTTGATTGAAAGAAGACTGGATGTAGGCAGTTGAGGCCAAACCAGCATAAACTGTGGTGTTGATCTTTCTATCTTTTCTCGTTTACATTTCCTTACTTTCTTTATTTGTTTGCATTCCAAGAAAGGTTCAAAGATTTTGAAAAGAGTTTTAAAGAAGTATTTTTATAAAGCAAAACCAATTCACCCCCTTCTTGGTTGAGAAACTTGGCCAATCTTTTTCTACACTTGGATTTATCTTTAAGGTGTCATGAAACTTTAATCAATTTATTGTCATACCTCAATGAGCTCAACTTAGCTTCAGCTGCACTAATAGACATCAAAATATCCAAAGAACATTTATGCAACTAAAAATATATTTTTAACATGTTTTTGTATCTCATGGTAAATAAACCTAATTATAACAAATCGTAATTAAAATATTCTATTAAAGTATAAAAAAAAATTAAGAGTCCAATATTAAAGGCTAAATGAGGGCATAAATATGCATTCGCTAAACATGAAGAAGGTTTCCAAAAGATTTCTTGGGTAAAAGAGTTTCATGTTGAATGACCTCATGGGAGGGAACACCACTCTTCCACACCTCAGACTTATCCTTAAGGACCATTCTTCGATTTCTTTTTTACTTTTTCTTTCTTTTTCTTTGGACTCGTTAATGAGTTTCATTTGTGTTTGATCCTCTACCACTTGTGAAGGTGATCAAGCATGAAGCACAAATTTCTTATCATTGTGCAAGACAATTATGTCATTAGAAAGACCATTACGAGTAGTTTTATGATCAAATTGTCATGGTCTCCCTAACAAAATATGGCAAGCTTCAATGGGTACTATGCCACATAAAACCTCATCTTTGAAGTTCCCTATGGATAGTTGTACCTTGACTTAATTATTTAAAGTTATATCCCTATCTTCATTTAGCCAATGAAGTTTAGAAGGTTTGTGATGGGTTATGATAGTCAAGTTTAACTTCTCAATCGATCTAGTGCTGCCGAAATTTCAACAGGATCCATTATCCACAATGAGAGAACAAGTTTTGTTTTGAATTTGAAATCTTATATAAAAGATGTTCTCTCTTTGGGAAATATGTGAAGCACTAGGTTAATTGCTAAGTACTCTTCTCACCATGAGAAGGTTGCCTTCACAAGGATAAGTATCCTCTCCACTTTACTTTTGTGCATCTTCAATCTAACTCTCACTAGTATTGGAGTCTTCCCCACTATTAAAGAGATAAATGCCCCTTATGATGATGGTTGTCTTAGTAGGGCACTGATTTGTTATGTGTCCTCTTCCTAGACACTTAAAGCATTTGATATCACTAGTGCAAGTGTGTGTGTGGAGGATTCAATCTTACCCTTCTCAGGTACTTTTTCTAAAGGCTTAGTTGGCTCTTCCGTTTTAAAACTTTTCTTTTCATAAGAGATAAAGGGAACTTGAGTTTTCTTGGAAGAAGATCTGATCAAATTTTATTTCTCTACCTTTATACACATTTGAGCTAAATAATTCAAATCTCTATAAGGTAGGAGTTCCATTCTATCTCTTATTGCAAAATTAAGGTCACTTAAAAACCTAGCCAAAGTAATCTTTTCATTCTCAATTATGTTGGCCTTCATCATATATAACTAAATCTTTTGTCTATACTCTTCCATAAACATCGACTTTTGTTGAAGTCTTTGGATTTTATCCATGAGTTCCCTATTGTATTAGGAAGGAATGTGTCTCCTCCTAGGGGAAAACTTGAGATCATTCCAATACTCTATAAAGGGGTCATTGTGACGACGCCTCTCTTAGACTAAAGAACTCCACCAATACATGGCATACGCTTGAAAGTTAAAGGTAGCCAAGAGACCTTCCTTTCTTCACTAACTTGGTGGCAAGCAAAGATTTGTTCCACCTTCATTTCCTAATCAAGATAAGCCTCTTCATTATCCTTGCCATGGAAGTATGGAGAGTAACCTTTCACTTCTTTAAAAGGGGGTTATCTTCTTTGCCTTCTAGATGAAGAAGGTTGATTATAGTATTCTCTTACTTTCAAACTTTCTTGTTCAAAATTAGTCTCCCCACTCCTACTTCTCCTTGATATTTCTCTCTTTTGGAATTTTTCTTCTTTTAAAACCTCATTGTCATCCGCTAGGAATGCAATTTTTAATTCTTTATCAATCTTATTACTTCTCCTCATTTGCACATCCTTTTGGCGCCATAGTTAAGTTCTCTGAGTTGTTTTGAAAGTTCTCTAAGAGTGATAGATTCCTTAGAGTCACTTACCCTATGTGGAGATCAATTCCTTAACATCTTTTAATTTCAAGAGTTTTCCTAACTTGAAAAGGTTGCAAGTTTTCACCAAAAGCTAATTCCTAGGTAAGAGAGGTGAGTCAAAGACTGCTTCAAAACCAAGTCCTATCTAGCCATAATGTCTTTGGCTACTTGTTTTCACCAATTTCAAGATAAGATCACCCTTAAGTTCAGAAGATTGACTCACACAAACAAGAAACAACTTAGAAAAGTCCTAGACTCACAATTCAAACTTCTAATGTGACAAGGATTAGAGTTTAATCTCTTGTAGCCTAAATCACTCTTAAACACGTGAAAAGAGATAAAGTAATACAAAAATCCTTAGGTGAGGCTTGAAATTTTGGTTCCAAGATATACTCACCATCTAAGTCCAATTTTAATTTTGAAAACCTTGAAAGAAAATGACCAAGAGATGGAAGAACACCAAAGGTTCTTCCAAGACACTTGGTGTAAGGGCCAATTACAAAGAAACAATTTAAAACATAATACAAAAGCTGCACAACAAAATTAAACCCTCTCTCTCGATTTTTTGTATTTGGTGAAGGCAACAACTTTTTTTCTCTCTCAAATTTAGGGTAAACTTGATTGTTTTATCTCAAAACTACACTTGTGTAGGAAATTAGCTGGTCTCCATCTTGACAACCACGATTCTATAAAGCTACCACCACTTATAATGCTACCAACCACTAGAATATCATAGCACCAAAATCTGTATTCCAAAATCTGCTTTGTTGTCTTACTTAACACTAAGCTAGTCCAAAATGCCAAGAATAAAATCAAGAAAATGTTAAATGAAAGAAAAATATAAACTAGAACACTTTGATACATATACACAATGTACGCATGCTCTGGTTTGAAAGTCTTTTAAAAATTATTTCGTTTAGCATGTGTATTTGTTAAACATAAAAAATAGGAAGATTGTTAAGATAAAATCGTCTAAAGACTAGACCATTTAACAACTTAGGTCTTAAAGTTTAACAAAAAAACATTAAACGAAATATCGCTCTATATGAAATGTTGTTTTAAAGAAATAACGTCTAAGAGAAAAATATTTTGGAACATCTTTTATAAACGAAAGAAAAATTATAATAACATTTTCTAGACTATATTGTATGATGAACAAAGTTTTATAAACAACATCTAATAAAAGGAAGCGTTTGACCTAATGGATCATCTAATAGACAATATGGGTAACAAACAACGTTTTACAAACAACATTTAAACGTCTAAATGAAGAGCATCTTACAAGCAAGCGTTTTATGAGCAAAAACATCTATCTCAATGATAATATTGAAGGCTAAAATGCGTTTTATTCAAAACAATTTTAACTCAAGCAAGCATCTTATGAAATGTATCGTCTAACAAAAGACCGCTAAACGCTGCATATCTCAAACAACTTTTCATAAAGCATCTAATGTTTTACATCATCTGATGATCATATATGTTTTATGTTTTACGAAAGGATACATTTATTAATGAAATGATAAATGATAAAATATTTTGAACATGCAATACGGCCTAAGGCTTATCAACGTTCAAAATATTTAATGCATGTACGATAAAGTGATTCAATGCTTGTATACCTTGTTCTTGATATCTGTGCAGATCATAAAAGCAGAAAGACTTTACCAGAATCATTGCACCAAAGAAAAAGACAATGAGAGATATGAAGAACATTCTAGCATGTTTCCCTTGAAGACTTCTACCTTGACATATCGTACAAGCTAAGTTTTGCTAAAAGCTATGGCAAAGCACTAAGTGAGAGAACTCGTTAAGCGATGAATCGCAAGGCAAGCTTATTCTTTGGGTGAAGAGTCCGATTCTGTTTTTGAATTTTCAAGTTATTTTTAGGACTAATGTCTTTGAGCTTCTTTTTCAGGTTTCTTAGGTTGATTAAACACTTGTTCCTATGTATAAGAACATTAAATACATATGCAGACACCTTGGTTGGTCATTATATGGAATTGGTTTTCATTAAGAGAGGATTCTCATGGTTCTTGTCATAGAACTCTGGTTCTTATCAAAGACAAACTTCTTTGTGATGAATCTTCATTGACTCGTCAAAATGCTAGATTAAGTCATCTTCATCTTTGTCTTATTTTGCATTACTATTTGATTTATTCTTGTTTGTGCCTCTTGAAGATTCAAATTCAAGAGTGATCGTAATGTTTCTTGGATAAGATAGTAAAAATGCGTGATTAGAGCTTGGAATAATTTTTAGGTTCCTTGGGAAAAGGTCTTCTTCTTTCTTTCTTTTTATAATTTTTTCCGTATCTCTTTAATTTGTAAATCCTAAGTTCTCCACCACGGAGAGCAAACCTATTTATCTATATTAGATGTAATAAACTTATTTCTTGTGTATTTTTTGATATTGATACATATGTTTTACCATTTCCCTGACAACGATGCCAAATTTGATAACGTTGTCGTTAACACGATCAAATTAATACTTCTAAACTATAACAACTTTAGTATTGCTAAGATAGTATCCAACAAAATAGAAAGGGTGAATTCAATACAAAAGGTTTAGTAAAAAAACAATAAAGAAGATAAAGATCAATACAAGATTAAAGAAAAAATAAAAAAAAGATAGAAAGAAAAAAATTTATAAAAAGATTCAAAAAGATAAAACAATGATAAAGAAAATAAGTTGATTTCACTACTTTTTAAAAATATCATTCATTATTGGTTATCTAAATATTATTGTTCAATTAGTTATTATCTTAAATTTTCAAATTAATCAATGTAAATTTTCAATTAATTTTTTGGCGTTCTCATTATGAACCAAAGTACATTCTCAATTAAAAGCAAGAACTTTGTAGATTAATCATAATAAATTTAATTATGACTATGCCTAATCATGTCTATTCTTTTACCTCTTATATCAAGTAAAAAGCTAATTAACCAAAGTAAATTCTCGATTAATTTTTGTTAAATTCTTTACCACTAATCAAAGCACATTTTCAATTATTGGTAAAAACTCATTCATTCACATGAAAGTTTCTAATTTTAATTAACGTAAATTCTCAATAAAAAATAAAAATCATTGGACTCATGATTCATGTGTTATGTAGATTTAACACCATGCTAACTTATTATAATGTAAAAACTATTACTTTTACTTGGTTAAGAAGCAAAAGACATAGATAAAAATAAATCACAGCAAGAATAAAAAAAGAACAAACAAATTTATTCATGTAACCTCATAATCCAATTAAGAAATTACAACAGAATCAATCCTAAAGGCTTAGCACTCCATGGAATGTAGAAATAACATGAAAACAGAAGAAGAGAGGGTGGGGAACGTGAAAGAAGAAAGAAAGGACGAAGTTTGTGTTAACATAAAGCTGAAGAGAAGAAGTTTTGATGATGTCTCAAAGTCAAGTCTCAAGTGCTCTTGTTGCAAGAAAATCTTCATGAAGACTTGTCTTATGTTAAAGCTTTTGTAATTTAGTATATTTATGTATAGGATGTGGTTTATCTTTGACTCTATGTATTGTTTGCCTTAGGTTGCGTTAAAATTCGTTTTGAATCAAAACACCTCATTTTATACTCAAGATAATTGATTATCAACTCATATTAATCAATTATGACTTGCCATAATCTATTATCACTTGCAATTATGAGAATTTTTAAGCAAGTTTTTTATCATTGTGCATTCATTAAATGCATAATTGATTACCATAAGTAGAGAATCGATTATCACACGTTAATTAGTTAACAATTGATTTTTGGAGGTATCCTTTAGTAAGATCTCTATATATTGGGTTAGGACTCTCATTCTAAAATATGAAATACTTCGTATTCAAAATTCTTATCTACTGTGTGATGTGACAAGTGTTCTAAGGTTTGTGTAACCCTTGTGATTAGCTTTGAGAACATGGTATTGGCATAGAGCGAGAACTTTCACGAGAGTTGTGATTGAATATTGTTGTTGCTGAGTTAAAGCCTATCATCCTTTGTGAAGATTTAAAGGTGTTCATCCTTCGTGAAGCATTCAGAGGAGGTGTTCATCCCTTGTAGGTTTCAGGAGAAGTGAGTTTCATTTCTTAGGGTAACAAGAGAGGTGTTTTAACCTTAAACTGTGTTATTTTTTTTCTGATTGTAACAGATTGTTGCTTTGTGATAGTGAAACGTTAATTCTTATTTGAGATTAACAACTAGATGTAGGATCTGTGTCATCCGAACCAGTATAAAAATCACTTGTGCAATTTTCTCTCTTCCTTACTCTTTAATTTGTTTAAATTGTTGTTAAGGAATTTATATTTTATGAGAAAATTATTAAAGGTATTATTTGCTATAAAAAAACCAATTCACCCCCCTCTTGGTTTGTTATACACGTTAATCATTTCGCTACACCGCTTTGACAATTTGAAACCCAAGTCTTTTTATATAGAAATTGGATTGAGCTTTGCTTTAGGCTTTTCTGTTGTTGTAATGTTCTTTATGATAATGTAATATCCTCCAATTATCTTCTAAATAATCTAATATCTTCAAGATATATTTGATTGTTGTGGAGATCTAAAAATATTTGAGAAGATATTTGCTAGATTAGAAAAGATTTGACAAATATTATCTTTTGAAATTTTTTGATATAGTTAAATAAGGTAATTATTTAACAATATCAAATTAAATATCTTAATATATATTTTCTCCAAATTATCTTTAATCATAAACATTTATTAATTATGAAATCCCTTTTAATAGAAAAAATAGAGAAAATCGCAAGATTCAAATTTTGTTTTATGTTCCCTCTTCTTGGCTTAGCCAAGTTTCTTTACATTTTTATGCTATGCTTGGATTGATTTTTTGTTGTCTTGATTATTTTCTATTCTTGGAATTGTTGGAATCGGTATCACGCAGCAGAATGTTTAAGAGTGTGTTCGGACAAAACCAAAAAGGGAGGGTGAATTGGTTCTAATTAAAAATTTGATTTTGTTTTAAAAATTTCTTCGACGTGAATGAGTAAAATAGATTAAGGATGAGAAGATTCACACAAGCAATTTTTATATTGGTTTGAATCAAAATATTCTACATCTAGTTGTTAATTACTCTAAAAGGAGTGATTAACTTTTCACTAAAATATAGTTCAAAATACAATATGGAATGAATACAAGATGGATTAGAAAAGACTTCTCTTAACCAATAAGAGATGACATAACACCTTCCTTCGACACACGATGAAATGAACAACTAGATTCTACTTGGTAGAGAACCACTTCCAACACAAACACACTAAGTAAAGCTTCTCCTTCTTCAAGCTTTGAATTCTCTATACTCTGTAATGGTTTACGTTACCTTTCAAGAACTGTGAAGAACATTATATATAGCCCAACGTTCAAGCGAGGTCAGAAGTTGAAAAGACAACTTCCAACTGCCAATGATAATCGATTAGCTAAAGTGATAAATCGATTATCCTAAGTGGTAATCAATTATCTGCAAACCTTGGTCAATCATATTTTTCGGTGATAATCGATTATCCTAAGAGATAATCAATTATTACCAAATTGTTGTGTTTCTGGTTTTTCACATGATAATCGATATCCTTCGAGGTAATCGATTATTGCTGCAAGATATCTATACTAAAAAGCAACTACAAGACCTCTTTGAGTTACAAATGAAAGACTAAGCCTAATACACCAAATAATAGAATGCTTTAACATAGATTGTAATTATTTCTTCAATGCTTCAACTATATCATCATGAAAATCTCTTCAAAGCTTCAATGCTTCTCATTGATAAGATGATTTATCTTTAAGGTGTTACGAAACTTTAAGCAATTTATTTCTACACCTCAATGAGCTTAACTTAGTTGCAACTGCTGCACTAACATGCCTCAAAATATACAAAGAACATTAATGCAACTAAAAAGCTACTCTTAACATGTTTTTGTATCTCATTCTAAATAAACCAATTATAACAAATCCTAATTAAAATATTCTATTAAAGTACAAAAATTAATTATGAATCCAATATTAAAGGTCAAATGAGGGAATAAATATGCATTCATCAGTTAATATTTGATTTTTATGCTTAATGTTTGTTATGGCTTGATTATTGGTTCTTAAGGTGTTGCAAAATATCTTTTTTAACCTAGAACTAAAACTAAGTACCTAATGAAGCTCGTATCTAGAAAAAAACGTGATTCATTAGTGATCTTAAGACTTTTGACCTTAAGCCAAGGTTTACTTGTTAAGGATTCAAGGAATTGAAACTCAATGAATAATCATAATCTCAAAGTATTTAAGGATAAAATTTGATTAAGTTTGTTAGTTGATTTTGATTTTAAATTAGAATTGAGCTGAATGAGAATGCATGAAAATGAAGTGGTTTAAGTGTAATGTTGAAAATTGTAAATACACTATGTTAGTTTCAATTGCACACCAATTTTTTGATAAAATACCAAAAAATAGTTTTTATGTGTTTTTGTGATCTTTGTTGAGGAATTGACTTATGAACTGCAATAGTTTTCATATATTATGCAAGTCCATTAAGAGAGAACAATAAAATACTTATTACTTGCTATGTGGCGACCAATGCACTTATAGTTCTGTTGGTTGTAATAATAAACAATTACCAGATCAACTTATAAATAAGAGTATCATATTCAAAGCATTTTAAATAATCATTTATGAAACGAAACTCAAGTTCTAACATTCAAATGATTTTTCCACCAACCATTGTCCATGCACAAAACTCAAGATATTATGACCACTTCAATTTCATATCTAGATCATCTATCTTAAGGTTGTATCAGAAACATAAATAAGCTTCCTTTACCTGCAAAGCTTATTTTCAAAGCAATTTCCAAAATTGAAGTAAGAATACTATTCCAAAATCAAGGGACATAAAGCAAGGTATCAAACAGAACTCAAGTTATAACATTCAAATGAATTTTCCACCAACCATACTCCATGCATAAAACTCAAGATATTATGACCATTTCAATTACTATCTAGATCATCTATCTTAAGGTTGTATCAGAAACATAAATAAGCTTCCTTTACTTGCATAACTTATTTTTAAAGCAATTACCAAAATTGAAGTAAGAAGACTATTCCAAAATCAAGGGACATAGAGCAGGGTATCCAAACATAACAAAATTTTATTATATTAAACCAAGTTGAGAGGATCACCTTTCTTAATGATTGATAAAAAAAATTATAAGGAAATTAAGAGAGAAGGAATCTCAAGAGCAAGTAAAAACTTACTTTGTTTAAAAATTTGATCAGTTAGAAATGGTCCTTGGCTCCTCAACTATTATGCGGTGCAATCAAAATTTATAAGAGATGAAGATTGGAGGTAGAAATATATATAAAATAGGGAGGGAGAGAAAAAGGAAAATGAAGAAGGTGAGGCGAGAGAGAGGGTTACAATTATCCCTAATAAATCAAATTTTGGTTATTAGAAATTATATTACCAAGAAAAATATTACAATTTGATTTTCTTATCCTTTCTTCCATTTCCCAAGTGGAATCACTATGATGGAGATTGCGTTGAGGAGGCTCCTTCATCAAATGATGATCTCCAAAATGGGTTGATGAAGCTTCGTCAAAGAGGTGGACTCCATGAGCAAAGATGAATGAGTGAAAACATTGAGATGAAGACATGTTGATGTTGACGACTTGCGGTTTTGGGTATATGTCCTCTAAGGAGGTTAAGGCAATCTTGAAAGAGAAAGCATGAAGAAGTATATGAGAAGAAAATTCATAGGTGAGAACTCAAGAAGAAAAGTCTTGGAGTTTTGGTAAAATAACTTTATATTTAATCAAGTTTTAAAGAAAATACAAAGGTTGCCTCTCCTTTTATAAGTGAAGGAGTAGGCTAGAATTTAATGCATTTGAAAAGGACTAGAAGTTTCCTATGATAAGGGGGAGGAATGAGAGCCTTCCTTATTAACTACTATCCACATTCAATGTAAGGGAGCCTCCCTTGATGTTGACATCTTCCAAAGCCTTTCAAGCTCTTCCAAGATCCATTTTAGGTGCAAATCCCCTACAACATGTCCTATGATGCGTTAGCTCTCTTTTAAGGCTACCAAGCCTTTGAAATAAAAATAAACAAAGTGTCTTGGCCAAATAAAAGGCCTAAAGAAACTATTTTACATATTTACAAAAGATGTTAAAGATAAAAGAAGACTAGTAGGTGATCCTCCAGAAAAGTAGTGTTCTTGAAGCTCTTTCTTCTTCTTCTGTCCTTTTGACCATGCTTCTTGTAAGTGGTCCAAGATGTCATCCAAATGGTGATGTGATGACAAATAGGGCAAAGGATGAAGAGAATAAAAGGATGACAAGAAGCATGGCTAAAGGAAATCATTCTATTTCTTGGGTCCTTTACACCTTTGTACAAAAAGAGTGAAGTAGGTTTCTTGGCTTATATTTTGCTTCTCTTGTTTCTTTTTTATTATTTTGGTTGTAGAGAAGCTTATATATGCTACTTTTCTTTAAGGTGCAAGAAATGTGGGACTTCACATAGTTTGAACTTAAAAGAAAGAAGAATAAATAAGTTTATTTTCCTTATAGTTATTTGCAATGCAAGTTATTTCATGTATAGTTTTAGTTTTGATCTTTAGACTAGTTAGGTAACTTATATACCCTTAAGAAGTTATAGAATTAAGAGATATGGGACTTAAAATAGCCTTGAGAGCTGTTGTCTAGACTTGAAGGCCTTCAAGTCCCACATCCTTCCGTTTTCTCCACCTATTTTATCTCCTAGTGCTATATAAGTAACCTAAGGTCTCTTTAGTACATACACCTTTAAATTTGAATATAAAGAGTGTTTTACATTCAATTGCATTACTTCCTTGAGATAGAATTTTGTCTCTTAGTCTAATTTTGGGTTTGATCTTATGAAGAACAAGTGGCGATCCTCCTTAGGCATGTTGTTCCATATCAGATGGTCCTCCATCAAACCCTCCCTCTTAAAAGGGATCTGTCATCAGATCTTCATCTTGTTGATCATATCCTGCGAAAGGAATCAAGTCACGGATGTTATAAGTAGGCTTAACACAATATTCAATTAAAAGGTCTAACTTATGTGCATTATATTTGATCTTTTAGACCACCTTGAATGAATCATCTCCTCTTGGGCTTAGTTTAGATTTCCTTTGAGTTTGAAACCTTTCTTTTCTTAAGTGGAGCCAAACTAAGTCACCTTCCTCAAGAGTTACCTTCTTTCTCCCTTTGTTGTTGTATTCAGCATATTTTTTAGTTTATTTTTCTATTTGTTGTTTAATTTTCTCATGTATCTTAGTAAAGTTTACTTTAGACACTCCCTCTTTATGTAATAAGGAAGATATGTTTGGAAGTGGAAGTAAATCAAGAGGAGTGATAGGGTTAAAATCATATACAACCTCAAAAGGAGAAAGGTTAGTAGTCTTGTGAAGTACTCGATTATAAGGAAACTCTACATGAGATAGATGTTCATCCCAAGAAATTTTGTTTCCTTATAGGATTACGCTCAATAATGTGGATAGAGACCTACTTACTACCTCAGTTTGCCCATCAGTTTGAGGGTGACATGAGGTAGAAAATGGAAGTTTAGTTCCTAACTTTTCCCACAAAGTTTTCCAAAAATGACTTAGGAACTTAACATCTTTATCTGACACTATAATTTTAAGTAGTCCATGCAATCTCACAACTTCTTTAAAGAAAAGCCTTACAATATGGCTAACATCATTTACTTTGTGGTAGGGTATAAAGTGAGTCATTTTACTAAATCGGTCCATTATCACAAAAATAGAATCATAACCCCTTTGAGTCATTGGTAAGCCCAAAACAAAGTTCATACTTATGTCCTCCCAAGGGGTGCTAGCTATAGGAAGGGTAGAGTCCATGAGGCATTACTTTATACTTAGCTTATAAACATTCAATACATCTAGAATAATGCTTTTGGACATTTACTCTCATGTTTGGGCAATAGAATTTACTTCTCAAAATAGTAAGCGTTTTATCAACTCCATAATGGCCCATGAGTTCTCCTCCATGACTTTCCTTTATAAGAAGCTTCCTAATGGATCCTTAAGGAATACAAAGTTTTCCTTTATTAAAAAGGTATCCCTCAGAAAGATAGAATCTGTCAAAAGGCTTCTTAAGGCATGATGCATATGTGGATGCAAATGTTTCATCATTTCATACAGCTCATTAATGTCATCAAAGCCTAAGATTTGTGAACCCAAAGTAACTAATAATGTATGCCTCCCATTGTCTTAGGGGTAGGCCACTCTTGTATAGTTTTGATCTTCTCGGATCAACGTGCGCTCCATCTTTTCCAACTTTGAATCCAACAAAGATAACATTGTATTGACAAAATGTGCATTTGTCAAAGTTAGCAAAAAGGTAATGTTCTTTAAGAAAAATCAAAACATGCCTAAGATGGCCAAGATGTTCATGAAGACCTTTGTTATAGATTAAGATATCATCAAAGTAGACTACAACGAACCTTCCTGTACATTCCCTAAGGACATGGTTCATCAACCTCACGAAGGTGCTAAGGGCATTGGTCAAGCCAAATGACATAACTAACCATTCATTCAAACCAAACTCAGTCTTGAAAGTGGTTTTCCATTCATCTCCTTCCTTTATTCTAACTTGATGGTAATCACTTTTAAGATCAAGATTAAAACCCTTGGATGGTCCTCATATTTGTACTGGAATCTCAATTTGGTCCTCAAGTTTTAAATTGTCTCAATTGAGTCCTTATTTTTGAAAATGTGTAATAAATATCTATAGGTGATGTGGATGACTTTATTACATGGAATTCATAATTAATTTATTTCGTTGAATTGGTATTTAATTTAATTCGTGGAATTGGTGTTTAATTTATTTCATGGAATTCATTTTTTATTGTTTTTGAACATTTAGGGATTTGGTGCACTCTTGCTTTAGATTAGGGATTTGGTGACTCTTGGAAAACAAAAGCTTGAAGTATCAAGTTAAGGGGAGTAACCATGTTGTCTTCTTGTGTGTGGGTTGTGTTAAATGCATGCATGGGTCTTTAATTGTTGTTTTTCATTTTTGTTTCCACTCTTTGAATGTATGTTATACCGTTTCTTGTGCTTGAACCATTTTCTTTGGGTGGCTTTCACATTTTTGGATTTTTGGATTGTTGATATATGAGTTTCTTTGTAGTCTTCTAGGTGGGTTATGTTTTGGTTGCGAGATTCTACTCTAGTTGGGGTGTTGGATTTCGTGGTTGGGTTATTGAAAAGGTGGATGGAGTGAAGGGAGGCTAGGTGATTCATAGGTTGGGTTATTTGCTGATGGGATCTGTTTTGGGAACTAAATGGAGATCCACGAAGGGAGCATTAACTTAAAATAAGGCTAAGATATTGGAAGAAGAAGAAGGACTTTCAAGCTTATTCTTGTTTAGCTTCAAACAAAAATCAAAATTTTTATGAAGTAAGGCTTTTTAATTATATTAAAAATAAGAAATTCAATATTAGGAACCTTCTTCTAAAAAAATATTGCTATATATCTTCTTGGTAAAAACAAAACTAATTAGAAATATGTTTGATGCTTATTATAGATTAACATTTCATCCAGGAGAAATTCATGTGATCCTAAGAAATAAAGATATAAAACCATTTCAAGATGGCCTACTCCCAAGATGTTGAGGAGCTTCTTGATAATAAAGGTGACTACCAGATTTGAGGAGAAATCCCTTTTCAAGAAGGAGGAAATTATGGCATATTTCCCAATAAGCCTTCTCTAGTGTCCTCTACTTGTATTTTGATGTTCATTATATGGTTTTTTTAAGCTTGCATGAAGCTTGTGTTACTATAAATACCCAACTTCATCATTGTATTCTCACTTTTGAGATAATTGAGAATTAAGTTTCTGAATTCTAGAACCAATTTCCCCTTGAAAGTCAACGCTAGAGTATTTTAGGGATCCTCCTCTAGCCACCTTCCACGCACACTATTCATTCTTTCTTTCAGTTTCCACCTTCAATTTCTCTCTCCTCCACCGAAGCCAAGTTCTTCAATTTGCATCTGCCTTTTGGCTCGCGTCAGTTATCCACTAAACACCTCACCGCGAGCTATCTAAATTACCTCGCGTCACCAACTTCATTCATGTGATTCGTTATTCATCTTTCTCGTTGCCCATCTTCACCAAACCTTTTCTCCTTCTCGAACGCTTTTGTTTTTCCTTACATCATCACAAACACGAACCACATCTTTTCGAGCCTTCACATCTCCAAGCACCGAACAACCTCATTGCACCGAATCCTTCTTCTTCTTAGCGTCAACTATCCATTGAGCCACATCTTCTCATGCTTCCACATTTGCTTCTCACCACTGAACGTAGTTCTTCATCACCCAGAGTGTTTTAGGTTCAAATCGATTATATCTTCCTGCGTCACATAGTTTTCCTCATTTGCACTGATTCGTTCCACATCTCCACCAAAGAAGCATCGAACCTAAGATTTTCTTAAGTGCACTCTTCGACTTCAAATCAATTCTTGATCTAGAGTTTTCTTTCAAGATTAAGTTTTCTCCGTTGCGTCTAACCCTTCGAAGAGCTTCAGAATGCCTTGAGGAGCCTCAATTCCTCTACGGATCGATCTACCTTCGTCCTTTCCTCGGAGTGCTTCCATCACTCTATCTAAGGATATCTTTTGAGAAGCCTTTAAATAAAACATTATTCAAAGAAAGAATCAAGAGAATAACATACAAAGAGGAAAAGAGCATAAGAAAGTATCGTCGAGAGAAAAGCATAGAAGAGCTAAAGAACTCAAAAGAGAATATCTGAGAAGAGAAAAAGCTTCAGTCTAGAAACACTCTAAAGCTTCATTGTAATATAAGCAAACTATTGTCTAAAGAGAAAAAAAAGATTAAAACACTTAGAGAGTTTGTAGATAGAATTGTACTGAACATATATCCTCTTTGTGAGAGTAATCCTCTAAGACTTCTAAGCATTCTGTTTGATAGCATATTCTAAAGAGAACTCAAATACTTATTGATTAACTCAGGTGAGTTAAAGGAATACTAGGTAGCTTATTAGGTTGACACCAGCATTATGTAGTGGAAACTAAGAGTGGGTAAACACAACTTGAAAAGATTTTATTGTTTTCCAAATCGAGCATGTAATAATTTACGTAAAATCTTTCAATCCTTGACTTAAGTGCCTTTATACTGTTTGTGAAAAAGTTTTTCATTAACACTATTCAACCCCCCTTCTAGTGTTTTTCCAAGTACTTCACGTGATTATGGAGGAGATAATACGTTTAAATGTGTTGAGATTGTCGATAGGGGGAGCACAGGTTTAGCTGAACCCACAATCTCAGTAATATATGAGTTTTTTATGATGATAACACATAATTAATAACACATGTGTACTATGTGTTACATGTTCTATGTTTACATGCTATATGCTTATAATCAATGTGTTGAATCTGTTTGAGTATACATGAGAACATGATTGTGTTGTTATTATGTTGTTCATTGCATTTCACTGTGCTATATATGTGATTTTATACATGAATGCATGACACATGTTTTTGGAAAAGAAAAACCACAAACACTTATGTTGAACTTTAATTGTGTGGCAAAACAACAGTTTTAAGTCGATTTCATTATGGGGTGAGTCGATTAAAACTCGTGTCTTTGCACAAACTATTTTCAAAGTGTTCCGTGAGATTTTTCAAAGAGAAATTTTTTCAAAACTATGATTAACACTGTTGCATAATCGATTATATGCATGTTGCATTCAACTAAGTCTGCTATTGTTTTGAAATTCTGTTAATGCTTGATATAAATGTATAACAGTCATATTTTTAAATATGTTGACCAAGCATTAAATGATATTCAAATGCATTAATTGCGAATTCAATTAATTGTTGTGATTCTTGCTAACTGTTATAACTGATTTGTTATATTCGATTGCATCAGTAGTGTATTCGATTAAAATGTGTCTGTCATGAATTATTCTATAAATTGACGCGAATTTGATTTCTGTAAGAACTTTTGTGAATCTAACAGTTTGTGATATCTTTGCAGAAAGTGTTATCTTACAGAAAGAGGAAAAAAGTTCCAAGAAACAAGAAGTGACCGTGGTGATCATCTCCTTGTGATTTCTTCAAGAACAAGTTTGTTGTGTTTTCAAAGGGCTTATCAATTTTGCACATTCGAGTGTAACTGCGAGATCAAAGTCTACAATCTTTTGAAGATTGGATTGAGTTTCCCTGTTGTGACTACAAGAAGAAAAACGTGCGGTGTTCTTGACTTTGAGAATGTCTCAAAGGGTTTAGACAACAGGAGAGGGGATTATTGTTGTTCGTCTAGTTGTTGTATTGCCTATATTTTGATTAAAGGGTTAAAGAGGTGTTTTACATTTTTGACGTGAGGTCTTCTCTAGAAACCTTGTTGTAAAAACCTTGATCATTATAGTGCATTTGCTTCCCGTGGTTGGAAGGCCACTGGATGTAGACAGGTTGGCCGAACTAGTATAAAAAACAGTGTTTGAATTTTTTGATCCCTACTCTTTTACGTTTAATCGACTTTATTCTATATTCATTTGATTAAGTTTTCGCTGCATTAAAAAGTCTTTTACCTTGCGTTGCAAGAAAGCTTTAAAGGCATCACCTTTTGCGAAAAAGATTTTAAAAGACTTTGTTTTTACGATTCACCAATTCACCCCCCTACTCTTGGTGTGAGAAATTGAGCCATTCTATTTTAACAAAATGTTACATCGCAAAGGTGTGAGAGGGGGAGTCACGGAGGATTTGGAAAAACTCTTTAGGGATTTAAGAGCAAGCACAAAAAGTGGGTCTTCATAGGCTGGGAAAGATGAGTGGAGGGCACCGAGAAATGATAAAATATCTTAAGCATGCTACATTGTATAATGCTTATCAATGTTCAAAACATTTAATGCATGTACGAAAAAGTTCTTTGATGCTTGTATACTTTGTTCTTTATATTCGTGCAGATCAATAACACAGAAAGATATGATCAGAATCACTACACCCAAGAAAAAGACGTTGTGAGAGAAAAAGAACATTCTAGGATTATTTCTTTTGAAGCTCTCTACTCAGTCACATCAAACAAGCTCAATTTTGCTTAAGGGTATAAGAAAAAGCTCTAAATTCCACAATGTAGACCTGAGTCTAACCAAGCTACTGGAAAAGTCTAGAAAGCTTATCATGATTTCAACTAAGTATCCAACGATCATCTCACGAAGTAGCATATATAAAGAAGAACAACCAAAGTGAAAGAAGTTGTTAAAGGAGATACATAAAGGAGTGAGAAATGAAAAAGGAAAAGAGAGATTATGCTTAAGAAAGATCATAGAACATCAACTCTACTTTATTTCAATTCTCATATGCTCTTATGATCTTCAACACAAAGAAAAATTGTGAAACCAAGCTCAAGCCAAGAAATATATGAGAAAAAAGTTATCACCATATCTTGTTCTCTACTATATCTCCAAGCGTACAACGTCTAAAGCCTTTAGGATGAAAGGAAGAGTAGAAATAAAAGAGAAAAGAAGAAAAGAGAGAAAGAACTTTATGAGCTCATATCGTCTAATGTTCTTCAATTTAAGAGAAGAAATCTCATATGTTCAGAAATTGATTTGCATCTTTGTAATCCTCTCTGTGAGAGTTTATTCAATTTGTATTTCTAAACAAACACCAAGTGAGTTTGTATTAAAACACTCATTCTTTGTACTAGTCAGGATAGACTAGGGAACCATAAATGGTTGATAATACTTGGGAACTAGGAGTGGTCATAATACTCAACAAGCAGAGTGGGTAAACTTGGACTAGTCAAGATTGACTAGCGGAACCAGAAGTGGTTTATAATACTCAGACTAGTCAAGATTGACTAGGGGACTAGGAGTGGTAATAATACTTGTAACTAGGAGCAGTGAGAATACTCAGTGAGATTATGGAAAGGTAAAACTCGAAATTGGGGTGTTACAACAATTACTCTTTGTCATCTAGTAAAGAAAGAATACCTTTCTTGATGATGTCAAGCAAGTCCAAATTCTCTACTTCCAAATATGGCAACATTTTCAATTTCCATAGATAATATTTTTCACCTTTGAAAAGTGGAAGGCGATTCATTTGTTAGTCATTTCCTTACATTGAATTTGTTGGATCAATAATCTCTCTTCCAGCTAAGGAATTCCTTAGAGACTAGGCTTTGTACCATTTATTGGTGTGATGTGGTTCTAGAATGGGTGGATGAGTAAAGCCTGAAAAACAACTTCAAAAACTATGCACACAAATATATAATTACAAACGAATTATCCACTTGAAGTAAAAAAGTAGAGAAAAAGAAAATGCACATAACAAATTTATACTGGCTCACATTCACTTAGGCTTTGTCCAGTCTCTTAAGCAACTTGCTTAAGAAGTTTCAATAATCAACAACTTTGATCAGTATTGAGTATCACCCTCTCCAAGTTACACGAGTTTCAACCTCTCCAAGTACATGAGTACAAACCCCTCAAGGTTACACCGAGTATGAACCTCTCCAGGTATCCTTCTCAATCTTTCCTCGAGATCAAGAACTCTTCATTACAACATTAATCAAATTACACTTTCTTAGCAAGAGTGAAAAGGATAGATTAAAAGTTACAACTTTACTTAGTGAAGGATATTACAAAATTCAAGCTCTTAACCTAATTTCTCTAAGACATTATTGATGTGACAAATTCACAACATTTTGTTCTTTCTGTTTTCTCTTGTTTGTATCCTTCTCATATGTTTTAGCATCAATTATATAGATTTTGCTTTAACTAGCTATTGAGACTTCAAGTTTTAACTGTTCATTGTAATCTTTTTTTATATGCAATGGCTTCACCAACTCTTTAATTTGATTCTTTAGTTTGAATCTTCTATGTCATTCTTCAAGACTTCAATTTTGAATCAGCTAATGCTCTTTAAGATATCTTCATTCCTTTTATGATTGAGATCAAACTTGATTTGAATTCTATTCTCTTCAACATTCACAATTTGTTTTGTTAAGGAAACTTTGCACCACTTGACTATGCATTTGAATTGTTAGAGTAATAATACCATTCAATCAGTCAAACAATTCATTCATACATTACTTCATTAATGCTTATATTGATTTCCCATTTGATTTAAAAAACTTTCTTCCTGTAAAATGTAATTGTAATAAGATTATTTTCTTTAAACATTGCAATTCATAACATTTAATCTTTGTTTTAAACAATATGATCAATATATTAATTCGCATGAATAATCAAAGATCAAATCACATTTTAGATTATCAAAATGCATTATAAATGTTTCAGCATTAAAGGTCGTTTGACACTTTGGTCGTCTAATGATCTAACTTGTCTTAAGTCATCTAACCTTGGTTATCTAATTCTGTAGTTGTCTAATGGCTTAAGCTACCTTGGATTGTCTAACCCTTGGTCGTCTAATGGCTTAGTTGTCTAACAATTTAGTCGTTTAACATAGTAACTTAGGTTGTGTAGAGACTTGGGTCATCTAAAGCGTTCAATTTGATGATTACTACTATTAGACTCATCTAATACTTTGACTTATTTAATCCTTAGACTCATCTAATTCTAAGACTTGGCCTTTGCATTAATCAAATTTCTTGCTTTCGTTGACATATGCAATGTATGAGTATTAATCATAAGTATCGATAAACAACAATACAAATCATATATTTTGATCGTCAAACCACATTGATCAATTCCTTAATCTTACTATCTCAATTAGACATTTTCTTTTTGTCATCTAATCACAATTTCATTTCTAACCAAATACTTACTCATTAGACATAATACTTTTTATCATCATAATCTTATTAGTTTATTGGGGCTCATCTACTTTAACATTTTTTTTCTACAAATTAAAATTAACTTAGTTTTTATTAAAGAATTCAAACACTCCAAAACACATTTAAACCAAAACCTATTAAGATCAAACCTTGTATTCTTATTTATAACTCAAATCACTTTTAAAAATTAAGATTAACATAACAATGCATATCCTTCACTAAGTTCATATAATTGGAAACTTATAATCTTCACGAGCTATACTCTGCTTACTCTTTAATTCTAACATTTTTTCCCTTGGATTTCAATTTCGTTCCCCTTCCTAAAGTCTTGCATGCATGTATGGGAAGTATAATGGGTGTTTTGATAAGTTTTTAGTGTATTAGTGTTAAAGAAAAGTATGACTCCCATGATTTTGATTAAGTTTTGAATACAACAACCCAAGAAATATGATCGTACTTCGTTTATAAGACATGAGTACTTTTAAAAACCACAGATAATGAAAGATGCAAGTGTTTCGTCTAACAAGTGATATAACATTATACATTTTTATAGCTATGTCTGATGAGCATTTACACGGTTAGATGATATGCACATAATCTTAAGGCAACATTTCACTTCATAAATACCTATATGGTTATTTTATGTTGTAGGGAATATGCATTCCTTATGTATGACCAAGAGTATCTACTTTAAAGCTTTCATCAATTCAATAATCCATTGGAACTCACACTAAAATTGTTTTGCTTCATCAACTCCATGAGGCTTGCTTTGTCAACTTTAGAAAGAACTATATGAATCTATGTTTTACTTAGTTTCAAGTAAAGTCTCTATGATCAAGATATGATAAGTCCAACCATTTGTTGGGATGTTGCTTGAAGAAGAGAAGTTCATTTAATGTATGTATAAGGTGCATATAATTCATCTTCAATGCCAAAGCTATTCTAACACCTGAAAGTCATTCAAGTGAGTTTATAGTTCAACAACAAAAAAAGAATTTACAATAACTTTTTTCTTCCAAGCCTATACAAAGCCATCTTTTAAAAAGATGAGTTTCAATAGTAAAAGTGTTGAATTGTTGCCAAAACATTTCTAGGTCTAAATAGTTTTATAAAGAGGATTGTTTGTGTTCTTTTAACAAATTAGTAAAAAATGTTTAACCTTATAAATGTCAAAAAGAGACAATCTCTCTCTAATAAGTGAAACTTGTGGTTTGTTGATCACAAAAACATTTTTTTTATCTTAAGCCACAAATGACTTATTTAAAGCATGTTCATGTTAATCCAGAAGTAACATGTTGTTTAAAGAATACTCGTGTTAAGTCAGAAATGTTGTTATTTAAAGAATACTCATGTTATGATAAAAGTGGCTTGTTATTGAAATAATACTAAAAGTTTTTGTCTAGAAGTGATTAAGTGTCAAAGAATACTTAACAAGTTAGCCAATAGTGACAATGTTTTGAAATAACACTCCTATGGAATTAGTCAATAATAACTATGATATGAAAGAATATTTATTTATACTTCACAATAATAGTCTATCGAGTGAAACTTTGCTAGTTAGTTAAGAACTATATATAGTTTGTAATATTAGACAAATTAGTTTAAAATACTTAAAAATATTTCATTCCTTACTTTGTTTTATTATATAATATTTTATCCATGTTAACTAAAGAAGAAAAGTATAATAAAAACTCATTACCAATTATTTATCATATAAATCATTATCTAACTGCTTAATATTAGATAATACTTTACAATTTTTTCTAAAGATTTTAAAATACAATTCAATCTTTTTTCATGAATTTATCTTATTTCGTAGTTTGTTTGCAAAAAAGTTGATTTTATTGAAGTATAAATAATTTTAGAGTTAATTTTTTTGAAACAATTTAAAGAATTTTTGAGTACTCTTGATCATTATGTTAATTTGCATAATTTCTATGTAAAAATTTAAAAAATTAATTTTCATACTAAAAAAATCAATTATAAGAAATATGAAATCTTAATATCCCACAGTTACAAAAATAGTTAGAATATATTTAATTTAATTGTGATATATATAATTGAAATTATTCATATTAGTTAAAAGCTTACATTATATATTTATGAATAAATTTGATTATCTAGGAATTACGATAATTTGATCACAATGATATTTTCATACGAGCAATTTTCACATAACACGATAATCATGCCATTCTTTTTAATTTGAAAAATAGACACTTTCATTTTCCATGCAAACAACTCTTGTAGTTAACATATTGATAAACTCTAAGAAACATTGGATGAATAATATTCGTTCATAGAAACATATTTTTTTTATATTGATATGTCATTTTTTCAAACGAAAAAGAAATTACAAGTCTAAAATATTAAAAAAAATATTTTTTTATTCGGAACTACGTAAAAAGAAATCAATCATGGTTTAAACATCGAGATCTTTTGAAAATTTTTCAAATGAAAAAGAAAATACAAATCTCAAATATTAAAAAAAAAAACTAATTTTTTATTCGAAACTACATAGCAACAAATCAATCGTGGTTTAAACATGGAGATCTTTCAATTTTTGAATGTTTGAAAATACATTGGTGCGCGTGTCTTCTCCACATAGTTTGTAAGCATGTAAAAGCCCAGGACACAGGAGGGAACGCGCGCTCACTTATCTGCGAATTCAAACTTTATTCTCTCTTTCCCTCTTCGCTCTATCACACACTCTCACACCTCAGATCCATCTCCACAAAACCCTAAATTTCTCCTTCCGACATTCGGATACTGCAACCTTTGTCTCAACGTATGAACGAGGATTGCAATTCTGGAACAGCGTCGATGTTGTCCTCCCCCACGAATTCCAAGGTCAGTTTTTTTTTTCTTCTTTCGATTCTTGCTTTCAAATCTGAATCTTCTCATTCGAGCTTTGTGTTTCAGATCGCGGGGGAGAAGCGAGGAAGCACTCACGCCGAACACAACACTCATAAACGAGTCAAGATAAAAGATCTTGACTCCCTTGTTAACTCAGCGGGTAATTTAGCGTTTCATCCAAACTACGTCGTTTCAAGCTTTTCAAAGCATGTGTTTTTATCTCCAAAGGATTCAGCTTTTCATCTAAATTCGAATTTAATTGTTTTTTTTTTCTGTAAAATTCAATCCATACTTTTATCTTAGTCTGAATTTTAATTTGGGATTTCAATAAATATTGTTCAGAAACTAATAGCGGTTATTCGGAGTTTAAAACCATCAAGGAAAACAATGTGCAGTGGTCGTTGGGTGCCTCGGAGTCTTCTCAACAAGGGAAAATAGGAAGGAACGCGTGTCCGGAAGCGGTGAATTTTGCGGCTAGTCCTTTGGATCTTAATGCTGAAGCATGCAAGATCGGGGCCCATGTTGAGAATTTTTCCGAAGAATCTTTGACTGAGAAGCAAGAAAAAGGACATGATAATTTAGTAGTTTCAAGGGGAATTAATGTGGATCTGAATGCAGAAGATGTTTCAAGCTCAGTGAATTTGGAACCTGCAAGTTCCTCTAGAGGGCGCAATCCTCTTAAGATGAAAGATGTATCAGAGAGTGGAAGCTGTGTTGGACCTTTGGAGGAGAAAGATCCAATGACGAAATGGCAGCAAATGAAGGAATATGGCTTTTGGTCACCCTCTCACGCTGGTATTCCAAAGCCGAAACAACGTGGGAGGAAAAGTAAGAGTGAAATGCTAAAGAAAAAGATGGAACTTGCAAAGAGGGAACAGGTTAACCGGTTTACCAAGATTGCTGCTCCAAGTGGACTGCTGAATGAGTTGAACCCTGGAATTATAAATCATGTGAGGAATAGAAAACAAGTGCTTTCAATTATTGAGAATCTTGTAAGGTCTGAAAAACATGAAAGCACAAGCATGCCGAGCAAGCAAGCAGCACATCGAATACATGGAAGTTTTGACGTTAGTAAGAGGGATCAAGACAATGTGGTCGATGAGGAAGGGGTCCTACATAGCTCTTCAGGGAACAAACAAGCACGAAAGTTTCCTGTAACAGCGAATGGTTCTTCTTCCCTTATTTTGGAGGGTAAAGTCCGTGATCATGACGCTAGCACTGTAGAGAAAGGAAGTCTTAAAAGTTGTATGACACAGTCAACAAATGTTATGGAGGATGATGTTTTGGCTCTGAAATTGTCATCTGAAACTAGGGCATCCACGAGTTCTACCAATTTGTCAAATGACGAATCTTCTAATGTCACAACAGTTTCATCGCTTTCTCTAAAAGGCTTGTAACTATTTCCCTTATGCTTGTGCATTATTATGCTCAGTTTAGTTTTTTGTCTTCTTTTATGCTTGTCTTTACAATACTTCATGTAATGCATAATTGATGCAAAGGATCAATTCTCTCATTCCTTTTAGAGTTTAAAATCTAGCAATGAGCGGACGTATTCTGAAATTAGTTTTTTACACTAGTGATAGATTGGGATACTGAAGAAAGATTCCTCAAAACAAATGATTCCTTGAGCCTTTTCTGATATGGCTGGTTCTGTGTTTTCCAGCTGCTACTGTTGCTTCTCAATGGTTGGAGCTTTTGCATCAAGATATCAAAGGGCGCCTTTCAGGTAAAAAGCCATATCTTTTTCATTTTGCCAGGTTTTGGAGATGAGCTACTTACATGTTATTTTTTGTACTTTTTTCTACATTTTTCAGCTTTGCGACGAAGTAGGAGGAGAGTTCGATCTGTTATCAATACCGAGTTACCATTCCTTATATCAAAGGAATTTGCTAATAACCAAGATTGTGATCCTTACATTATGAAAATGTTTGCGGGACTACCCACTAGCCAAATTGCAGATTTGCATGGGGCAAGATGGACTGCTTTGTTTAATCATATGGATGAAGCACTTTCAAAAGAGGAAAAGCAACTAGTGAGTGCAAAAGAGATAACATTTTTTTTAATTCTTTTATTGTTTACTCTATACTTCTATTGGGTTAGTAAATGCTATAATATATGAGGAATTATGGGGGATGGAAAAGGTGTTCATACAGGCAAAGTCACGTATTATGGGGGATGGAATAGGTGTGCATACAAAAAATGTAACGTGGTGGTTGGTTTGTTTTCAGTTTATGTTTTTAGCTAGTATGTTTTAAGTAGGATTTGGAAAATGTGATACAGGTTTCAAAAACTGGTTTTTACCCCTGAAACGACTATAGATAGCTTTGGTTTAGGTATTCTCCCCCCTTTTTTCTAATGTATTTTTGTTGATTCAGAAATATAACAGAATTTGAAATCCTGCTTCCTCGACTATTTGTACAAAATATTTCCTTTGTTTTTTATCCCTGTTCCTTCACACTTTACAAGTACAAGACTTATTTTTCTGGTCTTAATGATTATGATGGCTGCAACTTTGAGTGGGAATTTATTTTATTACCTTTAGTTGAATATAGTGAAAACTCCCTTGTGTTGAATATACACATAGGGTCCTCTATTTATAATAGAAGAAATATGGGCTAAGCCCAAAATACAAATAAGAAATATAAACACACTAACTAAAGATAAGAGTTAAATATAAATTAAATATAATATCTCTAACACTCCCCCTCAAGCTGGAGCATACAAATTGTATGAACCAAGCTTGGAATAAATAAACTCAATTTGAAATATATGATCTGTCTTCAAGAGTGTGCGGCAAACAGATGCGCAATCACATGTCGACGAACAACTAACAACAATTTATGAACAATAGTGAACAACTGCGAAACTTCAAATAGCACCATGAAACTTCAAGTAGGATGACTTTGACAAAGGAGGACAATGACAACCTCCAGGGACTGGATTGCCATCAAGTAAGGATGGGGCTTGCATCAAAACTACAGGGACTGCCATCACTGACTGATGGGACCTGTAGTGGTTAAAAGCGACAAAACTACAGGGACTTCCATCACTGACTGATGGGGCCTATAGTGGCTAGAAGCGACAAAACTACAGGGACTGCCATCATTAACTGATGGGGCCTGTAGTGGCTAGAAGCGACAAAACTACAAGGACTGCCATCATTGACTAGTGGAGTCTGAAAGCCTGAAACCTGAAAATTGAAACCTGGCTGGAAACATATTCCCCCTCACGACGAACGACGGAAATGACGGCGCGCCGATTACAGACCATGAAAGTGGAAGATCATAATGAGCTCTTATTCATCAAAGCATCCAAAAAACAAATATGACAAATTTGACAAAGGGCTGGTGAAATTGTTTTAACCCATAACTTTGGTGTTGAAATTCCTTAGTATTAACCATCGACTATCCTTGGAGATCTTTCAGAATAGAGAAGAAGATAGCAGAAGCAATAGAGGTAGGACTAGGTGTTGGTGCATCGGTGGCACAAGTGGCGGAGACGATGGCTGCGAAAGTGGTCGGCGACGGTGGCCGGTGATGGACGGCCGGTGACGGTGGTCGGAGACGGTGTCTGCGACGGTGGTCGGCGACAGTGGTCGGCGGCGGACGGGCGGTGACGGTGGCCGGCGGCGACGGCCGGCCGGTAACGGGCAGTGGCGGACAGCAACACCGGACAGATGGGAGACGGAAACCAGAGATTGCCCATTGAAGTATAAAGGCACATGTTGAAAAAGAGACTTTTTAGGTGGGTCGCCGGTGGCGGCGGCCACCGGCGGCAACAAAGACAAAGTAGAAAAGGATCAGAAAACCTGCTCTGATACTAAGTTGAATATAGTGAAAACTCCCTTGTGTTGAATATACACATAGGGTCCTCTATTTATAATAGAAAAAATATGGGCTAAGTCCAAAATACAAATAAGAAATATAAACAAACTAACTAAAGATAAGAGATAAATATAAACTAAATATAATATCTCTTACACCTTTCATGGGTTTGTTTATGTTGATCATTTTTCTAATGTTGGCCGCCATAGCAAAGAAATACTTAGTGTGAATCTGGCTGAACATTGAGAGGTTTATTTCGTTGCTAGATTTTGGCACCATTCTTGCAAAGGGAGGCTTTGGAGATTTTTTGCAGATAATTAATTAGGCATATGCTATGCATTGACTTGCATATTTTCTATAAACTTAATTCATTTTTGTATATTTTTATTTTTTAGGGAGTGGGGGTGTAAGTATTTAATTTTTTTTAGCTATTAGAATCAAAATTAGGACTGCCCTTTGATTTTCTCTCAGTTTAGTGCCTTCGACATTTTTGTAGTGATTTTGTATAAGATACTAGCAAGTTTCTCGTTCGGTGCTAAGTGACATCAACATACTGTATTATTTAAATTTTTGACTTTGTTAGTTAGCAACTTAGCATTGTATCTCTAATTATATGTATATCAATCAAGAGTAGCAAATCCTTATTAATTTCTCTTTGTAATTTGAGAGCTGCTAATGGAAATCAATTTATGTTTAAGCATATATATTTTTTCTTTCTTAATTGTTTTATTATTTTAGTTTTCACTTTTACTTTCATATTTTGAGATATATTTTCTATTTCTATAATCAGGCATTCATTTCATAGTAATGGTCTTGACTTTAAATATTGAACTTATGAAATGCTAATTTGTGTTAAGGTTGTTGGGCAATTTTTTAGCTACAATTATTTTTTTCTTATAAATTTTAAAGTGTGCAATTCCTGTTATGAATTTCTCAATCTTAAGTTTTTAATATATATATATATATATATATATATATGTTATCAATTAATATATACTAGTTTACGAGGTGGTTTAACCTTTTATTTTATTTTCAACATTATCTAATACAACTCCTATAGGTATCAACAACTTAAGATATGGCGAATGAATGATAGTATGTAGGCTTGGATCTAGAAGAGTCTTATATGACCTCTACTATATAGTCATGAATTGTGGTAATGACTTATGCAATAATGTTAGTAAGGATGTTGATGTGAGAAGAGGTTTTACTATTTGGGAAACATCATGGTGTGCCATAGGGTTACCCATAGAAATAAATAGAAGTGGAACAAGAGTTGGGAGACTAGGTTTGAAGGACGACCACATTTCATGAGAAGAGTGAGTAGTCTTTAGATGAGACTCCAATGGAAATGAATTATGGTTGAAGGGCAGGTGAGAAGTAGTGATAACCTTCTGGTGAGCAATGATAACCTAGGAAGACAAATTTGATGTACTGTGTCAAGAGTTTTTCAAGGCTCAAAGTTAGATTCTAACACAAAATGGGGAGTTGAAGAAATGAGGACAAAAAGTATGAAGTGGTGAAAGAGGAACTTGGTCATTTAGAACAAAGAATGATATGTAATTAATGAGCTAATTGTCCATACATACATTGGCTTAGAATCATGAGGGAATATTGTTGTGGAAGAAAAAAGTCCTCATAATGAGATGCATGCTCTTGTGCCTATACATTGTATTTTGTTGAGGGTTGTGGAGAGAATGCTAATAAAGAATGTTGTTGGATGCCTAAAATGTTGCATTGATGAGGTAAGTATTTTTGTGCTTTATCACTGTGAAGAAATCGTATTGGTATAGAGTTCTTGTTTAAAGATAAAACTTTTCAAAGAGAAAATAACTCGGACATACATTCCATCAAACATAATCATGTACAACAAGAAAAATCATCAATAAACATGGAAAAATGTTTAAAACTAGATGCCAGATGGGTGATGTCATAAATGGCATTGTGTAGAATTGTGTATGGTGAACCAAGTTGTAGGGTAGTAAGAGAAACTTGCTAGTCGCGTATTGTAAATGTTAGATATTGTTAAACAATGGTAGGCTAATAGTCTAAGAGATCTTTGTTGGAAAAACTGTTCAGCAAGCATAGGGCGAAATGGATATACAATGATTTACTAAAATTAATTTTAAGGATAGTTAGTCCACTTGGCAATCATGGTCACCAGATCTCAATGTTTAGGAGTCATTAAGGCAACTTCGATGGCTGCAATTTTGGCAGTGCACTGATTGTTTGGATAGGGCAACTCTGATAGTGGAGTTGTCAGCTAGAAAGTTCAAGTTGTCAGCTAGAAAGAAAGTTCACGGTGTTGTCGAAAATAAAAGGAACACAATTTTCAGAAATATTTTAGATAGTAGGTTCACAAGGAAGGCAAAATTTTGACTAGGCTTTAGATACTATGTAGAGATAGAAGCTTGAATCATAAGATTGAATCCTTGTGCGTATCAAGCACAACAACGAAACATATTATATATGTCATGTACATTCAATTATACAGAAATAAGTGTTGTAATTTGAGATAATATCTTTAGAATCTTTCTAATTAGAGGAAATAGATACATAATCTTTTATTTTATTTTCTTTAGATTTCCTAGTTTCCCTATTTTCCTTTTTAGGAGAATTAGATTATTACAAATAGAGGGTATCAAAATGTATTTTTTATGATTGAGAATAATAAATCAGTCTTATTTTCTACATGGTATCAAAGCCTGTTTGATCTACTTCCGCTGTTTTTGCTGTCTGTCGGTGGCCAGCCGCCATGGCCGCTGGCAGTCCCCTAAAATTCTCTTCTTTAACATGTGTTTTGAATGGGCTGCAATTGCCCTAGTCAAATTCTGCCTTAGAATTATGGCCTTTTCTCCAGTATTACCAAATACACCGTATGATTAGAATGGGATTCGAACCCATTCCCTTTCAGACCAGTAGCTGAAACTGGGATTTTTAAGTGCTGTCCAGATTTTTGCCCAGAATGGGTCTCTCCTCTAATGCCCAATAGTTGGCATCTGCACTGGCTTTCAATCATTTGTTGTTCTCTTCGCTCTGCACCGCTGCTCTCCGTCGTCGACCACCGGCGTCCACCGTCTGTCGTCGGCCACCGTCCGTAGTTTCGATCGATGACCAGCGGATTTGGATCGTCTCTTCAAGCAACGGCCAACCCCGCCGGAGTCAGGACCATACTCCGCTCAATGTGCCTCCACGCGCCTCCTTTCTTCAGCTAGTCTCGGGTACGTGTTTGTCACGCGCCGCCTTCTCGGTGTTGGCATCAAACTGTGCCACTGCTGGTCGTCTCGCCGGAGCTTCCTTCTCTCTGTTCTGACCCTCCATAGCTGCCATTTCTACCCTTTTTGTTGTCTTCACAGCATCTTCGACTTCTTCTGCATCGCCGGACCTCCCGCTTTCTCGTCCATTGCTGTACAAGTTGAAGTTTCATGGTGCTAGTCCGCCCTCGTCCATTGCTGTCCAAGTTGGTTTATTGACTTTATCTCTAATTGAGTTTGTCTATTCCAAGCTTGGTTCATACAATCTTGTATGATCCAGCTTGAGGGGGAGTGTTGTAATTTGAGATAATATCTTTAGAATCTTCCTAAATAGAGGAAATAGATACATAATTACTTCCTAATACTTAAATACAAATATAGGTATGGCTAATAAGTGTATAGGCATTTTCCCAATACAACTACTTCCTAACTATATTTAATACCTATTCTAACATTTCCCCACAACTTGGAACATACAAATTGTATGTACCAAGCTTGGAACATACAAATTGTATGTACCAAGCTTGGAACAGATAAAATTTGAGGTCTCCTTAATGATTTTGTTAACACATCTGCAAGTTGATCATTTGATCTAAAAACTTGGTACAAGTGACAATCAATCTCAATGTGTTTAGTTTTCTCATGGAACATTGGATTATAAGCAATGTGGAGGAAAACCTAGTTATCAGAACACATCTTAAAAGTTAAGTTCTTGAAGGAATTGTTTTATCTATATGAGTTCACAAGTAAGACACCATTGTCTTATATTCAACTTTAGTTATTGATCGAGCAACTACATTTTGTTTTTTACTTTTCCAAGAAGTAATATTTCCTCTGAGAAAAATACAATATCTAAGTAGTGGAATGTTTGTCCGTAGGGATCCTGCCTAATCAGCATCACAATACCTAGAGATTTGGGTATTTGTTATAACAAACCTTGTCCTGGAGCGCCTTTATGAGATATCTAAGGATATGCATGACAACATTCCAATGGCTAGTACAAAGAGCTTGCATAAACTGATTAACCACACCAACTACGAAAGACAAGTTAGGTCTAGTGATAGTAAGATAAATAAGTTTTCCAACCAATTTTCTATATCTTTCTAGATTAGAGAAGTACTCACCTTGTTTTATCATTAATTTTATATTTCGGTCCATAGGACTATCCATCGGTCTGCAATCAAACATACCTGTCTCTTTTAGGATGTATAGAGCATACTTCCTTTGAGAGATACAATACCTTTTCACTAACCTACTTCAATACACAAGAAGTATTTTAGGCTCCCAAACATAATTAGTTTTAAAATGTTTACACAAGTATTCCTTTAGTTGGGATATTCTAGCAACATCATTTTTTGTAATTACTTATCATCATCATATACTATTAAGTAGACACATTTCCCAGTAGAGGTATGGCACTAAACAACTGAATGATCTACTTCACTACGTTTCAGCCTAAACTTTGGAACAATTGAGCTAAATTTTCCAAATGAAGCACATGGTAATTGTTTGAGGCCATAAAGAGTTTTGCAATATACAAACCAAGCCATACTCCCCTTGAGCAACAAATCAAGGAGGTTGTTCCATGTAGACTTCCCCTTCTAGATCTCCGTGGAGAAAAACATTTTTAATATCCAATTGATGAAATGGCCAATGACGAATAACTGCCATGGAAATGAATAGTTGAAGACTACTCATTTTGGCCACGGGAGAAAAGCACCACTATAGCTAAGGTTGGAACTGTTAGGAGAACCACACTCAACTAATGGTATTGGGAGGACCTCTTGGATGGAAGAAACATCTTGGACAAACAGAGAGAAGAAAGGAGTCTGTTCAAAGAAGATGATATTAGCAAGCATGTAATACTTGGTTTAGAAGAGTAACAAAGATACCCGTTTTGTAGTTGAGAACATCCTAAGAAGACACATTTAATAGCATGAATAGAGAGTTTATCCAATCTTGGAGATTAATCATGAACAAAACATATACAACCAAACAAGCAAAGGGGAACATGAAAGAAAGTATCATTTGATCACTAATGGAATAAGGAACCTTATGAAAGAGAGAAGAGGATGACATTCTATTAATAAGAAAACAAGAAGTTAAGATAGCATTGCCCCAATGATGGACCAATACATTGGCACCAAGTAATTAGGTATGAGTAATCTCAATCGAATACTTATTTTTTTTCTCTGCAAAACCATTTTGTTGGGATGTGTGAGGACAAATGGACTGATGTAAAATGCCATGTGAACTTAAAACTCTAGAAAAATTAGAGAAGTACTCTTTGGCATTGTCACTTTGTAAAATTTTAATTACTTGACCAAATTGATTTTTTATTTCATTCAAAAAGAATGTAAAGATAGACAAAAGTTCAGAATGCAATTGGAAGGTCAGACTCAGTTGTCAGGATCAGAGGAGACAAAAGAGTTGTCACTTGAATTGAGTTACTTTAAAGGTTATTGAACAATTTAAAGACTTGGTTAATTGACTTAATGAAAAAAGATTGAAAGGATACGAAGGAACAAAAATAACATATTTTAGATTTAAGGAAGGAGAAAGAGATACTTGACCAACTCCCTTGGAGGAGATTTTAGAGCTATTGGCTAAGGTTATGAAATGAGGATTATTTGGAAAGAAAAGGGATGAGAACAAGGAAGTATTACCAAAAATATGGGCAGAGATACTTGAATCAATTATTCATGGACTTTGACCTTCCACGGATTGTGAGATGCAAGTAGTTGAGAAGCTGGGATTTAGATGATTGTGCTAAATTATTAGATTTCAACTTCAAATTTTCTTGGGATTTAGCAACATTAGAGACATTAGTTGTCTTATTAGGAAAGCCATGTAAAGAGATAGAAGTAGCGGGCCCATACGTTTCCATTGGCAGATAAGAATAAAACAACTATGGTAGATAAAATCCCTGGGTGACCTTCAACTAGGATGCTCTTTGACCATGTTGGAATGAAGTTCCTACAATCATAATAGAGACAGGGAGTTCCAATAAGACTTATGAGGGCAGTGCGATGAAGCTTAAGTGAGAGGAAGCGGCGCGTCGATGACATGTGTGGCAACATGTGGATGTGAATAAGCTTCCAGGATTAACAAGGTTCACCATCACTCGGAAGGATGCTCCAAATTCGAAGGTTTTCGAAGAGAGTAGAGGCGAAGAACGATGGTTGACTATGGTAGAAGATGGAAAATTTGCCGGAGACGAGACTAGCAAAGTGGGATCAACCTGTTCTAATACCAAATTAAGATAATTAAAGGAGTAATTTAGAGAGCTTGAAAACTCTCGTTATATGTTCTCATATATATATATATATATATATATATTAATAGGATCCTAATGCAATGTGTATAAGCAAGATCAAAGATCAATCATGGATACTTATATATAGAGATAGGACAACTAATAAGTATATAGCTTTTTCTCAATACAACTACTTCCTAAATATATTTAATGCCTATTCTAACAAATACATTGAACAATAACTTTGATTTCTTCTTCAATAAAAGTTCTGTTTTTGTTCTCTACAACTTGGAATTTAACATACTCATCATCAACAAATAAGCAAAAGGGAGTAAGATAATCTAAATTTCTGTTACCTATAAATTTCTTATAAGCTCCTAAAGCTTGGAACTCTTTCACTAGAGCTTTCATCTTCTTAAATGTTTGTAGTTGGTGTAGCTGGTGGGGTAGTAGGTTCCTATGTTGCTTGGTTTATCCTTAATTGCTCTTAGTCATCTTCTAAACATGGAAAAAAGTTGTACATTCCATCATGTGGTCCCCAATCCCATTCTCCTACACTGAAAACATGTTGAATTATGATTGTCTTCCTTGTGCTATTGTCAAGAAGCACGCAGTGAATTTAGCTTTTATTTAGGGAAATTTATATTTATCTTTTGTTCTGTTTGTTTGGTTAGATTTGATTCTGAATTTAATATTAGGATATTGTAACAAGAATAAAATCCCACAATTATAGGGATTTATTCTCTCTCGGTTACTGTTTTATTTTTTAATTTCTGTTTTTATCTCATAACACATGTATAAATATAGGTCAGCTGACCTAATAATTGTGAGTGAGAAATAAATAAATTATTCCCTTCTAAGTTATGATCATAAAGCTTGCAGCCGTTGGAATTTGAGTCCTAATTGATGAAATTCAAACTTGCTTCTTTTCTCATATGGTATGTGCACATGAGCGGTGCTTCTAACAACTCTTAGATGGGAAATGCTTTACTTCCTTTCCATTCTTCTTGTGGTTTTCTTTTTCCTTACATACTTCTTGTTGAGGCCAATTTGAAAGATAAATTTTATAAGCTATTGCTTTTCTCCAAAACTTCATTGGTAGTATCTTGCCACGTCTACAATTGTATCGTTCATCTTTTTGTCACTCTATTTTGTTAATGGTATCCAGACATTGTTAAGGGTCATAGGATTTGTTGATCTTTTTGTCACTCTATTTTGTTAAGGGTATCAAGGCCACTTTACTTCTTAATAGGGGCATTGAACTACTTGAAATTCTCAAACACCTTTGATTTATACTTAATACACCTATGTTTTGTTGAAAAATCATCAATGAATAGAAGGAAATAACTACTCTTACCAAGTTGGCTTGATTTGGCTACTTACTCTTGTATGTATCAACAAGTTGAGTTTCTTTCTAGTGCATCCATCTCTTCCCTTATGGCTTCTTGGATTGTGGTAGGAATTTTAGTGGCATCAATGTCAACGACAAAGCTTCAATGTCTATTAGAGAGATTATCAATGCAAACATATTGAGAAATGAGATATTTAACTCAAGATCCGTTTTCCTTTTCCAATGCAGTGGGCAAATTATCAACACTTTCCTCCTCATTTGTTACCTTTAGGCTCCTCACTTTCAAGTAAGACAAGTCCTCTTGTTCTAGATTACAGTGGGCTGTCTTTGATATTTATTTTCCAAAGAATTTGTCTTCTTTGCTACCAGTTGGTTCTATCCCATTTGTGGTAGCTCCATCACTTAAATCTTAGGCATTCTGCAATGACAAATAAAGTAATGATAGAAAGGAATTAAATCAAAAGGGAAAGTGGACGGCCGGTGGCGGGCGGCAGCAGGTGGTAGCTGACAACAACACTGGACAGATGCGAGACAGAAACCAGAGCGGGATCGACCCGTTCTGATACCAAGTTGAATATAGTGACCGCTCTGATACCAAGTTGAATATAGTGAAAACTCCCTTGTGTTCAATATACACATATGATCATTTATTTATAATAGAACAAATATGGGCTAAGTCCAAAATACAAATAAGAAATAATAACAAACTAACTAATAAAGATAAAAATAATATATTTAACAAGTTTGAGCTTTTTTTTTATCCAAATCTAAACATTTCCTTGTTGATGATTTCAGGAGTGTTGGTTGAATCAAGTGAAAGAAAAGCAATTGTTGTGTGACCAGGGCATTCAACATGTAAACTGGAGTGTGGCTTTTGGTTTACAACAGCTGGGAAATTCTGAAAACAACTCCAGGTAAATGTGTTAATCACCTGTCAAAATTAATTTTTATCGATGTTGTAGACTTGGTACTTTTAGTTAGGTTTGTCCCTTTAAACTAGAAATACACGAAGATAACCTCCCATTATGGACTTTATCAGTATTTGGAATTTAGGAGAGAACTAGACTTCTGAAAAAAGAAAGCAAATTTAATTTGTTGTTAGGCATCTGTTCATTATAAATTAGGGAAATAATATAAGAGTAAGATTGAAGTACATAGCATTCTGTTGAAATTTATTTCAAGTTTATAACTAATCCAACATAAACACGTTGTAAAGAAGGAAATTTTCTTTTTAATTCATATAGCTTGTGATGCTGTAATTTAATCATTGTGCTTATGTAGTGAATTGCTGCATTAATATAACGGGAAAAAAATCTTAAACTATTCGTTGCTTTCCTTCCTTTAGTATCATGAATTTTATGTTTGCATATAATGGCTTTTTGATCTCCATTGATTTACTCTTAGAAGAGATTGTGCAAATCTATTTTATACTATTGAACTGAAACAGCTTTATGCATTTTCAAGAAAGACTACTCATTCTGTTCCCTCTCATGCATACTCTGTATAGGATCTTTTGTTCTTGTGAAAATAATCACTTTCTACATAGGGTTAGCAATTACGTATCTTAAGTTTGTTGCTCTATTATGCGTTAAGTTTTCCGTTTAGATAGTGAAATAACTGGGGTTTCCTTATCTTTTATCACGGACGTTTGGTTCAGTTTAGATTGTGTTCAATATAATACTTTTTACCCATGTTTATTTGCCCTGAATTTGATGGTAATCATATATTTGATTTAGAAAACTTAATCTGTGATTATCTTTGAAAATGAGTCTTCGACACCTTTTTTAGTGCTTTTTGTGAATACTATCTGTGAAGTTTAGAAGCATTAAGCCATTTACAGATTGTATTTATGTTCCTCTTTTCCCCTAAATCATGAATTATATATTGTCCAGAATTTTATACCAATGTAGAAAATCTTATTTCTACTATAACTGTCAGAAATTTGACAATTTTGATATTCTGTGTAGAGCATCGACATTTAATAGCTCCGAGAAAGAGTTAGCAGTGAATGCGGCTGCTGCTTCCATATATTCAACATGTAATTTTCTACTGTCCGAGAGCTAACCTGTATCTGACTTAGAGTTCATGCATCTAATTATTTCATATCTTTTAATTTTTCGTAATTTATGAATTACTATCAATTGCTAGAAAATGTCATGGACACGTAGAAAAACTAAAATATAGGCCCCAGTGTATGAGAGAATCTTGATAATTATGACTGTAATTTAAGTTGTGGAATATAAATTATTTTGCCTGTCGGTAAATTTGAATTTTGATATCTCATTACTGAGCCATTTTCGTTAATGATAATATGTCCCTTATTTAATACAATTCGTTTAGGTTTTATTTATTTACTGATAAAATTAAAAGTGATTCTATAATTAGGTTAAAAATCCATCTTTGAATATTATTACTAGATGTTGAATAGTTTCGTAAAATCGGAAGGTTTTCCATACCAAATTGAAATTTTGCCATAATTAGGTTTCTTTAAAATTAATTACTGAAACCATAAGACTCAACTAAATATTTCTGAGCCAAATATATTATTTGTATCTCGTTATTTTGTGATGTTTCTCTTTTGAGCCAACTAAATATTTCTTCGGCCTTAGTTGGGCTGCTACTTTGTGCATCTCCCCTTTTTTATTTCTCATAAAATATAATATCTCAATTTGACCCTTTATTAAAAAATATTAAAACCTCAAACTATAATTTCACATTCCTTTCATTCTCTGCTCCTTTCTCTCTTTCGCTTCATTTTCTTCTTTTATATAAAGTGATTGAAAGCTATTTAAGCAACTTGATGAAGCTTTTATGGATATGAAGAAAGATGAACGAAAGCTATGAATTGATGAAGGAAAATAGGCGTGTAAGGTGAGTTTTGAGATGCTCTTGAAGGAGGTTAGATAAATCTACAAGTAAAAGGTAAGGAGAAGTATTGATAGAAGACTATCCTAAGTAAACTCAGAAGAAGAGAAGATACAATTTTGACATAAATTCTCCAACATTTATTTCAAAGTTTATTTTACAAATGGTAAAGCACTCCTTTTACAATTGTGATGGATCTCCGTTAAGCTCCCTAGATATGTTTCTATTACAAAATTGTGTAGGATTGAAGCTCAAATCCTCAACGTGTGATGAGAGGTGAAAGGCAATTTGGAAATGAATAATCATAGGGAATTTGTTTAGGTTATTTGAAAAAGTAAACAAAATTCTAAAATGAGGTTTCAGAAGTATTTTCGAATCCAAAAAACCCTTTTGAGAGTATTTATTTTGAAATATATATTTTTTTATATTCTAGAATCATTGTTCCGAAAGGTATTTCTGAATCCAGCCAGAATATAATTTTTTTTTCAAAGTGAGTGTTTTGAAATATTTTTTCGGATATGGCTAAAATATATGTCTAAAGGCACTGTCCTCACCTCCTTCCAATCTTGTGGATGTTGTTTGTGACTTAAGGCACTGTGACTTAAGGCACTGTTGGCATTGACAACACCATTCCCTTTCTCCATTTCTTCTTTCACAACTAACACTAGTAGATTTAGTCTTATTAGAGTCACCCGCACAACCCCTTTTGCAACCATATGCACAGTCAAACCCAACCCTTTCTTTATCTTTCCAAACTCAAGAAAGCACATAACTTTTCTCCACCCCTCCAACAACAAATAAAAAAGGAAACTTTTTCGCTTACAATTCAGTTTGGACCAAGATAGGTGTATGGGACTACCACAAGATCCTCAAGATTTATGATTTTTCTGGTCACTTCGCTTTCTTGGATTTTACATGGGCTAAACTAGGGAAAGTTTTGATTGTCTCTAATGAGAAACAGTCTTGAAAATTTTGAACTTAATGCTTGTTTCCTTTTGTGGACAAAATGTGAGGAGAATGAGATACTGTGAGGAATTGATAAAATGTGTGAGTGGAAGGGAAGAACAGATGTAGAATAAACACGTGCAAAGATGAAGAAGATGATTATTCGAATTTGATGTTATTGTGTTGCCCTTTTCCTTCTTTTTTAACATTGTCAATGAAAAATTATCAAAATGGACTTGATTGATGCACATTAAACTAACTGTGGATAAAGTTGATACATTTTTAAAAGTGGGGACCCGGGACCAAGTACACCCACTACTCTGAAAGTCAGAATCAACCAAGCAATTAAACCTAATTTATAATAATAAAAGATTTATCAAGAGCATGATTGTTGTTCTATAGAACAATAAAATATGAGAATCACACATGTTGTATTTAGAATATTAAATACAAACATACATAAGTATACAAGACCAGACTGCTTATTGTACCTCCATATTTTCTTCCTACACCTCCATATGCTAAATTAAATGACATTTTAGTCCCTTCATCTTCTTCCTCTAACACATGCATCCCATCTTCTTCCTTCATTGTCCCAATATCACCATGGGCAAAATATCTTGTTTCTAATATATTTATAAACATACACCTAAGTTAGGAAAATACACCAAAATCTTTCAATGTCATTCATTCCCTATTATTATATTGAAAATGTCATCATGGAGAAACTCTGCCTACTTCATGGATAATGAGTTTGGATGGCCTAAGCCTCTAGGTTTCAAAAGCAATATGAAATGATTCAAATTTATCTAGCCATAACTATGAAGTACCTGAAAAACACTAGAAGAGGGGTTGAATAGTATTTTTGGAAAACGTTTTTCGCAACCTTTCTAATATAGCATGTTGTCGAGTGTTTGAAATATTCTTTCAAAAGCTTAGACGCTTGACTTTGAAATATATACATTGATAAGATCATTGTTCTATTAAGAGTATTTCTACTGTAGTGTTTGTAAGAACTTCCTTTAAAAATAAAAGATCATTTAGCCTGGAAGTTCTTATATTTTCAAATATAAAAGTCAATTGTAGGTTTTCTTAAGACAATCATTTACAAAAGAGAAGAGAGAATAACACAAGAGATTTTATACTAGTTTGCTCCAATTGAGCAACGTCTAGTCTCCTCTACAGAGGGTTCCACTATAATCTTCACACGATTACAAATGAGTATTAACACCACTCTTGGTACTCAACTACCTCGCCGAGATTTCCTTTGAGTATTAGCACCACTCTTGGTACTCATCACCCTGCCAAGATTTCCTTGAGTATTCGCACCACTCTTGGTACTCTGCACCTGCCAAGATTTCCTTGAGTATTCGAACCACTCTTGGTAGTAGACTTCCGCACCTAGATTCCTCAACTCAAAAGAGTTCAGTTGTAAGTGTTTTAATTCTTTACATAATTGCAATCAACGGTTGCTTACAAGCAGTTCAGACTAAATCTGTCTATGAGAGGATTTGATTACAATACAATACAATTTAAACACTTGCAGGTGTTTCCCTCTATAATCTTACAATAGTAAGAGATTTAACGCTTAAGCTCGAGATTATCTCTTTCTCTTTTCTCATCTCTTCTCTTATCTTTTCTTAAGCTCAAATGTATTCTTTTCTTTGAGCTCTTTTCTCTCTTTTTCTCTTTTTCTCTTTAGGATGAATATGCCGTTGTAAGTTTTGTGCACTTTGGCTATCCTCTTTTTTTATCCTCTTGATTATCTTCTTGAGAGATCTTCTATATATAGTGTTAGAAAATAGGAGGCCTTTTATCTCAATATCTCAATCCAAGAAGGGGGGGTGTATTGGATTTAACCTTTTTCACAATCTTTTTCAAATCTTTATGAGTTATTGAAAATTGAAATCAATAATCAAAGATAAATGAATCAACTAAGTAAAGAAGGATGAGAGAAAGATCAAAACACACAACAATTTATACTAGTTCAGCTTATCACAATCTTACATCGAGTCTTCTCCTAACAACCTTAGTTGAGATGCTTTCCACTAAATCAAATTTGAGTTGAGAATACAATGAAGCTCTCAATTGATATCCTCACCACCCTTAAGTCATATTACAACACATGAGAGAGGAAAACACTCACTATCACCCACTACAAGAGATGAACACCCTCAATCTTTAACCTGACCTACACGTATAGGTGCTACATAATGTAGAAAGAATAATATACTATTTAGAACACACTCTTTCAGTGTAGATATATTAGCAACAATGAAGTCCACTTGATCTTGAATGAATCTTTAAATGTATGATCACCAATGAAGCATGAAATCCTCCAAGAACTGTTCTTGAGAGATTGATGAATCATTATTTTGTCCTATTTACTTAGCTTTGCACATTGAATTTAATTAATGAATTGTGCTTAATTGTCCATTCTTTTCTCAGTTTTGCTAATTGGGCTTAATTTGATGAATAATTCATATTTTAATTAATTTGGATTATCTAAGCTTAATTATTCTCATTATTATTTTTAGGTTTAATTACCTTTTTAGTCCCCAAGTTGGGGGCTGAATTTCTGTTTTGTACCCGCTTTTAAAAATGATGTTATTTGGTCCTCATATTACGAATTTTGTAAAAATTCGGTCCCTTCCGTTAAGTAGGTTGGAACGGCGTTAACTTTACTGAATTTTTCTTCTCTCTCTTCTGCTCTTTCTGACACTTTTTTCTCTCTCTCCTATTTCTCTCAGCATTAATTACCTCCACATTTTTCTCTCTCTTCCACCGTTATATGCACTTCCTGCCAATATTTCTCACAACTTTGTGTTTTTCCACAGCACCGCACTCATCCTCAACCCTTCTTATCAATTCCTCCCGTCGCCAAGCCAATCCCCCCGGTCACGTTACCATCATCGCAACACCCTCCTTCTACTCTGTGCACCCTTATCTTGCGCATCAACTCCCTTTGCCATACCAACCTCTCTCCCTTCATGCACTAGACCAGGAAACGGTCCCCTGTTCGATGGAGAGCGTTTACATGGCGCAGCCAGTGATGCGTTGAAGGAAACACGAATTGGTGAAGCATTGACCAATCTTGTAATCCCAGCTTTCGATATCAAGAAACAAAAGCCAGTTGTATTCTCAAGCTACAAGGTTATTAGTTAGCAGCATATGCATATATTTCTTCATACATTAAAATCCAAACACGAATTAATATAATGTTTTTTTCTGATGCAGCTTAAGGTTCCCTACTTATATGCCTTTTTGTCGGATATATGCGCATCCAGTTCAATTGCAGCCACTCAGTTCCCACCTTACTTTTTTGAGAATTACGGTGTTGAGTTCAATTTGGTTGATGGTGGTGAAGCAGGTGTGAATCCGGTAAGGAATTCAAGAATCGTGAAAATCAAGAATCTTGAACAACTCTCTTTCTCATGGTCACAAAAGTCCCATGGCTCTCTCTGATCGCTCATCTGTGATGATCACTGGTGCATGTCCATGTATCTATGTGTAATGTATGCATCTGCATCTGGAAGAAAAGAGAGAATGCACGTGGAAGTGATTGCCATGCATGATAGACCCCCCAAAACATATAAATGCTTGCCCTCCTCCAAAATAGTACTTTATCCTTAACATACAAGAAAGCAAAGACTGCTGAAGATGAAAGAGAGTAGAGAGGGTCGATGGAAGAGAGAGAAGTTCATGGACATGTGTAGGGTCCGATCGAATGGAGAAGCCAATCAGAAGAACGTCTCCATAGGGAATGGTACGAATGGTAGCCGTTTTCTGGTGGAAAGGCTAATCATGCACTGTGTAGGTGTTGATGCTTCAGAGCCGTTTTCTCTTTCCTTCTTTTTTTTCTTCTTTTTCATTCTCTCTCACATCTCTTTGAACTTCTTTTTTCTAATTTTCATCTTATTTCTTACATTTGTAATATTTTTTTTATCTCTCAACTGCATCACAATCTTTTTAATCTTAGGTTTTAATCCACTTTTTGTATTATATACTATAATTTTGTTAATAGAGAATTTACTAACAATTTCAGTATGTCGTACTCCACATTTTTTATGTTCTTTATGCATGTTTTTAAAAAATAATAATTCAATTTCACCTTTGCTCAATAAGAAAACAAAAAGAAAGCGTTGAGGATGGGTGCAAATAAAGGTGGAAGTGAGAGAAAACGTGGAGGTAATTAATGGTGAGAGAAAAAAGTGTCAGAAAAAGTAGAGGAGAGAGAAGAAAAATGCAGTAAAATTAACGTCGTTGCAACATATTTAACGGAAGGGATCGAAATTTTACAAAATTCGTAACGTGGGGACCAAATAACATCATTTTTAAAAGCGGGTGCAAAACAGAAATTCACTCTCCAACTTGGGGACTAAAAAGGTAATTAAACCTTATTTTTAGGGCAATGTTTGAGATTATATTTTCGGACATGAAGAGAGTTGTCATGTCATATGCTTTTTTCCACCTCAGCTTTTTATTTTAATTTCATTTCTAATTTTTTTTTCTTTGATTTTGGACCAGATTTAGCTTTGGCCCATTTTTGGGCAGATTTTGTAGAAGCCTGTTTTAGTGGCTAACCGTGGGACTTAGGTTTATACCCAAAGGGAGAAAAACCTCACAGACTCTTCTCATTCTCGTTTTTGGCTCTTTGGCGTTTTGCAACTCCCCTTTTTGGGGTTTTAGGTTTTACTTTCATTTCCTTCTTTATGTATTGAATAATTTTCGTTTAATTCCAATTTTGTTTACTGATTGCTTGATAACTCTCCATTTTTCCCCATTTTTATGTGATAATACTCTTTTCTTAAGGATATTTTTGTTTTTAATTCATTAGAAATAATATAATTTAGAGTAATTAGAATAAAAATAGGTTTTTGTAAAAATAGTGTTAATTTTCCCTTTTTAGTTAAATAAATAGGTTTTTAAATAAAGGTTTAAATACTTATTTCATCCTCATGTTAGGAGGTAAATTTCTGTTTAGTACCCGGTTCTAAAAATGCATCTATTGAGTCCCATGTTGTAAAAATTTGTATAAATTAAGTCCCCACCGTTAAATTGGCTTAAACAGAGTTAATTTTGGCTGACGTGGTTATAAAATTTGATTTTTTTTAATTCTCTCTTGTTTTCCTACAACTTTCAAATTTTTCTCTTTCTACATTAATAATTCTCATAATTGCAAGACATTGTTTTCTGCAACTTTAAATTTTTTTTACCAAATTTCCTTTGTTTCCTTTTTTCGATGATATCCCTAATTTTCTTATCATCGAAGTCCCTCTCCTCTCTTAGTTTCCCTCTCCTCATCACGTTTCACCTTCGACTTACTCTCTCTTTCTTGAACCCTATCTTTGTCCATGATTCCTTCTCTTTCATAAGCCTTATCCCTATCTTTGTCCCTGGATTGGGGTCATGCCTGTGATGCTTGTCTGATCGATGATGGCAGTGGTCAAAGTCGCGAGGGTGATGGTCATCATAGTCGCGATGACGATCGGGGTGACGATCTCTGCTTCTCTTTTCAGATTTGTCTCTTTCCTCCATTTTAGGGTTTGGATTGGAAGATGCTTCTTCTCTACTATTGTAAATGGGTCTTCGACGAATTCTCCAAAAACCTTCTTCCCAAATACTTCAAGCACAGTAATTTCTCCAGCTCCGTTCGCCAGCTCAACACCTATGTCAATGGCGACGAGAATCGAACAATGGAGTTTAGGAAGCACAGAGACACCGTGAAGAGCGTGTGTGCTCCTCAATCTTCCTCCGCTGCATCTTCTTGCGGGTGATGTACCTTGGATACGGGTGATTTACCTGCACACCATTTTCTTCTGTTGCCTTTTTCTACAAAACATGAAAAGGGAATCGTAAATGTAAATATACTGGTTTTATACCTGGGAATTTGAAAATTCGATTATTTCGGTTGCAAAGGAAATAAAGAAAAAGTTGATACCTTTTTCTTGATTTGGGTGTTTCAGGTTGTGCATTTGGTGAAACTGTGGGTGAATTGTTCTCGGGTGTATGAAGTTCCTGCTTCTGAAGTAACTGTACTTGATTTTGTTGCTGTTGTTTATGGTCAGGGAATCTATTAAAATTGGGAGTGGAGGGTTCTGGCAGAAAATGAGGCAAAATGGGAACGTGGTAACGGGCAAAATAAGGGGAATTAGGATTGATGCTAGGAGAGAAGATGAAGTACTATTGGTGGTGGTTTCTGGAATTGTTGTGGTGGAAGTATTGGTAACTGATTGGCAGCTTTTGACGATGGCAAAGAGATCCCAGTCCTCATCCATTTTGGATATGTATGGTGATAAAATGAGTGGACCTTTTGTTTCTTGATGAGAGAGGAAGAAAATATGGCAGAAAAGATAGCGCAGACTTTTGGGGTGAATGGAAAGAGAAAATCCTACAATTAATATATAAAAAAGAAAAAGCTGAACTTTGCAGAAAAAACAGATGAGAGAGAAGAAAAAAAATCATATTTTATAGCCACGTCAGCACAAAGTTAACTCCGTTTAAGCCAATTTAACGGAAGGGACTTCATTTATACAAATTTTAACAATTTTGGGACTCAATAGATGCACTTTTAGAACCGGGTACTAAACAAAAATTCACCTCCTAACATGGGGAAAAAAATAAGTATTTAAACCTTAAATAAATACGTCTTTTTGTTCTTTAGATAAAAATATTCAGAAAAATAAATGATTTTTTTAATGCTTTTGTAGGTTTTTATATTTTCTTTTTGGCGATTTAAACTACTAAATTCTTTTTTGCACATCAAGCCTTTGGCTGTTTGGGCTGAAGAAAGTTATTGGGCCAGCATTGTTAAAAAGCCTAGAGTTTTAATCTTCATGTAACTGAATTTGAAGATGCTATTTGGGCCAGTCCTGATTAGAAAACACCAAATTACACCTTGGTTGGTCTGGGCCTTTGCACATGAAGCTGTTGGTTTGAAGCCCTTTAGGAAGATTAATGAAACACTGCATTTTTGGAAGCTGGGGTCTGGTTGAAGGAGAAAAGGAGAGTAAAGGTAGAGAGCTAGATCAATTGGGGATTTTCTCCTAAATTCTTTCAACCCTTGAGTTAGGGTTCGTCAACGTAGAGAGAAGAAGAAGTGTTGTGACGAAGCATTGACGCGAGCTCCTTGGGTCATTTTGGAAGAAGCCTAGAAGGATGTTCAGACCAAAGGAAGTTGACCCTTAAGGTGATCGGACCAGAAGGATGATCAAACTGAGAAGCGGTTGGCGATTGAATAATGAAGCAGAGTTAGTTGAAGATTAATTCGAGAAGCTTCTAAGTTGTAACTAATTCTTTCCCATTTCCCCTCTTTCTTTCTGTTTTCTTTTATGAATTTCCCTATATAAAGGGAAGTCTTTTAATGTAAAGTACTTTGTGGTGGGTGACAAACACCACGCTTAGGTTTAGACAGTTTTGTAGTGGGTGACATATACTACTCTAGATTTTCATATTCTTGCCTTTAGTTTATATTTTTCAAAACTTTTGTAGAATAGATACGTTGTTTGCTTCATTGGGTTCTTGGACTTTTCATTGGGTGACAGGCATTGGGATTCTGAGGACTATAGTATCTTGTAATTCTGATTTTAGATTTCAGTAAAGCACTTTTAGTTTCAGTTTCAATGCACTTTACATTTGAGTGTGTTCTATTAATTTCTGCACTTGAGTTTACTTTCCTAGTTCTATCATTTGTTGATTTTGTATTTTAGCATTTAATTCTTAGTTTAATTTAGATTCTTGAATAATTCTTTTATAGTTCTTGCAATGGATTTGTTGATTTAATGTTTGCATATGAGTTTTATGCGGTTTCTTCGTCATTAGTTTAATTTTTGATTCTGTTCTTGTTGATTTTGATTCTAGGCTATTGATCGATGTCGTACCCGAATCAAATTTAATATTCAATTAAATGCAATATAACTAGGAGAATGACCCCTAAGTTGTCTCTTAAGGACCAAACTATGGTTCAAGCAATAGGTCAAACACTTGGTGGAGGGTGTTTTTGGAGAGTTTTATGAATGGAAATGAAGCAAATTAAAGCATGAATTCAAACACATATTAAAAACGATTAGTCACTAGCTCAATTACAATGCTTCCAATCATAGATTAGCAACAGATACTCACTCCTCTAAGACCTAATCGAACACAAGTTAACCAACTAAGCGAAGACTAACCATGTTTTCATAAAAGTTAATTAAGCAAACGCAATGCTAATATTCAACCAATTATGCACCATACAATTTCATCAATTAAGCGAAGATTAGACACCAATTAGGCAACTAAGCGTATACCCAATCGCAAGTGCAAAACAGATTCAATATTAGCCAAGTTAGAGTAGTAAAAGCATACTTTCAACTCAGAAATCTCATGAAAACGATGCAATTTCACTAATGACCAACCGAGCACACCTAAGCTACCATTAAAACGAAACCGAAATAGCAAAATGAAAACGAAATCATAACGCAACAGAGGCAATGATCTGTAAAACGCAATTCAATTTTGAAACGAATTTAAAGTGCGAAATTTAAACCCAAAACTCAAAGTGTAGAGAAAAACGTAAAATGCATGGACAAAGTTGATGCTGGAATGAAATTAAATAGAAGAAAAAACAGAATAACACAAATGAAATTAAAACGTAAATCATTCATTACAAGGAAAGGGAATGAGAACAAAACCTAAGCTCCCAAAGGGAGGAGGGGGTGGAAAAAAACGCCTAAGAGCCAAAACCTAAAGGAAAACATGAAAATAAGGGAGATGAGCCTTTCCCAAATCTGATTTGGGGTTTTAAAAGGGCAAAAGATGAAAATGCCCTCTATATGGGCTTCTTACAAAATATTGACCAAAAATAGGCCTAAAGTTAAATCTGATCAAAACTAAAATAATTAAAATTACAAAATAAAATTATATGACGCGGCAGCCCTCTTGAAGTCCCAAAATATGTTTCCACAATTGTCCTGCAAATAATAATTGGAATAATTAGGTCCAAATAATTCAAATTAATTAAAATAAGAATTAATAGTCTAATTAAGCCTAAATAGTGTAAATGAGACAATAATGAAGAATTAAGCACAACTCACTAACACAATTCGGTGCGAAAAGCTAAGTGAATAGTACAAAATAGTGATTGATCAGCTATTATAATATTGTATACAGTATATATACGTAGTTTATTTTTTATTTTAGAATAGATTTTGATGTTACTATGGTTGAAGTTAGAATTCTGAGTTAAACTTGCATTAAATTGGAGAATTGAGTGAGAATTTCCATTTTAAAGTTTTGAAATATGAACTAAAAAAACCACAAAGAGGGCTTAAGTTTCTCAGAATGTGTTTCTGAAGAGTAATTGAGACTCTCTTGTCCAGTTTAATGCACATTTATCTCTAAATTTTTTACTTTTACCCAATGTTCGTAGTTTGTCATTTGAACTTTTAATATTTCTGTTGCGTAGAGCTTAGGTTAGTTTAGTTTGGATGTTGAATTCCCTTGTTTTCTGTCAATTGGTTCTGTTATATGAAGATTTATATTCATTACATTGAGATTTTAATTTCCAGACCATGTATATAGATAATGTGCATTGGTCGATCATATTTTTCATGCATTCAGAGTTTATGTTTTCTTTGTATTCATTTACAGGATCCAATTTTACTCTCTTTTTCATATTTTAGTCATATCATTCATAGGTTTAGGTTTAGGTTTCGTTATTGCATTGCATGAGTAGTAGTGTTCATCAGTTTAGGTTTTCATAATTAGATAAAGCTTTATTATTGTATAGATGCCATTCTAATTCTGTTTCAGCATAGTCATTCCTTCATTAGCATTGCATTTTAATTGATACATATAGACACATATTATTCCTTCATTGTAGTTTAAGCTTCATATCTGCATTATTATTTTGTAATTCATTTTTCTTTAAAAGATTCATAACCTTACCTTTCATGCATCCATTTAGAATTAATTAGAATCATGCATTTGCATTAGCATTCATTTCATTTTCCCCATCTAGTTTTAGTTTTAGTAAATAAATAATTAGGCTATAATTCTACAATTCTATTCTTAATAAGTACAAAGTCCTTGGATTGATTCCCTGGTCATCCCTGTACTACATTAGTAGGGACTAGGATTTGTCGACTTAATTGATGTCTAAAGTCAAAATCGCATTGTTTTAATCGATTAAAACTAGTGTTAATCGATTAAAACGAGTAGAAGCTGAAAACTCAAACTTTCTTTGTTTTAATAGATTAAAATACATTTTAATCTATTAGCTAATCGATTAAAATAAATATTAATCGATTAAAAGTGACCGTTGGAGTTTTCTAGCCGTTAAAACTAGCCATTGTACTCATTTTAATCGATTAACAATAATATTAATCGATTAAAAGCGTTAAATGGCTGGAAACGAAGAACGGAAGAGTATTTGCTTGAGTCTATAAATAGGCTCTCATTTTCCATCAACAATAACTCTTCCCTTGTGCTCTATAACTCAGAAAGCATTGTGAATTGTATGTTCTTGTTCGGCTTGAAAAACTCTTGTTTGTGCTGCTGCTCCGGTGACAGAGGAATAGCCGGTTCATCCTTGGTGCGTCTGAGGAGGTGTTTGGAAGAGGAAGTCATCCTTCGTGAAGTATTCGGAGGAAGTGTTTCATCCTTTGTGAAGACTCAAAGGAGGGTGTAGGTTCATCTCTTGTGGTATCAAGAGAGGTTTTTTCTAAACTTTTACAAATTGTTTCTTAGTGATTGTAATTTGTAATTGTTTTGTGATTAGTGAACTATTTATCTTGTTTTGTGATAGGCGACTGGACGTAGGATTGGTTAGATCCGAACCAGGATAAAATCATTTGCTCAAATTTCTATTAACCTTACTCTTGTTATTTGTTATTATTATTTGCTTAGTAAGTTTAATTAAGTAGAAATTAAAAGGCACACGTTTGTATTAAAACCCCTCTTGGTTTGTTATTCCATGCTAACCATTCCGTTGCAGCCGCTCTGACAATTGGTATCAGAGCTCAGTTTGATAGTTATTCAAATGACACGATCATATCAAACTTTTATAAAGGGTGCTTCTATCAATAGACCACCTCTATTCACAGCTGAAAATTATGCATTCTGGATGGTTAGAATGCAAATATTTATTGAGTCTATTGATTGTGATATTTGGGAAGTTATTGCACTTGGTCCGTCTGTTCCTACTAACAATATGCAGGAACCAAAGCCCCGTGTTTAGTGGACTGTTGAAGAAAAGAAAAGGTTTCAAAATGATGTAAAAGCTCGTAATCATATTTCATCTGCTTTAACTGTTGACCAGTTTTACAGATCTCTGTTTGTAAGACTGCTCAAGAAATGTGGGAAGTGCTGAGAGTAACCCACGAAGGTACAAATGATGTAAAGAGAGCGAGAAAGAATACCTTGATCCAGGAATACAAAATGTTTGGGATGAAGCAAGGAGAAACAATATCAAACTTTCAAAAACACTTCACCAGCATTGTTAATCATCTCATTGGACTAGGTAAGTCTTTCGAAAATGATAAACTTGATATCAAAATTTTGAAATCTTTAGACAGGACGTGGCAACCAAAAATGACTACAATCTCTGAGGCACAAAACCTCAACACAATGACTATGGCAGCATTATTTGGAAAGTTGAGAGAGCATGAACTTGACCTTGGAAGACTAGATGAAGAAGAAGCAAAAGCAAAAATGAAGAAAAAGACTCTAGCCTTAAAATCTAATGTAGAAAGGAGAAAAAGCAAGATAGAAGATGAAGACTCAGAAGATGAAGAAAATTTGAGACTCATGATAAAAAGGATCAACAGGTACATGAAATCAAAAGATAAAGGAAGATTCAAATTCGAAAAGAAAGAAAATTAAGGATCATCCTCAAACTACATATGCTATGGTTGCGAAGAAAGGGGGTACTTAAAAGTTGACTGCCCAAAACAAAAGAAGGGTGAAGAAATAAAAGAAAAGAAGTCATTCAAGAAAAAGAAAGCCTACATCGCATGGGACGATGACAACGAAACAATTTCTGACTTGAACAATTCTGATGAAGAAGCAAACATCTGTTTAGTGGCAGACGACGATGTTGGAAGCCAAGTAAGTACATCTAGCAATTCTGATAATTATAGTCAATATAGTGAAAGTGAATTGCATGAAACTTATGCTACTTTAATAGTAGAATAAAAAAAACTAGATATTTCTCATAAGAAATTGAAAAAGGATTTCAAAGAATTAAAATTAAATTTTGAAAATAATCTTGAAGAAAATGAAAATTTAAAATTAAATTTTGAAAATATTTTTGAAGAAAATAAAAATTTAAAATCATATTTTGAAAATACTTTTGAAGAGAATAAAAATTTGAAAAATAAAATTTTATTTTATGAAAAAGGTAAATATATTAGTAGTAATGAATGTGCATCTTGTGTGAATCATAAGAAACTACTAGATAACACAACCTTAGGAGAATGTAGTAAGAAAAATTAAAATAAGGTTGTTAAAAATAAGTATGTTCCTAAAATTAAAAGTAAACATAATAATAGAACCTGTTGAACTTGGGTAGAAAAAGGAACAACTTATAGGAACACGAATGTTGTATCATGCTTTTATTGTATGAAAAATGGTCATACTTCAAATAAACGTAAAATTAAGCATTATGGTGTTCCAAGTGGTACATATGTTTGGGTTGTAAAATGATTTCAATGTTTTTCAATCTAACCGAAAGGACCCATACAAAGTAGTTGGGTACCTAATGTTTAACATTTAAGAATTTTTTTTAAATATTAATGGAAAACATTTCAAATAGAAAAATTTGTGAATGTTGTCTTTGATAAAATTGTGGACCTTGAGGCAAAACCTCTTTGAGCCAATTGAATCAGATGCAGGCAATGATGAAGACTTGTAGAAGACAACAAATGAAGCAAAGAATGATGACAATCCTCAAGATGAAAATCTAAAAAAATTATGGCAAAAACCTAGAGGATTATCATTATGAAATTAGAGGCATATATAAAGGGGTAAAACATTAGAAGAGATCTAGGAATTTTAGAAATCTCCTAGGATTGCATTTTGATCCATTTAGTGCATTTTTTTCGAAAAATAGTGTTTTTAATCGATTATTCTTCAAAGTAATCGATTAAAGCTAATCGATTAAACCTAGCCTTAATCGATTAAATGCGTTCCAGTTTCGCAAATTTGAAAATCTGGCCATATTTTTGTATGCTTTAAAATTCCTATCTTATATGGTTCAATGTATGATTTTTAAAGTTCTTTATCATAAAATTATATGCTTTAAATCTCCTATTGTGTATGTTTGAATGAATCTTTAAATTTGAAATATATTTAGCTCATATGCACACATGCCTTTATTAAGGGGGAGTATTATCTTAGGGGAGAATAATTAAACACAACTTTTTAATTATGATAAAAAAAAAAGGGGGAGAAAATGTTTAAAGCTAATTTATCTCTGTTTATTCACTAATACTCTTTTCTTCCATAAGTTGTGTTTTTATCCAAATTATTACTAAAATCTTTAAATCAAAGGAGTTTTTTATCATCATCAAAGAGGGGGAGAATGTTAGCAAAATGATGCAGATGAAGTTTTGATGATGTCCAAATCAAGTCAAGAGAATCAAGATTCAAGAATATCTTATGAAGACTTGTATTGTAATGGAAAGCTTTTGTAATAATTGTAGTTTTGTGTCTAGGACTTAGATTTTCATTGGTTTTGATTGCATGTACTTTCATATTATATAATTGATGTCTAGAGTCAAAATCACATTGTTTTAATCGATTAAAACTAGTATTAATCGATTAAAACGAGTAGAAGCTGAAAACTCAAACTTTCTTTGTTTTAATATATTAAAATACATTTTAATCTATTAACTAGCCGTTGTACTCATTTTAATCGATTAACAATAATATTAATCGATTAAAAGCGTTAAATGGCTGGAAATGAAGAACAGAAGAGCATTTTCTTGAGTCTATAAATAGGCTTTCATTTTCCATCAACAACAACTCTTTCCTTGTGCTCTAGAACTCAAAAATCATTGTGAATTGTGTGTTCTTGTTCGGCTTGAGAAACTCTTGTCTGTACTGCTGCTACGGTGACAGAGGAATAGTCGGTTCATCCTTGGCACGTCTGAGGAGGTGTTTGGAAGAGGAAGTCATCCTTCATGAAGTATTCAGAAGAAGTGTTTTATCCTTTGTGAAAATTCAATGGAGGTGCAGGTTCATCCTTCGTGAAGGATTCAGAGGAAGTGTTTCATCCTTTGTGAAGACTCAAAGGAAGTGCAGGTTCATCTCTTGTGGTATCAAGAGAGGTGTTTTCTAAACTTTTACAAATTTTTTCTTTGTGATTATAATTTGTAATTGTTTAGTGATTAGTGAACTGTTTATCTTGTTTTGATATTGACGATTGGATGTAGGATTGGTAAGATCCGAACCAGGATAAAATCATCTGTGCAAATTTCTCTCAACCTTACTCATGTTATTTTTTATTATTATTTGCTTAGTATGTTTAATTGAGTAGAAATTAGAAGGCACACATTTGTATTAAAACCCCTCTTGGTTTGTTATTTCACGCTAACCATTCCGCTGCAGCCGCTCCAACATTCTGATGTAATTTTTTTCTGATAATTTAATCTCCTCCAATTATTTTCTAAATAATTCAATATCTCCAAGACATATTTGGTTTTTATGGAGATTTAAAAATATTTAAGAAGATCCGGGAAAATTCCAAAAGATTTGACAATTATTATCTTTTGATATTTTCTCATATAATTAAATAAGATGATTATTTAAAAATATAAAATAAAATATCTAAAGATATATTTTCTCCAAATTATCTTTTATCATAAATAATTTTGAATTATCAAAGCCATTTTTTGTGAAATAAAAAATAGAGAAAATTACAAGGTCCAATTTTTGTTGCTGATTAGCTTAGTCAAATTCACTTTGGCTCAGCCAAACTTCTTCAATATTCATGCTTTTTTTCTCTTCATGCAATGCTTGGCTTAAATTTTTGTGGTTTTAATTATTTTCTATTTATCTTTAAGTTGTCTTGAAACTTTAACCATTTTATATCCACACATCCATGAGTTTAACTTAACTACAATTGCACTAACACACCTAAAAATATCTAAAGAACATTTATGCAACTAAAAATCAATTTTATATGATTTTCAATCTCATGTTAAATAAGTTCAATTATAACAAATCCTAATTATAACATTAATTTAAAGCACAAAAATCAATTAAGAATCAAAGATTAAATGTTAAATAAAGGCATAAATATTCACTCATCAACTATCTTATGGTTCCATTGGTGGGAGAAAACCCATCAGGTGGCTATAATCGATTATCTTTAGCTTTTAGAAAAAGTCTTAGGTTCGCAAATAATCGATTATAGTGAGGCATAATCGGTTATCATTGCTTGTTCTTAAAAATTGGGTTTCTATGAACAAATAATTGATTATCTTCATCGATAATCGATTATCAGTGCTTATCTGGAAATTATTTTTGGCCAGATAATCAATTATCACTCGACGCAGATTCAAAAATAGAGTTGTTGCAATGTTAAAAAATGGCCATAAACAATCATAAACGGCTAGTTTCTCAAACTCCTCATAAATACTCCTTCTTAATCGATTAATGACCACCCAAAGCACCCATTTTCTGCCAAAATCAAGTCTCACAAAGCTTTCTCTCTTCTTTACTCATACTTCCCTTCTACAATCCATTTGATTCTCATGGCTAATGCAAGGCACAAGATACCAACAAGAAGACACACTGGAGGTGCATCTTCATCTCGTCCTCGTGCTTCCCGTCCTGCCACTCTCGAAGGATGAATCCCCGATCCAGAGATGAAAGAGGAGTTTGCCCATTTCTGGCAAGAGCGTCGCATTATGGGAGTTAAGTATGTCTGTCTAAGTTACTATCGTTTCTATGGATTTCAATTCCCAAATTTGTTTGAAGCCCAACGTCTCACAAATTTGGTAGAGCAAAAGGGATGCATCTATCCTGACCTGATTAGGGTATTCTACCACAACCTTAAGTATCGTGAAGGAATTGTGACAACCAAAGTAAAAGGAGTCCGAATTATCCTTGATGATGACATCTGGACGAATGTGGCAAAGCTCACAATTTGGGATGATGATGTGAAGGTTCATCTAGGCGTTCTAAACTTCTACCGCCTGCATTTCAATCCTTTATGCGTAACCCCCAACAACAATCCAACAGACGAAAATTACTTATTGGTGGATTCAAAGTAAAAGAGAGGATGATCCACTATCAATTGTGTGGATCTTGTGCCCCCGTGCCACTAATCATGCTCAATGCTCTGAGCAAGATTTTCTTCTTCTATATGGTATTTTGAACCATATTCACATTGATTGGCCATCACTCATTACTGATACAATGCTGAAGGCCCATAAATATTTTGTATATCATCTCCCATATGCTCTCCTCATCTCTCAAATTCTTGAATTCAAAGGAGTAAGTGTGAAAGGTGAAAACAGTCAATCCATCCAATCCATTGGCATAAACATTGGAGAAACAACCCTACACCAAATGGGTTTTGTTGCCCGTGGAAATGTGTTTCTTCACAAGGATGAAGAAAATCAAGATAAAGAAGATGATGACATCGATGCCCATATGGCCGAACATGTCAGAGTTGTTGCTCCATCTGAAGTTGAACCCTCTACAATGCCCTCATCCTCATCCTTCTATATGGAAGAGTATTTTTCCAATCTCTCTAAATAGTTGGAGGAGATGAGTTTGGCTCACCAAGCAAGATTTGATGAAATCATTGAAATGCAGCAAACTCATGAAGAATATGTGTATGAGAAATTTGAAGACTTTAACACCCGCCTTGGAATTTTTGAAAATATCCTCAATGTTAAACCCCATATCAACCACCCAGTCCAACCTTTTAGCTTAGCTATTTGTTTTAAATTTGGCTTATTGTTGTCTTTATGATCCTACTTATTCTGTGTGCTATAATTTCATTTGCTTAAATAAATCAAATCTTCTTCTAATCATCATATTTTGCATAAATTGATTTGTTGAGGGGGAAAAAATTGAGGGGGAGTACTTCTATTTGCTTCTTGCTTATGATCAAAAAGGGGGAGAAATTTACGTTAGAGCAGTTATTGCTAACATGTTTGTTGTTTGTAAGTCTGAAATTTGTACAGGAAATCAAAGATGCTTTTAAAACAAGATTTTGTTAGAAAGGGGGAGATTTTAAAAGGGGGAGATTGTTACCAATGAGGAGCATTGGTGTCTTGAAGCATTGTTACAAAGTGAAGAACTTGAAGACTCTTGTTATATTTATTTTAAAAGCATTTTGTAGAATAAATTGTAATAGGAATAAATTTGTATGATGTAAACACTTAGAAGTTTTCCTGTCTAAGTAATGTTTGCGCACATAATCGATTATTCCTCAGGATAATCGATTATCACGAGCTTAAGAGGAAAAGTAATACTCGTGCAAATAATCGATTATTGGTCAGAATAATAGATTATTTCAGTCTGAGTCAGTTTTGCCCAAGTCGTGCAGATAATCGATTATTTTTTATGATAATCGATTATCACTTTTTGAAAACCCCATAACTGACACAAATAATCGATTATAACTTGTAATAGTTTATTATCACTGGCAGTTGGGAGTTATCTTTTCAGATTCTGACCTCTGGGCTATATATACTCTTTACCAAATCCCTTAGAGGGTAATCTAAGCCACTTGAAACTATAGAAACGCTCTGAGGAAGTTTTCAAGTGTTAGTGTTGCCCGAATCAAGTCTTGTGAATAGGAGAAGCTCGCGCTTAGTGTGTCTAAGGTAGGAGCGGTTTTCTTCAAGTTGATTGAGCAGGTTCTTCCGTTCATTTTTCGAAGGAAGGTTCTTTCGTTCGTTTGTCGAAGGAAGGTGTTTTTTGTTCTTATTCTTTATTCAGCTTATTGTATTCGATAAACTGATTTTAGTGAAATAGTTAATCACTCTTTATAGTGATTAACAACTGGACGTAGAATCTTTTGATTCGAACCATTATAAAAATCTCTAAGTTTATTTTCTTGAACCCTAACTTTTAGCATATAAACTGTTTGGTAAAAGTCTTAAAAGAAAATCAAGACTTTAAAAAGAACCATTTGAACTTGGCTATAGACCGTAACACGCTTTTCCGCTCTTTTAACAATCATTTATTAAACACGTTCTTTTATTTCCGTTGCGTCATTGATACCGGTTGTTCCAACAAAATGTCTTATTTTAAACAAAATCAAGACTCATTTGATTCAAAGTAAATAAAGATATGAACTTAATTGAGTACAATACATTAACACTTGACACTAACATTAATACTGCCATGTGGCACTGATACTGACACGTGACATTCATATTGCTACATGACATGACACAAACCTAGACACATAAAAAAAAAGTTCAAAATTAAAAACAAAATCAAGAAAAAAAACTATTAATTGATACATGACATTTATAAAGGCGGGGTTAATGTCATTTATATAATTTTAAAAAAAATAGCTAAATTGAATCAATTTAACACAAAATGAGACTTAATTAAATTTAAAAAAAATAAGTAAATAAAAGGAGCGGACCAAATAAAGGTAACCAAATTTGGGACTAAAATAGTAACTAAGCCTTAAAACTAATATTATGAGAAGATTGCTCAAACAAATGGCCTTGTATGAGCAAGTTATAATGCAAAACAATCTCATTATAAGAGGGATAAAGGTTCCAAATTATGCTTACAATTTTGTATAGACTTTAAATTTGCTTTTGGTATCTTGTTTTGTAGAGTATGTTAACTTAATATTCACTTTGTAAAATAATCCACTTATAAGGAAAATTATATTTTATATCCTGTCTAAAAGACTAAATTTCCTAACATGTTTTATAGATTTATATAGCTAGAACTAACATAAAAACACATTTGAGTTTTTAATCTTAGAAATGGCTTATGTACTTGTTGTAATTAGGATTAATTTTGGTACTTATTGTAATAAAATGAATGGTTTGTGTATTTGTTGTAATTAAAAACAATTTGTGTACTTGCTATAATTAGGATTATTTTCTTACACATTACAATAATTTTTTATTAATGAAATCCAAGTTATTAAATGATAACTAAAATGTAATTCAATAATTCATGGTGAACTGGTACAACTTATATATTACTTTTCTTCATTATTTGATAACTGATATAGTCTTTGTTGCAAAAATAATAAAATATTAAATTAATTAAGTAAGCATTAATTACTAATACCAAAGGTATTATTGTGAAAGGTTATATTTACTAATCCTAATAAGTCACCGAATTTTGAAATCTTGTTAAGGAATTTATTGAATTTTGAAATCTAATTTAGAAAGTCATTGAATTTCAAAAATTCAATTAAGCAACTCATAGAATTTTGAAATTTGGTTTAGCAACTCACCAAATTTCAAAATTCAGTTTAAGAACTCATCGAACTTTGAAATCCTATGTAGGAACTCATCGATTTCGAATTTCAAAGTCCGGTTAAGAATACTAATGGATTTTGAAATATAGTTAAATATTTCCCAAATTCAAAATCCAGTAATGTTTTTACCCACTAAAATATCATATGGGAGATGTCGATGAAGTTGGGGTACATGACTCGGTCGATCCTTCTCAACAAAACAAATAATATAAGGATGGGATACCCTTCTAAACCATTGTAGGTATCTCTAAACACATGCATATAGATATGACTATGACATTGACTAACACATGCTCGATGAAGGGTAACCAACAATTATCAATGATTGTCAAGTCATTCTTCAGAACAATGTTTGGTGATCATGCGTTGTTCATACCTAAGTTGCCTTAACACACATTTTGGTAATTGACGATGAACAATCCCATCTACCCAAATTACCTTCTCGGCGAACAAGATCCTCGTGCTGCTCAATAACATCCTCTTACTCCTCATTAACATCAACACCAACTAATGTTGCAACTTCTTCAACTTCACTATCATGATCCCTTCTAAGAACATATGTTGTAGGTCTCTTTCTAGCTTCAGCCTATGTAATACTCTTAGTCTAGTATGTAATGTGGAGACACCTTGTCTTCTTGCCATTTCTATAAAAAAAATTCATACAAACATTAAAAACAAAACACCAAACAAATAACTAAATTTAAAGAGATTAAATAAACAAAACAAGAACATGCCAAATAAATAAAATTAAAAAAAAGACAAACTATTAGAAATTAAAAATAATTAAATTAATTTTTTTTTAAAATTAAAAAAAAATTATTTTAATATATATTATTGAATTTGTAGACTACTTAACCAAATTTCAAAATCCGATAAATTACTTAATCAAATTTTGAAATTCAATACACTACTTAACCGCATTTTGAAATCTTGTAAATTACATAATTGGATTTCGAAATCTTGTAACTTCAGAAATCAAATTTCAAAATTAGGACCTTAAATAAATTTCAAAATTCGATATCTTTGGATTTCAAAATTCGACACTTTTCCTAAATTTCAAACAAATTTTATTTCAAATTTTGAAATTCAGTACCTTACTTCACCATATTTCAAATTCCAATTATTTGCCTAATACAATTTCTAAATCCAATACCGAAAGCCAAATTTCCAAATCAACTACAAATTTCTACACTCAATTCAAATATCACATAAATTTCTCATAATATTATCTCAAATATATAATAAGAAAAATTGCAAAAAAAAATGACTTGGTTGTTGAGCTTGAAATGGAAAGTTACTACAAAATTTTTTAAAACTACCAACGAAATTTTATTAAATTTTTTTTTGATAAATTTAAATTATTAACAGATTTTATCAACAAATTTATTATCAATGAAAAAATTAATAAATTTATCAATAATATCATTTATTAACAAAAAAATTCGATCCATAAAAATTATAAATAAGTTAAAATGCTTATTAACGAGATGTTAGTACTTTTAATTATAATAATATTTTTTTTCATCATTAAATATTGATATTTCATTACTCTTTTAATTTTTGTGTTAATTAATTTATATTTTCATTCATTAAATTTTATTGATAAAAATAATTTTAATTATAGAAAATATTCATTTATTATTGATGTTTTAATATTCTATTAATTTTTGAATTAATTATTAATTAATTAATTTAAATTTTATTGACAAAAATAATTTTAATTATAGGAAAAAAAATTATTCCAATTTTTTTATAGTATAATATCTTTTCACCATTAATTGTTAATGTTTTATCATTATTTAGTTTCTTGATTGTTTTTCATGAATTTGTATTTGTGCTTTTCCTTTGATTCGTGGATCTAGGGTTTCATGGTGATTGTTGGTGGCTGGCAAGTGGTGTTAATGGAGGGCTATCTATTGATACGTTGAATAACTTATTTGTCACATCATAGGGACATTTAACGTCGTTCTTACACCTTTAACGGATATGATTGATTTGATACATTTTGTATATCATAGAGACCAAAGATTTACATTTTTAAAAGCGGATCAGCACTTAACTTAGGAACAAAAAAGATTTAAACATTCTATAGTATTATATTTTCTCACTACTATTAGTTATTTGTACTTTATTTCTGTTTTAATTTAAGTAATTAATTCATTTAAATTTTATTGATAAAATAAATTTTAACTGTAAAAGAACGTTCATCAAAATTATAGTATAAGAATTTTTTCACAATAATATTTTCTTACTCTTTTGGGTTAATTAATTAATTAATTCATTTATATTTTATGGATAAAACTAATTTTAACTTTAAGGAAACATTTATCTCAAATTTCTTTTCCTTTATAGTATAAGATTTTTTTATTATTGATATTTTCTTACTCTTTTCATTTTTGGGTTAATTCATTAATTAATTTATTTAAAACATATTGATAAAAATAAATTTTCATTATAGGAAAAATTTATCTAAAATTTTATTTCTATTATAGTATAAGATTTTTTTAATCATTAATTATTGATATTTGATTACCTTTTTAATTTTTGTGTTAATTAGTTAATTAATTTATTTAAAATGTATTAATAAAACTAGTTTTAAATGTAAGGAAACATTTATCTCAATTTTCCTTTTTTTTTATAATATTTTCTCACCATTAATTTTTGATATATTATTAATCTTTTAATTTTTGTGCTAATTAATTAATTCATTCATTTAAATTTAATTAACAAAAATAATTTTAATTATAGAAAACCTAATTCAAATGTTGTGCCAATTATAGAAAACTCTAACTATAATAGTTGTAGAATGAGGCCAATTTACATCTTAACTCAATACAAAAATTCATGAAAACCTTAGTGACTCTTCTACGATATGAAACCCTAATAATTTAAACGTTGTTGATAAAAGGATAAAATTGAATATAAATTATGATGTAAGAGACTATATTAAACATTAAAAAAAGTAGTGTAACATCGAACAAAATTAACGAAAATAAGAACAAAAATGAAATTAAACCTTAATATAATTATTTAAAATATAATTGATTACAATTTCTTTTCTTTGTAATAAAGATTAATGAATGTAATACTGAACATAATAGTTAACTATAATTCCTCCATGATCTCGATTTAGGGAACAATAAGTTTCAAAATAACATTTAAATTGTAATCAATAAATCATTTAAAACACAATAATTGCAATCCATCTTTCTACAATGACGTATAACATTTAATTATAATTAGGTTGAAATAATTCTTTTATTAGAAATGCAAAGTATTATAATTCAGTAAACGTAATAATTAATTATAACTCCTCCCTCTTAATAAAAATAATAAATTTAGCACTAAATATAATAATAATTTATAACTGATATGTATTTTCTATTGATTTGCTTATCCTCCAATCGATTTAATTCCTTCTTGAGTGTTAATGGCTATAAAGAGGCAATTTCACAAGATGATTTAATAGGCACTCATTTTATTTCATAGATAGAAGGATTTGCATAAAAAATGATCAAGATATTGTTTTTTGTATTGTGGTTGATAAATAGTCATTCTATTCATAGAATTCATGCTATTCACATAGATAATTTGGAGATAGAAACACAATTAAAAACTATTAACAAACCCTATGTTAAAAGCATTCAAGTGTGTATTCTTCTTCTCTTCCATTTTATTCTACTTTAGGTATGATTAATTTTTTTATATATTATCTATTTTGAATTTTATAGACAAAGTTTGGATATATTGTTGATTGCGTTGATATTCACAAGCAACCAGCATTTGATCATCCTTTATTAAAAGATCATAAATTGCAGGTAAATTATTTTTCCTTAATATTTTTAAATGGGATTAACTTTTAGTAAATTTTATTTATAATACTTGTTTTATTTATTTATAGAGAAAACCTAGTTATAAGTCATTTGAAAAGATAAATACGAAAGATTCATCGAATGAAATTATATTTGGACTTCAAGAAGAAAAATGTCCAAAGGAAACGGTTCCCATTCGAAGAACAACAAAAGATGAACTCATTCAAGGGAAATTATCACTTTATAATCAAAACAAGCTTCAAGGTGTTCCCTGGGTACATGTAAGTTTTTCTAAGATTTTGTAATCTTATTTCTATGGAATGTATGTCTCATTCTTTTTTTTTTATTTGAATCATTATTAAATTCAATTTTGTAGATTGCAGAAATACATGTTACACCAGAATTCAGTCCTTTTTATAAAGTTAAGGGAACAAATAGCATTTATAATCCCAGGCTCGTAACGACGGTTCAAGAAAGTCTTTCTCATGTATTTGTTGAGAATGGAGGCAATAACAAAATTTCTTTCGGGTGGCATGTGAGTTTTAGTTGATATAATTATTATTAGGTTAAATTAATATATTTTATTTTTAAACTATCATAAAATGTATTTTATCCTTAATATAAAATGTATTTCACTTTTTATGAAAGTCATATAAAACATCTCTTCGACGCATAACATATAACATGTGAATGTTATATATTATACTTTAGAGTATAGAACTCTACTTTTTAAATTGGAAAAATTTTACATGTGGTGAAAATTGATGTTTTACGTAACTTTCATAAAATACAAAGACTAAATATTTTATAATTTAATTTAGAGATTAAATACAATTTTTAATAATATTTAAAGAATAAAAATATATTTATTGAGTTTTTTTTTTATACTTATCATTTAATTTGTGTTAAAGGTGGCTCCACTAATACACGGTGGTAATAGTGCAACTTATTTCTACTCAGCATGGACAGTAAGAAGAGATTTCTTTACTTGTTTTTAATCTTTACTTTATTTTTTTTTCTAGTAAAGATTCTCACTAACCTTATAAAATGATATACTATGCTATATGATAATTTTATTTACTTAATTATTAGTCAGATAGTTTCAAGAAGACGGGATGTTACAATCTCCAATGCCCAGGTTTTGTCCAAACTCATCCGTATATGTTCCTTGGTTCACGCGCCACCAACGTATCTATCTACGGAGGGACTTCCGTTGAGACTAATTTTACTATTACTTTGGTGACGTCGATGTTTATATAACTTCACAATCAATTGGATAATAATACTTTTACAACATCTTTTTACAATGAATAATGATAGTTAGACAACATTTTTTTGACAACATTTGAATATCGTCTACATGTCATTTTATGATTGGTCTAAAATTACTTTATAGTGGTATTTATGATTATTATTATTGATTGTGAAGTAATTTTAGACCAATCACAGAATGACACGTAGACAATGTTTAAATGTTGTCAAAAAAATGTTGTTTAAGTATCATTATCCTTTTACAATATTTTAATATTGTTTATATGTCATTTTGTGATTGATTCATGATAATTTTTATGATTATTATTATTGATTGCAGAGTAATTTTGAACTAATCACAAAATGAGACGTAGATGATGTTAAAATATTATTGTCAAAGTATATTATCATGTGTAAAAGTTGGAGTATGAAAATTAAGAATAATGTTATGTAATTGAGAAAAAAAAGTATATACATTTTCAGGACAGAGAAACTCAAAATTGGTGGCTGAATCTCTTTGGGCATGAAGTTGGATATTATCCAGGGAGATTATTCTCAAACCTGACCTCAGCAGAGATAGTGGGGTGGGGTGGGAGAACAGTTACACAACCTAACACTATGAGTCCTCAAATGGGATCTGGATATTTTCCAGAAAAAAACAACTTTGTTCATGCTTGTTACTTTATATATATCTCCATTCAAGATCAAGGAAGAACAGATTTTGGACCTGAAAAACACATGACAAAGGCATTCGCCGACAAACCTGATTGTTTTGATGTCGAATACTATGGAGATCAAGGAGGAACTGTCGCACATAATCTCCAATTTGGGGGACCCGGTGGCAATTGTGGTGATTGAATCAATAAAACATTATGAAATCTTTGGCTTTTGCTTCTAAATTTTAATTATTTGTTTCCTCCCTGTTATTATTTTTTTTTTCTCTCTCTTTTTAACTCTCAGTCCTCCCTAAGTTTGTAATTCTGTATTTTTCATAAAAATATAAAGTTAAAATATAATGAATGTTTTTTATGAAATTCCGACTTGTGATTATGTATGCAAAGAAGGCACAAAAAGGAAACTTTGAAATATCACCAGACATGGTGATGCTTTATGAATGAATAAATCATTTTATTCACATATCTGAATCTCTTTTTTCTTACACTTTTACATTGTTTTTGTTTTTATTGATTGTATTATAAGAAAATTACAAAGATTTAAAAAGCTTTTTAAAGAACTAATTTTTCAAAGGTGAAACCTCCCCTTAGTTGAGAATATTGGCCAAACTTTTTTTACACAACTCATGAAACCGAATAAGGGTGTTGGAATCGAATACACCTCCCTCTGAAATCAAATACACTTCCTTGAACCAGTTATGTGCACACTAGAATCGAATATGCTCTCAATGTAATCAAATACACCCTTAATTGTTTTGTCTCGCAGATTGGAATCGATTACAAGAGTAGGGCTATTTGGACATCCAAACCAGGGCTATTTGGACATTTACTCCTAAATCCCTACAAATTCAAGCAAATGGCAAGATTCCAAATCTCACTCATCCCTCAAATCTTCGCTCTCATTCGCTTTCAAATCATGCCAAACAAACGTGCCAAATCTTGTAGTTTCGTTTTTGTGTATTAGTGTGAACAATGACATTCATGCAAACGAACACATCATAAGAGTGAATTTGAAAGTAAAGTTTGTGAAAGTTGATAAGAGATTTGACTGATGTGATAGACTAAATTTTGTTTAATAGATAAAAAATGAAAATTTCCAAATTCTCCTTAATGGTAAAAATAATATAAAATGATATTTATGAGTAATATATTTTTTGGAAAAATTATTTGAAATGGTAGAATTAAAAATAATTAATACCATACATTTTTTTTGGATACTGAATTGTTTTCAGATAAATAATATTTATTTATTTATTTATTATTATCATTAATTAGTAGGAGAAGAAATTGGTTGTGATGAAGGACCATCTATGGTTCATATATGATCTTTAATTAGAGTCATGTCAAAAAGGATGCAAGAGGAAGAAGGATTAGAAAGCACTTTACTCTTATAGAAAATCAACTACTAATCCTTCATTCTCTTCTAAAATGCTTGTATATTCTTGTTTTGTTGGGTTTAATAAAGCTAGGATACCATGGACCAACCAACCAAGAACATCTTTGGTCCAAGGAGTCAAATAAGCAAAGCATGGGAGAATTGTTGCATAACTTCCATATTAGGTGCCTAGTTTTCAGATTGGAGTTGCAAAGAAAATTAGCTTCTAGATTCAATTTTTGCCCGACCGAAATCCTCTGAAGTCCAGCGCCTATGAGTGGCATTTCCCACATGTGAGCTTGGTTGTCCATGTGAGCAAGCATAGGCCATGTGCTTCGCCAACTAACCTATCCAACTAGATTTATTTGAAATTTAGAGGGAAATTGGATCAAATTAGAGGCTCCTCTTCACCTATAAATAAGAGAGCCTAACCATTGTATTTTCTCACTTTGAGAGCTTAATGATAAGTTGTAGAATTGTTTCCAGATACTTTTGCTCTTTAAGTCACCTTCAATTTCGAATTCCTCACTCTCCTCTAGCTTCTTCCTTGGTAAGAAGGCTTGTTAAGAGAAAATCGTCTATATGTGATGATGAATGAAAATAGAGAATGGTGATGAAAACTTTTTGTTGAAAATTGTTTTGTAATTCTAAATGAGTGAATGAATTTTATTTTTATGTGTTTTAATTTTCTCACAAATCTTGTTCTAGGATGAAAATAGAATTTTTTTTAAGGAGAAACTCTAAAGCACAACAAAAAAAAGTCTAATAAAATTAATTTTTTAATGAGACATAAAAAATCCAAAAGTTAAATATAAACAACCAAATAATTAGTATAGAACTAAATAAATACTTCATAACTAATATATTCGTGATAATTATTTAAAAATATTTTTGTCAATAATTATTGACGGATTTATCTTTAAATAATTATTATGTTTAGTAATTATCTTGAAATGAAATCTGTTAATAAATTTAATACTTTTATTAATGAATTTTTTTTTGTCCAAAAACAATAATTATTAACAAATTTTTACAGTTTTCGACGAATAATAATCGCTAAATTAATATTTGTCTTGAATGAAAGAATGAAGTGAAAGAAGAAAAAAGTGTGTTTTGGTGTGCAAAAATGGGAAGAGGATGAAGAGTGAAAGATAATTATGAGTGGATATTATGTTGTGTGGTGCTGCTTCAGGAGTCGGGTGAGTGTTCCCAACAAATAAATATAAGAAAGCGAAATCAATAAAATAAAATTAGAGATGCATGAAAAAAGTCCCAAATACCTAAAACCCTCCGGTTAGATGTAAAACCAACCCACACATATTATACACTTACAAATTCTAAACATGCTACAAGTTAAATTACAACTTTAAACACAACTTAGGTTTTTCAATCACAATTTTTAATATAATTCACACACTTTTAATAGTGATATTGAGATTTTTACCTAAGTAATTTTTTCGTCTTTTACCTTTTCCTATATCTCCTTCTAAATAGAGAAACATGTATAGGTTGGGAATTTTGAGATATAAGGGCTAAAGTTTTTATCTATAATTGAGTAATCATTGATTAGGGTAAGCACTTTTGAAGTTATCAAAGAGCTCCTTATGTTATGTGCTTCAACAATATTTTCCAAAATCTTACAAGGAAAACTAAGAAATTATATATCATGTCAAATCCAACAAAGAATTTTATGAAATGCGGTGATATTTCAAAATCACAGAGAAAACATTGTCAAAATGAATAACTTTAGAAATGAAGTTGGAATGTTAGAATTATCTATTCGACCATCTAATGCTAAAAATTAAGAAAATACGTACTTTTATTTTCTCTTTTGATTAGAAATTGTTTACATTATATATATATATATATATATATATATATATATATATATATATATATATATATATAATATTAAATCAATATAACAATTAATATTGAGAATTAAAGATTGCATTAGTAAAAGGTTATATATCAATAAATATTAAATATTAAAAATAAGAAAATAATTTATATAATAAAAATTAAAGAAAATATTAATGAAATAAAATAATAGGTAGATATTAAATATTACTTTTTAATAATTAATATAAAATTTAGAAGTCTTACATAATTTATTTATAATATGAAATGATGGACATATATACGCATTTTATAAAAAAAAAATAAGTTTTCACTTTATAAGTTGTTTTTTTTTTAAATTCTAAATTATAAGAACTCAGATTTCATAGTATCAACTTCATCTTATTTTATGTTTTGTGTATGACATTAGTGTCTTTTTCAAATTGAAATTTATTGGTCCTTCTATTAAATTTTTTATATCCTCTTGAACATTAACCCATACAAAGAAAAAATATAATGCAATCTCTTGAAAATTATAATTAATATAATTATTTAAAATATAATTGATTACGATTTCTTTGTAATAAATATTAATGAATGCAATACTGAACATAACAGTTGACTATAATTCCTCCATGATCTCAATTTAGACAAGAATAAATTTCAAAATAACATTTAAATTGTAATCAATAAATCATTTAAAACACAATAATTGCAATCCATCTTTCTACAATGACGTATAACATTTAATTATAATTAGGTTGAAATAATTCTTTTATTAGAAGTGCAAAGTATTATAATTCAGTGACCGTAATTATTAATAATAACTCCTCCCCTCTTAATAAAAATAATATTTTTAGCAATAATATAATAATCATTTATAACTGATTTTTTTTTTCTGTTGATTCATACAATGCAATTATCCTCCAATCTTTCTTGAGTGCTAATGGCTATAAAAAGGCAATTGCACAACTTGATCCAATAGACATTCTTATTTTATTTGAAAGATAGAAGGATCTGCATAAGAAATGATCAAGATATTACTTTTTGTATTGTTGTTAGTAAATAGTCATGACAGTAATAGAGTTCATGCTATCCAGATAGATGATTTGGAGATAGAAACGCAATTAAAAATTATTAACAAACCCTCTGTTAAAAGCATTCAAGTACGTATTCTTCTTTTGTTCCATTCTATTCTACTTTAGGTATGATTAATTTTTTTATATATTATCGATTTTGAATTTTATAGACAAAGTTTGGATATATTGTTGATTGCGTTGATATTCACAAGCAACCAGCATTTAATCATCCTTTACTGAAAAATCATAAATTACAGGTATATTATTTTTTCTTAATATTTTTAAATGGGATTAACTTTTAGTCAATTTTATTTATAATATTTGTTTTATTTATTTACAGAGAAAACCTAGTTATAAGTCATTTGGAAAGATAAATACAAAGGATTCATCGAATGAAATTATATTTGGACTTCAAGAAGAAAAATGTTCAAAAGGAACTGTTCCTATTCGAAGAACAACAAAAGATGAACTCATTCAAGGAAAATTATCACTTTATAATCAAAACATGCTTCAAAGTTCTCCCGGTGTTCATGTAAGTTTTTCTCAGATTTTGTAATTTTATTTTTATGGAATGCATGTCTCATTCTTTGTTTTTATTTGAATCATCATTGAATTCAATTTTGTAGGCTGCAGAAATATATGTCACACCAGATTTCAGTCCTTTTTATAAAGTTAAGGGAACAAATAGCATTTATAATCCAAGACTCAGGACCAAGGTTCAAGAAAGTCTTTCTCAAGTATTTGTTGTTAATGGAGGCAATAACAAAATTTCTTTCGGGTGGCATGTGAGTTTTAATTCATATAATTATTATTAAGTTAAATTAATATATTTTTCTTTTTTTTAAAAAAAATATTGTATTTTATCCCTAAACTAAATTGTAAAGTATTTCACTTTTATATTTTACGAAAGTCATATAAAACATCTCTTCAACGCATAACATATAACATGTGAATGTTATATATTATACTTTAGAGTAGAACTCTACTTTTTAAATTGGAAACATTTTACATGTGAAAATTGATGTTTTACGTAACTTTCATAAAATAGAAAGACTAAATATTGTATAATTTAATTTAGAGATTAAATACGATTTTTAATAATATTTAAAGAATAAAAATATATTTAGCTCATTATTACATTTATTGAGTTTTTTTTATACTTATCATTTAATTTGTGTTAAAGGTGGCTCCACTAATATACGGTGGTAACAGTGCAACGTATTTCTTCTCACTATGGACAGTAAGAAGAGACTTGTTTTTAATCTTTACTTTCTTTCTTTCTTTTTCTAGTAAAATGATATACTATGCTATATGATAATTTTATTTACTTAATTATCTTATATTTGAAAATGTTGCAGACAGATAATTTCGAGACGACTGGATGTTACAATCTCCAATGCCCAGGTTTTGTCCAAACGCATCCGTATATGTTCCTTGGTTCACGCGTCGGCAAAGTATCTATCTACGGAGCGCGTTCCGTTGAGACTAATTTTACTATTACTTTGGTAACGTCGATGTCTATACAACTTCACAATCAACTGGATAATAATATTTAAAAAATATTTTTTTTATAATATTTTAACGTGTTATTTTGTCATTGATTTATAATAATTTTTATAATTATTATTATTAATTAAAAAATAATTTTAAACCAATCAAAAAATAATACATAAATGATATTAAAATGTTATTAAAAAAATATTTTGAAAATATCATTATTCTAATTAACAGAATAAAAGTTTGAGTGTGAAAATTAAGAATAATGTTATGTAATTGAGAAAAAAGTATATACATTTTCAGGACAGAGAAACTCAAAATTGGTGGCTGAATCTCTATGGGCATGATGTTGGATATTATCCAGGGAAATTATTCTCAAACCTGACCTCAGCAGAGAGAGTGGGATGGGGTGGGAGAACAATGACTCATCCTAACACTATCAGTCCTCAAATGGGATCTGGATATTTTCCAGATAACAACTTTGTTCATGCTTGTTACTTTATAGATATCTCCATTCAAGATGAAGGAAGAACAGATTTTGGACCTGAAAAACACATGACAGAGGCATTTGTCGACAACCCTGATTGTTTTAATGCCGAACACTACGGAGATGAAGGAGGAAATGTCGGAAATACAGTTCAATTCGGGGGACCCGGTGGCCAATGTGGTAATTGAATCAATAGACCATTTGTATCCGTCCATCAATAAACATTATTATGAAATCTTCAACCTTGCTTTTGCTTCTAAACTATTTGTTTCCTCTATGCTACATTTTTATCATTGGTAATTTAATTTTATTGACAAATTGCATGTATTATTGGTGAATTTTGACCGTTGACAAATTTCAATAAGCTTGGTTCCATTGAGAGTTGCATGGTTAAAATTGCTATAAAATGTTCTATATGAAATTAATACAACAATTTTTATAACAAAAACAAAGGAAATATGAAATGAATGGTAAAATGAAAAAACACTAGTAAAAAACGTTGTTTAACGTTAATTATTTTAGGTTTTTAACGTTTTCTTTACAACCGACGTCTATACCGGTGACGTTAACAGGACGTCGAACATCCACATAACAGACGTCGATACAGACGTCAGTTAGTGTTATGTCCGACGTTCGTAAACGTCGGTGCAGACGTGTAAACCAACGGCTAAAGGCAATATATAGATGTCGGAGCATGCAATACCCGATGTCTAAGAGCACATAAAGACATCGAACATGTCACTAACCGCCGTCTAATGTCACTATAAACGTCGGTGTATGCATTAACCGACGTCTAATATAGTGGTTGTGTTTTAGTGCAGTTTTGTTCCTGTCTTTGGATAGTCCAGTAGCACACTCTTTCTTTGCTAGTTTCCCCCAAAAAAAAGCTTGCGTCTTTTGAATTTCTCATGACATTTGAACCCAAAACCGAACCTGGGTTCTTGCCTAGTTCCATTTTCAACCGCTAGAGGGTAAAATTACGGTGAAACGATAACTAGGCAACAACCCAGGGTCGTTTTTGGGTTCAAACACCACGAGAAATCCAAAAGAATCTGCTTTTTCTGGGAGGCAGCTAGCAAAGGAAGAATGTGGTACTGCGTTACCCCAAGAGAGGAACAAAACTACACTAAAACACAACAAAGGAAAACAAATTTTAATCCGTTGAACCAAAATGCTAATATAATCGGTCTAAACAAAGTTTAAACGGTTGAAATAAGAAAACACGCACCTGGAATGCAATGCCGCAAGAGAGAAAAAGGAGAGGAGGAAGACGATTAAATGCGAGTTTGCAAGGCGAAACTGCAATGCCGCGAAACTCCTCTGAGTCTGCGGTTTATTTAACATGAAATTAGGCGTCGGTTTCTAGAGGAATCGACATCTATAGTCACGTAGACGTCGGTTATATTACTAATGTGACGTCGAATAAAACTTTTAATCTGCCTATTAGACGTCGGACACACGGGGCGCCGACATCTACGGATTGACGTTTCATTTCCTGTCAAGGAAGTAGACGACGGTTGTCCTGGGGCGCCGATGTCTATAACATTTTAGACTTCGGTGCCCCTTTACCGGACGTCGAATTGCTTGCGAGTTTGGTGAATAACATTAATTACAATCACATAGACGTCGCCTCCCCCAAGAGTTTGACGTCTGTTGTTGCAGAATTTGACTGTCTTCCCGCATTCTGGACATTATAGACGTCGGTTTAGTACTACGTGACGTCTAAGCGTCTGTTGTTGCAGAATTTGACTGTCTTCTCGCCTACCTCAGGCCCTTGAACGTCGGTTTCGGATAGAGCAGACGTTGAATATATCATAGACGTCTATTGATACAAAAACCGACGTTCAGTTTACCAACTTATTTACGGTAATGCCACCGTTCGCTAATATACGTCGGGCTACTGCCCAACCGACGTCTTATGGGTGACGTTAAACAACATTTTTCCACTAGTGAAATATGTAAATAGGTGTAATTAATTCTTTAATAAAATACAATTAATGCTAAATGTTTATACAAAAAGAATATCCACCTATCAATCTAAAAGCTACAAAGGAGCTCGATTCATGATTTAATGTATGTAGGATAGGACCCATGGAAGAGAAAGGAAAAAAAGAAAGTTAAAGGTCAGTAGTTAAATTATAGTTTTTTAAAACTCAATTATAAAACAATACAGTTCAATTGTTATTATGAATAGTTTAATTTTTTTTATAGGATTATATAGTACAATTAACTATATTTCAGTGGAGTTAAATTAATTTTTTCCACCCTATTATCATAAATGATCTAGCAGCATGAGAATATATTAGCAAATCTTCTAAGGGATGTAGTAGAGTAGTTAATTTGTTTTATGGTTTATGGATGAGTCCCGAGTCCCTAATTCGCTCATCAATAAGTTTTTTTTTATTCATCAAATGAGTATGTCGAAAAAGCTATTCCAAAAGTGTCTATTAAAATGAGCTAGTATTAGGATAAAATATTTTAATTTGAAAATTATTGTACATTAATAATAGATTAGTTCTTACTTCATTTTACTATTTGCAACTTAACAATAAAGTTAAGGCCTTTTACTACACTAAACTAACCTAACTTGGATTCAAACATAATTAACATTATCTGAAATGAGCCCAAACTTGGTCTATTCTACTCAGTTTGATGTAGATCCAACTTGACTCAACAAAATGTCATTTTAACTCAAACGAACCAATAATTGAATATGACTCAACTTATCTTGAGATGGACCAAATCGACTCAGTCTTATTTGAATCCAATTAGTCTCAATTCAATATCAACTTAAGCGACTCCATTTGACATCTGATTCGGTTAATTTAATATGAATACAATTCTGCTCAATCCGACATGGACTTGACTCGATTTAAAGATGAGACAAACCTGACTTTGTTATACTAACTACATATTCTTTATGTTTTCTAATAAAAGATAATGTTATAGTTATATATAATTCAAATATTCTTACATTCACACTATATATAGTTTTTATGGTTATTATATTAATAAGATGTCCTAAATGTTATTGGTCAATAATAATTAAAATATAAATCAATTATAATATTCACTCATCATTTATAAATATTTTATTAATTTTTTTACCAACTATATAGATAACTCTTTTATTTCTTTGCTTTCTATAGCTCCTGGGTTTGCAAACACATATTTCTAACATGAAATTGCTAAGCAATTTTGAATCAAATATAATTATATGCTTTCTAATAAATATTTACGTTGTAATTCATATTTTACAATTTTAAAAATAAATATCATTTAATTATGTATGATAAATAAATTCTTCTTCTTCTTGTACCTAACTGCCCGTTAATTAACTTCCATCACAAGAAGCTACTCATCAAATTGAATATTATTGTAATATCACTACTCTTTTCAAATTTTGCATTGGAATTCACCAATTCAATTCACTTACTAGAATCGGTTAACCCAGAACTCGAACCAATTATAACTCATGGAACTGAATAGGGGTGCTGGAATCAAATCTACCTTCCTCTGAAATCGAATACACTTCTTTGAACCGGTTACGAGCACGCTGGAACTGAATACACCCTCACTGGAATTCAATACACCTCCTATTGTTTTGTCTTGCAAGTTGAAATCAAATACAAGAGAGCAAAGTTACAGGATTCCAAATCTCACCCCCCTCAAATCTTTACTCTAAAATCATGTCAAATGAACACACCAAATCTCACAATTCTGTCTTCGTGTTTCAATATAAAAAACATCATTCACACAAACGAACACACCATAATAAAAGTGAATTTAAAAGTAAAATTTATAAAAATTATAAAAGATTTGACTAATTGATAGATTAAATGTTTTTAATAAATAAAAAAATAAAAATTATCAAATTACCCTTAATGATAAAATTAATATAAAATGATATTTATGAATAAATATTTTTTTTTTGTAAAAATTATTTGAAATGGTAGAATTAATAAAAGAATACAATACATTGTTTTCAGATACTAAATTTTTTTTAGATAAATAATAATTATTTATTTATTTATTATTATCATTAGTGAGCGAGAGAAGAAATTAGTTGGAACATTGAAAAGGCACTACCTACAAGGACTCCAAAAAATGGAGGATACATAAGTAAAAGCATAAGTAGTACTTTCAAATCCCCTCCCGCAGGTCATGATGATACCTGAATGGAGGGATTCTGTTAATCCATTTTTGCAAATCTGCACAATTCAATAGAATGAAAGGAAAGGGAAAAAAAGGTTTTGAATTTAACTCTTTTCATTAAAATTTGAAAAATATAAAGTATATTAACTTTGTTATCCAATTGATAAAAATATATGAGATCAAATTAACATGTAGATGAAAATACCATGTGTTCTTCTGAAATCATAAAATGGAATTAACAAGAAGCAAGGAAATTAACGCATGAACAAGAATCATAAAACCAACTCTAAGCAAAGAAGAATCAAACAAACGGTTAGGATTTAATATACGTTAAGATTTAATATCTTGTTAGGATTTAATATATATGTTAAGATTTAATATCTTATTAGGTTTTAAGATCTTATTTGTTATTATTTTTGTTTGTTATTATTCTGTGTATATTGCTGATAGATTAAATAGATTTATAACTAATTCTATTATAATCTTGATGTATAAATATTTGCATGTGCATGATGCAGAAGGGAGATAATACACAAACTATTTTTTGTCTTCTTGTTTTTCCTCTCTATATTGCAATCTCAATAGTTGGTTTGAATGATGATTCTCATTATTTAACATGGTATCAGAGCTTGTCTGATCCGCTTGTCTTTGCTGTCTACCGGCGGTCGGCCGTCATGGCTGCCGACAGCCCCCTAAAAATCTCTTTTTTAACTTGTGTTTTTAATGGGCTCCAATTGCCTAGTCAAGTTCTGGCCTTTTCTTTTCGGTATTATCAAATTCAGAGTTTGTTTGAGTATCATTAGAGTAGGATTGTCTCATCTCCTCCAGGCAACTATTTAGAGCATCAAGGTTGCTCTTTTTCCTCTTTCAAGTTCATCGTGCGTTGTTGCATGTCTCATCTCCTCCAGGAAACTATTCAGGGCATCAAGGTTGCTCTTTTTCCTTTTTCAGGGCAGTTAAGTCCCTTGAAGTTTTGTTGTTGTTTAGGGCAGTTAAGTCCCTTGAAGTTTTGGTGCTGTTTAGGGCAGTTAAGTCCATTGAAGTTTTGTTGTTGTTTAGGGCAGTTAAGTCCCTTGAAGTTTTCTTGTTGTTTAGGACAGTTAAGTCCCTTGACGTTTTGCTGCTATTTAGGGCAGTTAAGTCCCTTGAAGTTTTGTTGCTGTTTAGGACAATTAAGTCCCTTGAAGTTTTGTTGATGTTCGCCACTATTGATGGTAATCCAATCCCTGCAGTTTGTTGCTATTCGCCACTGCAGGCCCTTCATCTATTCTTGTAGTTTGTTGATGTTTGCTGCTGCAAGTCACCATCCTTTTTTTTATGAAGTTCACCCTCGTTCATTACTATCCAAGTTGAAGTTTCATTCTGCTAGTTCGCTTTCGTCCGTTGCTGTCCAAGCTGGTTTCCAAGCTGGGAATGATTGACATTCATTCTCCAACTTGAGGGGGGCTGTTAGGATTTAATATATGTTAAGATTTAATATCTTGTTAGGATTTAATATATATGTTAAGATTTAATATCTTGTTAGGTTTTAAGATCTTGTTTGTTATTATTTTTGTTTGTTATTATTTTGTGTATATTGCTGATAGATTAGATAGATTTATAACTAATTCTATTATAATCTTGATGTATAAATATTTGCATCTGCATGATGCAGAATGGAGATAATACACAGACTATTTTTTGTCTTCTTGTTTTTCCTCTCTATATTGCAATCTCAATACTTGGTTTGAATGATAATTCTCATTATTTAACACAAACTCAGAAAAATAGAACAAAATGGAATTAACAAAGCAACAAAAATGAAAGAAAGATACAAGAATCGTAAAAGGGTGATACAAAACTAATCCAGATAAAAGAAGAAATTTTCCCAATTGCTTTGAATTCAAGAGAAAGTTTATACAAGAAGAATACATTACAGAATCCTGAGGTCCCTTTGTACTCACAAGAGCCTGTAATGCTCCTAGCCTCATACTGCAGATCCAATTATAATTATTAACATCAACATAAACCAATCATAAAATGACAAAGTAGATGATATTAAAATGTTGTGAAAAAAATGTTTTCATCCAATGCAAAAACTCTCTCTGCTAACATTATTTGAACCCTCTACAACTAGCTACTCCTATTCTATGCCTAAGGGTACAAGAAATGATTGAAAAGAATGAAAGAAAAAAAATTGTATCCAAGTATCTTTCTCTAAGCCTAAAGGTACAAGAAATTAAAGAGAAGAACGAAAGAAGCAGAAGAACTCTTCGCATGGTAAGAAAAACCCTTTTATCTTATCTACCAATGTATCTGTCTATCTCGTAATGTGTCATCGAATGTCACACCTCTTTATCCTAATCTGTACACGCCTCTTGCTCTCTGAATGTTCTCTCATAAAGGAACGAAGAAAGGAAGACAGGGAAACTAGAGCCAGGTCTGATGCGGGAATCCAATACCTCGAACCATGGCTTCTCTTCAAGCAACCTTAGGTCCCTTGAACCCTAGCTTCTGGATTTTGGGGAAAAAATCAAATCCCCTTTTCTCGCGCCTCCCTTCAACTCTGTTTCACTTAGTTCAGCTAGGCAAAACTATGCGTGTTGGCACTTCGTGCTTTCCATTTTGGCTTAAGGCAAATCAGACCTCACCTTTCCCATAAATCAACCCCTTCGATGGTAAAAAAAATCCGCTTCTACGAATATCTAATATAAAATTTATGACGAATAGTTGATATCCACAGATATTTACTATATGTAACTTGTGGATCGCAGATATTTTAATACCTGTTTATACAGGTCGAGTGTAGATATTATATTATCTGTATCTACATATATTTGTTACTCGCAAAAAATAAAAATAAAAATTTATAATTTATTAAGTTAAATTTAATTAAAATTAACATTAATTTCTATTTTATGAGGTTAAATTTATTTAAAATTAAATTTTAATTTATATTTAACTTATATTATATTATATTTTTTGTAATTCTATTTAAATTTTATTTTAATAATTTATAAAAATATATTTTTTTTAATATTTGCGGGTATCCGTATGTATCCACGGGTTTTAAACTACTCGCAGATATTTTTTAAGTGGGTATCTGTGCGAATAGCGAGTGAATTTTTTTTTTGTCGGGTCGGGTTGCGGGTAGGCACTATCCGTACCCGACCCGACCCGTTGCCATCCCTACCTTTGACCATAGGTTGATCGTCACACTCGACTCAAATTAATATTGTAGATTAAATGCAATAACTAGGGAATGACTCATAGATCGTCTTTCAAGGACCAATTTGGTTCAATCAAAGGATCAAACACGTAGTGAGGAAGTTTTGAACAATTTTACGAATTGAAATTAACACACCAATTAACTTGGACTAAACACTGATTAAAAACGGTTGGTCACTAGTTCAATTGCAATGTTTTCTATTCTTAATTAACAACAAATTACACGCTCCTCTCACTTCTAATCTAACACGAATTAACCAACTAAGCGAAGATTAATCCGGTCTTCAAAATTGTGAATTAAGCAAACACAATGCATATATCTAATCAATTTTTCACCACATGGATTAATCAACTAAGTGAAAATTAAACACCAATTAGACCACTAAGCGTGTCCTAATTGCAAGTACAAAACATATTAAGCATAATGTGAGGCAGTAACAGCGGAATCAAATGACATCATAACAATCTCAAGGACACATTGCAATTTATCTAGTTACCAATCAAAACAGGTTCAACCTTCCATGAAAATGAGTTGCAAACAGTGAAAATAAATCAGAAAGATAACATCACAACCAAACGAAACTGAAAAAAACGACAAACAAAATTTCAATGCAAAATTGCAACTGGAAACAAAATGACAACCTAATTGCAAAACAAAATCACTCTGGAATGGAAAATGGGAAAAGAAATTGCAACAACAACACATGGAAGAATCAACATCAAACGAAGCAAGGAAAATGAAATGAACAAGAACAATAACACAAAAACAAAATTCAAATAGAATTATAATGATATTAGAAACGAATTCAGTATAGAGAAAGAGAAGAAAACGAAAACGAAAGTCAAAACCTAAAGGGAGCCACTCTGTTCACGTCCAAGAAGCTCAATGGAATAGTGTTCTACGTTTTTGAAGTTATAAAATGAATGGAGAGGCTACTGGACACTAAACCTTAGGCCAATAAGTCAGCCCCTAAAATTGGCTTCTTCCAAATTGACCAAAAACGGGCCCATTGTTTAAAAGTCTGACCCAAAAGCTCAAAGACAAATTAAAAACGAAATTACAACTGAATAAAAGTAAAATGTTGAGGTAGGAAATGGTCGCCAACGTGGCAACTCTCTTTATGTCCCAAAATATAATTCCTAAATTTTTCCTGAAAATAATAATGGAAATATTTAAGCTAAGATAATTTAAATTAATTAAAATAAGAATTACTTGTCAAATTAAACCCAAATAGCAAAAATGAGAAAATAATGGACCGTTAAGCACAATTCACTAATTACATTCAGTGCAGAAAACTAAGTGAATAGGACAAAATAATGATTCATCAAAATAGACCACATTTAGTCTTTTGTACTCTTGGGAAAAATCAAGATGCAGATCAAGGAACAATTCAAAAGACATCAAGAGAGTGACACAACCTCAGGACATAAAAATAAAAAGACACACAAGTAAACAAACAAATTTACACAATCCTTAATGAATCTTGGAAGGAGAAAAGGAGTAAACAACATCCAACACACAAAGAATCAGAGGAACCAAATACTCATGGAAATCATCCAAGCAATTCAAGACATGGGAAAATAATCAATCAGCTTAAGAGGTGAATCAAAAGCAAACAGAACCTCACAAATGCACTATCATTGTATCTCTCAAGTGTCTAGGGTAAACAATTTTAACTCAATGCACTCAAGAAAGCAAGCAACAAATAGACTTTTTAAGCCTCTAATATCAACACTCAAAACATATGCATGTTCAAATTAAAAGGCCTTTTCATGGTTGTAATGAGGCCAATGACAAGGAAGGACAAGATATAAATGAGAAGCTACAAACCAAAAGGAATATAGGAAAAATTGGGAACAAGTGAAAATACAATAAAAGCACACCCAAAACCTCTAATTCAATCCTCTTCTTGACTTCACCATTTAATTGTTTTTTTTTTTGTTTTTTCTCTAATTTTTCTTTTCTTGCCTTGTCTCTTTTCTCTTTTCTTTTTTTTAGAACACAAACTATAAGAGACAAGATGCAAAACATATTTACAAAACAAGCAATAGAGGAATCAAGAAAACCAACTAGTCAATTCATAAGATTCCAATGAAGACCACACTTGTTCTCAAAACAATTCCAAAACTCCAAAATTCCCTAAGGTTAAGGTGATAATGTTTTTTCACTTAAGGATAATTAATGAGCTTCAAAACAAAGAAAAGAGGTAAACATAGGCTCAAAGGGGTTATCAAAGGATTAAACCAAGGTAAGCTTATTTGGCTAAAGAGGCTCAAGAACAAAATTGCCTTTATCACTTCCAAACATGCATATCAGTTAATAATCATCAACAAGAGTCAAGCCAAGGCATATGTGCAAGAAATCAAGAGATATATCACACATAAGAAAGAACATAAAGTGGCTCAAATCTTCACACAGGGTATTTTTGTCACAATAAAATTAACCTCTCAAACCTCATAATCATCTTTGCAAGCAGAGAAAAGAAAGGTTTTCAATCCATTCAGTATCAATCAAGTGAAGGAAGAGCCTACAACCTAAACAAAATCTAGAAATCAAGAGTAACATGCAAATTGTACAAAAGACACAAGCATAAAACAACAAAAACACCCTAGAAATAGAAAAAAAAACTAAACAAAGAAAAATCTCCCCCAATAAACCACACTTAAATTACATAATGTCCTTAGTCAAAAGATCTAGACAAACTGCAATAAAAGTGGAGCAGGGAAAAGAAAACTCTCTAAGTTAGGGGGAAAGAGAAGTAGGATCGAACAAAAACATCTCCTCCACAACTGCATCCAACAAGGAAGGATTGTTGAGGAAAAGCTTCAGTCTGTGCCCATTGACTTTAAAGTTTTTATATGTGGATTCACTTTTGATTTGTACAACAATACTTTATGCACCATAAGGATAAACATTATAAACAACAAAAGGTTCAATCCACTTTAAGTGTAACTTACCACCCATTAGTCCGAGCCTAGAGTTGTACAACAATACTTTCTACCCAATCTCGAAGTCCTTTCTAACTATCAGATTGTCATGGGACCTCTTGGTTCTCTCCTTGTAGAACTTCAAGTTCTCATAGGCTTCCAAACGGATCTCATCAAGCTCATTCAATTGCAACTTTCTTTCCTCTCCAGCCTGATCCATAGAGAAGTTGCAAGTCTTCACATCCCAATATGCTTGATGCTCAATCTCAAGAGGTAAATGACATGCCTTACCAAAGACAACCCAATAAGGAGACATCCTATAGGTGCTTTGTAGGCAGTCCTATGCACCCAAAGAGCATTGTCCAACCTGTTACTCCAATCTTTTCTGTTGGGCTGGATAATATTCTCTAAGATCCTCTTTATCTCTCTATTTGAGATCTCGGCTTTCCCATTAGTTTGGGCGTGGTATGGTGTAGAAATTTTGTGCACAACCCCATATTTTTTGAGCAAAACCTCCATTGATCTGTTCCAAAAATGGGTTCCTCGATCACTAATAATGGCTCGGGGCACTTCAAACCTATAGAAGAGGTGAGATCTAACGAAATTAACCACAACTCGAGAATCATTAGTCCTAGTGGCTCTCGCTTCCACCCATTTTGAAACATAATTAAAAACTAAAAGAATGTAGGAGAAACCAAATGAGACAGGGAAATGACCCATGAAATCAATACCCTAGATATGAAACACCTCACAGAACAACATGGGTTATTGAGGCATTTGTTGTCTCCAAGAAAGTGATCCTCCTGCTCTATGACATGGCTAGCAGGTTCTAGTAATCCTCTACGCACCTTTGAAGATGGTGGACCAGTAAAATCTTCAATCAAGCACCTTGCGAACTGTTCTATAAAGAGTTGTATGGTTTTGTTATCTTCATAGGAAGATGAAATCGGAGATGAAGTCCTTGCTACAAACGTAAGTATTACATTAATTCATATCAATTCATTATGATATTAATATATTAACTTATGTTTCTAATGTTTCATCAAATTTGTTTAGAGTTGTGACTAGGACCAGAGGACGAATTGAAATTATATATCATAAGATTGGAATTCGTTAATCTTTAACCATTAATTTTCGTAGTCAAATTTAAACCATTTACATTTGACTAAGTTCTTTCACATTTTTAGTGTAACAAGCAGAATGATTCTTGGGCATGTGGCTACTACATCATGTCATGGATGAAGGCAATCATTCGAGTAGAAATCAGAGCAGAATGGAATGAGGTAGAAATTTAAATTTGAAAATCTTACAAATATCAATAAACTTTTCACATTAAAATGAATATAATAGTAAAGTTTCCTTGATTTTGTAGCGGTTGAACACTACCTTTGCATTGTCCGATGCAGTAATAAAGAAGACAAGAGAGGAATGGGCAGAATATTTGAATAAACATTTTAAATAGCTATAACTTTAGGTTTTTCCTTTGATGATAGTACCATTTGCTTAGCATTTCATTTTACTTGTGCAGTTTTGAATGGATGAATTGATAATAGCATCGTTTAAACTGTCAATAGATGAATACTGTGAATAGATTACTGTGAATAAATGAATGGAACACTGGGTTCTTTTAAGTTTTGGTGATAACATTAGCGTGATTTAGTTTTACTATTTAATTGGAATTGATGAATTGATGATAGCATGGTTAAAATTAATCAATTCTGTCAATATATGAATTGGAAAACTGGTTTCTGTATTTCAGGTTTGGTTAAATGAGCTAAAACGATCCAAATTTAAAAAAAACATTGAATGTGATGTCAAATTATACACTGTTCAACGTTGATATTGTATGTTTACGTCGAACTATGCACTGAATGACGTTCATATAATACAGTGGATAACGATAAAAATGCAACGTTGGGCGGGAATCTCTACAGCTCAGCGTGGGTAACGTCTAGCATCAACAAGTTCGACATTAACCTTACGTCACTTCCCCTTATAGGTGACGTCAAATCTTCCTTTAAATATAAATATTTATGCAAATATTATCCAAAAATTTACGTCATTTTATGCACTTCAATGTCAACTTTACGTCAAACCTCTTCGTACTCAACGTCAACTTTACGTCATTCACCGTTTCAATTGACGCCAAATCTTGTTTTAAATATAAATATTTATTCAAATATTATTCAAAGGTTGACGTCATTCTATGCACTTCAACGTCAACTTTAAGTCAAACCTCTTCGTACTCAATGTCAACTTTACGTCTTTCCCCTATCAATTGACGCCAAATCTTCCCTTAAATGTAGCAATTTATTCAGATATTAGACGTCAAACTCTGTAGAATATGATGTGGATATAAAAGAGTAACGTCGACCTTTGGTATTCGACATCAAATTTATATCTCCCGCTACGACGTCGAACTCAAATTTGTCGTTAAAAGCCATAAATATTCGACGTTGTACGCGATTTTTGTACAAGTGTTTGTATGCTCAGATGACCACCAGGTGCGAAGAATGACAGAATTGTAGGCCTGAGTTAATCTCATGATCAGGTATGCATCTCTTTGTTACTTGGTCACTGCACAACTTCCACAAATAGGGGTCATCCAATATATAGTATGTAACATCACTCATAATTTTAGCAATTTGAGCTCTAGATGTTAATTAAGGAAAAAGAGAAGCAACTAAGAAATTCATAATGTTTGCAAACCAAGGGATAGCGTAAGAAACCGAAACCGTCAACAAGTTTTCGTCAAGAAAGTCATCCTAGATGGGCAACACATCAGCTTTATCCTCAACTCTGTCAATTCTGCTGAGATGGTCTGCCATCAAATTTTGTGTTTCACTTTTGTCATGGATTTGCAGATCAAACTCTTGGAGTAAGAGCATCCACCGAATCAGCCTCAGTTTTGACTCAACCTTCCTTAAAAGTAACTTTAGAGCTGCATGGTCAGTAAACATAATAAGAGGTGAAACAAACAAATAAGATCTAAATTTGTCAAGACAAAAGCAATTGCTAAAAGCTCTTTCTCAGTGGTTGTGTAATTTGCTTGGACAACATCCAAAATCTTGGAAGCATAATATATCCCTCTCGGCAGCTTGTCAATCTTCTGAGTCAAGGCAGCCCCCAGTGCATAATTGAATGCGTCACACATTAATTGAAATGGGGTTGTCTAGTCTGGTGCCTGAATGATTGGAGTGGTGGTCAGTGCTTCCTTGAGGCAGTCAAATGCCTACTTACATCTTTCATCAAATTCAAACTCCACATCTTTTTGCAATAGGATGGATAGTGGAAAGGTCTTCTTGCTTAAATCTTTGATAAAGTGCCTATAGAAACCTATATGCCCAAGAAAAGATCACACCTCTTGCACGCAAGAGGGGTAAGGCAATTGCGAAATAATAGATATTTTTGTAGGATCTACTTGTATACCCTTACTAGAAATTATATGCCTTAAAACTAAACCTTGTTCAACCATGAAGTAACACATTTCAAAACTGAGAACAAGATTGGTTTCAATGCATCTTTGTAAAACTTTATCGAAACTGTCTAAACATGTTTCAAAAGAATATCCATACACAGTGAAATCGTCCATAAACACCTCTATGCAACTTTCAAGAAACTCAATGAAAATACTTAGCATGCATCGCTGGAATGTACCAGGTGCGTTGCATAGAACAAAAGACATACTCCTATAAGCAAAAGTGTCAAAGGGGCGGGTGAATATTTTATTTTCTTAATCCTCAAGGGTAATGTGGATTTGGAAATAGCTAAAAAAATCATCAAGAAAATAGTAATGAGACTTACTTGCCAGCCACTCAAGCATCTAGTCAATGAAAGGCAGTGGTAAATGATCCTTCTTTGTTGCTTGGTTAAGCCTCATATAGTCAATGTAGACTCTTCAACTATTGTACACTCTTGTAGGATTGAGCTTGATCGAGGTCATACCCGAATGAAATTAATATGTAATTAAAATGCAATATAAACTAGAAAGTGACTCCTAGGTCGTCTCTCAAGGACCAAATATTGGTTCAGTCATTAGATCAAACACTTGGTGGAGGGTGGAGGGGGTTTGTGGACAATTTTGTGACTTAAAATATACCAAACTAAAGCATGAATTCAAATACTAATGGAAAATGGTTGATCACCAACTCAATTACATTGTTCCAATCACAGATTAATAACAATACTCACTCCTTTAACCCCTATTCCAACACAAGCTAATCAACTAAGCGAAGACTAACCGTGTTTTCATAAAAACGAATTAAGCAAACGCCTTGCTCATATTCAATCGATTCTGCACCACATAGTTTCCTCAAATAAGAAAAGATTAAACACCAATTAGGAAACTAAGCATATACCCAATTACAAGTGCACAAATAGATTTAATATCAACCAAGTCAGAGCAACAAAAACACACTTCCAACTCAAAAATGTCATGGAAACGATGTAATTTTTCTAATGACCAACTAAGCACACTTAAGCTACCATTAAAGCTAGATTAAAACAGTAAAATCGAAGTGAATTCATTAAACCAGTAACGGTAGAAACAAAAACTCAATTTTGGAACGAAAATAGACTTCAAAAATGCAAAGAGAAACGCAGTTGAAAAATGCAATAGGGAACAAAATTCTGGACGAAATTGAAATGCATGAAATTGAAATTGAAATGGGAAATTAAACAACAACCATAAACGAAATTGAAAAATTAAAAACGAGATTCATTCATTAATGGAAAGGAAAAAAGAACAAAACCTAAACCCCCAAAAGGGGGAAGAAAACACACTAATGCTCCAAAACCTAAGAAGGAAAAACATAAATTAAGGGGAGAATAGAGACATGTTCAAATTTGATTTGGGGTTTTAAAAGCCCCATTTACCGTTTTTCCCTTCTAATGGGTTTCTACAAAAGATGCCCAAAAATGGCCAAAAGCTAACCTAAAACTGAAATTAAAAAGAAATGTTGATGTGGAAAACACTAAATGATGTGGCAGCTCTCTTTATGTCCCAATAATAATTCCAAAATTGTCCTGAAAATTATAATTGGAATAACTAGGCCGAAATAATTCAAATTAATTAAAATAAGAATTAATAGTTTAATTAAGCCCAAATAGTGAAAATGAGACAAAAATAGAGAATTAAGCACAATTCACTAACACAATTCAGTGTGTAAAGCTAAGTGAATAGTACAAAATAATAATTCATCAAGCTCATCCCTCTCATTTTTTACCATAGTGAGGCCAGTCTTCTTTGAACCACATGGATCGGGCTCACTCACTGACTGTCCGAGATAGGATAAATGATCCCAACTTGGAGAAGCTTGGTCACCTCCTTCTTTATAAGATCCAAAATCTCCAAATTTTGCCTTCTTTGTGGCTGTCTAACTGGTTTAACTTCATCTTCCAATAGAATTTTATGCATGCATGTGGATGAGCTAATACCAGGAATGTCAGCCAAGGTCCAACCAATAGCTTTCTTGTGTTTTTAAGCACAAACAAAAACTTTTCCTCTTGAACAACATCAATGGAGGTGGAAATGCAATAGTGCAGAAAGGGCTTTAGATGTCAGTTATTTTGGGTTTTTAACGTCACCTCCTGAACCGATGTCTTTATGGGTGATGTTAATGGGATGTCGGTTTTCCGCATGTGCGACGTCGTTATAGATGTCGGTTAATTGAAAAGCGGGACGTCTATAAAGACATCAAACATTGCACTAACCGAAATCTAAGGGCACTATAAAGACGTCAGACATTGCACTAACCGACGTCTATGGGCACTATAGACGTCGGTTAGTACATTACCAACGTATATGAAGTGTTCATGGTGTTTTGGTGCAGTTTTTCTCGTGTCTTTGGGTAGTGTAGTAGCACCTCCTTAATTTTCTAGTTTTCTCGTAAGAAAAAATTGCGTCTTTTGCATCCTTATGGCATTTCAACCCAAAGACGAACCTGGGTCGTTGCCTAGGTCCATTCCGACCGCCAATGAAAAAGAATACGGTGAGAATACGGTGCAAGGACCCAATGCAAGGACCGTCAATGAAAAAGAATACCAAGAATGACACTATGCAAGGACCCAGGTTTGACTTCAGGTTGAAATGCCATAAGAGATCCAAAAAACGCAACTTTTTCTTACGACGAAACTAGCAAAGGGAGAAGGTGCACTACACTACCCAAAGCAACAAGAAAAACTGCACCAAAACATAACGAAAACTCATTTCAATCGGTTCAAATGAAAGATAATACATCAAAGATTACTTTAATCAAAGTAAAAACAACTTTAAATGGTTCACGAGAGATCAAACGCACCTGAAAATGCAGTGCAGTAGAGAGAAAAGGCGAAGGAAGACAATCAAACTGTTGGTTCGCAAATTGCTGGTTCGCACCGATAATTTAACAAGAAATTTGACGTTCGTTGCCCATAAACCCGACGTCTATTATCGCATATACGTCGGGCGCCTCACTAATCTGACATTCATTTGATTTAAAAATTAATATTTGTGTTTTATATAGACGTCGACTTGGTAGGACGTGACGTCTAGTTGGCGGAAACGAATGACTTTTCACATACCTGGTCAGGCTATAGATGTCGGTTAGGTGGGGCCCTGACGTCTATAATCGCATATAGACGTCAGGTGGCGGGAACAGACATCTAGATGACGGAAAAAATTAAATTTCCACCTACTTGTCAGACTATAAACGTCGGGTCGGAGGGGCACCGATGGCTAGTTGGCGGAAACGAATGACTTCTCACATACCTGGTCAGACTATAGACGTCGGTTCGGTGGATCCCTGACGTCTATAATCGCATATAGACGTCAGGTGGCGGGATCAAACGTCTAGATGGCGGAACAAATTAACTTTTCACCTACCTATCAGACTATAGACGTCGGGTAGGAGGGGCACGAACATTTATATGACGGAAAGAAATGACTTTTCACTTACCTGTCAGACATATAAACGTTAGTTTATAGGGGCACCGACGTCTATAGTAGTATAGACGTCAGTCCCCCCTAACAAACGTTTATAGGCTTCACTTATTTACATAATTGTCACTGGTCAATAATTTATGTCGCTGCCCCCTCTAACTGACGTCTAATGAGTGACGTTTAAGTCGATTTTGTACTAGTGTGATCACAGGTAGTTTCTCCTCATCCTCTAAGTAAGAATACTTAAGGTTTTTTGGTAGCAGTTTAAGCTTTAGAGTCGGTGCTTGCAAGTTAGATTTTTCTATACTTCTTACAAAAGGATTAGTGCATTCTGACTCTAAAGAATTTACATGCAGAGGTTCAACACCTATCTCATCATATTCAACATCAATATTCATCACAAAACATACATCATGTTCAAATTCACAATCATCAATATCAAAATCAACATCAATCACAGATTCAGATTCAGATCCACTGCATATATACATATGGGATAGAAAAGAGTGTTTCTCATGCAAAGAATCAAATTCAGCAGCATATTCATCAACAACATCATCAAGAATATCAACTTTAAAAAAAGAATGGTCCTGACCTGGAAATTTCATCGCATCAAGAATATTAAAATGCACAACAATGTCACCAAATTCCATTGATAAAGTTCCAGCATACACATCAATTTTAGTTTGGGCTATTTTCAGAAATGGTCTGCCTAAAATGATTGAAGAAGATCCATGGGAGAATCCCTCCTCCATTTTCAAAACATAAAAATCTGTAGGGAAAATCAGTTCACCAACCCAAACTAAAACATCATCTATGTAACCTGTGGGATGTGCAACACTTTTATTAGCCAACTGAATGATCACACCTGTAGGTTGCAGAGGACCAAGAGAAAGAGATTTATAAATTGATAGAGGCATAACATTAATGGTAGCTCCTAAATCAAGCATGGCATTTTCAACCTTACTATTTCCAATTATACAAGGGATGCATAATGTACCTGGGTCCTTGCATTTTTTAGGAATATGTGGAACATATTTACCTATCAATGTAGATACATTTCTGCCCATGCTGATTCTTTCGTTTCCCTTTATCTTTCTCTTGTGAGTGCGCAACTCCTTTAAGAATTTTGCATACTTGGGAATCTGTTTGATGACATCTAAGAGGTATGTTCACCTCTACTTTCCTAAAGGTCTCCAAAATCTCCTTATCCACCTCTTTCATCCTTTTTCTTTGAATCACCTTGGGAGGGAATGGAAAAGGGATAACACGTTGCTGCAAGTCAAAAGACGTATTGGTGGAAGAAGAAGAAGGTTCACTTGCCTCAAATTTCCTACTTGTACCTGCCTGCTCCACTTTTCTCTAAGATCTAGCAAGATCATCTTCCCATGCTTTATTAAGCTTAGGTGCAGGTTTAGGTGCAATTGTTGGAGGTGGCACTGTGGGTATATGAATCTGCTTTCTAGTCCTGAGGGTAATGGCACTGACATTTTTCGGATTCTACACAATCTGAGATGGTAGTTTGTCAGAGTTTTGAGACTGTACCTGATTCAACTGTGTAGTCATCTACCCCATCTAATTGTCAAGCTTTGAGACTGTGTTAGAGTTTTGGAATTGCATATTATGTATAGTCATCTACCTAGCTAACTCCTTCAATGTAGGCTTAGAAGTGGAAGGTTGAGGAGTTGTTTGGGTAGGTATATCTTGTTGCTGATGTTGTCTCTGGTATTGCTAGACTGGTGGAGGAACATAGAGTGGGGTCTATTGGGCCCTACAACATTCTGATTTTGAAATGGTGGTGGTTGTTGCTGTTGTAGTTGTGGAGCATTAGACCATCTCAAATTTGGGTGATTCCCCCACCTTGGGTTGTATCAGTTTTTAGACAAGTCATAATTTTTTTGTTGTTGTGGCTGCTTGTTGTTGTAGATGCATAGGATTGAGGAGCATCTGAGCCAATAGGTTGCTGCAAAGATGGATAAGCATCAATGTAATGATCACTGGAAGGGCAAATGCCACAAATGTGCAACAAAGGCAGATTTCTGATTGGTAGCAAGCTGGGTCACCAAATTCACAAGAGTATCATGCTTGCTCCCCAACTTCTTATTTGTAGATGAGGAAGAATGATTAGGCACAACATAAACACCCCTAACAACAATAACATAATTCCTTATGTTAAACTGTTGGGAGTTAGAAGCCATCTTCTCAATCAAATGCCTAGCTTCAGTAGGTGTCATATCACCAAGGGCTCCACCACTTGCAACATCAATCATACTCCTCTCCATGCTATTCAAACCTTCATAGAAGTATTGAATAAGGAGTTGCTCAAATTTCTGGTGGTGTGGACAGCTAACACATAGCTTCTTAAAATCTTTCCCAGTATTCATACAAGCTTTCACCACTAAGTTGCCTAATCCTAGAGATGTCTTTCCTTATGGTCGTGTGGTCCTTGATGTTGGGAAGAATTTCTCCAAAAACAATCTTTTAAGATCATCCCAACTTGTGATGGACCTAGGCGCAAGGTAATACAACCAATCTTTTGTTATGCCCTCTAATGAATGAGGAAATGCCTTCAAGAAGATGTGATCTTCAAGGACATCTGAAGGTTTCATTGTTGAACAGACTATGTGGAACTCCTTCAGATGCTTATGTTGGAATTCACCTGCAAGACCATGAAACTTGAACAACAAATGGATCAGTCCAGTTTTAAGAACATATGGAACATCCTCATCAGGATATTGGATACAAGAGCTTTCATAAGTGAAATCAGGTGCAACCATCTTCCTAACAGTCCTTTCACGAGGTGGAGGTTGAGACATATATTTCTCAGTATAAGAATCAACAAAATCAGAATTAGATGCAGTATGCACAATATAGGACAAAGAAGTAGAATGCTCAGACTCTAATGGTATAGAGTCTAAAGACAAATTCTTATAATGTCTAACTAATCTATGAAAGGTCCTATCCATTTTAGGATCAAAGGGTGTTAGAAGTTCAGGATTCCCCCTAGTCATGTACTAAGTCAACTAATACCATGAAAAGTCAACACCAGCAAACATAGGGGGTACAACTGCAAGTATAAGCAAACCTTATCAAATGAGATGAAAATTGTGAGAAACACCCTAAGGTGCACACTTGAAGCTAAATGCTTCTGTATTATTGATTGTAAAATAATGAGAAACGTTACAATATTTAAAACCTGACAAGGTTACTATCCACTAACCATTTTTATCTTAATTTTAATTCACTACACCAACCCATAATTAAAAAATTAACTAAATCCTAAAAATAAGGAACAGACTTTGACTCAGTTAAAATTAAAAATAAAATATTCCTAAAGCATCTTCTTAACACTCATCCTTGCTTTAGAAGCTGCAAAAATCCATGAAAGGTCAATCTGGCTTTAGTAAGAAGTCTCTGAATCCTGAATTGTGAATTCTAACATAACCCTTCTTCATAGCTTCAGTGTTGACTTTATTAGCACCTTTAGGCTCCTTCTCTTTTTTGTCGTCATAGTCAAGAAGGTCATCCTCGTACGCCTCATTCCAATAACGTACTAAATTGTTTCCTGATTTGTCCATGGTCACCCATGATACGATCATGGCCCTTCCCACATGGTCACCTATTATTATATGAACCTATTGTGGAGCATTGTAGCTAGAAGGGGCAGCAAATACATCACTGTGAAGGGGCATGTCCTCAGCCCTATCGACCTTCCTGATGAAAGAAATTGTTTTTCCTTCATGGCAAACCACAACCACATTGAGAAGGATTAAAACCAATGTTGCAGCCATTGCTACAAAATAAGAGAAACTCTTTGCACCCAACATATGATGAGGATGTCTTAGCTTCTTGTGCCAGATTTCTGTCACATTTTCCTTGAGTGAGAATCCAGATTGCTCCTCCTCCAATGGTTTTAGAGAAAAGCTTTACCTTTCATTTTCACCTTGAACATATCATGACCAGCTGCATCTTTAATCACGTAATTTTGTCTTCAAAAATAACTTTAAATCCTCTTTCAATTAGTTGACCAACATTTAACAAATTTTGGTCAATTTCAGGAATGAAAAGAATGTTTGGAATACATTTGTGCCTACACAACTTGTAATTGCAATAGTTCCTTTTCCTTTGACAGAAATATAATCCCCATTGCCAATTTTGACTTTGGTGATGTTAGTTGACCTTAAATCTTTGAAAAGCTCGTTGTCATAGGTCATATGGTTTATGCAACCACTATCAATCAGCCAACTTTCATTTTCTTCACTGCATGCAAAATAGGTGGCCACAAATAATTGATTTTCCTCCTCCTCCTCCTGATTAACAACTTTAGTTTCTTCCTCTTACGATTGATTTTTGCTCATGCATATGACTGCTTCATGTCCCATTTGATTGCACTTTATGCATTTGGCATCTGGTCTCCTCCAACATCTGAATGGAGGATGACCTAGGCGCAATGTTGACATGGGGGGTAGGATCCCTTCTTAACTCCTATTTTGTTGATGGCTAAATATTCACTAGTAGGATTTTGATTCTTCTTATAAAATTTTTTCTTCTTGTTGTTCTATGCATTCTCATGATGTTTGGCTTGCAAGGCTCCTTCAATGGCTCCTTCTTGACTCATGGCTCTTCTTTGCTCCTGTGCCTGCAAAGCATTGAGAAGCTCTACAAGAGTGATTTGATTAAGATCCTTGGTATTTTCCAAGACTAAAATAAATGCCTCAAATTTTTCAAGCACTATTACAAGAATTTTTTCAATAATTCTTGAGTCTACGAATGTAGAACCAAGCAATCTGATTTGGTTTGCAATGTCCAATAACCTATTAGAATACTCTTTAATTGATTATGTTAGGTTTTTAACATTTTCTAATGAAGGGTAGTTAGGTAATTTTGATAGGGATACGGGGTGCAGGAAGAAGGAGCCTCTTAATCAGCAGGGCAAAAGTTTGGTCCAAATTTCTCCTAATTTAAAATTGAAGTGTGAATCACCCGCTGTCACAAACGAAAGGATATATAGTTCTGTGTTTTTATACAATATGAACTCCCGTTTCAAATACACAACTTAACAAAGCAATGGTGAATAGGTTGGATTGTTTTATTCCCTAATAGAACAGAAAAAGAAAACCAAATTCACATTTAAAAAATTAAAATACGTGCCTATTTCATAGTAGCAGTTTATAACTAATTTTGTAATTGCGTTCCAATGCGTGTTCAATCCGTTCCATCAGTAAGAGTCATCTACCCAACCTAAAATAATTACATCGCTACAGAGAATTGTTCCTAAAGCTATGTGTATACGAGTGGCAAATAAACATCTTGAAGCAGACTAAATATATGCAGCTTAGACGTCTATATCCTCCAGCCAATTTACACATACCACGGAGATCATTCTGAGTAAACTTGTGACTGAAATCCGGCCAGAATTGGTCTCTGATGATATAGTGGGAATGCTCTCTACAAAACATGAATGCAAACAAGGCTTTATAAGAATCACTACCGAAATAATTCCGGAAATGACCACATTATGAACCTTGCAAAAATGTCAGACTCCAGAAATTCAATATGAGCAGCCCTCCCAATCATAGAGTTTAAATTCTTGCCGTAGGAAGTGGCATCAAAATTAACATCACAACGAACGAAAACTCGATGTTCAGAGGGATTGGCACGAATTTGGTCCAAACAATCATTGAGCATCTCTAGGAACACTCTACCCTTCTTTGAATTGTCATGTGAAGCAGCCTGGCATGACTCAATTCTAGCAGAATGGTAAGGCACATAACCATCCTGACAAAATTAATTATTTAGCAGCAAACCAAATAAATCCAAGTAAAAGCAATAATAAGCCATAGGGATGGGAAAAGAAAAACGCAGAGATTGAAAGCGGATTTCCTTAACTTAGAAATGGTGCCTTATCACACTCATAAGATTCCTTACATATTTAAGGTTTGCATACTTTGAATTTTTTTTTTGTTTTTATTTATAGTTTTCACTTTTAAATGCAAAAAGCAATCTTATTTCCATTTTATTTCTTGTTTACAAGCTTGCTTCAAAACTAAAGTAAAATGCAGAAGTGACAATAAGTGACATTTTTATTTCAAAAGTGAAAGCAAAAGCATTTTCTAATACCAAACAACCACTTAGTATTCCATTTGATCTTAAATTAAGAACGATTAAAATATTTCCAACAAAATCTTACTACTTTTTAATATAAAGTTCATCTGCCAGCTTTAAATTCTAAAAAAAATAAAATAAAAATCCAGAAATCTTGTTTATTTGGCTTTTGGATTCATTTCAGAGGCACCATGAGACATGTAACATTTATTAAGAAATAGATGATCAACCTTTTTTACCCATGCAAGTGTATTCACTGTTAAAAAATGATAGTAAAAGGAGTGTCTGGAAATGATTTCAATAGTCAGAAGACAAGGGAAAACCTGAGGGGAAGATAGCAAGATTATATGTTTAAAATGATTCAAGGTCTTCCGCTGAAAAAGAAGAGAAATGTGACGAAATATTAGAACTTCAAATTAATGAAACTACACACAATATATGATCCAGGCCTTCAAAGAAAACGTATGTGTTGAAATATGGTGTAAATATTGCACATTTACTGTACAATAAATATAAATTGATTTGATAATAAATATAGATTTGTTTGTAAGAAATCCCTATAATTAAGGGATTGGGATTAGGAATTTATTTGGTAAGTTTGCTCCAAAATTAGAGTCCTTATGTTTGGAGATTTATTTCCTTTATTTCAGAAGTTTTTTTTTTTTTTTTTTTGTTTTTGTTTCAGGAGATTTATTTCCTTTTAAATAGGATTTCGTTTTTCCTACAAATACCAATGTATTTTCTTCTACATTAAGAAAAGCAACTCCATAATAATTGCTTACTGTCTACACTTATTTTTTTCACATGGTATCAGAGCTCTAGGGATTTTCCTAGAGCCCTGGTCTCTATTCTTACCACTTACGACCTTCATTGCCATTTTATCTTCAAGAGGGTGAAGCCTTAATTGCTGCAGTTCTAGTGTAACAGCCTTGCTAAGAGTTTGCTTTAGGACTTTACTAGTGTTTTACTGTTGTTTCAATTATCAAAACATTATTTCAGTTTTAAGAAGCAGTTAAGAGGAGTTATATCCTGACTCATAGGAAATTGGGTAATAGGAAATTATGTTTTTTAGGTTTTGGGAAGTTGGTTAATGGGAAGTTATGTTCTTTAGTTTTTGGGAAGTTGATTTTTCTGTGTTGTAATACTGTGTAATTGTGTTATAAAACAAAATAGTTGCACTTCTTCTCATCTGAAGATTTGTTTCAATTGCTGCAATACTGCTTAGTTCTTGAAGGACTATTACTAACAATTGGTATTAGAGCTTTATTCTTAAGGAACATGTGAGTAAATTCTAAAAGCATGGAAGTAGATTCAAATCTATCAGCAATAGCACCACCAGTCTTCAACGGTGCAAATTATCATATTTGGAATGTTGGAATAGAAGCCTACTTGGAGGATTTAGATCTATGGGAAGCTGTAGAAGAAGACTATACTACACGACAATGACTCAAATAAGACATCAAAAGGATAGAAAAACCAATAAAGCTAAGGCAAAGGTGACCCTTTTTGCTGCAGTATCACCAACAATTTTCACTTGAATCATGACTTTAAAGTCAGCCAAAACCATTTGGTAATATCTCAAAAAGGACTACGATGGGGATGATTGAAGTAAAGACATGCATGCAGGTGCTAAATCTTATTAGAGATTTTGAATTGTAAAAGAGGAAGGAATTTAGAGAATACTTTGAAAGGCTCTTAAGCATAGCAAATAGAATAGATTGCTTGGTATTGAGTTTAATGACTCTCACATTGTTGAAAAAATTTGGTTACCATACTTGAAAGATTTGAGACAACTATACCCATGTTGAAAAATACCAAGGACCTGTCCAAGATCACCTTGGCACAATTGTTGAATTCTTTGTAGGCACGAGAACAAGAAAGGGCTATAAGAGAAGAAAGATTTGTTGAGGAAGCATTACCAGCCAAACATGAAGATGGTGGGAGATATAAGAAGAACATGAACAAGTAGCGAGCAAATGGAGAGAGTTCCTTCAAAAATGAAAGCAAAGTTGGAAATTTGAAGGGAAGGTATCCTCCTTGCAAGCATTGCAACAATCCATTAAAATGCTAGAGAAGGTCTGATGGTAGGTGTAATAAGTGCAATGAACTTGGACATGAAGCTGTGAATTTCAAGAACAAGAATTAAGCAATAAGTAGATGCTAAAATTGCAAATGAAGAAGAGGAGGATCAACTTTTTATTGCAACTTGTTTTTCAAGCAATATCTGAAGTGAATCCTGGCTAATTGATAATGGATGCACCAATCACATGATTCATGACAAGGAGCTGTTCAGAGAACTTAAACCTTCAAAAACTTCAAAAGTTAAGATAGGTCATGAAGGTTATATTCTAGTAAAAGGAATAGGAACCATTGTCATTCCAACACTTGCAGGAAATAAAATAATCTATGTTGTATTGTATGTACCTGACCTAGACCAAAACTTGTTAAGTGTCGGTCAACTATTAGAAAAAGGCTTTAAGGTGTTTTTTGAAGACAATTGTTGTTTAATCAAGGATGTTGCAGGTCAAGATAGATTTGTTCAAGGTGAAAATGAGAGGCAAAAGTTTTCCACTCAATCTATCTCTAGAGGGGCAAGTAGTTTTTTCAGTAAAAGATTTTGAATACAATTTAGTTGTATTAGTCAAATAGTTTGGTATGAGTTGAAGGTTGATCATTGTGTTTTATCATCATTCAGGAGTTGAGTGTATCAATCAAGCAATGTTTGTTGACGACATTGTTCTAATAGGTAGCAATCACCATTACATTTTACAAAAAGAAAAAACACCTTTGTCATCATTTTCAGAAAAAAGACTTCAAAAAACTTATATACTTCATGGGAATTGAGGTAGCACAATCCAAAAGTGGAATTGTAAAATCTCAAAGAAAATACACATTGGATATTTTAGAGGACATAGAGCTAATGAATTCCAAGTTCCTTGTTGGAAGTCTGACATTGACTAGAGATAAGACTAACTTACTGGTAGGTTTCTTAAGAGCAAGAAACCTAGAACACAATTCTGGCTTAATTCTAGAAGACGAAACACAACAAAGAACATTGTTTCTTTATTTTAGAAAACACAACAATTGTACAACACTTTCAAGGAAGCCTGTCTTCCTCCCTCATAGGATGTGCAGATCCTGTCTCAACTACAAACAATACCAAAACTCCCCCCTGACAGAACTTATTCCCCCTATATAGCTAAATCCTAGCTAACTCCTAAAACAACCTCCTAAGGTAACTACCTAACCACTCCCCCTCCATCTATTTTATGTTAATTTTTTTCCACCTTTTTCCTGACATAAACCTTTACGACCCTATCATTTACAGTATATAAATCTCACCTTAGAAGCCAATTTTGTAAGGTTAAGTTGAGCATAAAGTCCACTTCTTAACATGGTATCAGGATCATGAGTTAGAGCCTATCTATTGTTTCACTTGCTATCGAGCCACTATCGAACTACCCATTAATGTCTAGTCCCACGCTCAAGATATATATGCCTTGACAGAGGAAGGTGTATTGAAAGTCCCACATCGACTAGAGATAAGGCCAATTTACAGTATATAAGTGGGTGCAAATCTCACTTTATAAGCTAGTTTTGTAAGGTTGAGTTAGGCTTAAAATCTACTTCTTAACACCCCTTAACACAATTATTAATCACAATGCTAAACTTCAACCAAGTCAAGGGAAGCAACCTGCAGATAATAAGAGATACAGAAGATTGTTTAGGAAAATAAGCAACATTATGGTCACCCATCCTTACCTCTCCTTTACAGTCAATGTGATAAGTCAATTCCTTAATTTTCCATGTGCATGACATTGGAATGCAATCATTCACATTCTAAAGTACATTAAAAGAGGCTTAGTTTGTTATATGGACACAATAGTAACTCGAGTTGTAGGATACTCAGACTTTCCTACTAACAAGAGATCCACTTCCAAATATGTTATTGTCTTTATAGGTGACAACTTGGTTTCCTAGAAAAGCAAGAAGCATAATGTAGTGGCAAGATCTAATGCACAATCATAGAATAAAGCTATGACTTCTACCACTCGTGAATTTATTTGGTTCAAACAACTGCTTAACGAATTGAGATTTGACAAGTTTACACATATTGCCTCAAATCCAATATTCAATGGGGACCAAGCATATTAAGATAGATTGTCACTTATTTTGTGAAAAGATTGTATCTAAAGACATTACAACTCAGTTTATTAATTCCAATGAGCAATTGACATGTGTCTTCACCAAATCATGGCAGGGTCCTAGAATTTATTACATTTGTGACAAGCTTGTTGCATATGATTTATATATGCTAGCATGATGGTGATGATAGCAAACACACACACATATGTATAACATGTTCCTTTGTTGTGCTTTAAACACACAAGGATTCCACCCTATGACTTTATATCCTTTATTCCTACAAGTTATAATAAAGAATTCAATTTCTATGGATTAGTTTTAGGGATGTTCATTGGATGATATGAAAAACACTTCCAGTTATTGCTTTATATTTGGTTCTAGAGTGTTTTCTTGGGTTCCAAGAAGCAAGATATTGTAGTTGTATCAACTGCAGAAACGAAATCTACAGCTGCTATTGCAGCTGTTAATAAAGGCTTGTGGTTAAAGAAAATTCCGGCTCATCTACATGTGGTTCATACAAGTTCAACTAAAGTGTTTGTAGATAATCAACCAGCAACTACAATTTCTAATAATTCAATTTTTCATGGAAAGACTAAACAATTCAATATCAAGCTGTATTTTCTTAGAGAAGTTAAAAAGAAGATGAAGTTATGTAGGAATATTGCAAGATGGAAGACCAATTGGAAGACATCTTTAGAAAGGTGCTTCCAAAAGGGTGTTTCAAGAACTTGAGAGAGATACTTGGAGTCAATAGTTCTACTAATACAAGGAGTGTTGAAAATACAATTCAGTATTTGTTATAAGAGTTTATTAGAGCATTATTCCCATTGTTGAGTTTTAAATATAAGAAACATGGGTGTTAATGGGTGGCAACAAATTTATTGGTATTTTATTTTTTATTTATTTTCTGATTAGTAAGTGGAATTGTTATCAATTCTCAATTATGTTTTTCTTGTATTTAAAGGTTATCAATATGAATAAAAAGTATACGAGCATTTTTAGCCTTAAAAATATTCTTTGTTCCTACAGTAACAGCTAAATGTCACATGTCAAATTAAGTTATTCAAAAGAATAGACTTTAAGCTTATGCTTGTGTTAATTGATTCTAACCATTGTAGAACACTTCTTACCTTACATAGTTTATAGAGGAATGTATTTTGAATATCTTGATCATCTGTGAAGGTTAGTTGATGAATACACTGTGTACCTTTTAGTTTCTTCAAAAGCCACAATCCAGAATTAAACAAAGAGTTTGAACTGTAAAGATACCCTAAGTGTGGACCAGATACCGAAACATATGTATGTAGATATCTTAGAAATGGTTCCATCATGCTCTCTGCAAACAAGACAAAATTTTTAGCTTGTAATTTAAAATAGATGAAAACCATCAATTCTTAAGTTATAACCCACCTGCTAGTGCTGTTCTTATAATGATGTTACCGATAGAATGTCCAACAAAACTTAGTCTAATATCGCCTAAACTCCCATATTTTGCTGCTTTGTCCATTTTCTTTTTAACAAAAGAAACAACTTCCTTAGCTAGCCTCCGACCCATTTGTCTGAAGTCTCCTGAGGTTTTATCTTCATTGGTCTCTGACATAAGAAATTCTATCTTGGGGTCTAACAGAAGCCATTGATTTCGAATAAGCCGGAGGTCCAAATGATGCCCCTGAAATATTTTAAGTCATGAAGAATAAGCATCCAACAATCTTTGAATAATGAAAAATATACTAACACACACACAGGAAAATTGCCAATGTTATGCTTTGGTGCAATTCTTTACACTAACATTCCCAAGTCTGGAGAAAAAAGACCATGGTTGTTGAATTTTACAGCCAACATAAAACTTTGTTGAATCTTTATGAAATGGATAGACAATGTAATTGTGTTAACTTAGGAGGTACAAGTAACTAATGCCTTCTGTTCAACTCAAGTATCATCTCAAATTTTCAGAGTCCAATGTATTTGATAGGATATGAATGTGGACATTAGAAGGAAGGGAAGACAATAACAAAATATAGTTGTTAGAGGGGTTTGGGAGTCTGTTAGGACAGTTAGGAAGCAGGGGGTAGGATAACTTTCCTGGTGGGGTGTTATGTTCAGATTAGGAGGAGTCTTTAAATAGGGAAAGGGTTGTCTAGGGATGGGACATTGAGTTGATTGTATCTTAGTGATAGGACATTAGTTTTCCTGTGTGAGGGGAGACAACTCCCTTGGAAGGATACGGATTGTATTCTTTGTATTCTTTTCTTACAAGAATAATAATACAAGACTGTTTCAGTTTTTCTGTGTGTGTTTGGTGTTGCCAAGTGTGTGTTCTCAGATTTTTGGTTTCAAGGAACCTAACAAATTGGTCCGACCTGCCGGATACCCTTAGGAGAGGACTGTCAGATCAAAGTTGCAGATCGAGAAGTGATCAAGAAAGGGTGGAAGCATGGAAGGAAGAGATAATACCTTGGAGAGGAGGACCGGCGAACAGAAAATGAGTAGGGTAGAACCAAAAATGAGTAGGGCAGAATCGAAAATGAGCATGGCAGGATGGAGAAGAAATATGCAAGAAATGTGGCAGGAAAGCAGATAACTCTTGTGAGTTCTTGGAGGAAGGACGTGGAACCAGGAAAAAGGATTAAAAGGCAGTCTAGGGTCTGAAGATCAATGTTTTGTTAACAGTGGAAAAATAGGAAGGGAAGAGGAATTTCTTCAAGGGTCTGTAAATGAAGATCAAAGTTGGAGATGGAGATAATCTGTGGTAACTAAGAACAGTATAATGGGGGGAAGGGTTATGAGTAGAGCGTATACCTTTACGGAGGGCAATAGGCAGGTCAGACTCATTTGCTGGAGTCGGAGGAGACACAGGAGGCGGCACAGGAGGTGAGTCATAAGGGAGACGATTGCAGCGACTATAAACCTGAAAGGGTGGAGTTGAAGGACGATCCTGTGGGGAATGAGAGTCTAAAGGATCATAGACAATAGGAATGTCAACAGTAGTAGGTGGAGGTACAGAACTAGAAGATAGATGTGAAAAATAAAACGAAGATTCATCAAAAGTGACATCAGCAGAGATAAAATGACGATTGAGGGAAAGGGAAAAACACTTATAACCCTTTTGTGACCGTGGAAATCCTAAGAAGACACATTTGTGAGATCTAGGAGATAACTTATCAAGATCAGGGCTAAAATCATGAACAAAACATGTAGACCCAAAGACTCTAAGAGGTAATGGATGTAAAGGGTCTTGAGGAAATAAGACAGAATGAGGGATTTTGTTATCTAGGACACAAGACGGCATGCGTTTATGAGATAACATGCAGTGAGAACTGCATCACCCCAAAAACGCGAGGGTACTTGGCCATGGATTAAAAGTGTACGAGTTGTTTCAATAAGGTGTCTATTCTTGCGCTCAACCACCCCATTTTGTTGAGGACTATAAGCACATGAGGTCTGGTGAAGAATGCCATGAGAAGCCATAAAATGTTTATACGGTTGAGAAAGGTATTCACGGCCATTATCACTGCGTAAAGTTCGAATAGAAACCCCAAACTGTGTTTTTATTTCATTGAAAAATGATTGGAAAATAGAAAACAACTCAGAACGATTTTTCATTGAAAACAACCAAGTACATCTGGAATAGTCATCAATAAACGTAACAAAATACTGAAATCCAAAAGTGGACTTAACACGACTAGGTCCCCAAATATCATAATGAACTAATGAAAAAGGGGACGACGCTCGTTGTGAAACACTACGGAGAAAGGAACTACGAGTATGCTTTCCTAACTGACAAGACTCACACGACAAACTTGATAACTTCGACAAACTCGGAACAAGTTGCTGTAGTTTGGCAAGACTGGGATGACCTAATTGAGCATGAAGAAGGGATGGTGACTCCATGATTACGCCAGCATGTGGAGAAGGGCGGAAAAGATATAGGCCATGAGACTCACATCCTGTGTCAATCATGTGTGTCGAACTCCGGACCTGCAAACAAACAGAATCTTTGGTAAATGAAATAACACAATTAAGGGAACGAGTTAGACGACTTATGGACAATAAGTTGAAGGGAGACCCAGGGACATAAAGTACATGATCAATGGATATGGACGGAAAAATATGAACAGTACCAATACCATGAGATGAGACTCTAGACCCATCAGCCATTGTTACCGAGGGTAAATTTTCCAGATATGACAAGGAATAAAACAAGGACTTGTTACCAGTTATATGATCGATGGCACCTGAGTCAAGGACCCAAGATCCGAGGGAGTGAGTCAGACCAACAAAAGGTGTACCTGTGCGTGCAACAGATGCAGATGTAGTGGAACTAGAGTGTTAACGATCCTCATACTATCTAAGAAGTAGGATGGTCTGAAGACGGTGATTGGGGAGGTCAAGGAGGTGGATCAGAATTAGCCATTGCTACAGATCGAGGAGGGCGTCCATGAAGCGCATAACATCTATCAATTATGTGGCCTAGCTTGCCACAGTGGTCACATTTTGGTCGTCCTTTACTTGGCTTGTGGGACCGACTTCGTCATCACGTTGGGCAGTCATAACTGAGAAATCATCAATATGAGGGGATGTCTCAATGATTGGTTTGCTCGAAATACGCAAAAGAGCAGAACAAGTAGAAGTAAAGTTGGGTATGACAGGAGAACCCAAAATCTGATTAGGGACATGGGAGGAATCATTAGAGAGTTTGTATAATGCCAACAACATGAAAAACTTTGATCGTTGTTCCAGTTCTTCAGCAGGAGGTAATAGCTCATTAAAATCATGAAGGAGGGCATGAACTTTACCCAAATATTTTGCCATGGGACCAGGATTGCGCGGACCAATAACAGTGAATAAGTCCTGACAAACACCATAAAGACGTTGGGTGTCATTCGTGTATAATAGCTTCGCTTGTGCCCATACTTCTGAACATGTTTCATATGATCGAAACATTTGTTTCAGAGAAGAGTGAATGGTAGACTTTATGACGATGCATAACTGGGCATCAATTTTCATCCAGCGGGAAGTGTCCTCTGTGGTAGCACTAGTCACATTTTTAGTAAGGTGATCTACATACCCCTAACTCTTCAACCAAAGTTTGATGTCAGACGTCCATGTTACATAATTCGTACCATCTAACTTGTCAATGGACAAGTGTACATTCACATAATTGGTGTATATTGGGGAATCAGAGGCACCAGCAGAAGAAGATGAGGCACTAGTAAAGGTGTTTGTAGACGCGGAAGACGCCATGGAGAGGGAGAAACCCTAAAAATCCAACGTGCTCTGATTGACGCAACGACCACAAATTCGGAAAGAGGACGAGGAGGCGATCACGGCGGTGCTGGTCGACGGCGGAACGCTCCGGCGACGCGCCGGCCCGCGCGGCGGGAAGCGGCGGATCTGCGACTTTGGTGGCGGCGTGTGGAGGCACGTGGGTGCTCCGATCACAGCAATCTTTGGACCACGGTGGTCGCCCGGCCGAGACGATTCAGATGGAGTGGTGACCGGTCGATTCTGGAACTCCGGCGACGGCGACGACTGCGGCGGTAGTGAGTACCGGAGACCGTGAAAGAGGCTGGAACAGAACCTAAGCTCTAGATACCATATGAAATAATGAAGATATGAGGAGAAATCTCCCTTGTGTGTCTTTGGCATACACATAGGGTAATGTATTTATAATAATAAGAATGTGGGCTAAGCCCAAATACAAATGAATATGTAAAAATAACATAATAAGCATAGGGTATGTTTCCCTAATTAACATAAACACAACTTAATATCTAACACATGATTTATATACTCCAACTTGAGATAGAGTATTACATATATTATAGAAATATTTTATATTTGGGTTTGGACCATTCCCTCTATAATGCTACGTGTGATATATGTATATATTTTCCTTAGTTTTTCTAATTCTATCACATAAATATATACCATTTCTCTCTACACCTAGTTCACACGAAAATTTGGAAAGAAAACAAGGAAATATGCAATCCTTTCTTGGCAAATCTCGAGAACACTTTTACTATTATGTCAAAAAAGCCTTTATGATGAGGTTAGGGTTTTTTGGTTTGCGAGCTTTCTCGAAAGACAGCCAACTATCGGTTCATTTTTGCTTGACCCAATGTCTATAAAATAAGTTGGACAATCCAACAAACTAGGACACACAAAAAATACAGTATTAATTCCTAAAAGTGCTTGGTCATAAGACTTACCTGAAACCCATGAACAAACACAACAATCTTCAAGACACGAGGACTACTTTGTGTAGCAGATATTTCATTTGCAGAGTCCAAGTTGAGCCCAGTTTGAATGCTAGTGAATTCTAAATTTCTCAAGTATGAATTATCGCTGATAGTTCGACGTGGTGCATTCATCACACGTTCAACAATCACAATTGGTATGTGTAAAGGATCTCCAAATATGTGCATATCTTGAATTGACCGGTTGTTAATCTGCAAAGATGGAATCCATTCAAAGGCCATGTGCAAATGAAAAAAGGAACTACTGGTTCATGAGCTGATAACTACCCTCATTTGTGCTATGCTTCTACGACGAAGTTCTGCACGTGTAGCAGCAGTCTCAGGAGGCTGTGTAGTTTAAGGCAAAAGAAGATCATGCAATTAGTTATTTGCACTAAAATTAATTTTACAAAGTACCACTACAAAGCTACTTTCTAGAAATGAAGGAACAGTAAAGTACCTACCTCATCAGGTAGCTTCCACATACTGGAAATTCTTTTGTTAGCTGCACGATGGGGAGACTCGTCACTCTCACTGTTTATATAATGATGAGGCATCTCAACCTTAGAGTACACCATCCATATTGACCATTCAGCTTTTCGATCCTTAGCCCATGTCTCATGCAAAAATTCTAGAATCTTTATTTTGTTTTCCCTAGAAACAAGAATTTTTATAGCTGATTAAACAAGGTAATGCTTTATTATTATTCTCATGCATGGGTAAAAGAAAAGAGCTGCTAAGTATAATGGTCACAATTAACTGCAACATTCTCACGCTATAAGAATGCCAGCATGTGAAACACTGAATGTGGATTTGTAAAAATATCATTTGAAACGAAATATAGAACGACTATACAAGGGGAACAGAAGCTAATGTGTCATTTATTTGCCGCTAGAAAACATTCCATAATTGACCAAATGGGCAGCTGAAACAAAATATATATTTGCATATTAGGTGAGTAAACAAACTCAAACTTCTGAATCATAGCCTTTAAAAAGCAAACCTGTGGAACTTCAGAAATATGTTCCATAAATAAAACAATTGATTTCCCACTGAATGATAACAGTTCAACAGCTCTCTCGTTGACAAAGAACAAAGCTTTTCAGCATTCTCAAAAGCTAGAGCTCCATTTCCTCCCTGCAAGAAGAGACCACTTAATTAATAAAATCCTAGAGTGACATAAAAGGAAAAGCAAGCACTAATTTTTTTTCAAATAAAGCCTAAGGACCTCGGGACCATTTTGTGGCTTGTCTTGACCTGAAATTTCAACTTCAGTTGTAAACTGATCAGATTGCGGAATAGAATTTAACTTCATACTGTTCCGTTTGGACAGAACCTCTGAAATATCTATAGCTTGACCAACTGCTTTGCTAATCTTTTGCAATTCTTCAAGTAATATATCATGAGCTGTTAGTAATGCTTTAACAAGCATGGCATTTTTAAACTTTACAGAGGCAACATCACTCGAAACCTGGTAGGTCAAAAATAATTCAGTTAATGCCCAAATATAATGTATAAAAAGGAAAAAGGTTGAAGGATATCTAAATTGTATTTCATCCCACACACATACTGGTTAAAATATAAAAATAAAATAATTAAATTAAATTTAAAAAGAATACAATCATCAAGAATCCCAAATTAACAACCATACAATATTTCCAACTTCCCTTGTTTAAATAAAGATAAGATACAATACTTAAGATAAAATTATAACTGACTTCTCTGTTTTTCTGTGAATTATAACTGACTTCTCTGTTTTTCCTTCATAACAGTTGTAATTATCCGGTCTACATATAAGTTTCTGTAACACACAATTACAACTCATTTTTTGTACGTACATATTCGTTCTTCACAAATTAGAAGAAAATAGTTTCTCTCTTATTAAGTCTCGTTATATACATTTGATATTCTCACAATTTTGGGTAGAATAATTGATATATTAAATTATGCTGAGAATACAATTCATATGTTCAAGGCTAGAAAGCTATTTTAGGAAGTATAATAATAGCACCTAGACAACCAAATCCCTATGATTCAGGGATATTCCCGTCATGCACTATAATTGTCATATGCTAAAGAAGGAAACAATACAACTAACAAAACATAGATTCTGATAGAAATAATACAGCTAATAAAACATATTCTAACACTCCCCTTCAAGCCAGTGAATAGGTATTTTCCATTCCTAGCTTGGAAACAATCCTCTCAAAGTTGTTGTTCAGCCCCTTTGTTAGAATATCTACAACGTTGTCTTGTGAGGAGACATATGGAGTGTTGATCAGACAACTATCTAATTTTTCTTTGATAAAATGTTTGTCAACCTCAATATGTTTGGTTCTATCATGTTGAACTGGATTATGAGTTATTCTAATAGCAGATTTGTTATCACAATAATGTCTCATTGATTCATCCGATCTTATTTGTAAGTCTTCAAGATGATCTTCTGCCGGAGTAGTTCACATATCCCTTGTGCCATTGTCCTGAACTCTGCTTCAGCACTGGATTTGGCTACCACACTTTGTTTTTTACTCTTCCAAGTCACAAGATTCCCTCCGAAGATAGTGCAATATCCCATAGTTAACCTCCTATCCACAATTGACCCTACATAGTTTGCATTTGTATATGCTTCCAGACTTACATTCCCATTTTGTTTGAAAAAAATTCCCTTGCCTAGGGTCCTTTTCAAATATTGCACAATCCTTAGTACAACTTGTAAGTGAACGTCCTTCGGTTTGTGCATGAACTAGCTAACTAGACTCAGCGAATGCAACATTAGGTCTAGTGTGAGATAAATATATCAGTCTACCTACTTGCCTTTGATACATTTCCTTGTCAATTGCAGTATCTTCTTCTGTGTTTCCCAATTTCAGGTTTGGATCAATTGATGTACTTGAAGGCTTACATGGTGTCTTACTAGTCTCTTTCAACAAATCAGTGATGTATTTCTGTTGAGATATGAATATTTCCTTTTTAAAATGAGCCACTTCAATTCCCAAAGACAACTTCAATTTTCCCAAGGTCTTATTTTCAAATTCCTTGGCTAGATGTTGGCCTAACAGTTGTTGCTCCTCCTCATCATCACCAATCACTATAATATCATCCACATAAACTAGTAACACTGTTACTCCCCTTAACTTAGAGTGTTTGATGAACAGAGTGTGATCTCCTTGACTTTGTTTAAAGCCCATACCTATCATAAATTTAGTAAACCTTCCAAACCATGCTTGTGGTGATTGTTTCATCCCATACAATGCTCTTTTTAGCTTGCAAATAATGTTGGCAGCTGCTTTTCCACCATATCCAAGAGGCAATTCCATGTAAATCTCCTCTTAAGTTTTTCCATGGAGGAAGGCATTTTTAAAAACAAATTGTTGCAAGTTTCAACCATAACTAGCCACTAGGGATAATATCCCAAAGTTACTAACCTTGCTTTGTACCTTTCAATGGATCCATCAGCCTTGTATTTTATAGTATATACCCACTTGCACCCTACTGGTTTTTTTCCATTTGGGAAAGCAACCAAAGCCTAGGTATTATTCTTTTCTAACGCTTCCATTTCCACATCCATGTCTTGTTTCCATTTTTATCACTCAATGCCTTAGATAAAGAGGAATGTGTGGTTGTAGTGTTTAGGCTTGTGAGGAAGGCTTTATGGGTAGGTGAGAAGTTTTTAAAGGATAGGTAATTGGCTAGAGGGTACAATGGCTTGGTGGTACATTTCCTAGTCTGTTTCCTAAGGGCAATTGGAATATCTAGGTCCTCATAAAATGGTGTTAAACTAGATTCGGGTTCCTATATAGTTTGAAAATCAAAGGTTGATTAAGTGGAGATTAAATGATCACGGGTAGTTACCTCATGTAATGTTGGGTTGGATTGTTGGACATGGACAAATCTAGAATGGCCTTTGTCTTCCTTGTATAAACCAATTTTTTCCCAAATCTAGAATGGCCTTTGTCTTCCTTGTATAAACCAATTTTTTCCCAAATCTAGAATCAGCTCCATCTTGAGTGGATTTAGTGGGTTCCTTCTTAGTTGTTACACTTTTAGTCCCTATTTTTGGTCCTAAAATTAAGTCAGGGAGCATAAGGATAAAAGGTCACATCATTGGAAGTAATTTTTGTGCTTAATAAAGGTGACACTTTGGACACGAAGAATTTTTGGGATGGTGGGTGATAGCATTTATATTCCTTGTGTTGATGAGTACCCTATGAAAACACATTTTAAGGTTCTAGGATCAAGTTTACCTCTATTACCACTATGGACAAAGACAAAAGATACACACCCAAATATTCTTGGAACAAGGTGGTTGGATATGGACACATTAGGATAAAAGGAGGACAAAACCTCCATAGGGGTTTTAGAAGCTAGAATACTAAAAGGTAGTCTACTAATTAAATAACCGGCAGTGAGAATAGCCTCCCCCAAAACTTTTTAGGAACCTCATGTTGAAAAGGAGCCCGAGTTTGGTCTAGAAGGTGCTAATTTTTCTTCTCAACAATCTCATTTTGCTGAGGTGTTTTGACACAAGATGACTCATGAATGATACCTTCCTTTTGATAAAAGGAAATAAGTCCATGATTAAAGTAATCTTTGGCATTATCAGATCTAATCCTTTTAATGCTAACACCAAATTTATTTTTTACCATGGAGAAAAAATGTTGAACCACATAGTTGACTTCAGATTTTTGTTTTAGTAAGAAAACCCATGTGATACGAGTACAATCTTTCTGTGTATAATTGAATGTAGCCTGCCACTAAGCATTTAAATCTTTCTTTCCTTTATATTTGTTCATTTTACTAACTAAAAGAATGAGATTTACGAACTAAATCTTTAGAAAAGATTGTTAACAAATTCTGTCAAGTAAAATCATCATCTGACTACGTATTACCAAGAAGTTTTAAAACACAATTCAACACTCTCTTGTATTTTGACCCGTTTTTCACATGGATCACTCAAATAAAAAGGTACTTTTGAATATGCACTAGGTATTATCTACATGGTAAACAAAAATAAAGCACAATGTAGAACTTGATAAGGTCATAATAAAAGAGCATAACACGAAGACACAGCTGACATATAACAATGAACAACTTTTTACCTTTGACTAGGCAAAGTTCACACAATAATAGAGATAAGAATGGCACAAATATTATGATTGAGGACTAAGTGCCAGTTTTCAAGAAGCCTAGCGAATAAATGAATGCAAGGATAAATTCGCAATAAGTATTTTTAGAAACAGCAAATGGATCAGTACTTCAAAGTGATCTCAATAAAAAATGAGACGTCCAATCACTAGAACATACTTGGTTCAATGAGTCATAACTTCTATCAGCAACAAATTCAGCATTGCGAGAAAAGCTAAAACCAGATCATGTGAAGAGGTTAGTCTATGTAATAAAAAACTTCCAATTAAATATTTTCGTAAGTAAAATTATAAAAAGAAACAGAAATTTTAAATGAAGGCCCATTAAAGATTCATACTGAAAAATAGCTAATGTGACAAACCTGGGTACCTTCGATGCAGATTGGTTAGAGGCAGCTTTCAGTAAACTTACATGTACACTGACATCAACTAGCACTGCATGTAAAGCATCAAAATGTACAGGACAATATGAATGTAATCCCAGAAGTGCTTTAGGAGGAATTCGGAATTCATGGACAGCAGCTGGGTAAGCATCCAGAGAAGCTTGCAAGTCAGCACTGTAGATAGTGCACTCCAGTCAGTATGCAGGTTTCACTAAGGAGAGATGAACCAAAAAGGAACAACAGTGTGCTTTGGCAACATATTAATAACCCAGTGAATATACTACTTGAATCACTCACCCATTTTCAAATGTAGGAGCATACATAAGTTCAAACTTTAAAATTACACCTGTTGTAGGTAAAACCTGCAATTAAGAACCACAAATACACACTTAAGTTAGATAAGAATATTTAATTAAAAAGCAAGGTAATCAAAATCGCACACTTAATTGTATAGTCAGACAGCTCTATGCTGTCACTGATAATGATCCCGTTCCTGCATCAGAACAAGATTTCTGATCTGATTGGATCATACTGTTCAGATTTGTAAAGTCACATACTAGCATTTCCAACAGCAGTCTCAATTCTCAAAGTACAACAAAGACATGTAGTGAGGTATGACTAATAAAATAAAGTATACAACACAAATTTCTTGTCATGAACGAATGATCCCAAAAATAAAGTATGACATGTCAAACATGCACCACCACACAAGAGTCCCTAGGGCAGAAGAATGCACAGTGCAAAAAGCCCACCTGACTTATGCTCAAATCTAACTTTTTTACTACAAGGATAAGGGGTGAAGAGGACCAAACTGAAGAAAACTTTTATAATAGAGGCTCAATACCACGTCATGAATTAAAAATTAAAAGCGGCCCTCACATAAACTAAATTATAACTGAAAGCCATTCAGGGTCTTTCGTTGTTAAGATCACTGGACACCTGTGTCTCAGCAGACACATCTGGGGTGAAGTGCATAAACAATGAATGAGTAATTAGATCTCAACTTTGTTAACACCTAATATAGTGGTAAGACCTAGGTGATCATCCGACAGATAATTTAGCACCCAACATTGGCAATGCCCAGTATTTCCTTTCCTTTCCCCTCAATACCCAATAGAAAAAGAAGAAAGAGAGATAGAACATCACCTCAAATCTAGTTAGAGATAATTTGAATGAGATCATCATACATAAATGAATGTCCTGCCTAGCATATTTTATCCGAAAGGGCTGGCTCGAGAAACTATTGTCTGTGTCATCAATTCTCCAAATACCATATATACTGCTTGCATGCAGATCATGAGCTGCAAATAAGAAATTTTCTACCACGTGAGTCAATATTGTTTCAGCACATACAAAACAGCTTCTACAACAGATTTCATATGAATAAATATGCATTTGCACAAAGGAAATCATAAGAGTGGTAGTTTCAAGAGTTACAAAACAAGATCTGAATCTCATTTCGTTCCAAGAAGCCACCACAAACATCTCAAGTATCAACTTTATTTTCAGAAAGTAAAATATCAAGTAACACTTTAAACTGTAACGTTGTTTTTGGATTAAAAAGTTGAAGAGAGCAATTTAATCTTTTTGGGTATTCAATAAAGAAAGTATAGCTATTCAATAAATTACAATTTGGATAAATATAAAAATTCAAAACAATTTCTAGTATACTATTGTTATAATTTATTAGTGTTATGTCTAAGTCAGTTTTTATTTTTATTTAATTTTGTACTAGCCATCCAGCTTCATCACTACCCTATACTATTTATATTCAGTTTTTTGTAGTTATTATAAGATTTTCAACACAAGGCAGATTAACCCTATACCTAATTTTTCACTATATTCAATATCGTATCTAGAGCCGAAAGTTTTTTCAGCATTTCTTTCGTCACTCATGCCACTACAACCATCGAAGCCATCGCCGTCATTGGAGTTCTAGTTCAGACCGGCAAGCACACAGTTTTGCTTGTCTCGACCAGGCGACCACTGTGCCATTGGGGCTGCCTTCATTGTAGCTCCCACGCGACTATTACCGTTTTCCACCACATGTGGCAACACATCCCTGCTCCTTTCCGGCAAGGATCAATTGCACTGAGTCGCCTCCTTTTCCTCTTTCAGGATCTTGTCTTGTTGCCTTGATTAGAGAATCTTAGATTTTTAAGGTTTTTGTCTCTCCTGTTCATCTATTATGTCAATGTGCATTTGTCCATTGATAAGTTAGATGCAACTAATTATGCGATTTGGGCGTCAAACATTAATCTTTGGCCTAAGAGTTAGGAGTATCTTGATCATCTTACTCAAAGAGACTGATATTGTTCTTGGTGAATTTTCCCGTTAGAAGAGAATTGATGCTCAGTTATGCATTGTTCTTAAGAATATCATTCACTTTTCTTTAAAAATAATGTTTCATCCCTACGGCACATGTTCTGAAGTTTAGGAACAAGCAAAATTATTATACATCAATGACACTCAACATCCTTATGGTGATTGTCATATCTCTATGGCTGATTATTTGGATAACATTCATGCTCTTTTTCATGAATTTAATGAGTTATTATGTTAGGACCCAGGATGATAAGATAGTTTGGGTTTAGGACCGAACGGTCATGGGTGTAGAAGGGTTCTGTTGTAGAGAGGAATGGGTCAGAGCTGCTATAAATAGAGCTCTTGTAATGCTGAGAGGGGGATGGAATTTACTCTTTGTACAGTCCGGCTTTTAGCTTGGGTAGAGAGGGGTTATGCCCTCAGCCAGGGAGGTTATGCTCCCAACCTATTCTTTGTATAGATAGACTTCTTTCACAGTGAATAATACAAAAAACTCATTCTTTCTTTCTGTTTTGATCTTTTGAGTGAGTTCTCGTTAGGTTCCAAACCCAGGAACCTAACAATTGGTCCGACCTGCCGGATCCGAAGCGGGGGTGAAAGATCAAGCACCTGCCGTTTTCAAGAAGCTGTCGAATCGAGGTGGGGGGTCTGCCGATTCAAGAAGCTGCCGGATCCAAATCGGGAAGTGACTCGAAGTGATTGAGGCGAGAATGGAGAACGCGATTGAGACGACGTTCGAGGCGATTGAAATTACGATGGAAGGCATGAAAGCGGAATCGGCGGCTGTCAGGAGGGATTTACAGAAGATCATGAAAGCACTGGGAACGCATGTCAATCGAACGGAGGGAAATTCTGATGATAGCTCGGTGAACGATAACCGACACAGAGATGGGGAAGAAAATGGAGGTCGAGGCAGAGGCGGAAAGACCGATGAACAAAGACCTTGGAGAAAAAGGATCGAATTACCTACCTTCGATGGAGAGGAGCCTCTTAGTTGGCTCAATAGGGCGGAGAGATTTTTTGATATTCAGAAGGTGAGGAGCGACGAGGACAAAGTGGAAATCGCCTATGTTAGTATGGATGGATGCACGGCGTATTGGTTTACATTCTGGAAAGAGAAGGCGCGAAACAAATCTTGGGAAGGGTTGAAAGCAGCCATGTTGAATCGTTTTGGCGGAGGCTGTAGAGGGACGGTTTTCGAACGATTGGCTACGTTGAGACAGGAGGGATCGGTGGAGGAATTCGTCCGCAATTTTGAGGTTTTGACAGGGCAGACTAGGGGTATACCCAAGGAGCAAGTACTGGGCTATTTCCTTGCCGGATTGCAAGAGGATGTGAAGGGCCAGGTGAGGATCCAGAACCCACCAGATTTAATGGAGGCTATGCGGATTGCACGAGATGTGGAAGACGCGATAATGAGAGCACAGGGGAGTTACTTGGGCGGGTTCAAAATAAACCCATTCGGTTTGCAATCAATGGGAAATGTGACGCGATCGGATCCGACTAGACCTACGACAAACCAGAATGGAAGAACAGAGGGCAGAGGACCAGGGAGAAGAGACGATGTTACACCGAACACGATGGCGAGGGGAAGCAATGTGAACGAGGGCGATAATCGAGGGAGAATGGTGAGGAATTTGCCATACCCAGAGTTTCTCAAAAGGAAAGAAGAGGGGCGTTGCTACCGATGCGGAGATCCGTTTGCACCAGGACATCGATGCCCAGAGAAGAGTTTGAGAGTACTTTTGTTGGCAGAGGATGAGGAGGAGGACGTTGGTACAAAAACTGTCAACCTGGAGGAGAACCCGATGGAACTCTCGGTTTGTTTGGCGGAGGGGCTGACGTCCACGAAGACCTTGAAGTTGAAGGGCAGAATTGATGACAGAGAAGTCGTAGTGCTGATAGATAGCGGTGCCAGTCACAATTACATTAGTAAAGGGCTGACGGAGGAGCTAAGGTTGCCGGTGACAAATACACCGTCGTACTCGGTGAGCTTAGGCAATGGGTATAAAAAAATCACCCAGGGGCGTTGCGGCAGGGTGACGGTGCGATTGGAGGGGGTCGACGTGGAAGAGGAATTTTACGTTTTTGAGTTAGGAGGAGTGGATGTGATTCTGGGCATTGCATGGTTGGAAAAGCTAGGGGAAGTAAGGACCAATTGGGGAAAAATGACCATGGCTTATAATGTGGGGGATAAAAAAATTTGTATAAAAGGCAACCCAACCTTGTCGAGATAGCTAGTGAACTCTAGGAGCTTGTTGAAGTTGGTGGAAGCTGAGTCATGGGCTGCAGTTTGGAATCTGTGCATAGTGGAGGCAGGGGACAGTGGTGAGTGGGGTGCAGATTTGACAGAGACACAAAGAGTTGAATTAAAAAAAGGGCTGCAGGAGCACTATCCCTTATTTCGGGGTGCAGATTTGACAGATGTACGGAGAATTGAATTAAATAAAGGGTTGCAGGAGCACTATCCCTTATTTCAGGATTTGCATGGATTGCCTCTGCCACATAATAAAGGGCATCGGATACAACTCAAAGAAGGAGTTGATCCTATAAATGGTGGCCCATGTCAGTACCCGTATCCTACGAAGTGCGAAATTGAGAGGCAGGTTGAGGGCATGCTGAAGGCGAGGATTAATCGTCCAGATGAAAGGCAACTGAGTCTAGCAGCAAAAGTGCCAGCTTGTGCAAGGAGATTCATCAAACGGCCCAGTGGCAAAAATAAGACAGCTCCCCCTTCTGCCCCAGCAACACCACCACCGGGTGAGGAGCCAATTGTATTCATTGGGCCGCCTGACGTGAATTAAAGGGCTTAGCCAGGGGTGTCCGTTTCCAACCTTGAGGACAAGGTTGTTTGGAAGGGGGGTGTAATGTTAGGACCCAGGATGATAAGATAGTTTGGGTTTAGGACCGAACGGTCATGGGTGTAGAAGGGTTCTGTTGTAGAGAGGAATGGGTCAGAGCTGCTATAAATAGAGCTCTTGTAATGCTGAGAGGGGGATGGAATTTACTCTTTGTACAGTCCGGCTTTTAGCTTGGGTAGAGAAGGGTTATGCCCTCAGCCAGGGAGGTTATCCTCCCAACCTATTCTTTGTATAGATAGACTTCTTTCACAGTGAATAATACAGAAAACTCATTCTTTCTTTCTGTTTCGATCTTTTGAGTGAGTTCTCGTTAGGTTCCAAACCCAGGAACCTAACATATTACCTCCTGTCTCTACTCCTACCCAAGATATAAAGCAATGGTTAAAGTTCTTCATGGTATTAGCATTACACAAACTTGCTGATAATTATTCTCATGTCCGCGATTAGATTTTGGGTTCCCCTGTTGTACCCAATTTTACTTCTACTTGTTTCATCCTTTTGCATGTGCCAAGTAAACCCATCAATGATACACTAATTTTTGCCGATGATTCTTCTACTTTGGCATCTCAACGTGATGTTCACAACCGCTCTCACAAGCCAGGAAAAGGTCATCACATGTGTGATCATTTTGGCAAGTTTGGTCACAAGATTGGCAGGTGTTATGCATTACATGGTTGTCCTCCTCAATTTGTTGTTGTTGCTAAGACTGATCCTCCCCCACAATCATCTATTATGGATCCTCCTCCATCTGATACCATTGACAAATCTACTTTCTTCAATGAATTTCTTAAATGGTGTGAGGATCGTCAACCCTCTAGTTTTGCTGCTTTTGTTGCACTCTCAGGTACATCTTTTGTTAGTCTGACTCAATCTTCGCCTATTAGTCCTTGGGTTCTTGACTCAGGAGCCACAAATCACATTGCCAGTAACAAATCTTTGTTTTCTTCTTTATCCTCTCCAGATAATTTATCTTTTGTACAATAGCAAATGGGTCTAGGGTTTTAGCTTATGGTGTTGGGACTGTTAACCTTTTTCCTTTTTCATCCATTGATAGAGTTCTTTATGTCCCTGAGTCTCCTTTTAACTTATTATCCAATAGTCATCTAACTCGTCCTATTGATTGTGTTATTTCTTTTACCAAAAATTTTGTTTGCTTATAAGAGTGGAGTTTGAGACAAGTGATTGCCACCGCATGTGAGTCTCATGGTCTTTAACATCTCCGCCCTTCTACACATGTTAGCACAATTATGGAGTCTCCATCTCTCCTTCATGCTTAGCTAGGTCATCATGGTTTGGTATGTGAGTCGTGTCAATTAGAAAAACTTACTCAGTTCCTTTCCTAGTAGTGTCTCACAACGTGCTTTGCCCCTTTTTGCTTTAGTTCACTCTGACGTTTCGGGACTTAGTCATGTTAAGTCTAATTTAGGTTTTCAATGTTTTGTTACTTTTATTAATTTCATATGTATTTCATTATTTTTAATAAAAAATCATTATAATTTATTTTATATCTTTCAAACCTTTTATAGTGAAATTAAAACTCAGTTTGGTGTTTCTATTTGAACTTTGTGAAGTGATAATGGACACGAATATCTTTAAAATTCTTTTAAACAATTTATGGTTTCTCATGCCATTCTCCATCAAATTTCATGTGTTTATACACCTCAACAAAATAGGGGAGGGGGGACTCAGCGCAAGAATAGGCATCTTATTGAAACAATTCGCACTCTTTTAATTCATGGTGAGGTTTCTCAACATATTTGGGGTGATGCTATTCTTACATGTTATCTTATTAATAATATGCCATCTTTGGTTTTAGATAACAAAATTCCTCATTCTATTTTATTTCTTCATGAACCTCTCCATCCCTTGTCTTTGAAGGTTTTTGGGTTTACATGTTTTGTTCATAATTTTAGTCCTAGTCTTGATAAGTTAGCTCATAGATCACACAAATGCGTTTTTTTAGGATTTACTTTATCACAAAATAGATACATGTGTTTTCCTCTCTCTCCTAACCGCTAATTTGTTTCTGCAAATGTCACCTTCAATGAGTTTTCTTTTTACTTTAAGGGTCTTTCTACTTCTGATGTGTCTCCATTTACTACAATTAATAATCCTATTGATTGTGACCCTCCTGTTGTGCCTATCCACCATTAGATTCTCCTCCTCCAACACCCCTTCAGGTTTATAGTCAAAGACATCGTTCCCAACAACCACCAAGTGACTCACTTCAAGTGCTAACTATTTTGTCTCCTTCGACTCCGACAATTGAGTCCAACCTTTCAATGGCCATCCATAGATGTATACTTCTACTCATAATCCCTCTCCACATTATATTGCTTTGAGTTACCATATATTATTTTCACCTTTTTATGCCTGTCTTTCGTCTATTTCTTTTGTGTCCATTCCAAAATTTGTCAGTAATTCCATAGTGCATCCTAGTTGGTGTCAGACCATGCTAAACGAACTAAGGGCTCTTTAGAATAGTCGAACTTAGGAGCTTATCCCATCACTGTCTAAGAAATTTGTTGTTGGTTGCAGGTGGGTTTTGGCTATCAAAGTTGTTCTTAATGGTACTAATTGATCGCCTCAAAGCTCAAGTTGTGGCAAATGTTACACAATTTTTTGGAGTAGATTATGGTGATATTTTTTCTCCAGTAGCAAAGATGGCTTCTATTTATTTATTTCTAGCCATGTCGGCTCTTCAAAAATTGTCTCTTTATCAACTAAATGTCAAAAATGTTTTCCTAAATGGAGATTTGCAAGAAGAAATTTATATAGAGCAACCTCTTGAATTTTTTGTTCAAGAGGAGTTTTCTGGTTCGGTATGTCATCTTCTTAACATGTTAGCACAATTACACTACTTATCAATAGGTTAAATTATGGGAAAAAATTAATTGAATATGTGGCTTAGTACAATAGATGCATACTCCTCAAACACATGGGTATAAATTTTATAGAGCATAATTTTGACAAATTACCTTCATATTGAACAACTCTAGCTGGGATTCCAAAAGATACATCTTCATCATCTTCCCATCTCATAGTAAGTTTAATTTGATACCATCTATATAACACAAAATATGCATGTCAACTAGTGTAACCAAGGAGACTTCATAACAACACTTGAAAGAAGAAAACAGAAATTGATGTATACCCTTGCTGGAAAAGATCAAGATTGTGAAACCTATGAATGTAGATGGCAATCTCCTGTACAGCTTCCAACATAGCCACCGCCCTGACCTTAAAAGAGTGTGGCATTACATCAGGAATCCGTTTTATTGGCCAGGTACTATATATTTTTTACACCAACAAACAATCCTAGTTATGTCCAACAATAACATATAACAACACACTATGGCCGTTCTTGTATATCATAGCAAGTAGCAAATCCCTGCGTCTTCCTTCAGTTCTTATGATATCATATATTTTGAATATTGCAAATCCTTAATCAAATAAATCATTTGCTAAAATGAAACGCTGGATGATAATCTGAAAGACTCACTGTCTGCACCCTCCACGGTCAACTGCAACTGCAGATAAGAACAACAACAGGACCCAATCACAAGTGAGATCGTAACATAAAAAGGCACAACAAAAAATAAAATGATTAATAGGCAGCTTTTGTGAGAAGCAATTGCAGCACAATCGCACGACACGCACACAGAATGCGCATCATAAACAATTGGCATAAACTTTCACTTGTTTCTTGGGTGGTGATTCAGTATTGTAGGCTCACAAGGGAAAAAGAAATGAAAACCAACTAGAACAAGAGATGACTTTCTTCCCTGCCATTTTATTATTACAAATTTGTTTTATAAGGACCTTGCATATACACTAAAAGAAAATTCCAACGCCTAGTCATTATTTTAACAGCAAATATTCCTACGTGACAGAGAGTACAGCTCTTAATCCCGTCAAATATAGTACCAGAACCATTTGAGCTTAGTAATTGCTCTAGTGGGACTTGTGTAGATCAGGCCACTATTAGATGGTGATCAAGCATATATTAAGGTGTTCATGTCATGGCAGTCATCCTAGTACGACTAAGAAGCTTCTGCATAATGTAAAAAACGCAGAATCATGGAAACAAATAAATTCACGTTATATAAAGATGAAATAAAATCAACTTTACGTTGAAATGGTTTTCCTATATAACCAATACACCGTAGCGAATGATTCGATATTACAAAAACTAATATTTTAAAAGGAACATAAACAACTAATATGGTGATTAATTAGGCACAAAATTGCATGCATGTCAATTAGCAGGCACTAATAAATCAGAAAATGATGCTTCAGCCAAAAGAAAAAGGTTGGAGGAAATTAAAAAGATAAGGGCAATGAAATGAACGATAGTAAGAAGATGTAATAAAAAATTCTAAGAGAAACTTTGAAATTGGGAACCCCTGGGGTTCGTACCTGTGTGAAGGATGGTTCAATTGTTGAAAAATAAGTAGAAGGAAAGGGGATAATAGAGGATGGTTCGTATCTGTATGAAGGATTGTTAGTTATTGGGAGGGTTTGAATAACGTCTTTCCATGTTTTGATTGGTTTACGCCAGGCACTGCCATTGTTGGACTTTGAATTTCCCCAACTGGTCATGGAAAAAATATTATTATTTCATTACAAAAATTCACACTGTATATAACTTTTAAGATAACTAATATTTGATATTAATATCTTAATATACGCAATAAATAGAACAAATATTTTTTTTTGGTAAAAATAAAATTATATTATAAATTTTATAAGTATATAATTTATGTTATAGTTAAGATTTTTAATAAATAAGTATTTTAACACAAAGTATATGTCTATCATCATTGGATGCTATTTCTATTTATTGATGTAATTAAAAATTAAATTTGGAAATATAAATAATAAATTGAAAGTGATAAATTATTAAGAAAAAACAAGCGTAAAAGTAGAAATGAAAAAAGGAAATTAGGGATAGTAAAAATTATAATTTTTAAATTTGGTTTTTAAATTAAACTTAAATTTTAAAATATTAATATATATGAGCAATGCAATTTGATGCACTTTTAGAACAAAAGATTTCATGTAATATACATGAGTATAAACTAATGGTTTAATTGGCAATACCAATTGGGCCACCTTGTTTTGTCGGGTCCACATTTGATCTACAAAATATTTTTTTAATTTTGTTATTTTGAATTAACAAACATAATACATTAGTTTCAAAGAAAAAAATGGTTAAAACATAACCAATAAAATATTCGTTTAAAACAAAATAACAATTATACATTTTGACACTTGATTTTAACGATTACGCATCTTTCTATTTAATATTAAAAATATATAATTTATTTTGAAATTTAAATTTATGTGAGCTATTCGGGTCAACCCATCTCACCCCGTCGTTAGTTCGTAATAGGGATGGCAAAAAAATTTACAGGCACGGGTATCCGCGAGTAAAATCCGTGACGAGTAGTTATTACCCGTGGATATTTACTATCCACGAGTAACGGGTAGCGGATATTTTAATATCCGCTTCTAAAGGGGTCGGGTACGGATAGTATACTACCCGACCCGCGGGTAGTAGCAAGTTTTAAAATACCCGTGGGTATTTTTTAAACGGATACCCGACGAGTAGTGGGTCGAGTAGCGGGTAGAATTTTATCCGGCGGGTCGGGTTGCGGGTAGACACTATCCGTGCCCGACCCGACCCGTTGCCATCCTTCGTAGGAGTTGTAGGCTATGCGAAACGGACCACAAACAGGTTAGTGAGTTCAAAAACTAAATATGACTTGAATTGTCATCCTTAATTGTGATTTATCTAAATGGGATTTAATGAATTTTAATTTAAAAATTTAATTAAAACCAGGTTTTAAAGTCTTCTTAAATAACCGATGTTATATTAAATACACTAAATATTCTAAGTAGAAGACTCTAATCAGATAATCTAATTTATAGAAGTTGCCTAGATAATTTAATAAATCATTTATGAGTTGAGCTTTGATGATATTGTATTACTACATAAATGTTTTTGTTGTGTTTCGATATGCGCTTTGTATGGTTAAAGTGTAAGTGAACTCATAAATCATGATACAATAATGAGTTGTCTAATGACTTTATAGATGCAAGTATGATTAAATTAGAGATTTCATGGATGACTAAGAGAAGCTAAGATCTCTATTTGTAAATTAAATGAATGATAATCTTAAAATAACTTATGAAGAATTCAACTACAAAAGAACAGTTGAATCAACTTGTCTTTTTATATTTGTTTTAATTTTTTCATATAATCAATTTCAACCTCATCTTATTGTTTTTATATGCTTTTGACACTTTTGCACAATAAGTATTGTTTTAAGTTAAATTCTTGACTAAATTTGTTGATAAGATATTGTCCGTTTTGGGCCAAACATTCACGGATTTGTTTTTGGTACCACTCTAAAATGCCTCTCACCATTGAAGGTCTATTATGTGTATATAAACTCATGTTCATCTCTTATTACTTTGTCTGATGTGGAACTTTATTTGTACCCAACACATTAAACAATTAGTTCGGTGCCACAATGCATTAGATGGTTGACAATTCTTTGATTGTACACATCAATCATATTTGGCATCGTTGTGAAGGAATCCAGTTTGAATTTCACTTCATAGTTTTCTTATTATAATTTGCATGACTCTAATCTTATCCATAAGTTCTTATATTATTTATAAAAAGTTTATTATCTATAACAAATGAAAGGATTCATGTGTAACCGTTAGACAATTTTATCTTTTATTAATATAATTCATTTTATTATTATTTTTTAAAAAAATTAAATATTTTTAAAATTTGTTATTATAGCTTTTTATAATTGTTGTTTTAGTATATGTTATTCTTTATTAATTTAATCCTTTACTAATATATTTTATTTTTTAAGTTTTTATAAACTTTTTATTTTATAAAAAAGAAGTAAATACACATGTAGGCCTAAGCATATCTGTTTTCAATAGTTATTTATAAACAAAACACAAAATGTCAAGTGACCTTCTTTTCATTGTATATTCGCTTTGTTGCTTTCCACCGAAATGGAGCAAGATTCCCATCATCACCAAAGATGGGAAGGCAAGGTATCAGCGAGGGTGCGAAACGTCACCAAAGCACAAGCTTGGCCTCTGCTGAAAGACTTCTTCAATATCCACAAGCTCTTCCCCACGCTCGTCACGTGCTACGGACTTCACGGATCTAACGGTGATCCTGGCTGCATAAGATACTGCGCCGGGTTCTCCATCCCATCCAACGGTCCAGAAAGTGTGAGCTGGTCCAAGGAGAGGCTGATTGCCGTTGATGATGTTGACTTCTGGCTCAAGTATGAGATAGTGGAGAGCAACATCGGGTACAATTCGTATGAATCTACGATGAAGGTCTTGAGCGATAATGATGATGAGTCAAATGGATGTATGTTGGAATGGTCCTTTGTCGTTGATCCTGTGCAAGGGTTGGAGCTTGAGGAACTGGTTAGGAAGTACCGTGTGGCAGTTCAGGTTATCGGCCAGAAAATCGAGGAAGAAATTCAAAAGTTTGGTAAGTGGGATTTTGAAGAGTTGACCATTTTGATTGATATATTTGGTTTGTGAATATATGATTTGGATTTGATTACGTGTGTTTAAAAGAGTTATAATTTGAGAATTTTTTAAATGGTAAGAGATATTTATATTTAATGTTGTTTTGAACTTATTCAAGGAGAAAAATTTATCCATTTAATCAATTCAACACATAAGTTTTTTAAAAAAGTACATAATATAGGTTTAATATTTAGTATAACATTAAACAACGTTACGGTTATTTTGCGAATGGGATAGTACTAAGTGGTGTCAAGATGACGCTAAGCATTCAATTTTATGAATAGTTTGGTGTTGAGCACTATGAGGGTGTCACTAAATGCAATCACTATATTATAGTTCTGAAACATTTTAACTTCAGACGCTAAACACCAAAAAATATCACCGAATGCACTTTTTTACAAGAAGAACGGTGTTGAGTGTCATGATTGTCGCTGTGCATCACCTTTTGTGAAAGGTTGGGCGCTAAGTGTCGCTTTTGAGTGTCAATGACTAATTGAATTATATTTTTCTTTGACTAATTGAAATGAATTCATAATGGACTTTATGTATGTTTAAGATTATTACGTTGTTTATACATGTATGATTTAGTGAATGTTAAAACAATTGTTGATTTATGAAGATATTCTAAGAATGGTTTATAGATTCATGGATAAATATGCATGCGAATAATGACTATGAAATGGGGATGATGATGAACTTATTAATGGATATGAGCCTAGTATGTGTTTGACATAATTTCATGGATCTCGTGGGAAGATTTTATGGTGGCCTCTTATTAGTGTATATATTGATATTTGGATTTAAATTGAGAGTTACCTTGTTGCTCTAATAACTATCCAATCTCAAGTAGAGAAATGTTTTACCTTGGTTAAAGATATTAATGGACTAACCTTGTGTGTGGTAGGATAAAACTCATATGCAATGACTTTACATAGCAATAGAGGCTACCACAATTGCATAATTCACCAGAGTCTGATATCAATATATGTATCTAGATAATTGAGTCTAGTAAGAGTCTTCATATGTGATATGATTGCTTTTATGAATGAGTGATGTATGATAATATTTCTATCTTTATTTTATGAAAACTCTTTCTACACATTAGTTTACCCTTTCTTTTGTGTTGTTTTGTCCGTGCGTTTCTTTCATTTGCGATGATCACCTTATTGGTATGAGCAGAAGAGGAGTAGACGTTAAAGCATTTCTGGTGGAGTACAGTAATGTTGTATGGTATTTTTCTTTGTAATCTAATAGTTTTCCTTAGTTGCTTTAGATATATTTTATTATCACAGTTAATTGTTTTTAGATAATTGTATTAATACCATATTTATATGTTGAGACAATCTATTTTATTTATCAATCTTATAATGTTTTATTTTATCGGTTGTACGTTGCGAAAATTAAGATGTTACATTTTTGTATCAGAGTAGTTCATCCTTAGGATGACATGAGGATTGTGGGTTTGTTGTGCCTTGCAAAGTTTCTGTTACGATATTTATCCCATTTTATCATGATTATATTATGTCTAGGGTTACTCTAATTATCATGATTATATTGTGTCTAGGGTTACTCTAATTACCATAATTATATTGTGTCTAGGGTTACCCCAATTATCATGTACTCTTATATCAATTTATTCTTATAAATAGAAGATTATGAGAGGGATCAATCAAGCCCTCTAGAATTATTTTACAGTTTAATTCTCAAGTTGGTATCAGAGTGGGTCGATCCCGCTCTGGTTTCTATCTCGTAGCATTTGTCCGGCGCCGCTTGCCGTCGGCCACCGTGCGACGCCGCCGGCCACCGACCACTGTGCGCCGCCTCGGCCACCATCCGCCGCCGTCTGCCACCAACCACCATCACAGTTCTGTCCGTATAAACCCTTAGGGTTTTCTTGTTTCTCACTAGTACGATTCGTCTTCTTTAGAGATGGCGTCTGATAGTACTATTTCCTTCTCTGGAAGTCTATCATGGTTTGTGTTAACACTATAGCAAGTGTACTAGATCGTATGAAGTAGTAATAAAATGGTAAGACCGAGTATCGTCTCCCAAAGGACTCTTAGGCCTAAACTTTCATGTGATTTGATTTCTTAAGACTTGATGAAACAAAATTTAGGGTTTTTATAAGCAAATAATGAAAATTGAAATATGCATGCAAAATGGTTGATCAATTGGCAGTTGAATGCAATATGGATGAATGATGTTGTTGAGGTTTACGAATCCTCCTAATCCACTCTCATATATCTTTAAGAATTCTACTATTTCATTATTGTTAATGCAACTTTCTAATTTACCCTGAACCCGATGTTTCGGTGAAGAAAGCCTACTCATAATTACTAGTTTACTATGTTTAGTCTCCCTAGTAATTATTCATGCATTACATTAACTTGCACATAAGCTTAAAGCAATTGGGCCTCCTATCACTATGTCTAGATAATATTGCTCCCAAGAGATTTCCCCAGATCTAGATATACCCATGCGTGTCCATACAGATAATCAAAGAGCATGCAGTTGAATAATGTCTTATCTTAAAGCATGTAATTATAATAGAGGAAATACTCTAACAAATAATTAAATCAAGTATATGAATGAAGAACAATTCAATATATGAGAGTTTCAAAGGGTTACATCGTTTTCCCCAACAATAATAGGGTTTAGTTCACCATTGTCATGGTGAAACTAGATGAAAAGAATGAAAATAATGAAGAGATAAACCCTAGAATCGTAGGTTGGAGCTTTCCCATCCAAAATATGCCTCCAAGGGGTGAGAACGGGTGTTTCTGCGTCTTCTTCTGCCAAAAGATACCCTGCAAGGGTTGCACTGATCTATTTATAAATTGTGAAAAATTACAAAAAACAGGCCCAAGCCCAAGTACAACGCTCAACGGTGGGTGTGGCACTCAAGTGGGACGCTCAGCGTTCACGCCCAGGCGTATGACAATGACTTCACTGGAGAGGCCAGCTCTCAGCACTGGTTCTGGCACTCAGCAGTAGGCGCGACTCTATCTTCTCCCCTAAGCGTCAGCGCTTAAGCGTTTGACAGAGTCTTTTTTCAGCAAAGTTGGCGCTCAGCGCTGAACTGGCGTTGAGCGGTGGCTGCGATTCTTCATTTGCATCTTTTTTCATCCTTTCTTGAGTCCAACTCCTTCCTACTTCAATATCCTTCATTCAATTCTCTCTAAGTCCTGTCAAAACAAGGAAAACCAAGCATAATACCCATAAAACCACCTTCGACAAAATGCACGATTTAAAGCTAGTTTCTAAGTCATAAATGGTGTGTTTTGTATCAAAATCAAGTATGAAAATAACGGTTTTTTAACCGTTATCAGTTTGCTGCCGTTGAAATGTGGCTCCTTGGCCAAAGACATCATGGCCACCTTGAGCGATATGGAAGCCATGTGCCTACTGAAAAAGCTGATAAGTGGAAACAAGCAGATTTCGAGTTGTATGCCCTATTATGGCAGTTAGTGGAACCCAAACTTTTTATATCTATGAAGACTTTCAAAACTTGTCACTCCTTTTGGAAGAAAGCTCAAAGCATTTATGCCAACGATATTCAACGTCTCTATGACACTACGAACAAGCTTGCATCTCTTAAAATGGCAGACCATGATATGGTGTCCTTCATGGCTGAAGCCCAACCTGTCGTAAAAGAATTAAGGATGTTTTTGGAAGCGTACACATTAGAGGATATAAAAAGGAAACTAGACAAATTTTACATGGTGTTGATCATTCGTGCCCTACATCCCGATTTTGATCATCTCAAAGATCAACTTCTGACCAGTCATGAGGTCCCCTCCATGGAAACATTGACCACTCGCATTTTGTGTGTCCCGGTACCTCAAACATAAGAAGCGCATGAACTAGTGAAACCATCTGTCATGGTTGCCACACGAGGAAGAGGAGGACGTGGCACTAGAGGAGGAGGAGGACGAGGAGGTCGGGGACGTCCTCAATGCACATACTGTAAAAGGATGGGGAGAATTGTTATTCCTTACATGGTTTTCCTTCCAAAACTGCCAATATTTCGAAGACTGAAACTTCCACTCCGAAGACTGAAACTCCCATCAGATTGTATTAATCACTTTTGATGGCAATTAGTGTTATACTGAAGAATTCATTCTAGCACCTCTTTGCTCTGAAAGTCACCTCCTAAACCCATTTCCATCTTCATCTCGAGCTTCCTTCCTCATATGGAAGGCCGTCTAAGTTGGATTCTAATCACTTTTCCCTCACAGACCAAACATCAAACACCTTATTTGCATCTGTTCATTGCACCGAGAATTTGAATTCCAGACTCTTCCACTAGTTGGTTTGAGCTCTCTGCTTATGTTGGACATCAGGGCACTCAGATGGAGTCATTAAGGGAGAGGCACCTTGTTAAGATTTTTCTTGTGAGAAAGTAAACTAATTATGTAAGAACACAATCGAAGGAGAAAGGAGAGGAAACATGTGAAGTAGTTGGAAGAGTGCTGCAATATCTTATGTTGAAGTCGTTAATACAAATGGTCGTATTCAAAATGTATGTTATATAAATCATGGTTGTGTTATGTGTTTTGGTTTGGTTAGGGCAACACACTGCTTTGTGTTTCATGCACATATAAACGAGTTGGTTTCTCTACGTGTGAGTTGGAGTTTGAAAAGGTGGTTTTGTGACAACTTTGATTGGTGGAAGACAATTTTGGTGTCTGATGTGCCTCACAGTGGTCAAAGGATTTTGAATTTTTTTTCCTTTGTAAGGTTTGAGACATAAGCTTGAGGATGAATTGGTTGTGTTTCGATCTCATTTTGGGAGATGGGGGTACTAAAGAAGGGTTATTTCATGTTTAAAAAGGGTAAGTCAATGGTTATGCATCGAGTGTGAATCAGGATGAAAATAATGTTACAGAGACGAGTGTTATCTGACATAGGCCAATGAAGAACAGATGCAATGGATCATAGTGGTGGAAGAGTTTTTTTTATGTGTTCTGAACCAGATACTAGGACTACCACCTAGGAGTGGTGAGGTTCACTATTGCATTAGTGTTTGAAGTAGAACAAGTGTCAATAGTTCCTTATTAGATAGTTTCTGCTAAGAGCGTGGAGTAGGAGAAACAGGTAGATAAGGTAGTAGAAAAGAAGTAGTGTAGTCTCTGTGTCTCCCCTAGGTCTCTTTATATAGGCTTGATTGAGCTTGGACTCTGAATATTCTGTTGATAACATATTTTGTCTTATATCTTATATCTTTCAAATATTCAACAGATATAACCAGTTCTTAAGAATATTTGATAAATATTTCCTTGTGATATTTTCAAATTAAATTAATTAACTGTAAATATCAACTGAATTGTTTCTAAAATTTCATTTATGTCCTTCTTAATTTTCCAAAATTTCATAAAATCCCTTGAAATTTCCTTTAAGTGCACTTTAAATGAATAAAATTCTAACTTTAGTTGCACAAATAAACATTAGAATATTCAACATAATTTATTCAACTAAAAATCATATTTTAAACATCTTTAATTCCCAAACCCAATAAATTCAATTGTCACAAATTCACCTTAAATCAACCATTTAAGCACAAAAATCTCATCAAAATTTTGAATTTTAAAGCATAAATGTGGGCATAAATATGCATTAATCACACCTCCACACTTATCCTTTTGCACTCTTGGGCAAAATTGATTAATTTCAAGACTTTGTTCTGGGTCATTTTATTCCATATTTGCATTTGGATCAAAAGAATAAATATCACCTGGTAGAGATCAATCATCCCAAAATCAAGTGGTCATGGACATGAAAATGAAATCACTCTATTCTTCACACATGAGTTGACCTATTGAGTTCCTAAGAAATATATTATGAAAGATATCACTAAGTTAAAATGTATCTATTTCTCCCCAACTTTCTCAAGTGTTTTTGGCTTGTGTTTACATTCAAAATATCCATGTAAGTAGACACCTTTGATATTTAGCAAGACTCTAATATTCAAATATTTTAGAAAAACATGCAATTAATGATCATGAAGACTTTTTAAAGGTTGTTATAAGGCCAAGTGATCGAGGTCGTACCCGAATCAAATTAATAAGCAATTAGAAATGCAGTACAACCAGGAAGTGACTCCTAGGTCGTCTCTCAAGGACCAAACTATGGTTCAGACAATAGGTCGAACACGTGATGGAGGGTGGTTTTGTGGACAGTTTGTGAACAAAATTAAACTAATTGAAGCACAAATTAAACACAGGTTTAACAACAGATTGTCATTTAGATCAATTGCAATGCTTCCCATCCTTGATTAACAACAAATCAAACACTACTTTCACCCGTAATCCAACACGAATTAACCAACTAAGCGAAGGTCAATTCGGTCTTAAAAAACGTGAATTAAGCAAACATATTGCACAAACCCAATCAAATCTGCACCCACAGTCCAATTAACTAAGCAAAAATCAAACACCAATTAGGCAACTAAGCGTATACCTAATTGCAAGCACAAACCGAATTGACATCATGCAAGGCAAGAACAACACCATCAATTACAATCCAGAAATCTCAAGCAAGCATTGCAATATCCCCCAATTACCAACCACACAAAATTATACCTCCATTAAAATGAATTCAACATAGCAAAGTGAAGTCGAAAACATAACTCACCGGAGGCAATTGAACGCAATTAAAATATGAAACGAAATGTAAATGCGAAAATGAAACCCCAAACGCAAAGTGCAGAGAAAAATGTAAAATGTTGGGACGAAATTCAAAATGGAAGCAAAGACAGAATAACACAAATGCAATTAAAACGGAAATGATTCAATACATAAAGAGGGAATTGAAAGCAAACATAAACCCCCAAAGGGGAGGGGGTGGAAAACGTCTCGATGCTTTAAACCTAAGAAGAAAAAACGAAAAATAAGGAGAAGAATGAAATATGAATTGGGGTTTATAAAACCCAAAAGACGAAAAGGCCCTTCATATGGGCTTCTACTAAATGTTGAATAGAAATAGGTCCACAGTCATAAAGTTTGACCCAATTACATTGTAAACGAATTTAAAATGAAATTAAACTATAATGTTGACATGGTCAGGCTCTTATTGTCCCAAAATATGATTCCACAATTGCCCTGCAAATAATAATTGGAATAATTAGGCCTAAATAATTCAAATTAATTAAAATAAGAATTAATAGTCCAATTAAGCCTAAATAGTGAAAATGAAACAATAATGGAAAATTAAATACATTTCACTAACACAATTTGGTGCGGAAAGCTAAGTGAACAATATGTTAGCTCCTTGGCAAGTGTACCAAATCATTTCAAGTAATAAACCGGTAAGACCGGGTATCGTACCCAAGAGACTCGTGTATCACTTTACAATCGTATAATTAACTAACTAATTTAAGCTAAAGAATGATTTCCTTTAATGTGACTTTGTGCAATGGAACTAAACGTAATACATAAATTGTAAAGTGAACTTCTTGGGGTTAAAACACTTGAAAATGAAATGATTGATAATGATATGGAATGAATATGTTGGAGAATGATTTCAACTATTACACTCCTATGCAAATGCACTATAATCACTTCTTCTTCATTAAATTGCTCTTGTCAACAAGCTAAGTTACTTAAATTCAATCCCTTGGTGAGAAAGCCTAGATTCACTTGTTAAATCCCAATCCCTTGGCAACCTAACAAGTTCACCCGCATTAAGAAAAGAAGTTTAAGACAACCAAAGGTCCCGGCTCTATCCCTAGACACTATTTCCTTTAGGTGTTTAGTCTATTTCAAGGTTCACACAACATTTTCCAATATTAAGCAAACCCTAACATCATGCTATGGGTGATCAAGTCATAACAAGCTTTAAGCAAAGAAATAAACACTAGCAAGTAATGAAAGAAGCATATTTTCATTTAAACCAAGTGCATTTACAAGTGGGTTGTAAAGTTTACATCATTCCCCAACAAAAAAAAGTTAGCTCTCCATAGTCATTGAGAGCTTGAGCTTACAATGGAAGAAAATGGGGTAGATAGAGACCCAAGGAGAGTTCCCACATTCCAAAACCAGCTCCAAGAGGTTCAAAATCGCGTTTCTGAGCTTCAGCCGCCAATAAGATAACACCCTCGTAAAATGTGAGCCTTTTATAGTTCTAGGGTGCCAAGTCAGCAAAAAGTCGCGCCCAACGCCCTTTTTTGGGGCGCCTAGGCGCCAACATTTAAGCACCAACAACGAATCAAAGGGCGCCCAGCCCCCTTCAGGGGCGCCCAAGCGCTAGAATTTGGGAGAAAATGCGAACTGAAGGGCGCCCAGCGCCCTCTGGGGCGTCCAGCGCCCTTTAGGGCGCCCAGGCGTGGAGTTTTGGCAGAAACTACGAGTTGAAGGGTGCCCAGCGCCCTCTAGGGGATCCCTGGAGCCACTTTTGCAGAGTAACTTCTTGAAAACTTCCTTTTTCAGCTCTTCCTTGGTTCTCCACTCTTGATAGTTTGACTGTCCTTCCAAAGCACACAAAGTTCCTACAAAATTTGAGGAATTAGTGATGAAAACTAATGTGTGTAACCTAAGCTGAATTTATTCACAAAGTTAGATTAGAGAGAGGATTAAGCGTGTTTCATGCTTCAGGAGTGTTGATTTGGTAAGAATATTGCACCATAGATAATGGTAAGAATTACCGTTATCAACAACCCCAAACTTGAAACTTTGCTTGTCCTCAAGCAAAAAGGGTGACAAGGCTTAGACAGACAATTCAATTCCAATGAGTCAACACTCAAGACAAGTAGAATCCAATCAAGCTTGCTTGTCATGGTAAAATCAACTTGAGAAGATGAATTTTTGACAGAGAAAGTTTCAACCATGGTGCTCACAGAAAAAGAATCACAAGAAATATGTCAAGTGTTAAGAGGGATCAACAAGCATGGCAAAAGTGTTCTCATCACTAACATGGACCCTTTCCTCACCACAATCTCTCAAGCACACTGGTGTATAAGGATGTGTATTTCTCACTCTAGCATCACAAGGTCACACAATTCAACTTTGCCTTTCATTTCCACCACAATGAATACATTCACTTGCAAGTTTGCATCACAAGGACTTTCAAGGCTTGTATTTTGGTTGGGCTAAGAAAGAATTTTGGTTTTTCTAGATACAAAATACCTTTAGCTAAGAGAGGATTCAAATCAGCACAAGTCAACATAATCCTCTCTTAACTTCAAGAAATTGTAACCAATTCTCAATTCTCTTTCCAACTTTTCATCTATTGATTCTTTTTCTTGATCTTGTTCCTTTTTCTTATTTTTCTTTGCATTTTTCTTTTCACTTTTCTTGTTATTTTCTTTTTGTAACCTCAACCACCCCAAACTTAAACCATTTTCCCATACCAAAATGAATGCTCTACTTAACCCAAGGTAAGGAGGTCAAAATTTTCAATATTGGTCTTAAGGTTCTTGGATGGGATCAATGTTTCTTTCCAGATTCACAGGGTTACAACAACTCTTGGGTTCAAAACATAGAAAAGATAGAAGAACAAGACGACCTTGATCATATGAAACATGCAAGTAAATGATTCACATAGAGACAATAAGGCAAAATCAATTGGGATTGTGATAGCATTAACAACAACTCTGAGGCACAACATCTCACTGGGTTTCTTAGGGTTCTAAATTTTGTTTTCAAACACATTGCCAAGCACATTGACCACAAGAAAATCCAACATAATCTTAAAACAGTCGAGAGCAACCACAATCTAGCTTCAAATCTCAATCCTATCATCTAAGAGAAATCACAAAGACAAAGCAAGCACAAAAAGAAATTTCCAAAACACATGCAATACTTGAAATCAAAACATTGTCATTAAACTATCCATCATCCAAGTTCAAAATTAGGAAAAGAACTAAGACTAGAACTTAAAAACTAAAATTAAAAGCATGACAGAATGTAAAAGTTTCCACAATATGCAGTGCAGTGTTGATCCTGATCCATAAGCCTCAGTCATCATCCTCATCATCATCATCCTTCTCCACCTCGGTCTCAACAATGTCCTCCTCCTCATCAGAATCCTCGTCTTCCTCAACAATCTTAGTCCCAGCATCAGAATCTTCCTCTTCAGTGCCATCCTCCTCCATCACCTGCGCTCCAGACGATGTGCCACCTCCCCCGCTGAAATGGGCCTGGTCCCCAGGCTAAGCTACAAACGCAGAATACTCGGTTGGAGTCATGAAATCGAGGTGGGTGGCCGCAAATGCCTGCCTCATCATCGTCGCCTGGGAAAGACCAATCCTGTTGACGGCCTTCATCTTTGCATCTAGGTGTTGTATCATCTGCCGCATCTCTAACATGGAGAAGGAATCCTGGTCAGGCTGAACAGGCTGGTGGGGCCTATGGGACTGCTGAGGTGGATCCTGCTGGGCTTGTCTGTGGCGCCGGTGGGGTCTAGGAGGCTGAGGAGCAGGAATGGGAATGCCCTCCTCATCAAGTAAGCAGTACTGCCTGTAATAGGCTCGGTTAATCGTTTTGTGCGGCCTCTCTAACGGCGCTTCCGAGGTGTCAACCCCAGCAAGCTCGCACAAGTGAGTGATGAGAGAGGGATGCCCAAGAGGAGCCTTTGGGTTAGCAGAATGGGCACAATCCAGAATTTCCGTGGCAATGACTTGGCCCAAACTGATATGCCGGCCTTTCAAGATGAAATAAAGGAGAACAGCACGGCTGGTGAGGAGATCAGAGACATGAGAGCACGGAGATATGTTGGCGTGAATAAGAGCCACCCAATATTTGCACAAAGGGGTGAGGAATGAACGTCTGACATGGAGGGGCTTGCCTTGGCTGTTTCTTAGGAAGTGGCCCCCTTGAACGAATAGGACGTGCTCCACATCCTCAATGTTAATGCTCTTAAACTCATCCACAAAGGTTGCAGTGTACTCATAGGAGGCAATGTCCTCAGGCCACTGAGTGTTGAAGAACGTGTTGATGGTAGCAGCATCAAATGGGACCCTTCGGCCCCTGACATAGCTGAGGAAGGGCTGCTCTCTATCAGAGAAGTGGCGGGCATTCGCGTAGAATTCCTTTACTACCGCGATGCATGCAGGTGCAGGATAAGTGAGGAGACTCAACCAGTTCCTCTTGTCAAGCTCAGCCCCAAACTCGTATGCCTCAAGAATCAGCCGCTCAACCTGCCTCTCCATCAGCAGGCGACGATTTTGAACCACCTGAAAGTGTTCCTCATTCTTCTTGGAGAGGAAGTGATGGCTATAGATGTTGTGCTTCTTCTTTTTGCCCTTGTCAATCTTATGACCTACTGTCTTGACTCTTTTGGGATTAGAAGAGGATGTCATGCCTACAATCAAGTTTGAAACAATTCCACAAGATGAGAATAGCCAAGATGAGAATGAAGCAAACGATATCACACATTCAAGAAGGGCACAAACATGAGCTCAGAGGAGATACAACAGAGTGGAAACACAAGGGAAGACAAACAATGGCAAGCAAGATCAAAAAACAGTGAAACAAATCACAAACAGTGGTGCAAGAAAATTTTGGGTGCAGTGTAGTGGCGCCTAGGCGCCCTATAGGGGGCGTCCAGACGTGAATTATGCAGAAAATTTTTTTGGCAGTTACAGTGCCTGTTCTCCGTTCACCCAGCTAAGCCTTGTTTCCAAAGTCTCTACAATACCTCAGAACGTGAAATTAAAATCTCCTAACTCCTTCTCAATCCACAAAGCAAAGATCAAGCAAGCATGAATTCACATCAAATTGCACTGCACCTCTAAAAACCAATTCATTGGGTAAACAATTAACTGCTAAACAATGCAACTTTGGGCATAAACTAGAAGCAGAAATGGGCATAAATAGCGCAACACCTACTTGAGTTGGAAAGACAGAGAAATGAAAGAGGCACTCGATGGAGTAAGATGCAACACTTGAAGGAGAGATATGCACAGTGCGAAGGTTGCCCTAATGCTTGGCAATACAACAAACACTTGGCGTGCAATGGAACAAACGGGAGTGGGTGGTGGTGGTGCAGCACAAGAGATGGAAGGGTAGTGAGTGAATGAGTGAAACTGTGAGAGGGAAAATGGAAGTGGGGTAGGCTGAATACTTGGAGAGGTGTGGGATTGGGTCGTGAGAGTGGAGAGTGCAAGTGAGTGAAGGAGTGAATGTGCGTGAGGTGGGTATCAGTGATGGTGTGAGGGCGAAATGGGTGGTGGCCGTGAGTGTTTGAGGGATTGTGAGGGAGTGAGTTGATTGAGGTTGTGAGTGTGTGAAGGCAGCAGTGAAGTGTGTGGTCTTGAGGGTGTGATAGTGCGAGAGAATGAGGGTGATCGAAAATGGGTAATGACCGTGAGTGAAGGTTATGAATGTGGTGTGTGTGTGAAGTGAGTGGTTTTGGTGGAAGTAGTGAGGGCACCAGAAAGAAAGGGGGTCGTGGTGGTTGGGGGTTTAGGGAGAGGGAATTTGAAATGGGCCAAATCTGTGCAAAAAGACCCAACTCAGAAAGCAGTTTTCTGCAGAATCCACGCCCGGGCGCCCTTTGGAGGGGCTTGGGCGTGAAAAATAACTTGGCAGTAGCAGACAAGGGGCGTTGGGCGCCCTTTAGGGGCGCTGGGGCGCCAATTCTGCAGAATTTCTGCAGAATTTTGTAGAACTTGATTTTGGCCCAACTCAACATTGATTTTTGATTTGTGACACTTCTAAACACTCAATTCAGCCCAGATCAAACAAACTTGTTCAAATCCATAGGGAGTGAAATTGAGTGCAAGAATGGCAAATCAAATGTCTACTTCCAAAGCTTTTCAACTCTCCAACTCAAGACTTAACTTTTTGACAATAACAGCACAATAAGCATACCTAAACTCACAAATCAAGCCTAAATATATATCAACACACCAGAACACAATTAAGCAACTTACATCAAACCTATTCACAACAAAGCATCACAACACTCACATTCCACCAAGGTAACTAATCACATCACAAAAATTTCAAATTAAATTCACATTTCCTAACAACTAATTTGCACACATAACATATCAAATAAAATTCAAACTATCAAAAACACTCTAAAACAACAAAAACACATAAGAGAAGGGATAGAAAACTGGGTTGCCTCCCAACAAGCGCTCGTTTAACGTCATTAGCTTGACACCATGATGCTCAAGGGTCAACCTACTCAACACTCGTGCTGAGGCGTTCAACCTCACCACCCAAGTAGTGTTTGAGCCTTTGACCATTAACTATCCAACTTCTGTGTGGGTCATCAGAGGATGGATCTATAAGCTCAACTACTCCATGTTGTTTGAGCTCTTTGATAGTGAATGGACCTGACCACTTTGATTTTAGTTTGCCCGCAAAGAGTTTGAAGCGGGAGTTGAACAACAAGACTTGTTGACCAGGATGAAAAACCTTCTTCACCAACTTCTTGTCATGGTAGAACTTGACCTTCTCCTTGTAACTCTTGGAGGAATCATAAGCATGAAGGCGCATCTCTTCAAGTTCAAGGAGTTGCCTCTTTCTCTTCTCAGCAGACATGGAAGGGTCAAAATTCAAGAACTTGAGGGCCCAATAAGCACGGTGCTCTAACTCCATCGGCAAGTGACAATCCTTCCCATAGACAAGCTAGAAAGGAGATAGCCCCACTGGAGTCTTCATTGCAGTTCTATATGCCCATAGGGCATCATCTAGCTTTTGAGACCAATCCTTCCTAGAGGAAGCAACAATTTTCTCCAATATCTTCTTTATCTCCCGATTTGAAACTTCCGCTTGGCCATTTGTTTGTGGGTGATAAGGTGAGGCCACCTTATGCTTAACTTCATAGTGCTTAAGCACCTTGGCCAATTGATCATTGCAAAAGTGAGATCCTCCATCACTGATGAGGACCCTAGGAACTTCAAACCGGGTGAAAACTTTCTTTTTCAAGAACTTCATGACTGTGGAAGCATCATTTTTTGTGCAACCAGCTGCCTCCACCCATTTGCTCACATAATCAACAACTACAAGAATATACTCATTGTTGAAGGATGGAGGAAGAGGGCCAACAAAGTCTATGCCCCAACAATCAAAGACTTCCACCTCTTGAATCATTTGCAAAGGCATTTCATACCTTCTTGGGATGCTCCCCGTTCTTTGGCACTTATCACAACTTCTAGCATGATGGTGAGCCTCATTGAACAGGGTGGGCCAATAAAATCCAGCTTGGAGAACTTTAGTAGTTGTTCTTTCTCCATTGAAGTGACCTCCATATGGAGAGTTATGACAGTGCCATAGAATACCTGTTGCCTCCTCACTAGTGACACACCTCCTCAATAGGTTGTCGGCTCCAATCTTGAACAAGAAGGGGTCATCCCAGATAAACTGCTTTGCATCATGTAAGAATTTCTTTTTCTGATGCCATGATAGATCTTCTGGTATGACTCCTGCCGCCTTGAAGTTAGCCATGTCAGAAAACCATGGCCTCTGCTGAATATGCAGGAGTGTCTCATCTGAGAATGACTCACGGATCTCTTCTTCCTTGCATGTGACTTCTTCATTGATGAGCCTATACAAATGATCCGCAATCACATTCTCACTACCCTTCTTGTCATGTATCTCAACATCAAACTCTTAAAGCAACAAAACCCATCTGATTAGTCTTGGCTTGGAGTCAGGTTTGGTGAGCAAGTATTTGATGGCAGCATGGTCGGTGTAGATGATCACCTTAGACCCAATGAGATAGGGTCTAAACTTCTCCAAAGCGTAGACTATGGCAAGAAACTCCTTCTCCGTGGTGGCATAGTTGAGTTGAGCACCATCCAAAACTTTGCTAGCATAGTAGATGGCATGAAAGATCTTCTCTCTTCTTTGGCCAAGAACGGCTCCTATAGCATAGTCACTGGCATCGCACATCAACTCAAAGTCTTGGTCCCAATTGAGAGATACAATCACTGGGGCTGAAATCAACTTGTTCTTCAAAATTTCAAATGCCTTTAGACATTCATCATTCATGTCAAAGGGTGTGTCCTTCACAAGGAGATTGCTCAAGGGCTTTGCAATCTTGGAAAAGTCTTTGATGAATCTTCTATAGAACCCCGCATGGCCAAGAAATCTTCTATAGGGAAGAAATGACTCTCATCCACTAACACAAAAATAGCTTTTAACGTTTGTTATTTTAGGATTTTGACGTCTGTTAAATGTCCGACGTCATAGCGGGAGACGTTAAATTGACGTTTGTTGTCTTTGAACAGACGTCAATTCATGTCTGTTGCATTCATAACAGACGTTAATTGACGTCTGTTGTAAGAAAAACAAACGTTAATTTATGGGCTTTTTTTAAAAAAAAAAGAAAATGTCACCGCCGTGAAGGTGAGGGAGTAGACAGGTGCCGCTGTGAGGGTGAGGAGAAAAACGCGCACAATAACGGTTCAAAAATTGCCCCTGCAGTTGTCCAAGAATGCACCCAAGAACTGTACCAAAAGCCAATGAAAATGAATGTTAATCGGTGCAAATGAATGATAATGGTTCCAAACATAATATAAGTAGTGCAAAATGATTTTAAACGGTGCAAAGTGGAAGAAAACTTACCTGAACGTTAATGACGAACGAGAGAAAGCAAAGGAAGAAGATGAATGCAGCGGGAGAGAAAACGCGTAACTGGTAAACGCAAATGAAGCAAAAACTCAAACGAAAACGCGAAAGAAAGTGAGGCTCGCATTATGAGTTTTTAGGGTTTAAAAGGGCATTTGGCGTCGACCCCCTTTAGATTCGACGTCTAATTGCTAAAAAAATCCATTTTGACGCTACTTTTGGGATATTTTCGCAACTTATTGACATTTGGGGAAGGGCATCTGACGTCTAATATGCATTAGACGTCGACCCCTTCTATGTTCGACGTCTAATGTCTACAAAAGTGACCTTTCAATTCTGATTTTGCAGCTTTTGGCAGAGGATTTGACATCTCATATGGGGGGCATTGACGTTCAATTTTGGACCTTTTTGACATTTGATCTAGGGGACCCAATGTCTAAAGAAGGATTTGACGTCTGATTTGGGGGGTCCAACATCTATGTCGTAAAAAAAAATTAATATTGGCACTTAAAATGAGATATTTTCGGACCTTTTTGAATTCTGATCTAGGGGGCGGCACATTTAAAGCAGGATTTGACGTTTGATTTGGGGGGGCCGACGTCTATGTCATAAAAATATAAATATTAACGCTTAAAATGAGATATTTTTGGACCTTTTTGATGTATGATCTGAGGGGGCCGACGTCTAAAGGAGGATTTAACATTTGACCCTGGGGGAACCGACTTCTATAATGACGTTTTATTTACAAAAATGCAACCGATCATTTTTTTACGTTGGATTTTCGATAATAAGACATTATACACGTGGCGTTGAAGGCCATTTCTACACTACTGACCGTTCAAAAACCTTGCTCAATGCCCAAAAGTGTCGCTCAACACCCTAGAGCACAAGGGTTCTCTCACTTGCCAACACTCAATGCCCAAAAGCGCCACACCAAAAACTAGAAACTTTAAAACATTATTTGATTGCACTCAATACCCATCCAAATGACCAAATTGGTATTATGGACACTGTGATTGATTCGAAAACATGTTTAAACATTAGATTGAATACCAACTTGCTCAATTGGCCAACGACTCAGTCCATTAAATCAAACCAATTCAACCAAAGTCCAAACAATAATTTAGCATACCAATTAACCATAATTCAACAACACAAATAGCTAACTAGGTCGTATATTGCATAAACTCATACTACCAACATTAATTTCATTCGATAATCAATCACCACTAAAATTCACATGTCCTACCACCAATTCTAAACCAATTTCCAACATGTCAAATTACATTTGATCGTAAGTCTCAAACAAATTTTCGCAATAACAAAACGATTTAAACAACATTATCAAATCATTAACAACCTTCAAACATAAACACACAATTCAGATTTTATCAAAACTTAAGATAATGGTATTTAGCTTCCCTTACCTATTAAAAGCTCAAACAACTCTATAGAACCTAAAACCACTCCCACAGATTAAAGAACTCTATCTGCACCTACAAACCATAGAGTTATGATCAAGATACACCGTTAAAACCACTAATAAGCAAAAAACCTAATATAAGACTCATATGACACAAGCAATGGAGAACTACTTACCTGTATGAAAAAACATGAAAACTCAAGAAAAAAACATAAATTAATGAACAAACTTGAAGACTTTGCCATAGTAATCACTTAGACACTCTTTGATCTTCAAATAGATAACTCAACTATCAAAAGTCTTAAAAAGAAAAGAAAACTCGAGAGAAATCGATTTTTAAAAAAATTATACTACTTCAAATAATGAAACTCATTTTATAAAATTTTTATTTATACTTTAAACTTTTAATATTAAAATAATTGAGTCAAATTAGTTAAATTCCATTACCCATAAAAAAACAATTTTCTAGTTGTTCACAATTATAATAGTTAAATATACATATCTTAAATTTATTTATACAAATATAATAATTATAATATTTTTTTTCAAAAAAATATAAAAAAAAGTATTGATTCAACTTCTCAATTTATCTTTTGTTTTTTAAAAATTATATATTTTTCACACAAGCTAGACAAAGAAGAAATGTGAATAATATAAAATATAAGCATTGAATAATGTAAAAGAAATGTGAATAGTTTGAATGATGGTAACAGTGTATTTTCTTTACCAACCCCTCAATGGTAACAAGAAGATCCACAATTTGCAAAGTAATACTGATATACTTGAATTTGTGATGAGCATAGTTGTAGAATGGATCGAAATCGGGTGGGAGGGAAATTCCAGATCCATACGAACCAGTTAAGAAAGAAGCAAATGGCAAATGAAAGTGGCAATAACGCAGTTCCGGGGTTCCAATGGCTGAATCGCATGGTTTCAGAACCTTATTACCTCTTCCATTTCTTAACTTTCTTCTCATATTTCATCATTCGCAGCTCCGCTTCCGAAGTTCTTGCACCTCATCTAATCCAACATCTCCTTCGTCGCGTAAAATTCCTTCTTTTTCTCTCTCCTGCACGGATTTCCTTACAGATTACTTACTTTACTTGCTCTCCTCTCTCAGGAAATACAAACGTTGCTTGTGTTCGCGATATTGGTTGTCATCAAGGTACGCGCTGTTGAAATCAGATCGAATTTCATCTCGAATTTTCCTTCCGCGTTTACATTTGCCTAAAATTTACTAGTCGATAGTGTGAATGGTAACTGTTAACTCTAAAAATTGGGCATAAAAAATGTGAATTGCAGGTTATAAAATTCAATTCTTGGTCGAGTCAAGTTATTTATTAATTTATTTTACCAAAAAAATTCTGTTAAGTATACCATCACAATGCTAATGGAAATGTCTTGTGGCTAGTTCATGGATACGTTAATAACTGTTTTAATATCCAACAATGCCATGAATTATGGGTGGAATTTATGTAATTGTGGTAAGTCGATTGGCATTAATAATGAGAAGGGTTTTGCGGTTTAAGTGTGAATGGCACAAAGCTGAAGTGTAATCTTTCTGCATTCTCAAATCATGAAGCTTCTAGTTTTGTCTCATGTGTTAGTGAGATTCTCCGTTATAGATATCTTGTGTTATTAAGGCACTCTGATTTTTTTGATTAGTTTGTTGATTTGGGTGTATATGATCGATCGATCAACTGTTGTTTCAGGCACTGCTGCTTTTAACCTTCGAGAACATATGTGTGTGTTGTATTCAATTCTACTTTTTTTGTTACAGGGAGTAAAAGAAGACAACTGGGAAGCCTTTATAGCCGATGCACTTTTCCTTGGCAAGGTAATCACAGTTGATGAATTTGTAGGACTTTTACACTTGCCCCTTTTTATTATCAGTAAGATAGGGTTCTGACCTTTTTATTTTATTTGAAATTAAATTGTTCATACCGTAAAGTGACATCTTAAGTCTAACTAGGTTAGATGGCTATTAAACTATGGAGCATGCATTATTACGATCTTCCTGCTCCTTGTTTTTTTATTGGCAACTACACAGTTTCTGTTGTGAAAAAAAAATTGATGTGTTAAATCACTTTCTTGTTGCTGCGTACTTCCTGTGATTTAATTTGTTTCTGTGTCTATATAGAAGTGCTGAAACCTATCTTATTTTATTATTTCCAGATTTGTCTTTTTGTCCTAGCCTTTACGATGGATCGCCACTTAGCCGTATGGTATATTCTTGTATTTTTAGGTGGGTAGTTTCATCTTATTCTGTGTTAGTTAAGCACAGATGCCTTTTATTCACACCATGTTTAATTTCTTGCAATATAATTTTATCTATGAAAGGCATCATGAACCATCACACTATTATTTTTTGTTATTTTTAAAAATTATCTTATTTATTCTTTTCACCATTTTTTGTGATTTTAAAAATGTTTTTTATTGATGATTTGTTTAATAAGAAAAGTATATTCAAAACTGCATATTTAATTCTCATGGAGTTAGATCAAAAGGAAATATTAGATGTGCGTTAGATAACTACTGAAAGTAACTTACAATTACAACTTGTGATGCTACACCCCATTTTGTAGATGCGTGTTTCTGATTATTTTCTGTGTTGCAGTGATACATATGTTAACACAACAACCTCTATTCCAAGGACTAGGTACGGTTGGTTGGATTTGACTGATTTGCCTGTACGATTTTGTTATATTAAGCATCTTATCAGTGGAAAGTATCCTAAGAAATACAAGAATTCGTTATTTTATTACAGTCATAGATCATATGATTCAATTCTGTTTCTCTTTGATTAATTCTTATCAGGTACGTCCAGCAAGCTAACCCCATTGCAGTTGGAAAGCCTGTTGACAGAGGGGACAACTACAAGATTGTGGCTGGTGCGTATCTTCAGTTCAATGAAATTGCTTTCTGCATCTTACGGAAATATGCTGTTAGTTTGGTGAATACAGTCAATGCACAATGATAATGATCCGTGGAAAACAGAGTGTGGTTCAATAGCTATATTTATGTAATGTACTAGTTCTTTTTTACTCATTTTCTGTTTTTTTTTTCGGAGTATTGCTTGGGGGAATTGGTGGGGTTGAAATGTAGTTGGTGAGAAGAATTTATTTCTGATTTTTCCCTCTTTTGTAATTTATTGGTCAACTAGTGATACAAATGGCTAACATTTCTTCTGCATTATATTATTATCAAACAATCAAAACAATTATTTCATTTAGTGATACTTACATTTACTACTACTAGTGGGGTGACAACTAGTTTTTACATGATGGGAGATATCATTCTTATCGAACCAAACACTTATATTGCATTTGTTGGTAAAAGAGTAGGTGAACAAACATTGAATACATGAAGATTCACGTGTAGCTGAATATTTATTCCATAAGGGTTTGGTCATATCATTGTTTATGTTTTAGTTCTCTTTCATTTTTCCTTTGGTTTTATCCACTTTTCTTTCTTTCTGTGAGGTGGCAGGTGGAATTTCGTGCTTCATATTCACCTGCTTGCATTCGCTCAAGTCAACATTTTCCTGAGCTCTCAATTACGTATGTTTTCTCTTTGACTTTTGTCTTGAACTATTTGTCCTCAAGTAAAAAGGGAAAATACTGAAAACTTCAGATTGTTGTATTCTTACCTATTATGAGTAGCTTTTGTGCCTTTAATAAGTTTAGAAGCTGTCTAAATATCGAGTCTTTTTTATTTGAGTTATCTTTTTTGTGTGTTCTATTTTCTTTATAATGCCCAAATGAAGGAACAATATGTCCAACAAAGATCCTACGTGCTCTCAATGTTTTTTGAAGTTACGAATATGCTCTTTTTTCCGTCATGCGTGGTGGCATGTGTCTTCTCCTCTCAGGTAGCGATTCAGAGCTTCGAGGTCGCTCTTTTTCCGCTTTCAAGTTTGTCGTGCGTGGTCGCATGTCCTGTCTCCTCTCAGGCAGCTATTCAGAGCATTAAGGTCACTATTTTTCCTCTTTCAGGTGCCTTGATTGGAGAATCTTAGATTTTTAGGGTTTCTTTCTCTTGTTCATCAATGACTTCTTTCGTTATTGTCTCTTCTGAACTCCCTTCTGTCACCATTACGTTTGACCCGTCCATATATGTTTTTTCTCCTGTTGAAAAGATGGCTTTAGAGCCGTGGTGACTCTTCAACAATGACCTCTTTATCCATTAAATGTCAATAATGCATTCCTTGACGACAATTTGCAAGAAGAGATTTTATGGAGCAACCTCTCAAATTTGTTGCCTAGGGGAGTCTTCTAGTTGATATTTCGTATTCTATGTTTGTCTTCACAAATCTTTAACAATTTGGTGTCACTCGAGTGGAAAAGTAGATAACTAAGTCTTTGTTAATTATATTAGTAATAAATCTGGTACATATGATTTGTATGTACCAGCTTGAGCGGAAGTGTTAGATATATATCTTATCTTTATTAGTAATAAGCCTGATATATACATAGTTTTTCACTATATTCAACACAACCTAAACCATGGTTATCGAAATCGCGAGTTAACTCGTTAACTCGGTCGAGTTTACGAGTACACTCGGTGCTTTTGAGTTAACTCGTAAGCAAACTAGTTTTTGGTGTGGGATCGGTAGAATCGATGATAGGCTCGTTAAACTCGCGTGAAATTGCGAGTTGGGTTCCGATTTTGCGAGTTTGAGAAGAAATTTTTTTAGGTTTTTAGATGAACCAATTCACCTTTCGTTCTCACTGTTCATCTCCTTGTCCGATCTCATCGTTCGATCTCACCTTTGTCGCGCCGTTGTTCATCAGGTTCACCCTCTGTCGCATCGTCGATCTCGCCTTCGTTCGCGTTGTTCGTGCCATCTCCGTTGATCTGGTGGCCGTCGCCATCGATCTCGTCTTCAAGCTCTGTTTGCCTGCTTTGCGCTTGCTGTCTTACTCGCCGCCACCGCTCGTGTGGAGTGAAGTTTTCTTATTTTAACGTTACAAAACAACCCTAAATGGCACTGTTTCAGTCAATCATTAACCTCCCATGCTGAACTTTTGGGTCAACTTGTTCTTTTATGTATATATTCAATTAAAATTATGATAAAAAAAAATAATATTAAAGAAAAGTATTTAAAAAATATATATAATATGATAAACTAATAATTATAAAATATTATAAAAAATAAAAACATTATATATAATATTGTAAATATTAAACCATTATATTATTTATAAATATTTTAAAATATTTTTATATAAAGTAAACTTGAATTTACTATTCGAGTTTACGATCCAAGTTTATGAAGCTCTCACGAGTTTACGTAAACTCTCGAGTTTAACAACCTTGACCTAAACAATCACTTTCAAATTTTAGTTATGTTTAAATTGAAAATTGAAATCCAAAATAAACAAACTAAACACTCATTTGTGTTGTTTTAGAGATTTTACCATTAAACGCAAAGCAATCTTATATTTCTTTCATTATTTGGCTTGGGAAAACTAAAATCACATGAACTAGTGTTGAAATCCCATATCAGTTAGGTCTAATTATATGACTAAAATAATCCCTAAAATGACTTTGGGTGTAGCACATATAACAATGCAGACACATACACTTCAACACGTGTAGTTTCCAAAATGTAGGACATTGGGGCACAAATCTATATATTAGATCATTATGATCTATTTAATTTAACAACCAATATTTATATACTCAAAATCATCTATAAACAAGGTTAGACAAATATAATAATCTAACATATTGTCTCCTATTACAAAAATGAATATAATCTATCTATCCAATATCCAAAAATTGAAAAGCAGTGTTCATATAAAATTTGTTCTTTATTTCTATAATCATATTATGCATTAAGTTTTCAAGTTTGTGGATTTTAGAAAATAATTGTATTTGTCTTTATTAGCATTCTATTGGAACCATGTCAAGATTATGTCAGAGACAAAAAAAAATGCTTTCAAATTGGACATTTTCCATATACGTGTCATATGAGTATCGGATGCTTTTCGATATCCTATACGTGTCGGACACATGGACACGCCATTTGCGAGGCGTTTCTAAGCTTCTTATGGCTGATTCTCTTTCCTTTAGTTAGATTCTGGAGCTGTGTTAGGTCCAGTCTGTTATGAATTCTATTAAGGCATTAAAACCTATACGGTATCAATAAATTATATTAGGGAAACTTCTTTATCGTTTACACTGCAAGTATACAAAGTTAACTAATATGGTGGAGAGGAATTTACATCCCGCATCAGCAATTTCCATGAAAATTGTTGTGATTATAGTTTTTTTGACAATTTCCGTACATTCATGTCTCTGGCAGATATTCAAGCAAAAATTTATCGTTTGGAATAGTTGATCTTGGTCTCTTTCCCAATGCTGCTGAAAAATTTGGAATATCACTAAGTGGTACCTATTCTAATCGTTAGCTTTTTGAACTTATTTTCCTTCTTTTCACTATAAGTGTTTAATTTCTTTCTGTTTTACTATTATTATGTGTTTCTAGCTATTGTTGTATAGTGATTTAGTGAATATGGAATTTATATTATGCCTTGTGATTATCAGGAAGCATGGGCCAGCTTCCTACATATATCTTATTTGAGAATGCAGCTGAAGTTGCCCGCTTTCCAGAGTTGGATTTCGAAGCAACATATTTTCACCCTACGATTACAAAGGTTTTTGTCATATTTAGGATATATGCTATTTTGAATAGTGACTGAATAAGACCAACTGGTCAGTCTCTGTTTACAAAAACTTCACAATCTCTTTATAAAAGAAGAAAATAAGTTGTGTTGTGTTTCTCATAAATAGAAATAATTTATGAATCTTAGTTTCATGCAGATACATGAAAGAACTTTTATATAAGTGAAATGCATAAATTGATTTTAACTTAAAAAGAGAAAGTAAAAAGTATTGTGCAAAAATTTAACCAAAAAGGTTCAAAATATGCTTCGATTTTAAAACATTGTCAATGCTCTGAATATCGTTGAACTTGAGCTGGGACTATATAAAATTTACTTGTTATCGTCACTGTTCAATTAATTGTCTCCGATTGGTATAGTTTAACCGGACATATGAATTGTGAGCTGCAGGGGCTTCTTTCTCGTCATTTTGAGCTTGATCGGCACCTTCTGGAATATTTTAATGGTAAATAGGTAATTTCTCGGCAGTTCTATCCTACTATGTTTCGGTTTTTTCCGGCCCTTTCAGTAAAATTGTAATCATTTGAGATTTATTTGTTGGTTCTAGGATGTAATGGAGAAAGTTGTTCTCCGAAATTTCGCCTCACCCCACTCTAACTTAGGCTATTCCTACAGGTTGTGGGAAATCTTGCATCGGTCCAAAGAGAAACAGTTTCTTTTGTAAAAGAATTGAATTTTTTTTTAATGCAAAAGTTGACCCTTTTAGGAATATTGTTGTAGTTTTTTTGCCTCCTGATAATAATCTCTTTACTAGGATAGTCTCGGATTCTCAACAGATTTTATTTTATAGAAGCTAAATAATCTAAGATGATATTCTATCCATTTTTTTTTCTGTAGTATTTGCTAGCTCAATGTCCTCTTTAACGTATTTATTTCTAAATATAATGCGACATTTCCGGGGCTATACTCGATTTGCTTTTGGTCTAGACGAATCTGAGAAAATGTATGTCTTCGTAGTCTGTCTGCATAAACATACAGTGTATATATATCGTTACTGCCTGAGAAAGTCAAGGGAGGAATAAATCTTATGGCATTCCTAAAATAAGCTTAGAATATCATCCCGTCACAAAAATTACACATAATTAGGGAGATAATGATGCAGTTACATATAATGAGTAAAACATGAGTTAAGAATTTTGAAAATAATAACATAGCAATGAATTGAAAATATTTATTATTATGATGATAGTATATTAACGAATTTATGCTCATTTTAATAATATTAATAGATAATTCATTTGATATAGGAAAGCAAACGTAACAAAGCTGTTAATATTATTTTTATTTATAAAACCTTATTTTCGATGTTTAGAAATGATATCCAAAAACAATCATTTATCTTTAATTTGATTATTAATTAATAATATGCAACACAGAATAATTAAGTTCATCCTAGTAATTTTGCATTTCAAGCTTAAAGAAAAATAATATCAAAATTATTCAATATTACGATAAAGATTGTTCTACAGAGATTATATTTCCGTGCAACTATAAATATAAGATGAAAAAAACGTACGAACATATATTCTTGGACTATACTCCTGTAAGTTTGAAAAAAAAAAACTTAATATCCTTGATATGATATTGAGGAATCAAATGCATTTTTAGGTTTCTTTATAATTTTTATTTTTTTAATTAAAAATGAGAAACAATGATCTATCTAATGCAAATTGAAAACCATATTAATTCATTGATCGAATTTAGAGAGTATGATCTAATTTATCCTGTAAAAGAATAAACATTTAATAAAATGAGATATATATAAATTTTAATAGAAAATTTAGTTTTCACTTTATGGAAATAACTTAAATTTAGTTATTACTCATTTCTTTTTATTTTTTTTAGGTGTGATGTCAATATCCTTTCCAACACTAAATTTTATAATAGTCTCTTATTTTTTCAATTGGTATCAAAGTATGACTCTTGATATTGAGTATGATTTTTTGTATTTTCTATTTTTTTACATACTAATGGTAGGTGCTAGTGCTAAAAATATTCTTCAACTAAGTGCATATCACATATTGTTTGTAGAGAGTAATGTTTCGCAAAATTAAAAGAGAATTTAGAGAAGAGAATGAAAAAAATAAGAGAAAATATATAAAATAAAAAGAAAATGTTTGATGAATATCAGAAAATATATGCTTGAATTGCGTAAGAGTAGAGATGGAAAAAAAAAAGAAAATTATAGAGCTAGTAGAAAAGAAAAATAATGAATAAAAAGAAACAAAATAAGAGTTAAGACAAAAAGAATGAGAAAGAAGAGGTTGAGAGAAAAGGAAACGAAAGAGAATGAGGTTAAAAAATGAAAGAGAATGAGGTTAGGGAAAAAGAAAAAGAGAAATAAAAGAAATAAAATAAAGTGGCAAACTAAAAAGGAAAAAAAAAATAACAATAATAAAGATGACATTTTTCTTGTTTGTATGGATATTGTTGATTTGTCTATTCAACCGTATAAGAATTTTTTTTTAAGAGATGTCAACAATACATTATTAGGTAGAATCAAATGCATCAATTTTAGTTTGAATTGAAAACCAATAAAAAATCAATTTTAGTTTTGAATTGAAAACCAATAAAGAAAACAATTTTGATCCGAGTATTATGTTTTTCTCGAAAGAAATGTACTTGTAAATTTCAGAACAAATGTATTTGAAGGAGACAATGATACGATCTTCATGGATCAATGTAATTATGTATTTTCTTTTTTAATTCGTATCTTTGTAATTCAATATGGAAAATAAATGGAAACTAAAAACACTACTAGTGAGTATTAAAGATTATTTATTAAGAAGTATTGTGGAACTTAGAGGGTTTTTCTTAATTCATCCACTAAAAAGAGATGTATATGAATTTTAATTGAAAATTGAGCCTTCATATCTTTGTGAAAACATTTTAGAGTTAAGTTATAGGAACATTAAATTTGATTTTGTTAGAGTAATTAGTTACCATCAACCTCATAACTTATCATTTATCTTCTCTTATTTCTTGAGTGTAACATCAATATCCTTCTCCAAAGTATATATTAAAACACTACTCCCTATTTCATAAAAGGCTTATATACTCTTTTGTAATTACATTTTTATTAGTGAAATCCTTTAAGAGTTTCTTAAAGGATGGTAGCACTCCATTTACTTTAAAGTGAGCTCAAAGCAATACTCAACAAGTGTGAATGAGAAATATGAAAATGCACAAGTTTTCATATTCGTTGCATTTGACAGTTTGAGGTATGTTATGATGTGTATAATGTCTATCATTACTCATGTTGTTGGTATTGTTAATCATTTCTTTGTTAATCCTGTAAAAGATGAATGACAAGTTGTATAGTGAATACTCAGGTATCTCAAATGTACTTCTAGGGTTTGTTTATGCTTTGGAAGTGGTAAGCTTGTGTTGAATGGTTACACAAGTTAGTGATGTGGATTATAGGATCTTTACTTTTGGTTATATGATGACTTTTGCAAGAAGAATAATGTCATGACAATCCAAATTAAAAAAGGTATGGTTCTATCTTCTATAGAGGTAGAATATATTTTTGTTTACATAAGCTACTAAGGAGCTCTTATCAATATAAAAATTTCTACAAGAATTGGAAATGTCATAAAGAGAATAAGTTATTGTGATAGTAAAAGAACAATCAATTTCAGTAAGAACTCAAGCTTGCATTCAAGGTTAAGGCATCATGAGGTATGATATCATTAGATATAAGATGCATTAGAGATGAAACAATTATATTGGAAAAAATGCATATTAACGAGAATGACTTGTTCAATACGAATGAGAGCTTGAAAGACTCAAGTAAAGATGAATGATAATTGAAGACCTTGGTGTTAAAGAAATGTCTATCTTTCTTTGTATTTTTATTATGCACTTCACACAAGATATTAATAAAGACTTTCTAATTCAGCAGACCTTAAAAGAATTAAAGAAAATAATATTTTAAAGTTAAAATCAAGCATACAAAGCTCTTCATCATTTTTAATCTTCATTTGCAATTGATTAAACTGGAAAGACTCAAAACAAGATAATAAATTATTTAGGTTAATAATAAATTAAAATAAAACAAGCTTGAAGTGATTTCAAACTCTCAAAATTATAATAGATTAAAATCATTTATAGTTGATAAAACTTATTTTGTTATGAACAAGGAACGCGTGATAAAAATCTTCTTACCAATTTATAATTGACAAGATGCTTTGTTAAAATTATTTAAGAAAACTCTATAAAGATTCTCATTGAACATTAAAATAGTTAAGCTATCTAACTGAAAATGTTCACTTCATCCGAATTGTAAGAGCCTGAATAAAAAGGGCTATTGGGCCCTAGTTGGAGGCAGTCAGGCCCATGACTAAGGACACCTGACCTTAGCAAGGGGTCCTTCTAAAAAGTCAGATTTTTCTTTTCTGCTTTTTCCTTTCTCTCTCTAAACAAAAACTCTTTTTCCTAAATAATTGTTCTGCCTTCTCTCTAAAAGATTCAAACACTGAATCGTTTAAATTTTAATTTGAAGGTGCCTAAACGATCGCGGTGGCAAGGGCTTCATTTTGCACCGAACAGTTTCCTGTTCCGACTGGTAAGTCCCCTTTTCCCCTTCTCTTTCACTGTTCTAGAACCTAGGGCATGCAACTTTGCTGGGTTCATGTGCCTTGTACGTTTTTCCTTCCATCCTCTGTCCATTCGAGCTCTGAGAGCTATGTTCTATCACCAATTTGGTGATTTGTAGGTTCTGTAAGTTCAACGCGGTGTGGGTACGGTCCTAGGACGTTCTTGACCAGTTTACTGTTAAGATTTCCAAGTAAGGGGAGCTAGTTATGTTTCTATGAATTGTTTATATGCTTTGTATGTATGGTGAATTTTATTTTGGTGTGCTGTTTTAGAATTGCATGTTAAGTTTTATGAATATTGGGGGATATGTGATGAGTTATGAAACTGATGAAAAATGAGTATGCTTAATCTATGATGGCCTGCCTGTGTAGTAATTTTATTGCATTTAATGGTTGTAGATTAAACTGTTATGAGCTGCTTGGGAGTGGAAAAATTTTGTGTTAGTACTGTTAAAAAGGGGAATCAATTTTTGGGGTAGTGTTTTATGGGTGATAACGGTCTAAAAACCGTTATTTTCATGCTTAAATTGATATCAAAATACACCCTTTATGGCTTAGAATGAGCTTAGAATCAAGTAAAACACTTCAGTTGAGTCATTTGAGAGTCAAAAGCTGTTTTTAGAGATATTATGCTTGTTTTGCATTGTTCTGCAGGGTTTTGATGATAATTAAGGATGGAATTGAAGAAGGAAGGTCTTAGACTCAAGGAAGAAGAAGAAAAATGAAGAAAAGAAGAGTCTATGCACCGCTCAGCGTCAAAATGCACTGCTGAGCGCCATAATTCGAGGGAAAGCACTGTTTGGCGCCCAGGAGATGAAGCTGAGTGTCCAGGGCGATTAAAGGCAAACCGCTCAACGGTGAAACTGACCGTTGAGCGGTGGCGCGACTTGAGGGAAACCGCTGAGCGGTAAATTACGACGTTGAGCGGTGGTCTGCTAGGCTTGGGCCTAAATTCAATTACTTTTCTGTGCTATATATAGCCCTAGTGCGATTTGAGAATTATTCTTTTGGCAGAAGAGGACGTCCAGAGCTATTTTACATTCCTTGGAGAAGATTTCTTGGATGCTTAGGCTCCAATTTATCATATCTAGGGTTTGCTTTTTCATTCTTTCATTGTATTTCATCTAGTTTCACCATGTCAATGGTGAACTAAACCCTTTGTTGTTGGGGAACAAAGTAATCTTTTGAAACTCTCTTATATTGAAATTCTTGTTTTATTCATATGCTTGCATATGCTGTTATTATCAATTGTTGGGTTCTTTATCTATGCTCTATGCTATTATCATTTAACTCATTTGATAAATAGATGTTTGCCTTTGTCGATACGGGGACGTACGGGAAAGTCATGAACTAATAAGGAATTCCTTGATTATCAAATACCACCTAGGGATAGGGGGTAGGACGATCAATTGTATTTTTCTTCTGTGGTACTTGCACTGCTAATTACTAAGGGAGACTAGGGGTAGTAAGCCAGTAACTAGTAGTAGGCTCTTCTCGCCGAGGGATCGGATTTATGGTAGACTAAGAAAGTTTGCATAACAATTAGATAATAAAGCGAATTTAATAAGAAGAGTAGATATAAGAGAGTGGATAAGATGAAATTGTAAACCCCAACAACTCCATTCATCCATACCTTTTTCTTGTCAATTGAATCAATTGTATCTGCCTGTTTACCTTTTGTTTTTGCATTGAAACCATAAGTAATTTTTTTCTACAAGTCTTACGATATTGATTTACACGAAAGATAAGGCCTTTGAGTCCTTTGGGAGAACGATATTGGGTTTACCAATTATATTACTTGATAACGATCTGGTACACTTGTCAGGGGTTTAACAAGTTTTTGGCGTCGTTGTCAGGGACTCGTGGTTTAATTTTTTGAGTAGTGTAAATTGATTAAATTTGACTTGATTTTATGTTTGTTTTTATTTTATTCTAATAAATGTTTTCTAGGATTTTTTGCCTAATGTTTGCAGGATGCAGTACGGACGAGAATTTGACTATATGGGCATTCAATTCTATCAAAATGATTTCAACCACTGGTGGGAACCTCATTCAAACATGAATAAAAGCCAATTTGGGCAACAATCCTCTACGCCAAGAGAAACGTTGGGGGAAGCTGAAAAACGTTTACGACAGAAAAAATCTTTTATACCAAGAGAAACGTTATGGGAAGCTGAACAACGATTACAGAAGAAACAATTCTCTTTGCAGAAAGAAACGTTGGGGGAAGCCGAACAACGTTTACAACAAAAACAATCTTCTGTACGAAGAGAAACATTGAAGGAAGCTGAAGAACGTTTATGGCAGGAACAACTCTCTTGCATGATGAAGTCTCTGGGTATTATTAGGGTTAATACTAAAGTTAACCCTAAAGAGGAATGTCAAGTCACTATCTCTGAAAATGATAAGGTTGTCGAGGAGGAGAAGATAGAGGAAGAAGAGATAGAGATATATGAGGAGAAAATATAGGAGGAAAAGATAGAAAGAGATGATGAAAAAATAGAGGAAGAAAAGAGAGAAGAGATAAAAACAGAAAAGGTTGTTGATGAGGACAAGATAGAGATAAAAGAGGAAAAGATAGAGAAAGAAGAAACTGAAAAGTTGAGTGAGGAAGATAAAGATGATGAGAGAGAAAAGGAAGTGGTTGAGAGTAAAGAAAAAAAAAGTGTGAAAATAAAGAAAAAAGTAAGAGAAAAGAAAAAGAGAAAATTGAGAGAAAAGAGAAGGAAGAAAAAGAGGAAGAGAGGAAAGAAGAAAAGATCATATGAAAAACCCTTTCCTCATTCAAAAAAATATCATAGGAGGGAAAAGAAAGTCAAGTGCCTTATGGAGATCTTCAAGAAATTGAAGATTAAAGTTCCTATGATTGAAACATGGAAACATGTGCTTGGTTTTCTCAACTTTATGAAGAAATTCAGCAGGAAGAAGAAAAAGAAAAGAATATTAAACAAGGGGATATCAATACCTACTGATGGGTGTTTGAACTCTACCGAGTCAAGCTAATGACGTTAAAAGAGCGCTTGCTGGGAGGCATCCCAGTTGTTGTAAACCATTATTTTCATTATTTTATTATTTGGACATGTCATTTTTGGATTTTTAAACAATTTTTGGGTAGCATCTACTGAGGGATGCTAATTTTTATGTATCTTACTGACGGGTACAGAAAGGTACACCTACTGATGGGTGTTGGTAAGGATTGCACTTATTGATGGGTGCTAGAAAGGTTTGGGTCAGACTCATGACGTTAAACAACCGCTACCTAAGAGGCAACCTAATTGATTGATTTATTATTGTTGCATGTTTTAATACTGTTCTAGTTGCATTTAGGGCTTAATTGTTGCATAAATGAGTAAAGTGAGTGGGAATTGTATTTAGGGTTTAATTGTTGCATTTTAGAAAATCCATGCTTTATCACTTTTGCATCACTCATAATCCAAGTTTGGGGTTTTTGAAAGAGCACTGCATTTTGGTTTCATCCACCATCAGTTATAAGAATTTTGCATACATTCAAGGTCTCTCCACCTCAAGGACAGGTTGTTATTGCCAAGATGATCATAGGCATGTACGACACACATCCTGCTCATATGTGGACGATGGATGAGTTCAACAATAGAGTGGCTTGGCTAGAGCAGGCATAGGGGAGTGAAGCTGGAGCAGCTGAAGCTCCAGTCAGGGAAGATGATGACAATGATGATAACTTTGAGGATGTAGAGGCTGAAGAGGATGAGGACTCCGATGACGACATGGAGTGATATGGCATCTACTGATGGATGCCAGTGCTTAGAACATGGGTTTTATTTTACACTTTTGTATTTTGTTTTTTTTTAGAATAGGTTGAATTTTGATTGTCAGTGTCTATGCTTGACTTGAACACTATTTCTAAAAATGTTTGACTGAATGAAATGCATGATGAATCTATTTGATGATGATTGGATGTGGATGATGATTGAGTTGTGTTGCATGTTGATATCCAGGTGAAAAGTTCACTAGCTATGTGGACAGATGTGTGATGATTTATGATTGTGGTTATGATGCTAAGCAGGGTGTATGAATGAATGATATGTGAGAAAGCATGTTGTGTGAGGTATTGAGCTCCAGAGTATTCATTGTTATATGTACTGTTCACAGGAAAGCATGAATGATATTTCCTGAGTCTTGATAATTGATTGAATTGAATGTTTATGTCATTGATCAAGGACATTTTTGGAAGTCCTTACTTAGCCAAATTTTCACCCAAAGTGATTAAAATGTTATACCTTTTTTGAACCTTGGCCTTAAACAGGATGAAAACCCTTGATTTGAAATTATTTACCTTGAGTTGGGTTGAGAATAATTGTATGTATTAACAAGGTTCAAGTTTGGGGTTGTTGGGAAAATTTGAATGGCAAAAAGAAAGACATTGAGCTCAAGTGTTGAAAAAGAAAAATGCATGAGAAAAGAAAAAAAAGAAAAGAAAAAGCATGAAAGATGAGCTCAATGTAAAAATAAAAGGAAAGGGAAGAAGTTGGGAATGAGTGAGATTGGTTAAAGAAAGAGAGTTTGTGCTTGAATTTTAAATGTTAAAATAGCTCTCTTGACTCAAGGATTTTGTGATCCAGAAAAACCAATTTTTCTTGTTAGCCTAGCCTCATTATAAGCCTTGGAAAAGTCCTTATGATGACATTGGCATGTGAAAATGTTGATTGTATTAGATGAAGGGCAATTTTGTTTCAAGTGACATGTGAATAGTAGAAAGTGGAGTGACCTCTTAAACACTTGAGTGATTTAGTGAAACACTTGCTTGGTGAGAATTGTTGAATTCCATGATTACATCTATGCTTAGTTGATTGATCATTCATAAATAAAACATCTATTGGGAAATATGTGATCATGTGAACTGAATTGAATTGAAAGAATGCATACATCTTGATTAGATTCCACTGAAAATATGAAATTAAGTAGTTCTTGTCATAAGAAAAATGAATTTTGGGATTGTTGAACTATTTGATGAAAAAGTGGAAAGCCAGTTTTGTTTTGTTTGCTTGAGGACAAGCAAAGTTCTAAGTTTGAGGTTGTGATAACGGTCTAAAAACTGTTATTTTCATGCTTAAATTGGTATCAAAATACACCCTTTATGGCTTAGAATGAGCTTAGAATCAAGTAAAACACTTAAGTTGAGTCATTTGGGAGTCAAAAGTTATTTTTAGAGATATTATGCTTGTTTTGCATTGTTCTGCAGGGTTTTGATGAGAATTAAGGATGAAATTGAAGAAAGAAGGTCTTAGACTCAAGGAAGAAGAAGAAAAATGAAGAAAAGAAGAGTCTATGCACCGCTCAGCGTCAAAATGCACCGCTGAGCGCCATAATTCGAGGGAAAGCACTGTTTAGCGCCCAGGAGATGAAGCTGAGCGTCCAGGGCGATTAGAGGCAAACCGTCAGCGGTGAAACTGACTGCTGAGCGGTGGCGCGACTTGAGGAAAACTGTTGAGCGGTAAAGTACGACGCTGAGCGGTGGTCTGCTGGGCTTGGGCCTAAATTCATATGCTTGCATATGCTGTTATTATCAATTGTTTGGTTCTTTATCTATGCTCTATGCTATTATCATTTAACTCATTTGATAAATAGATGTTTGCCTTTGTCGATACGGGGACGTACGGGGAAGTCATGAACTGATAAGGAATTTCTTGATTAACAAATACCACCTAGGGATAAGGGTGTAGGAAGATCAATTGTATTTTGCTTCTGTGGTACTTGCACTGCTAATTACTAGGGGAGACTAGGGATAGTAAGCCAATAACTAGTAGTAGGCTCTTCTCGCCGAGGGATCGAGTTTAGGGTAGACTAAGAAAGTTTGCATAACAATGAAATAATAAAGCGAATTTAATAAGAAGAGTAGATATTAGAGAATGGATAAGATGAAATTGTAAACCCTAACAACTCCATTCCTCCATACCTTTTTCTTGTCAATTGAATCAATTGCATTTGCATGTTTACCTTTTGTTTTTGCATTAAAACCATAAGTAAATTTTCTCTACAAGTCTTACGATATTGATTTACACGAAAGATAAGGCCTTTGAGTCCTTTGGGAGAACGATATTGGGTTTACCAATTATATTACTTGATAACGATCTGGTACACTTGTCAGGGGTTTAACAATGGGGAACTTAATATGTTGATATTAAGTAGGAAATATTAATGGATTTTGTGCGTGTTCGTTATAAATATAATATAATGTGTAAAGGGGAGAGGTTTATGTTAAGGATGAATGCATGAGATTCATGGGTTGGTTAAAATTTTATATTGAATGTATATGAGGTTATTATGTTACCGTGATTGAATTCACTTGGTATGTTTAAATGAAAGTGGAATTTAGGTTGTAAAAGCTAATATATATATATATATATATATATATATATATATATATATATATATATATATATATATATATATATTATGTACGAAATGATGGCTTCAGGGAAGAGGTTTTCACGTGTGATGTGTATATGCATAAATATTATATAATAAATAGTGGAAGAGCAGTGGTTGTTTTTGTTAGGCGTTTTGCTTTTATTAGATTTTGGAAAATGGATGGGTAGGAAAGATAACATATGCCTCACTTTACCAAAAGAATAAATAAATAAAAGGTTTAAATTCTTTTTTGTCCCTAAGTTAAGTGATGATGTTCAGTTTAGTTCCTGCTTTTAAAAGTGTAAATCTTTGGTCCCTATGTTATCAAATTTGTTTGAGTTCAGTCCTATCCATCTAACGGTGTTAAAATTGATAACAGTGAAATTACTGAAGAGCTTATATGTAAAAAAAAATGCTGACGTGACAATATCTGAAACTTTTTCCAAGCTTGACTTCTTCTTCTTCTCGCAGACCCAATCCTGGGTGACTTCTTCTTCTTCTTTCAAAAAGACCCAATCTTGGGTGACTTCTTCTTCTTTTTGCAGAAAGACCCAATCCTGGGTGACTTCTTCTTCTTCTTGCAGAAAAACCCAATCCTGGGTGACTTCTTCTTCTTCTCGCAGAAAGACTCAATCTTGGGCTGGGACATTTGGAGGTGACGACGACGGCGTGGAGAGGGCGCGACTCTAACGACGTGGAGAGGGCGTGACTCTGACGGCGTCTTCGTATTCTCCAAGTGGCTCGCGGCGGCGCGTTATCCATTCTTCCTCTTCTCCTTTCTTCTCAGTTCAAGTTCGTTTCACGTAGGGAAGGGAGGCCGACGCAACTTCGTCTCTGCAGTGTGACGGTCCCCATCGTGGGTGTGGCAATAGTGGCATCACCGCAAGGTTTCGACTCGGGCGACTTCGCAGTACAAGGGTTTGTGCTCGCTGTTGGCGCGTCTCGCGATTTAGGGTTCCATTTGAAGATTTGGGGGTTTTCTGTTCTTGTTTTCGATTCTGATTTTGGGATTGGGTTTTCTCTGTTTTCCTCTGCAGGTGTGGCGCAGTGAATTGGCATCCTTGTATTTTTGCCTTTTGGGTTCCTTTGATTCGTGGATCTAGGGTTTCATGGTGGTTGTTGGTGGCTGGCAAGTGGTGTTAATGGAGGGCTGGCCATGGTGGTTGTTGGTGGCTAGCAAGAGGCGTCAATGGAGGGTTGGAGGATGCCACCATGATGTCGCGGTGGCAGCCAAAGTTTTCCCATTTTATATATCTGTTTTTCCTATAACATATCTTTTGCCACATTGGATAATTATTTGTCACATCATAGGGACATTTAACGTCGTTCTTACACCGTTAACGGATAGGATTGATTTGATACATTTTGTATATCACAAAGATCAAAGGTTTACACTTTTAAAAGCGGGGACTAAACCGAACATCAGCACTTAACTTAGGGACTAAAAAAGAATTTAACCCATAAATAAAATAAAAAAAGGGGTAGAGTTTATTCTTATAAGAAGGCATGGTTATTTCTGGTACAGAGAGAAATCAAATATAGAGGGTTAAGGTTATCTGGGTTGAGGGGAAAAAGTGAAAGAAGTGTTGACTAATAATTTCTAGTGGGCCCGTGATTGCTTTGAAGATTCAAGGAGTACATTAACTATTGGGAGATTACTCTTAAAGTATTATATTGATATGTTTTTTTGTCTTAAAATATATGTGATATTAATATAATTTAGTATTATATATATATATATATATATATATATATATATATGGTGTAGACAGTAGTTACATATAAATTATATTAATATTATATAGCAGTACGTATGTTAATAAATTATATTAATATAATATAGTTACATATAAAAATTAGTAGTAGTACGTATGATATTATATTTTATTAATATAATATAGTTTTATATATAATTAGTAGGTTAGTATAATATAATATTATAATATTATAATATTATAATAAGAATGTTGGTTTAATATAAATTAAAAATGTTTGTACAATGGTTTAATAAAAATATTATAGTAGAAGTATGGTTTAATATAACTATTATAATATAGTTGAAGGAAACATGGTTTTATATTTGTATAGAGTTTAGGTATTGGAAATAAATTATAAAAGATTATGGTATTGATTAACTTAGATTAAATTAGGGAGTAGTTATTTTTATAACTTGTGATTGGTGAGTAATGTATATTGTTGAGATTAGGTATATGTTGATTGTGACAAAAAATATATGATTACAAAGTGATGAAAGTACGATCCAAGTGGTAAACTAAGTTCCATCTGTGTGAGATTCTTAGTGTTTTAAAATGAAAGTAGGAGCTCAGTCTTGGGAGTCGTCCTGACGCTCCAATGACCTTTCTTCTCACGTAGAGAGGATTGGACCATGTGGTGAGGAGTAACAGGAGGTCTTAGTCTTGGAGGCTTCCATCATGCTCTGGGACGCGGAACAGACTAACCTCGTGAGTGTGGCAGGGCGGGGGAGCCCAAGTATCACCAGCCACCACGGGTGCATGGCTCGCCATAGCTCGACTATCATTCTAAAGTCCGGACGAGTCAAGTCTAGAAGATAACATGCTAGGATCATTGTTGTAAACTATGTTACTCGTATGTACTTTACTTGAGCTTAACCTGGTATGTATATGTTGTTATAATTGCATGCTTTTTATATAATTAGCTCACCCTTACTTGCTTGTGTTTGTGTCGTGTTTGCGTTTGTTGATGATTATCCACTTGGATGGGAGTAGATGACGATGAGGTTTCTTTGGAGACTGCTTTGGAAGGAGATGGCAGTGTTGCAGCTTAGACTCATTAGGCTTTATTTTCCCTTGAACTTATGTTAGTTGAAGAACTTTAGTGTGCTTAAAGTTTTAAATTCTCTATATTTTTCAGAGAGAAACTCTAGTACTCTAGTTTAAATTCCAGTACTTTTCTAAGGATGACTATAATCCTTTATTTAACTATCATTCTACTCTTGACTGTTTTCCTATATTATGCATTATGACATATTTACTATATATGTCTTTCTATATAATTGGGATGTCACAGAATTCATAAAAGAGAAGTTGAATTCAAAATAACAAAATAAAAAGAACTAAACAAAAAACTAAAAAAACATAAAGTCAACATAAGCTGAAAATTAATTAAAAGAAGAAAAAAAGGAAAGAATGAAAAAAATGGAAAGGTAGCACGCCATTTTTCAGAGATGAACCAACCTAAAAATAAGTAGTGATGCTGTCATTTGAACCTTGGTTCAAGACTAAGGAAATTAAAGAACACTCAAAGAATAGCACTTTCAACTCTCTAGAAAGGTTGAAGCATAATAATTTTACTTAATCAAATGTTCAATCTTTCACAAGTAGTGTGGATAGTCCATCTTAATTAGGCAAGAGAGACTTCTTATCAATAATACAAATGTGAATAGACTTCTTACAAAAAATTCTCCACCAAAAATTCCCCAATCATCATGTGTGTAAACCCTAAAAATACATATATTTTTAGATATCCACAAATAAAATTCATGCCAAATAATCAATATCAAGAGTATTTATTACCAACAAGTAACAAGTATTTTAGTATCTGCTTATAAAAAACAGGTGGAGTGCATATCATATTATTCCTACCCACAGATATCTATTATCTACAAAAAAATTTAAAATAAAAATTTAATTAAAATTTATTTAAGTTTATTTTAATTAAAATTAAAATTATTTTATATTTTATTAAGTTAAACTTAATTAAAAATAATTTTTAATTTATATTTAATTAAATTTATATTATATTTTTATAAATTATTTATCTATCAAACTATTTCACATAATTTAAATTCCATAAAATAAATTAAGTATACTCCTAAAATTTCTCATTCAAAAAAATAATTACGAATTGTATTATTTTAATAATTTTAGTACACAGTTCTTTAAAAAAGAAGGCAATGTACCCGTAAAAAAGAAATCAAAACTAAAAATCAAAGTACCTTTCAAATAAATACCACCATTCAACTTTAAGTCAGACATAGTTCTGGAAATTCAAAGCAAACCAACTTTTACCCCTAAATTAAAATTTAAGAAATTAGAACGACCTTTTTTAAAATTTAAGATCCAAACAATATATACGGTGACTTTCAGAGCGTATGTGCATAATTAAGTCGAAAATATAAATAATTTTTCCTATACAGTTTTAACAATGCAAACATTTACGTAATAATTAGAAACACTAACAAAACTAGTCTCCCAGTCTTGTCTGTTCAGAACAAAAATAATAGAAATTTGAGACCTACAAAATAGGATCCCATTGAAAAGAAAAAGTGGAAGGTACATTCTTTGTTTCAATTGGTTTAAAAATCTAATATTTTTTATAAATAAATAATAATTATATAAAAGTTTACGTTTTAGGCTAAAATTAATTTCCAATTAAACTTTAAGTATTTTCCACTTTCTCTCCTAAGTTAAGAAAATCTTATCTACTTGCTACTTTGTTCAAACAAGAAACATTTTTTACTTTATTTAAGTTTCATTTTTATCATCTTTTTTCTTCCCTCCATTTCAAAGGGCAGAAGAAAAGAGACGTCATGATCTTTTTCTACGACCTGCTAACTACAGAATTCTTATGTTCGATATAAGCCTCTCCGGTAGGACATCCCTTTTCCACATTCATGCTTAAGAGACAGAACCTTTAGATCATAACTACAAGCACAAGAAGGGAATGTAATACAAGGAGAATTGCCACAAATTACAATCCAAAACCGATTATGGTTGCCCCTTTCTCCCCACTTTTCAATATTTTCTCTAAAACGAATGTACATTATCAAATGCTAATTCCCAGACAAGCAAACAATGTGAAACAAGAACCAAAAAATTTATATATATAATGATAATATGAAAACAAAAATAAAAAACAAAGAAAAACAAGAACAAAAGTTACCAATCGGATGAAATGTGCAAACCCGGTAATGTAGTTTTTACATGCTACCAGCTCGGCCTGGGGTGGGATTGGGCTTCACCTTTGCCATGTCAACAAGGTCTCCAAATAACTTATCCTCTGGCTTGGAAGGTTTCCCAGATGGAGCATAAGATGTGGTAGAAACTGGGTAAGAGTTTCTCAAAGCACTGTCATCTCTGACAGACATACCATACATTTGCTGTTCAATATAAGGGACTCCTTGTTGCTGATCATAACCGTATCCCATAAATTGGTTTCCGTACATCTGTTGAGGATACATCACAGGACCACCCTGCATTTGATGTGAAGCCATGCCCATGTAGGGCCCTGCAACACCTTGTATATGCTGAGGTTGCAAGCCCATTTGATTGCTCCCAACATGGTTATTCACTCGTGGCATATGGCTGTTAGCATTTGGCTGCATATACATGCCAACACCCTGGTCATTGCCCATTGTTTGAGACCCTGGAGGATGTGCAGCATTCTGCACATATGGATACTGAGCGCCAGCTACTGAACTTCCATTATCTGCTGATTGAGCTTCCCAAGGAGGGGGTGGCAATGATCCACCGCTTTGCGTACCTATTAAACAAAGAAAAAAAGTCAGTTATGCAACGTAGTCCAAACTATTAGAGCACGATCCTATTTAAATTTACATTCTCAACCCATCCCGGCACAAACTCAATATGTCATTGCTCGATTAATTTAAAATATTGCAACTTTCACATTCCAAAACAAATCAATTTAAAATCATCTTCTAGAAACAAAATGTAATTCTGAAGGATTTCTGTCACAGGAATTCATATAAATCCAAAGAAACATGAGGCGCACCATAAACCGGTGAAGGTGGTTGCTGCTGCTGTTGTGCAACCTGACCATTCCAAGCAGAACCTGTACCGTGTGTATACAGCGATTGTTGTTCATACTGAGGCGAACCCGCATTTGGGACATTTCCATTGGGGTAAAATCCACCTTGAGATATGACTGTTTGCTGTTGTTGAAATTGGGGAGTATATGGAGTGCTTTGGCTAGCAACATTAGCTGGCTGGGGCAGCTGGCTATTGACTGATGTGGGTGCATTATTTCCATTGGAAAACATATCAAAAAGAACAAGGGCATTCTGCTGAGAAACAGGACTAGCAGGTGGCTGTTCTCCTACAGGAACAAGAGCATTTGAAGCATCTGCTTTTGGAGAGTTATAGTCATCGCCACTGAGTAGGTCCAATTTGGGGTCAACCTTAGCAGGAATCGTTGAACCATTAGAAGTTGGAGGCGCAGGAAGCAACAACTGATTCATTGTTTGGGATTCTGCTTCAACATTAGAAGAGGGTCTGCACATATATATGTTTAAGTAAACAGCTATAAGAGCCATATAGCCAAAGCATCAGATGGGTCAGATCAACATGAAAGTAGTTCATACATCAATCTATCCTACATGTTTACGAATCAAATAACGAATGTAGGTCTGCAGGCAAAATGAAAGGTTTTGACTACCTCATGAACAATAATCGATCAATTGTAATGAGCGAACTGAACACAAAAATGTGACTTTGAAGGTTTTGTAGTTAGGGTGACATGACTGTTTGATTTTACAGTATCATGCAGAACACTGCGAACTTAGACAATAAAAAAAATGAAATAATGGAACCTAAATTATCTTTATAAAATACAACATCTTTCATTTTATCAATTAAATATTAAAAAAAATAAATTAGATATTAAAACAAAAATTAAATGAAATGGTTACATCACTTTAATCGACAAAAAATACTCAATTGAGAAATATAGATTTTGGACACTTAAGAATGAATTTTTTTAATGGGGAACTCAATTAAAAATACTCAAATTTATGACAAAGTTAAAACTTAATTAAGTCATTATTTTAATTTTGTTGTGAAAACATGCAAGCAATAACAATGCAAAGTAACAATCACATCATCCCAATTAACGACAAAATCTAACTGCTGAGACTCAATTAAAAATATAAAATATTTAGGTAAATTTTTAATAGATAGTCAATTGAAAATACCCATTTATTGGGGATTTAAAACTTAAGCCTAAATTTAGAGTAATTTTTATTTGATAGGATTTGATAGCTGATTTAGAGGAATTAAATATCCTCCAATCATGTGTAATTAATACAACCTCTATATAAACCAGCAGAATCGAGTCATTTGATCACATATCCGTCTTCTTTCTCCAAAACCAAATTTTGTACTCCATTTTGTAACCCCCAACTAGGAATCCATATATAATTTTAGTAAAATATTTCCAATTTTCCCTATTTACATAAATAAAGATAATCTTTAACAGTCTCAACACATCCCAAGTGAAATACCCTAGATTTTAAAATACATCCAAACTTATTTTGGGAAATCTAAATGACTAAAATTAAACAATTCAAAATAATAAAGAATACCAAAATAACATCATACTCTATTGAAGGCAAACAATTAAAACTCAATTTGAAATTATATATCCAACAAACTATACCTATAATGAAAATATCATTCTGAGTATAAATAATACAAGTTGTTAGAACACATTAATTGGAAGTTATTTCAAAAAGTACACTTGTTTAGATGATGAATTAGCCATCAATTATTCATTGCATGAGTCCTAATACAATAAAACTAATAGTAACACGCCAAAATGAATGCATCTGACATTCATGACCAAAGCAATAATGGAAGAAACAAGAGACTTGATTACCTCTCTTTAGTTTGTTTGCTAGTATCCCCAGTATCAACCAAAGGAGCATCTATATCTACAAGTGCTCCAGGAAGGGCAGGTTTTGAATTTTCTGTGTGATTTTGGTTTTGGGCAGAAGTACCCGAAGAAATAGATTCGTGCTTGGCCAGTACTCGCTGCAGATCATCATTCAGGGCCAGTCCTTGACATAGCAGTGATTCATCGCTAGAAAATAGTCAGAAAAAGATAATAATAAATTAATAATAATAACTTTTATCAAAAAGAATAAATTTTACTGAAGATGCAATTAACATGAATCAAGGATTTAACGAATACTATATCAGTCATATCTATTATCACGGGAAGGGACTTCAGGACTTACGAAGTTGAGTTGACAAGGTGTACCACCCTCTGCTTGTAAGTTCGACACTGCTCGACTAAGTCAACAATAACCTCCTGTCTAATCCCCTGAAAATAATAACAAAGGTCATCCATTAGATGTCAAGTAGGTTTTGTAATTTAAATCTTGGCAATCAATGACCACTTGAAATTAAATGTTGAAATAAAGAGTAATTAGACTTGGGCAAACAGGTTTAAGAGGTCAAAATCAAATATACTGCAACAATGAGTTATGCTTACATTTGATGAAAGCATGGAGGTGAATGAAATTTCATAAAATATTCAGAAAGGATGGAGTCAAACAGGCTGGTCAGCTGGCATACCATGAGCAGCAAATTACTCAGTAATAGATGCCTAGCAGTATTGGTTGGATGAAGAGGTTTCCCATGCAGTTTCCAAATGGTATGACCATAGCAATGGCAATGCTCACATTAAATTATTATTAGAATTACCTATCCGAAAGTGCCCAAAATTAGCATTCTAAAGTAAAATCTTAAGTGTCCCCAAAAAAGAGGTATGAATCTAATCGTGTAGTAAAATACTCAAGAGGCAAGGCGTATAACACTCAGTAAAATTGTACAGTTCTTCTCATGTTTCTATTTTACATCTACTTATGGTGGCAGGAGCTCATTAAAATCATGTACGGGAACATGAATCCCCCCAAGATAAGCATATGTAGGAGACCATCAAATCACGGAGGAGAAAGTAGCATCGAAAGGACTTGCAAACACAGTATAAACATTGGGTATCACTATTATTGAGGGCACAAACCTTACTCCAAATTGTTGCATGCACTTCATGAGGGAAAGTAAGTTTGCTTGAGTGAGTTGAAGATAGTGGACTTTAGAACACCAGAGTTGAGCATCAATCTATATACATCCCCTATTCGTGTTCCTTTATTGGGATGGATTCAGAAATTGTAGGGAGATGGGATTCCTGGAAGAGTGAGAGACAACTCGTGTAGACACACAGATGGGTGGTTTCTCTCAACATTTGTATGGTTTGAAAGACTTGAAGAGCTTAGAATTAGCTAAAAACTATTTTATTTTCACCTAAACTTCTGATACAACTTACTACTGTATTTATAGAGTACAGTACTGCAGAATACAAAAAGGTCAGGAAACCCTAAAACCTAGTAGATGAGGTCCCCTACATAAGTATTAATAAGAACATTACATTTCAACACTTCCCCTCAAACTAGAACATATAAGTCATATGCACCAAGCTTCGAACATATAAATTGAATTCTAGGTCCCCTTAGATATTTGCTCAGAATATCTGCAAGTTGTTCATTAGAGTTGACAAACTCAATAACAAGATCCTTGGACACCATCTTCTCTCTAATAAAATGACAATCAATCTATTTTATTTCTCCCATGAAACACTAGATTGGAGGCAATGTGAAAGGCTACTTGGTTGTCACAGTACAACTTCATCTTCTCATGTTCAAGAAATTTCAACTCTTGAAGGAGTTGCCTAATCCACACATGTTCACATGTAGTTAAAGCTATAGATCGATATTTCACTTCTGCACTAGATCGAGCAACAACACTTTGTTTCTTACTTTTCCAAGATACAAGGTTCCCTCCAAGTAATACACAATATCCTATGGTAGATCTTCTGTCAATTGGACAACCAACCCAATCTGCATAACAATATCCTTCAACTAAAGTACTTCCCCTGTTCTCATACAACAATCCCTGTCATGGGATATGTTGAGTGGTGTAAAATTCCTTGGAAAGATAAGAATGAAGAAAACGCTACAGAAAAATATTCCTTAGCATTAACATTTCTAAGGATTTTGATTGTCTTTCCAAATTGGTTCTTAATTTCATTAAAAAAAGACATAAATATGGATAAAAGTTCAGATCTCTCTTTCATTAAATAAACCCAAGTACATCGAGAGAATTCATCAATGAAGGTTACAAAATAATTAAAACCAAAAAAATAACGTGACTTGGTCCCCAAATATCAAAATGAATAGTTGAAAAGGCAATATTCCATTGTCTCGAAATATTTAGGGTAAGAAGATCTAACATGTTTTCCTAACAAACAAGAGTCACAATCTAAGACTTAAATGTGTTTGAGACTCTCAAATTTAGAACAGAATTCTTTTTTATTATTATTATGAGGTTACTAACCTCTATATGTATACATAAGTCAGCAACATATTTTAGGAAATATGGGCTGCTAATTCTACTGGACAAATCCCTATGATTACGGGATCAATCAAACATAAATAACCTAATAAAGGCAGCAGCCAACAGTTACGGAAATACAGCATATTTAAATAAAAAACTTCCTAAACTACTCCACGCCAATTACTACCACGCCAATCACGGTTTTGACAGAGACTCGAAAACATCACCTTCAAGTTAGACAAACTTGGGTGGCCCAAACAATCATGCAAAAGTTTTGGCGACGAAGCTGCAAAACAAGAAATTGAGGAGCTAGGTTTTAGGAAATAAAGTCCTTATGACTCATGTACTTTTCCAATCAGACGACCCATACCATGTTCTTGTATAACAAAGGAATTTGCTGTAAATGTTACAGAACAATTTAAGGGAGTCAATTGACTCAAGGAGATTAAATAGAATGATGGACAATGAGGAATATACAAAATATAATATAAATTTAGTGAAAGAGATAAGGAAACTTTTCCGATTCACAGCAAAAGCATGGTGGGCCCATAATACATAATTGAAAATAGAGTTTTTGCCACTAAGATTTCTCTTCATTTGGTACAGTAGAAACATCTTGTTCAAAATGATTATGGTATCTTTGACCATGAAACCATAACTCCACAGAAGAAGACCAAGATAAATAGTTTTTCCAATAGAGTTTTGCAAAAGTAATGATAGGAGTAGCAGACCAAGATAAATAGTTTTTCCAATAGAGTTTTGCAAAAGTAATGATAGGAGTAGCAGATAGAGAGGGAGTTATTCCAAAACCAGAAGTCATTCCAAAGAAAACTAACTAAGGAAAACTTGGCTTGAGAGTAAAAAACCCTAGATATGAGTCACGGCCAATGAAGCAGAAAAACAAAGACCACAACACATTCAAGAGACTTAGCGAGATGACCGACAGTGACGCAATGAGATTCTGACACCAAGAAGGCCATACATGAGGAACACGCGCCCAAGGTTGGTTGGGGGAAGGCAGTGCGTGGGGAGGCAATTGAGGTGGTGACCACCAGGGATGAGTCGCGCCTATCAATGCGCACCTAACCTTGACTTTACCAGAGAAAAAACGACGACAGAGGACAGCGGCGACAACGGGCAACAATGACAACGGTGGATGGCGGTGGCAACAACCTTGGACGATAGTGGACTGTAGAAGGACAACAACGACAATGACAAACAATGAAAACACAGTGGTCTGGCTCTTGATACCAACTTGAAGAGCTTAGAATTAGCTAAAAACTATTCTATTTCACTTAAACTTCTAATACAACTTACTATTGTATTTATAGAGTACAATAGTGCATAATACAAAAGGTCAAGAAACCCTAAAATCGTAATAGATGAGTTCCCCTACATAAGTATTAATAATAATAAAGAACATTACATTTCAATAGTAAGATCAGTGAGATGCAATCGAGATCTAGCATGCTTGCTATAACTTTCAAGCTTTATAAAATTACTCCCAATTAGGGTTCAAGCCTGAGAATGTAGTAATACCTTGTTATACTTCATTTTTATTCTAATTGTAAGGGGTGAGGTTATTTTCCCACAAGAATAAGAGAAGTTATTTGAAACACAAAGAAACTTCCATTTCAACTATTCTTTTCTTTTATATAAAAGGTTGACCAACATGCATCACTATGGAAAAATGGCTTCTCAACAACGTTAATGGCCCAAAACCTAACAATCATTTCATTCTCACTCATACTTTATTCTAATTATTTTGAATTTTAAAATAAAGTCCAAAGATTCTCTTAAGAAGAAAAATCCATGTATTTTTAAATTTACTCAAGAATAGCTTTCTTGGATAGTATTTGCAGAAATGTTATTCTAGGAAATACAGGACCATAGCTTGAAACAATGCCACTATAGAATCTACCTTTTTCTCCGAATCCTTAAAGGTTTAGTAAATAGTAAAATAAATGATACAGTTACATAGTGTTAAGACATCTAAAGGTATAGTAAATAGTAAATAATATAGTTACAAAGTGTTAAGACATCTATCGGGTAAGGCTCTTTGGTTAAAGAAACAAAACACTAAACTAAAGGCGTTTTTGTAGAACAGTTAAAATACGTAATATGCCATGGTGCGTATTACCATACAAGCCATTCATTAATCATGCTATGCACTGAAAAATGAGCCAATTCAAGTTTTATCCTTGTAGCTTCAATTCAATTAAGGTTTCACTCAATCGACATCAATCATTACTACCAAATCTTTTGTTCTTGTAACCAGTGTTATCACTAGTGAAATCCAACTTTTGCCTTGTCCCATAAACAATTTTCAACACCTCTTGTTAAACTATAGGAAAGAGAGACATTAAGCTGAAACCATGTGTTTCTCAGACAGCACCGATGCTTATTTATATTGTGAAAAAAGAATAAACGGAAAAAATTTGATATGTACATAAATATATAATCTAGATATTGTTGATTATAAGATTTGTCCCTGATTTCTATAATTATAATGCATATAAATAGCAATCACCATATCAACAAGCATAACCACAACAATGAAGATGGAGCACAAAAAGCAGTCATCAATTTGGTATCAAAGTGATTCACAAAATTATTAAGAAAACCTAAGAAAAAACACAATAGTTGTGAAACAAAATTGGAATACAGTGAATCTGATAATTAACACACATTCAACCAGATCAATGCATTATTTTCAATATGCTACACTCATAATCTTCACCATCGTTACAATATAAAGAACTTTAATATCTTTATGTAAAACTGTACTCTCATTATGTATTTTTGGAAGTTTTTTATTTTAACCTCACTATAATTTTATTTTTTATTACAGGTGTATCTTGCTATTAAAACCAGGATTATGTATTTAAAAACAATCCCATAATTAAAAGGATTTGTTTCCTTAGAATTAACTCTACATTTCCTAAAATAAACAACAGGCTCGTGTATTTACAGGTCCAATGACCTCATCTTGAAATACAGAAGAAATATATTATTCTTTTTAAATCTGAGAATTTATTTTTTCATAATTTGAATAAAAGAATTGATTAACTCACTTCTTTGTTACTAGGATCTAAGGCATTGAGCATTTCTGCAAGAACATCCATGATGCCACGAGCATTTTGAATTTCTGTCAAACTGTAAAAGAAATATCGATTACACAATGAGAACAAAATAATGCATAATATATGGGAATCTGTACCAAAGATTATCCCTCACTATCATTATATGAAAATACCAATTAAAGTACATACTAAAAGAGACATGAGTTCATTAAATCAAATGAATGAAATTAAATTCATTCAGCTTATTTAATACCACATAGAAAGGCATTAATGAATGTAGAAACAGATACTTTTATATAAATTTGAGTCCTCTATCTTATTTAGCATATTTTTTTCACATTTCATTGGTTCCCCAAATACCATTAAACTTTTCTTGATTCCATACAGCCATCAAAAAGTACATTACATTGGCTAGTAACAAGAAAGAATATGGCTTTAAATAATACATCAGAACTGCAAAAAAAAAATTCAGTTTCCATTGGTTCCACAGATACCACCAAACTTTTCTGATTCAATACGATAAATATCCCGTACAGCCATCAAATAGCACATTGCCCGGTAACAAGAGAGAATATGGCTTCAAATGTGACATCAAAACCGCAAAATACTCTGCCATTATTAAAACTACCACAATGCACATATCATTCTTATGACTACACACACTGTATAACATTATGTAAAACATAATAAAAAACAATACAAAAATTGAATGACCATGAATATATAAGAATTAAGTCAAACTCCCTTCACATAAGAAAAAGGAATTTGGTCTATACCTTAGTGTAGGAAACTCAGACTCGGCAGAGGATTCAGCTGTGTCCTGACGAGGATCTGAATCACGTATATTTTGAGGGTATGATGCCAATGGCTGTGTTTGCGGAGGTGTGAATACAGGAGCAGATTGTTCCGATCTCTGAGGGAATACTGCCCCAGCACGCTGAAATAAACAAACCCTTTATATTTTAAACTAACATTGAAAAACAATTACATTCTAAAAGTTTTGGGTTAAATTTTGACTGCAACAATTCACACATATTTCAAAAACTAGATATAAGCAAGCAGATCAAAACAGTGTATGCAAAAAAGAAAAAAAAATACTAAAATATTGATTGTTCTGTAGAACAGCTTTCCTTCATTTTCACAATAGCAAGAGGAATACTTGGCAACAAAATCTCTATGTTAAACACTTCATACTAAACATTACCAACAGTTCCTGATAAGCAGCAAAATATTGTGGATATCTTGCCCTCGGGCCTCCAAATGCTTCTTGCCAAGTATCAATAAGAGTCAATATCTTCTCTTTGACATGAGAATCAGACTACAATCAGCATGAGAAATGACATCAACATATTTTACAAGAAAACAAAAAGATCAGAAAACTAAAAAAATATGTTCAAGAAATTATGCATACCTTTTTCTTCACTATTTTTACCATATCATGAAGCACGTCTCTCTCTGCAACATGCATATGAACAATATCTCCACAGTTTTTTATGATTGTCTCCAACAACTAGAATTCAGTAAACCAACATAAAACCAAATTAATTTTTTGAATAGTCAACATCTAGACAGTCAACCATACCCAAACAAGAATGAACCCTAGCTGAACACACATCATTTAAAAAGGTACCCAAGGTACTCTCAAAAATTAGTTTGCATTTCACACAAGCACTGATAAAAAACTTTACTTTTGATACAAGCATGAATGGAAACAAAGAAAAAGAGCAGCAACAGATCATCCCAAGAAGGATAGCTAAGAAGTAAAATCAAGCAATCACCAAGTGCTTATATTGGAAAATTTAGCTCCATTGTTCAAAATTTGGGCTAAGACGCAGTGAAACAAATCATTCGGTCTTTTACTGTCATACATCTCTCGGGAAATGTGTCTACTTAATAGTATATGTTGATGATATAGTCATACAAGAAATGATACTACTAGAATATCTCAACTGAAGGAGTACTTGTATAGACATTTTCAAACCAAGGATCTTGGAAGCCTCAAATACTTCTTAGACATTTAAGTAGCTTAGTCAAAAGATAGAGTTGTAATCTCTCAAAGGAAGTATGCTCCAGATATAATACAAGAAACAAGTATGATTGATTATAGATCGATAAACAGTCCTATGGACCCAAATCAGAAATTAACAACAGAAGAAGGTGATAGGATATAAAAAGATAGGTTTTAATGGGTAATAGGGGCAGGCAGAGAAAACAGTTTTAGGAATTAAATGTTGTTGGGTTGCCTTTATAAGAAGGCAAGGGGGGGTCTGGTAGAGGGGAGTTTTAGTTTTGTGAATTGTTAGACTAGAACATTGTCCAGTGGAGGGAGGAAAGCTCCCTTGGGGGTGATTCTTTGTATTCTGGTTCACTCATACATCAATAATACATTCTATTCAGTTTTGTTTTGTGTGTTCTTGACAGAAGGAGAGATTTGATTGGCTTCTTGACTAAAGAAGCCTAACAAGTTTGGTCTGCCCTACCGGATATCCTTAGGAGAGGACTGACAGATCAAGAGGGGATCAAGAAGGGATCAAGAAGTGATCAAGAAAAGGTGGAAGCATGGAAGGAAGAGACAATACCTTGGAGAGGAGGGCGAGCGAACAATAAATGTAGGTGGAAGAATGGAGAAGAGATATCCAAGAATTAAAAGAAATGTTGTAGGAAATCAAGATTCACATAAAGGGTTCAGAAAGAAGTGAGAAAGCTATCATGAAAGGAAAGAAAGATGGTTCAAAGGAAGAGTTGGAGGACGACAGGGGCAAAGGGCAATGGAAGTGGAGGAAGCAGGTAGAATTGCCTACTTTTGAGGGGATTGATCCAGGGGGAAGGATATCCAAAGAAAGTTTTTGAGATCCAAAACGTGACAGCAAGGGAAAAATTAAGATTGGCCTACACTAGCATGGGGGAGGCACAATCTATTGGCTCAGGGTCTGGAAAAATAAAACCAAGAACCCTTCTTGGAAAGAGTTGACAGAGGCGTTGATAAGGAGGTTTGGAGAAAGAGATAGAGGTTCTGTTTTTGAGAAGTTAGCCCAAACTGCAGATGTCACAGAAGCTTCTGCCCAGGGAGTGGCAAAAGCTAATGTTTCTAGGAAGGAAAGAGAAAGAGATATCAGTGCAGAAGACAAAAACTGAGGGAGACATTGTTGGTGTTGCTGCCCAAGAAGTGGCAAAAGCTACTGTTTCTAGAGGAGATAGTGGGGGAGGTTGTGATGTGTATGTCACAACAGTGAAGAAGGGTGAAGACAGAGGAAAGAAAGCAGAATATGGTGGGAACAGGGTGACTATTATGGTTGGAAATAAAGTAGAAGATGCAGCTATTTTGAGTGGAGAAAAGATATGGTTGTCACAAACATATAAAACACCAGAAGACCAATGGTAGGGATATTTCTTTGCAGGGCTGCAATTTAACATTCAAAGGAAACAGTTAGCTCAAGATGATGATGATGAAGAAATTGGATGGTCAAATCAACAAGTTCTTTCCTTTTTAGCTTCTAGGATGAACAAATCTGCGCAAGGAGAGCACTTAGCCAGTGTTGCTACTATAAAAATACAAAAAAAGGTTTTGGGGTTGGAAGAAGAGAAAAGAATTCTTGATCATTCATCAGAAAATAGTTAAAATCCAGGCCCATGTAAGTGGTCACCAGGTCAGAAGGCAGTATAGAACAATCATATGGTCCATGGGAATTCTGGAAAAGAAGCAACTCTTAAAGGAGTCAACAATTCTTTCATATAGACCACCACCCAAGCCTCCATATCTGAATTGGAGGGCAGCAGCTAGTGAGTTCCCTTCCTATGATGAAGATAAGCCATGGGAACAAGCATTACTATACCAACCTTGAGGACAAGGTTGTTTTGCAGCAGGGTGTAATGATAGGATATAATAAGATAGGTTTTAATGGATAATAGGGGCAGGACAGAGAAAACAGTTTTAGGAATTAAATGTTGTTGGGTAGTTAGAAGTGGGTTGCCTTTATAAGAAGGCAAGGGGGGGTCTGGTAGAGGGGAGTTTTAGTTTTGTGAATTGTTAGACTGGAACATTGTCCAGTGGAGGGAGGAAGGCTCCCTTGGGGGTGATTCTTTGTATTCTGGTTCACTCATACATCAATAATACATTCTATTCAGTTCTGTTTTGTGTGTTCTTGAGAGAAGGAGAGATTTGATTGGCTTCTTGACTAAAGAAGCCTAACAGAAGGTGAATTATTCTTCGATCAAAAGAAATATAGGACAGTCTCTTGACCTTTCATCTCCCTACTATATTAACTCTATCAATATAAATAGTAGAACATGAGAAGGATCCATTAGTCCCTCTAAATATATTTCTCGGTTTTTAATCTCAAGTAAAGGCAATAATAATATGCCTTATTTCTTCAACCAATGAACTGAACTAACTAATGGGCATCTATCATCCACCCATCTGATCATTGGATAATTGAAAGCAAATGGGGATAGAAGAAATTTTAAGTGAGTTGATACTTTCTTTCCCAAAAAGATAACAACATACGGAAGATAAATGTTGTTCAAATATTCTTCATTTCATTATTTTTTAACAACCTTTACCTACAGTTCCTGCATGCTACTATAATTCTTTAGTAATAAAAATCAGACAGTTGCCTATTTCAAATTCCACAGTATCAATCAACATGGAAAAGTTAAATTCAAAAAACCAGACAAACATTAAGTTTCCTTCTCATATAATAACTATTTTATATGATAATGAGTGGATATTGTTATTCCCGTATTTCAAAGCTTCGTATTGAAGGCATCTACTTACCAAGATGGTACAGAAGTATGTTTGTATGCACTCTCAACTAACAATAGCTTAAACCAAGTATCTATTTCAAACAAGAAGAATAAACATTTATTGTAAATTTTGGGTCCGTTATTTTTGAAAAATGCAATTTAAGCAAAGATCATAAATGTGTAAGAATCTAGAACAATGCTGACATCAGAGTTTAAACAGAGAGAAAAAGGTTGTATTACAACAATATTTCGCTTACAGTTAGTGCAAGAAGTTGAACTTTTGAATTTTTACTTCCAATCTTCTTCTTTATCCCTTTCACAACATCCTTTGCTTGCCTGTTAATCATAACCAAACATAGTTCTCAATATATGGAGACATAAAAAAGAGAAGATCCAAACATTATTAAATATTCTGATTCTAGTTTAAAACAGAATCATCCAGTTCATAGCTGTGTAAATACAAATCTTGCAGAAACACTAAAGATGCACATGTTTAAGACACTACACCTTGTTCTCCCCCTGAGCAAACATTAATATCACTCAGAATATACTTCAAACTGTTAGATATTCGTTCCAATTTCTAATACAGAACGTCAAAATTTTCAAAACTTAAAAAAACATACAAGAAAGAAGAGAGGTGTAAATTATGAAACCATAAGAATTGATATAAAGTTAGGTTAAGGATAATTTATGTTGCTCTGATTTGTAAACAAATTTAACCTTTAACCAACCATATTGCCAACTCGTTCATCCCTCGAATGACCAATTTGTATAAATGAAAACTTGCATAAACCAAAGTAACACGAAATGACACTTTCCGAACCAACTTCCATGTTATTAACTACAACCATTACAGAGTATGGAAAAAGTATCCTAGAAAGCTTATAATTTATATTAATTCCGTATATCGGATAACAAGTAAATTAGACGTCGCCTAGCATATACACACTCGTCCGAGTCACAAAGACTTTAGGAGAACCCACAGTAGCCATCAACTATCACTGGTTGATCAATTCAAAAGGCTTTACGAAAAACTCCTGATAACAATAACACTCGGCAACACCAATTTTGAAACAACAACTATCATATGGCAAACGGTTATCATTAGTAAACAGACCAAATCACTCCGAATCCCAGTTCAATTTTAACCAAGAACTTAGCTCACGCATCGATCGGAAAAGGCAATTTAACCTTGAACTTTCATTCCCAAAAAAAAAAACGATAAAAATAAAAAGAAATAAAAAAGAAAACAGTGCGTTTTGGATGCAACAGGAAAAAGGAGACATACCCAGGATCATGATTGAGCATGTCACAGATCTCGATGTTCATGGCCCAATCGGGCCCTATGAGCATGTCGCTCGTGGCGCGCTCGACCATGGAATTCACCATCTCCGTCGCCGACAAAGACGATTCGAAACCCAAACAAGATCAGTGATCCTCCGATGACCATAAACCGAACCACCGGCGCGATCGGAGAATGGTTCTGGCCTCTCTCTCTTTCTCTCTCTAAAGAAGACTAAGATTGGAGTTTAGTGGATTCCGTTGAGGAAAGGTTTGGTTGAGGTTAGAATTGGAATTTGTGGGAACAATTTAACATCGCCCTTATGAGAACATGCCACGTGTCCGCTGAGATGCGATCGCACCTGATGCCGTTGCTTTTGCCGACCACCTTTTGAATCAACTATTCGCACCTGCAGTTGCATAGGTCATCCTAGCATACCCACCTGCCTTTCGAAACTAACAGGAAATTAAATTAAAAAAGAATAAAGTGTGAGGTGATTAATCAACTTTATTGTCCAATTATAATCCAATTATTTAATTAGAAATAATTAGAGATGGTAAGGAAGAAGGCGACTTCATTATTCCATGTCTATTTTTATTTTTAGAAGAAAACATTACCCTGATCGGACAGATATAATATTTTTAATTAATTATTTTTATAAAAAACTAAAAAATTACAATAAAAAAAATATTATATTATCAAATATTTAATATAAAAAAATCTATGCGTATTTTTTAATATAAAAATTTAGAAAAAAAATTATAATTATATACACATTAAATTAGAGTATTAAATAAAATTTAAAAATATTTTTAAAAATTTTTAAAAATTTTTAAAAAGACACAAGTTTAAATATCTTTTAGAGGTTTCTTTACATTTCTTTTTCTAAATTTTAGTCAAATTCTACTTTATATACTAATAAAAATTATGTCAATTGAACATAATTACACATAAAACAAAAATCAAACTAATAATAATTAAAATTTAATTATAAAAGTTGAAAAATATAAATAATTATATAAAAAGTCAGTATTTTGTATTGTAAAAATAAAATAAAAATTATTGAAATCAATAGTACAAATGAAAACAAATATAAATTCAAGAGTAAAAAAGTACTTTAAAAATTTAAGAATAACTTTTCAAATTTCAAAGTATTCGAATATGAAAATTGTTTTAAAAAACAAAAGTTCTTCAAAACAAAAATTAAAGATAAAAAAAATGAGTTTTATATATTATTTGCTAAATTAAATGTTTATGTGATTAAACATTTGAAATTGAAACTCAAATATTTTTGTTAAAATTGTAATAAATAAAAATATTTGAAAAACATAAAAGTATTGAAACATAAAACTATTTGGTTAGCTGTAATTAATAATATACCATTTAATTGACGGTATATATCGAATTCGAAAAATGAAACATTATCCATACTCATTCTACTAAATAAATGTAAAATTTTTTTGTCAAAAACATAAACAAGTTCAAACAATAATTATAAACTAAACAAAGACAGTATTATGACCCTTCGGATTTAAATATACTTTTAATTCATTAATTTTATTAACATCTTTCAAATTTAATATTTTTCTTTAAAATTTGTTTGGTGTAATATAATATAATATAATTCAATATAATATAATATAATATAATATAATATAATATAATATAATATAATATAATATAATATAATATAATATAATATAATATGATATAATATAATATAATATGATATGATTCACTATAATATAATATAACATAATTTAATATAATATAATATAATATAATATGATTCAATACAATATAATATGATTCAATATAATACAATATTTATTTTTTTATAAGACAAGCTTGTCAATAGTATCATTAGTTTAGAAGTTTAAACAAACAAGATGAAATAAAAAAGTCTTAAATAAGTTTGTACAAGATAAGCGATTAAAACATCAAATGCTAGGTTAAAAACCTTACATCCAAAAGAATAGGTATTTACACACAACACATCTATAGATGACTTCCCAAGATAAAAGTCTAATTCACATATAGGACCAACTACCATACAACACTAGAAAAATAGAACAAGTAGAAACACAAATTCTAGAAACAAGGTTCTCAAATTATCCATCAACATAGAAAAACCTTAGGAAAGACATAGGAAAACAAGTAATAAGAGAGTGTATGTCAAAATACACCTCCCCCTCTTCTTCTTCATTTTCTTCAATTGCAACACCATCTTCCCCTATTCCTCCTACAACTTCTTCCATTTAAGTATTGTCTTCTTGAGCTATCTCTTCCTCTATTGGCTCATCCTGACCTTGATTTTCAGGTTCATCTCCTTCTTCTCTTGCTCTTTTGCTGCATTATAACTTGTAGGCTACTCCTCATTCTTCACTACAGTCGCATTAGCCTTCTCTATAAAGAAAAGGTTGTCCCTATGTGTTAGAAATAAAGAAGCTTATTTCTAACACCAAGAGGGGGGATGATATATAAAAAAAATGCACGTTTTTCAAATCTTTTGGAAAAGTCAGAATGTTCTTTAAACTTTCTTGTGCTGTAAGTAAAACTCGTATGCAATGAAATGTAAAGAGATAATGAAAGAGATACAAACAACAGATTTATATCGGTTCGACCTCAATGCCTACATCTAGTTTCTTCCAATCAACCTTAGATTGAAGGATATTTACTATAATAATTTAAGTTTTACACCAAAGGTTTTAAAGAGTTCTCACAAATGTAAACACCTTTCTCACTCACAATCAAATATAATAAAAAAAACACTTGCACACACAGAACCACACGTTCTTGCTGTAGAACCCCTTTGAGAAACAACTCTCAAAGTCTAAGAGCTCCTCACTATTCTTCCTATCACGCATGAACAGGGAAACAACACAATCAACGATTGTAGAAACCTTTTCTGATCACAATAGATACACCTCAATAGTGCGAATAAGATTAGTCAATCATGTTCTCAAATTTCCTCTCAAGAATCCTTCAAGTTTCTTCAAAATCTTCAAGTCTTGATTCTTAGAGCGTCTATGTAATCTGTAAAACTTTTCTCAGATCAAGAATATCAGATATGAAAATGTACAAAATGATCAAAAGTCACACAATCACAAGTAATGCATCAATTTATAGATTTCATCATATCAGACACAAAATAATCGATTACATTAGTAATGTAATCAGTTACATAAAAACCAGATGTAATAGAATTACAACTAACACATTCTTAATTGAATGCACAATTAATGTAATTGATTCACATTTAATGCTAGTCAAACATATTTAAAATTATTACCGTTATAGTTTTTATGACTAACCTGAAAACAATTTTCAAAATATAACAGACTTAATTGATTACATGTAATCAATTAAGCTAAGCACTTAAACAGATTTTGAAAATTTTTTCTCTTCAAAAATTCATCATAACACATTTGAAAATGTTATATGCAAAGACACGAGTTTTAATCGATTTAACAACTAATGTAATCAATTCAAACTTGTTGTTTTGCCACAGCTTAAAACATAACTTATCTGATGAACTTAATTCATTACAACAATAATGTAATTGATTAGATCATGCAGATTTGCTTTTGTGCTTGTGGTTTTCATCACACATAAACATACAATATGCATACAAAGATACAATCACATCATAATCACAGTAGTATGCATAACCAACAGTATGTTAACATATGCATTAATTAACAATAAGCATTTACATATTCACATATGTATTTCATCACACAGAAACACATTTATGTTGTGTAATGACAACATCTATGTGTTGTCATCATAAAAAACAAACACATTAGGTATTGAGTTCAATACTCACATTGCTTCCCCTATCAACAATCTCCCCCTTTTTTGATGACGCACAACCATGATCAATAAAACAACCATGATGTACAGTGCACAATCAGAGTTCAAATAGAGACATACAGACACATATATGTCATACAAATTCAACTATCTCAATCAAGTTCAATTATTTCTCCCCCTTTGGGCATTAGCAAAAAAGGAATTATTGCACAATGTATAATTGAAACATAATGATAGTGATACAATCAGAGATACATCAAAAAATATTATTCTCAAGATGCTCCCCCTGTCAGCATTATGTATTTCACATTATTATATAATTTCTTCCCCTTTTACATGTGAACAGGTATGTATCAGAATACCAAGCTCCCCCTATTAATATGCACTATTTCATATTTCAGTATCAGAATAACATGATAGAGATATATCAGAGCATGTATCATTCAAACAGTTCCAAGAAATGTATCAAAAAATATGACACATATCAGATCATTTCAGATACAGCTTGAAGCTAAACAATTTAGTGTTATTGTTCATAAACTCAAATAGACTCACAACGGATTATAGACAATGAGTTTTATGATGAATGAACACATATGAATTCAAACGAAATGGTTCAAAGTAAATGATTTAGTAGTTAAGAAACTTCAAACTAGATTGATGATAAGTAATCAATTATCATGTTTCCTTAATCAATTCAGTTTAGCAGTGTATTGAAAGTTCCATTTCTATTCAGTGATCAACTTATGATCAGTATAAAACTTGCATAAACTTTTCTTCTCAACTAGGTTGAGGGTTAGTCCATATACAATGTAATTATGAAATAAAAATCATCACAAATCAAGTATGAATATGCAAGAAAATGATATAACAATGAATGATTCATTTGCATTCATACAAGTGATATAATTGATTCAATGTTATTTAATGCAATTTTGATCCAGTATTCTTAGTTCATTCCTTATTGTATAAAATCTCTCTTTATTCAGAGGTTTTGTAAAAATGTTAGCCCATTGATTCAAGGTATCCACATATTCAATTTTGATTTCACCTTTAAGAATGTGATCTCTTATGTAGTGGTGCCTTATTTCAATGTTCTTGGTTTTGGAGTGAAAAGGATTTTTTGTTAAGTTTATAGCACTTGTATTATCACATTTTAGTGGTATTTGATCTAAATATACCATAGTCTTCTAGTTGACTCTTGATCCAGAGAGACTAAGCACAACAACTTCTAGCTGCAATGTACTCGACTTCTATGATGGACAGTGTCACACAAGCCTGTTTCTTTTAATGCCAAGACACTAGAGAACAACCTAGAAGATGACATATGTCACTAGTGTTTTTCTTGTCTAGTTTACAACCACCAAAGTCTGAATCACTGTAACCTTCTAGAAAAACATTTGAACCACTAGGATACCACATTCCAAGACTTTTGGATCCCTTTAGATACTTTAAAATCCTTTTCACAACAATAAGGTGTAATTCCTTTGATATAGCTTTTGATATAGTAAGGATACGGTCATACCTCTATATAACTTTTGATCCATAAAATTACCTTTTTCATTAAAATCAAGATAATAGTTTGTTGCCATTGGTGTGACAGCTTCTTTGCTTTCAAGCATCTTATACTTCCTTAGCATATCTGTGCAATACTTGGATTGGTGGATAAAAATGTCACTGTCATCTTGTTTCACTTGAAGTCCCAGAAAATAGGTTAGTTACCCCATTATAGACATCTCAAATTCATCTTGCATGGTCTTTGAAAACGTTTTGCATAAAAGTGGGTTAGTGGAACCAAAAATAATATCATCTACATATATTTGCACAAACAGTTTAACCTTTCCAGATTTTTTAATAAAGAGGGTTGAATCAACTTTACCCCTTATGAATTCTTTCTTGATTAAGAACTCACTTAGTCTTTCATACCATGACCTTGGTGCCTGTTTTAAACCATATAAAGGTTTTCTCACCTTGAATACATGGTTTGGATGCTCAAAATCTTGGAAGCCAGTAGGCTATTCAACGAATACTTCTTCCTTAATGTAGCCATCTAGAAAAGCACTCTTCACATCTATTTGATATAGTTTGAATCTCATCACAAAAGCAATGGCTAGAAGAATTCTTATGGCTTCCAATCTGGCCACTAGAGCATAAGTTTCATCGTAATGAATTCCTTCTTCTTGGTTGTAACCCTTTGCTACTAGTCTAACCTTGTTTTTTATTATCTCTCCAGAATCATCCATTTTGTTCCTGAACACCCAATTAGTACCGATTACTTGTTGAGTTTTCACCCTTGGAACAAGTTCCCAAACATTGTTCCTCTTGAATTGATTCAGTTCCTCTTGCATTGCCATCAACCAGTTTTAATCAAACAAAGCCGCATCAATATCTTTAGGTTCAATCTGTGACGCATGTGCAACATTCATGCAAAACTGATTAAGTTGCCTCCGAGTGGACACTCCTCTTGTGATGTCCCCAATGATGTTGCTGATAGACACATTTCTTGGAGTCTTCCACTCCTTCACAGCTTCAGATCTAGGAGGATCAACAACAACCTCTGGAGTTTCATTCTCTAGAATTTCTTCACTGTCTTCCTTTTTACCTATAGAATCCATGCATCTACCATTGTTGAGTACGAAGCACTTACTACCAAATATTCTTAGGTGTGAGATGTTTGCTTTTCTTCCCTTTAACAATTCGTAAGGTGTGAGCTTTAGCATGGATCTGACGATAGTCCTGTTGAGTACATAGCATGCAGTGCCGACTGCATATGCCCAAAAATACTTTGGCAAATCTCTTTCATTTAGCATTGTTCTTGCAAACTCTTCAAAGGCCCTATTTTTCCTCTCAACAACCCTATTTTGCTAAGAAGTTCTGGGTGCAGAGAAGTTGTGAGAAATCCTTATTTCTGCACAGTAGTCATCAAACAGTTCATTCTGAAACTCCCTAATATGATCACTTCTAATATACTTGATTTTGAGCTCCTTCTCATTTTGTATCATAGCTGCAAACTTCTTGAAAGCCCTGAAAGTTTCACTTTTGGGAGCAATAAAAAATGTCCACGTATAACGAGAGAAATCATCAACAATTACCAATCCATACAGATTTCTTGCAAGAATTTTGACTCTTGAGGGACCAAACAAATATGTTGAGATTGTTGATAGGGGGAGCACTGGTTTAGCTGAACCTATAATCTCAGAACTTTTGGTTTTTGATGATGACAACACATAATTAATAACACATGTATATTATGTGTTACATGTTCATTGCTTTCATGATTATGATTATATGAAAACATGTTTGTGTTATTTCTGTGATGATCATTGCATTTCACTATGATTATATATGAGATTTTATCTGTGAATGCATGACAAATGTTTTGGAAAAGAAAAACCACATGTATTTTTGTTGAACTTTAATTTGTGGTAAAACAACAGTTTTATGTCGGCTTCATTATGAAGTAAGTCAATTAAAACTCATGTCTTTGCACAAACTTTTTCAAAGTATACTGTGAGAATTTTTGAAGAGAGAGTTTTTCAAAACTGCATTATAGTGTTACAAAGTCGACTATGTGCGCAAGCCATTCGACTAAGTTTGTTACGTTTTGAAATTCTATTAATGCTTAACATGCCTAACGGTCATATTTTAATTTGGTTGACCAAGCATTAAATAAGTAGCTACTAACTGATCTAACTATCATGTTACATTCGACTCCATCAGTAGCTAAGTCGACTTGAGAGCGTCAGAACTGTGAAAAACTATAAATAGACACGAATTTGAATTTTGTAAGAAGCTTGGTGATTCTAACATTTTTTGTGATTTCTTTCAGATTATTGATCTCTTATAGAACGTGAAAAAGCTCCAAGAATAAAAAAGAAGACCGTGGTGTTCATCTTTTGTTGTTTCTTGAAGGGCAAGAATTGTGTGTTGTGACAGTCTGATAAATCTGCACTTTGAGGTGTTACCTGCGTGATCAGGATTCTCAATCTTTTGAAGATTGACGTGTTGCCCTGTTGTGATTACAGGAAGAAGGATGTGCAGCGTTCTTGACTTTGAGGGGTTGCTCAAAGGGTTGAAGACAGCAGGAGAAGGGATTCTTGTTGCTGGTCTCTTTTGTTATATGCCTATATTTTGATTAGAGGGTTAAAGAGTTGTTTTATATTTTTGACGTGTTGTTGCTATAAAAGCCTTGTTGTAAAAACCTTGATCATTATAGTGCAACTGCTTCCTGTGTTTGGAAGGACACTGGATATAGGCAAGTTGGCCGAACCAATATAAAAATCTGCGTTTGATTTCTCTTATCCTTCCTGTGACTTTATTCTGTACTTAGTCAACTTTATTCCACTACACTTAAAAGTATTTTTCCTTGCGTTTCAAGAAAGTTTTCAAGGAACATCCTTTTGCGAAAAGATTTTAAAAAGACTCTGATTTTAAGTTTAACCAACTCACCCCCCCTTTTGGTGTGAGAAACTAAGCCATACTATTTTAACAATTGGCACCAGAGCTGGTTTTCATAAGATATTTGAAAAACAAGTCAATTAATTTTTTCGTTAAGTTGACTGATCTTGAAAAATGGCTTTTAGTTCTCAAACCTTTGGTGAAGGTGCATTAACAAATAGACCACCACTATTTGCTGGTGAAAACTATGCTTTTTGGAAAATCAAAATGCAAATCTTTCTTGAATCCGTGTATAAAGGTGTTTGGGATGCAACCTTAAACGGTCCATTTGAGCACACTCATGTTGTAAATGGAAAAGTTGTTTTAAAAAAATTTTCTAAGTGGACTTAGGATGAAAACCGTAGAGCACAGTATGATGTTAAGGCCAAAAATGTAATTGCTTCTACACTAACTATGGATGAATTTTTCAGGATTTCACAGTACAAAACAACAAAAGAAATGTGGGACGTTCTAGAGGTCACTCATGAAGGTACAGACGAAGTCAAAAGGGCCAGAAAGAATTCACTGATACAAGAATATGAATTATTCAGAATGAAGGCTGGGGAGACTATTTATGAGGTGTAGAAAAGATTCACGCATATAGTCAACCACCTTATGGCTCTAGGGAAAGTTTTTGACAAGGAAGAGATCAACATTAAGATCTTGAAAAGTCTCAACAGAAGTTGAAAGCCGAAGGTCACAACTATTTCTGAGTCAAGGGATCTCACAAGTATGGATATGGCAACCTTGTTCGGTAAACTCAGGGAACACATGTTGGAACTTTGAAAGCTGAAAGAAGAGGAAGAAATTGAAGAAAAGAAGTCAATTTCATTAAAAGCCAGAAGCAGAAAAGCTTCAAAGATTATGCAATCTGAAGATGAATTAGAGGTGGAATTGGAAAACAAAGAGTTGATGAGCATGGTGGTAAGAAAATTCAATCCATTCATGAAAAACAAAACTTCATTTACTGACCATGCAGGTACTAGAAAAGGAAAGAAAGTTGGAAGAACAAATGTTGTCCAATGCTATGAATATGGAAAGGAAGGACATATTAAACCTGAATGTCCAGACCTGAAACTCAAGCATAAAGCGAGCAAAAGATTTCCTCAAGACAAGAGCAGGGAGCAAAAAAATGCATATATAGCTTGGGAAAACAGTGATACAAATTCTTTCAGTGATGAAGATTGTGATCGTGAAGAAGAATCCAACATCTGCTTCATGGCTGACTCAACAAGAGATGACTACGATAATGATGAAGAGTTTGAAAACGAGCCAATTGAGGTCAAGTATGACATGCTGCTTTATGCTTTTCAACAGATCCATGCAGAGGCAATGCGACTTTAGTATAAGGTTAATCGACTAAACTCTGATAGAAGAGATTATGAGCATATAATTAATAATTTGAGAAACTGAAAAATGAATTAGATATTGCCTTAAAATCTGAAAAAACTGTTATAATTGAGACGAAAACAGTGGAAAAGAAATGTGAAAAATGCCCTGCACATATAGAATAGATTGATTACTTAACTAACACATTAGCTAAGTTTACTCATGGTAAAAACAATTTAGATGTTGTTTTAAGGACATTAGGTAGAGCAATGTATAGACAGGGAATAAGATACAAAGCTTAAAGTAATAGGACAAATATAAAGAAATTTGTTGATATAAGCAAACCTGTTGCACATGCATGTTTCTACTGTAATAATATTAGGCATACTGTTAGAAACTGCTATTATAGAAAGGTTGGTGTTCCTAAAGGAATATACAGATGGATTCCCAAGGAAAAACTTTCTGCAATTAACAAGCAAGGACCCAAATTGAAATGGGTACCAACATCGAAAAATCTCAATTTTTTTCAGGATAGCAGATGCTGCTGTAGCACTGCATAACTCAAGGATGAGCTAACTTGATGATATCAAAGTTCTTGAGTATCTACAAGTGGTAACGATTATTATTTCATTGCATCATGCATGATATTTGTTTGAATGATTGTTTGATGGATGCATGATTGTTGATTGATTGATTGAGATTGTTTTATGTGAAAATATGTTTGCCCGAATTTTAATCGATTGGATTAAGTGTGTAGCGATTATATGTTGTAGTATGAGTGTTTCTGTTTTTGAAATTGCTGTCATAAAGAAGTCGACTTTAGAATTAATGAAACCGATTAAATATCTCTGTTTATTTGAAAATTTAAATGGGCCTATTTGTGATTATTGGTTTGCATCCTTATATATGTTTATCTACATTGACTCTATTTCATACAAAGTAATACGCAAAACCCTTGGTTTTGTCAAAGAGTCTCTACATTTTTTACAAAGTTGTGCAAGATGGCCGCCTCATCTTCTCGCCCAGGAAAGCGTTATGCATCTTCTAGTAGAGAAGCTAATCCTTTTGGTTGGTTTAGTGATGATGATCAACGCATTGATTTCATATGCCAATGGGGGTTCAAAGAAGTGATCAGACACAAGTGCTTAAGCATTTCGTTTCTTGAAGGTTTCTTATTTCAAGAATGGTTGGAGAAAGCTGGTCTGACCAACTTTGTTGAACTTCAGGGGGACTGTTATCCAAACCTTGTGAAGGTATTCTATTCAAATTTGAAAAAGAAAGGAAACTTTCTCATGTCCAGAGTAAAGGGTATGGATGTCAGCATTGACAATCTCATCTGGAAATATGTTGTGAGATTTCAAAAAGAAGGACTGAAGGCACATCAAGGCATACCAGGATTCAACAAAACTGATATCTATGATACTTTCTTGAAAAATCCTGACATGGTAGGGAATTATGAATCCTTTGATATTAAAAATCTAAGCAAGAAGGAATGCTTGTGTGCATACATGATCACCTGGATTCTACTTCCAAGGGGTGAGGATCGATTCTTACTAAATGGTGAAGATGTGTACCTACTGTATGCATTGCAAATTGGTACTCAGACAAATTGGTCTTCTGTGATAGGTGATTACATGTTAAAGATTGAAAAATAGAAGGAGTATCACCTACCATATGGTGTTTTCATTAGTAAGATTTTGAGAATGCAGAATGTGGACATCACACATGAAAGAACAATTGCTGCAATAAGAAGAATGTTTTAGAAGTGTTGTTCTTAGACTCCGTGGGTTTCCGAAAAGGAAAAGAAGGCTGTATTTTCAAGGATGAATATATTCCTGATACTGATGAAATGAATCCTATAAGTGTTGACTCATCAAGATACAAGTTTCAACCTCAAACAAGATTCGAAGAATTTGTTGATGAAAGGTTCAAAAGGCTTGATGAGAAAATGATGATGCTTCAAAGATCATTCACTGAGCTACATCGATAGATGGACTATGCACTGAGAATAAATGCTTTTGGAGACATTTCTGTAGATGATTCTGAAAGTGAGAAGAACAGTGTTGAAGAAAAGATTGTAGAGTCATCTGAAACAGAATAGGGGTCTTGTGTTTACAATCCAGTGTCATGAGTTTTGTTTGTTTAGTTTTAGTTTGCTTGCTTGGATGTTTTGAGTGTTTCTTTTGCAATTGATGGCTTTCTATGCCACATCTGTTTTGTTTTATCTGATTGTAATTCCAATTTAAAATCAATGAAATCATATGTTTGTTTCTATTAATCAGTGTTGTTAATGTGACTTAAATTGATTAAAGTCGATTGTTTTATGTATGAAGTTGAATATATTTTTGGTTACTATTGCATTCATACATTTGCACATACATATTACACCTGTAACAATTCATGTATCTCTTTGATTCTAAAATGCTTCATCCAGAAGGGTCTTGAAAGGTTTTTGCAGGAAAATTACTCCCAGGATGAATAAAACTGGAGATTAAACTCAAAGGAAAAGCAATGAAGTCGATTACGACTTTAGGACAATCGATTATGTTTAACAGAGGTTAAAATTCCATAATCTGGAATTTTGTTATCTTTTATATTGATTATATACTGTTAACTGTTTCATATTCTATATATCTCTATGCTATGATTAATGGAAATGATTGATAGATTATATTGAGTTTGTTGAATGATATTGTATCATTGCTGCATTGATGTGTTTGCACCATTTCTGAACTGATACAATACTGTCATATGCTAAGATATGCTCTAATATAATATGTGCATACTGCATCGTGCATTTGGGTTTTGAATATAAAACATGCATAATGTCAAGGGGAGCATTGCATATTCTTTGAGATATTTCACATGCCTACATCTAAGGGGGAGAGTATATCTTTCACATGTGATTATCTGTGACAAGGGTAGCATCATTGTTTGTCTTTTATGTTTAACTGATGCATCTCTGTATGACTGATTATCTGCATATCAATACCATTATGTTTATCTTTTTTGATAATGCCCAAAGGGGAAGAATGATATTGGTTTATATTTGATTGATAATCTGCATTGATATTTCATTTGTACAACATGGTTGATTATTAACCATGGTTGTGCATCATAAAAAAAAGGGAAGATTTTGATATTGTTGATAGGGGAGCACTGATTTAGTTGAACCTACAATCTCAGAGCTTCTGGTTTTTGATGATGACAACACATAATTAATAACACATGTATATTATGTGTTACATGTTCATTACTTTCATGATTATGATTATATGAGAACATGTTTGTGTTGTTTCTGTGATGATCATTGCATTTCACTATGATTATATATGAGATTTTATCTGTGAATGCATGACAAATGTTTTGGAAAGAAAAACCACATGCACTTTTGTTGAACTTTAATTGTGTGGCAAAACAATAGTTTGAAGTCGACTTCATTATGAAGTAATAGTCGATTAAAACTCGAGTTTTTGTACAAACTTTTTCAAAGTGTGTTGTGAGAATTTTTGAAGAGAAAATTTTTCAAAACTACATTATAATGTTACAAAGTCAACTATATGCGCAAGCCATTCGACTAAGTTTGTTACGTTTTGAAATTCTCTGAATGCTTAACATGCCTAACAGTCATATTTTAATTTGGTTGACCAAGCATTAAATTAGAATCAACTGCATTAATTGTGTAATCAATTATTTGCTTTGATTGCTACTAACTAATATAACTGTCATGTTACATTCAACTCCATGAGTAGCTAAGTCGACTTAAGAGCGTCAAAATTGTGAAAAACTATAAATAGACGCGAATTTGAATTCTATAAGAAGCTTGGAAATTCTAACGATTTTTGTGATTTCTTTGAGATTATTGATCTCTTACAGAACGTGGAAAAGCTCCAAGAATAAAAAAGAAGACCATGGTGTTCATCTTTTGTGGTTTCTTGAAGGGCAAGAATTATGTGATGTGACAGTCTAATAAATCCACACTTTGAGGTGTTACCTGCGTGATCAAGATTCTCAATCTTTTGAAGATTGGTGTGTTGCCCTGTTGTGATCACAGGAAGAAGGACGTGTGACGTTCTTGACTTTGAGGGGTTGCTCAAAGGGTTGAAGATAGCAGGAGAGGGGATTCTTGTTGTTGGTCTTTTTTTATATGCCTATATTTTGATTAGAGGGTTAGAGAGGTGTTTTATATTTTTGACGTGTTGTCGCTATAAAAGCCTTGCTGTAAAAACTTGATCATTATAGTGCATTTGTTTCCTGTGATTGAAAGGACACTAGATGTAGGCAGGTTGGTCGAACCAGTATAAAAATCAACGTTTGATTTCTCTTATACCTACACTTTTACATTCAAGTCGACTATTCTATACTTCGTCAACTTTATTCCGCTGCACTTAAAAATCTTTTTGCTTGCGTTTCAAGAAAGTTTTCAAAGAACATCCTTTTGCGAAAAAGATTTTAAAAAGACTTTGATTTTAAGTCATACTATTTTAACAAAATCCATATGCAAAAGTTCAAGAGGTCTAGTGATAGACATCTCTCTTTTGTTTTTAAAGGATGTCTTTGTTTGCTTCCCTTTTTGACAAGCGTCACATAGTCTATGAGATACATATCTTATGTTTGGAAGGCCAACAACAAGGTTCCTAGAAACAAGTTTATTCAACTGTGCCATGTGAATATGAGCAAACCTTTTGTGCCATAGCCAAACATCATTCTCTTTAGATAGTAATCATACATCAAATTTAAATGAGGTTTTCTTAAAATCAATCATGTAGATGTTATTGTACCTCGTTCCTATTAACACAAGTTCAACTATAGAGCCATTGCTTATGAGACAGTGATTAGGTTCAAAAGTTATTTTTAGCCCTTTGTCATAGAGTTGACTTATGCTAAGTAGGTTGTGTTTCAGACTTTCAACAAGCAACACATTCTGAATAACATATGAAGAGGGTTTTTGGATTTTACCAATTCCAATTATTTTACCCTTATTATTGTCACCACAAGTGACATGACTGCTTGTCTTGTTAGAGAGGCTTGTGAACTTGTTTGGATCGCCATGCATGTGTCTCGAACACCCACTGTCTAGGTACCACATGGATTGTTTCTCTTCATGTTCAGAACTTGTTTTGGTTGTGTTTGACTTAGCCATCATACTGAGATCATCAACCTGCAAATCTTGTTCCTTGTTGATCTTTCGATCATCCTTGAGATCTATAGGATTCTTCTTCATGTTCAAGAACCTGGTGAATTTTTCTGTCAGCACATTTGTTCCCTTTTCATTTGTTTCCAGAGTGTTGATGCCAATTTTTCCTTGTGAAGATTTTTGTAATATTCCAGTTTTAAAAGACTCATTAAAACCATTAGTGACAAAAATGAATTTTTTATTACAAGTAACATGCACAAAGTCATATTCAAATTCACTCTTCCTCAGTATTGAAGAAACAGAGGCCATCAAGATCAATTAATCGATTTCACAAAAAGGGTAATCGATTATTTTTTCAAGTAATTTTTGAAAAACCAACTCTGGTGCCAATTGATAGAAATAAAGAAGCTTGTTTCTCAACACTAAGAGGGGGGGAGGGGGGTGAATTGGTGATTTCTAATCTTTTTGCAAAGTTAGAATGATATTTAAACTTTTTTGTGTTGTAAGTAAAGCACGTATGCAATGAAATTTAAAGAGATAATGAAAGATATACAAAGAACAAATTTATACTGGTTCGGCCTCAATGCCTATTTCCAGTTTCCCTTCCAATCAACCTTAGATTGAAGAATCTTTCACTATAATGATCTGAGTTTTACACCAAAGGTTTTACAGAGCTCTCTCAAATGTAAACACCTTTCTCACTCACAATCAAATATAATAATAAAAACACCTGCACACACAGAACCACACGTTCTTGTTGCATAACCCCTTTGAGAAACACCTTTCAAAGTCTAGGAGCTCCTCACTCTTCTTTCTGTCACTCACGAACAAGGTATAACAGCACAATCAACGATTGCAATAACCTTTTCTGATCACAACAGATACACCTCAATAGTGCGAATAAGATAAGCCAATCACGTTCTCAAATTTTCCTTTCAAGAATCCTTAAAGTTTCTTCAAAATCTTCAAGTCTTGATTCTTGGAGCGTATATGTAATCTGTGAAACTTTTCTCAGATCAAGAATATCAGATATGAAAATGTACAAAATGATCAAAAGTCACAAAATCACAAGTAATGCGTCAATTTATAGTTTTCATCACATCAGACGCAAAATAATCGATTACATTAGTAATGTAATCGGTTACATAAAAACGAAATGTAACAAAATTACAACTAACACGCTCTTAATTGAATGCATAATTAATGGAATCGACTCACATTTAATGCTAGTCAAACATATCTAAAAATATGACTGTTATAGCTGTTATGACTAAGTTGAAAATAGTTTTCAAAGATAACAAACTTAATGGATTACATAAAATGTGTAATCGATTAAGTTAAGCACTTAAACAAATTTTGAAAACTTTTTCTCTTCAAAAACTCATCACAACACATTTGAAAATGATATATGCAAAGACACGAGTTTTAATCGATTTAACAACTAATGTAATTGATTCAAACTTGCTATTTTGCCACAGTTTAAAATATAAGTTGTCTGATGAACTTAATTGATTACAAAAATATTGTAATCGATTAGATCATGCAGATTTGCTTTTATGCTTGTGGTTTTCATCACACAGAAACATACAGTATGCATACAAAGATATAATCACATCATAATCACAGTAGTATGCAGAACCAAAAATATGTTAACATATGTATTAATCAGCAATAAGCCTGTACATATCCACAAATGTATTTCATCACACAGAAACACATTTCTGTTGTGTAATGACAACATTTATGTGTTGTTACTATCAATGGGTTGTCATCGTAAAAAACAAACACATTAGGGACTGGGTTCAACACTTACATTGCTCTCCCTATCAATACTATGTCATGATACAAACAACTTAACTTGCTCTGGAGTGATGTGGATTGGTCTATTATACCTCAGTTGCTCAAAGAAGTCAAAGAAAATCTGGTGGAAGGAAATTTAATCCTAGTGTGAAGCTGCTAACTACTATGTTGCATGTAACTAATTCTGGCCATAACTGAGTCGATTATTGCTTGTTATTGATGACATAAAACTTCAACTGATGGTGAGATAAAATCGAGTTAGCCTTATATGTTGTCCTTGCATTCATTAGTTTTAAGATATGCATAATTAGGGTAGGTGATTAGCACTCAGTCATAATATTAGTTTGTTGAATTAATTCATAGCCATGGATTGTGTCTATTTGTTTGAATTGAACGAGTAACCCTCCTACATTTTTTATGATTTATTTTCATTAGTTTATTACAGTGTAATTACTTTGATTTAAGTTTTATTGTCTATGATTTATGTTTTCAAAAGTCCCTTAAAAACATATAAATTTCAATTAATGAACTCACATAACAATATTCCTTGGATTGACTTAGGTTGACCTCTATAGTGTATTAGTAAAGGAGGATAATTTAGGTTTATTTGATTAGGCTCATGCGAACACAAAAAGGCCTCTATTAATAGGCCCGAGTAGACCTTAGGCGAAGGTCAAGCCGAGTCAACAGGACCCTAGGTCGAGGTGAGTTGATAAGTTGAAAGGTTGGACCGAGTTTTTTGTTACCAATGTGAAGCATTGTTGCTTTGAAGTAATTTTGATGATGATGTACTTAAAGACTTGATGACTTAAAGAACCTATATTGTAAATTTTAAAAGCACTTTTTGTAGAAATCATTTGTATAGGAACTATTTTACAATTGTAAGCACTTAGAAGTTTTATAAATTAGTGATTTATTACAGCAATAATTGATTATCACAGGGGATAATTGATTATCACAGGTAAAAGTGGAAAAGGGTCCATCTTGGAAATATCGATTATTATATGGGATAATCGATTATCACCATAAGTTTTGATAATGTCCAGGGTTCGACAATAATCGATTACCACTAAGGATTATCACTTATTATGTTTTCAAAAACCCATAACGGCCTGAAATAATCGATTATCACTTGTGATAATTGATTATCACTGGCAGTTGAGAGTTGTTTTTTCATTTTCTGACCCCTAGCCTATATATAAAACTCTCCTAAATCTTTTACAATCACCAAAACCATTTGAGAGCACAAAATTGTTCTGAGGAAATTCTCTTGTTTAAGTGTGAGCTAAATCAAGTCTTGTGAAAATAGAAGCTTGTGGTTAGTGTGTCTAAAGGTGCAAGCGGTTCTCTTTAAGTTGATTCAGTTGGTATTCATTCCATCGTGTGTCAAAGGAAGGTGTTTTCTGTTCTTTTTATTATTCTCATTGTAATCTGAAACTGATTTCTAGTGAAATAGGTTAATCACTCTTTATAGTGATTAATGACTGGACGTAGAATCTTCTGATTAGAACCAGGATAAAATCATTTGTGATTCTCTCTATCCCTTCATCATTTTATTTATAAACTGATCGATAATATTTCTAAAAGGAAACCAAAATTTTAAAAGAACCAATTCACCTCTCCCCTTGGTTATTGACCGTTTACATATTCTTTAAAACATTCCACTGCGTGATACCAATCTCAACATTTTCCTAAAGTCGAAAGATCAAGCTGAGTTAGTCGAACTCATACTAATCACTAGTGCAGAAAGGGCTTTAGACGTCGGTTATTTTGGACTTTTAACGTCACATATGGAACCGACGTCTATTTGGCTGACGTTAATGAGACGTCGGGTAGGGACAACCAACGTCTATGTAGACGTCGGCTGTGTATATCATAGACGTCTACATAGACGTCGGTCCTAGTTACAATAGATGTTTATATAGACGTCTGACGTGTCCAAAAGCGACGTCTATAGGCCCTAGAACGTTTTGTCCACTATAACTCAATGGACGTCTGTTTGTGCATTAAACCTAAGTAATGTTCAATAAAAAATATAAGTCTTCCTAGTTCCAGTTTTGCAGAAGATAAGTTGCCCACTCTTGCCTTAGCTGCTTTATTGTGTCTTCGGGTATAGGAGATGAACTCTTGAAGCGCTGCACAATTAAGAAAGATTCATTATGGTTTGATATATGTTCAAAGATAAATTTGATTTGTTATGTTTTGAAGGTAAGCATTATTACCTCATTCCAGTCATCTGTAGCCACATTCCGATGAATCTAGTTACTTATTACACTAAAATGACAAACTAAATATAGTCAAGAATTAAGATCATTGAATAACATAGTAAATGAATTAAAACTATAAATGCACCCAACATTTGGATACATGACTTGATTTAGATGACCTCGAGATTTACCCATTACTCTATTTACATTAGAAACACAAACTAATATTAACAAAACTATCAAATCATAAAAAATTAAGGTCAACATGAATTTCAAAGTCATTTTTGGCGAAACACTTACCCTTGAAGCACGTTTCTCAAGTCATTTTTCATTTTCCTTTGCAGCGAACATAAAAGTACAACTGTACATTGTTTGGGAATGAGGACCAACAGCTGCCAGTGAGCCCTGTGTTTGGAACATCATAAATAGTTAGTAAACTAATTAAGTAAACTTTAATTATCTTTTACATAAAACAACACATACCTATCAATGTATGGCACAAGGTATACATCTCTGTTTGACTCAACCATCCATGTTTGCAAATAATTTTGTTTGCTTTCAATTGTGTTACCAGAACGTTGAATGGTCTAAGGTTCAACAAATCCGTAAATGGAGACCGACCTTGGTCTACAATGACTGTGTCCATGTACCTATAACAACAAAGTTAAGTTGTTAGAAACTAGTAATCTAAATAAAACTATTATGGTAGAAAAAATTAACTATCTTACATGCACCATAGTTGAATAATGGAAATATTCAACATCCTGTCTCCCATAATGATCTCGGATACATCATTGAATGTGATATATACTGGCATATGGGCGGGGAGACCAAATACTCTGAAATCCTAGTATATTTGTATTGAGCCTTTGTTGAACCTAGGAATTCTTGAAATTAGTTTTGCTATAGGATCATCCTCCTCTTCAGCCATGTCATCGTCTTCAGGTATCGGTGCCTCATGCATCGGCTGCTATTGAGGACGTGTGAACTGAAGATAAGAATTTCAAAGTTATCAATACATATATTTAAATGAAAATATATAATTACTAATGATTAAAATATTATACCTGTGGTGTAGCAATGTGTGTGATGATCAATGCTCTAGGCCAGGCTATAAAAGTTCTTATGGCCTCCCCAACAAACTGAACTTCTGGAGTGGGTACAGGAACCTGAGCCTGGGGATCCCGTATGTTGTCAATCATGGCACGCACGTGCTGGGATAATATGGGAACACCATGAATAGTCTGGCCTCCCTCAACTACTCGTCCGACAACCACAATGCGTGGGGGATCCCCATCAACCAATAACTCATACTGAACACTATACTCAGTAGGTTCTACAGTGGAGCAGGATCCTCTAGTGCTGACACGAGGTGGTGTGGGACCTTCAGTGGGAAACCCCAAGGAGCCCTGCATCATGGATTTCATCTTCTCTTCAAGCGCTCTTTGTATTTATTTTTATTCTTGTAGCTACTCATTGAATCGTTCCTCCATGTTTCTCATTCTTTGGCGAAGTTTTTCCTCCCACTGAAGATCCATCTGCCTCAAGGCCTCCTGATTCGTTGATTGAATGGTTTTTTGTACAGGGCCAAAGTAGTCATGAAGACCAATCGCCCCAGGAACTCCACGTACACGTCTTGGGTGCTCTTGTTTTCCAATGGCCGTTGTTAGAATGTCGTCCCCACCTTGGGCAGTAAATGTTCCATGTGTCTGCTACTCAACCAACTCATCCTACACATAAAAAAATAAAAAAACTGTTACTTAAAAGACATGGTATGATAAATACACAAGCAAACAATGTTTACAATTTCAACTTACAATTCTCTGTGAGATCAATGCAGCTGAGGCAGATGTCATGTTCCCATCTGATTTCGTCCGAGCAACCTTCCACATCTCGTACCTTGTAGACTCAAGCCCCAACTCATCCGCTCGAATCTTTTTAATTTTCTTCTCAAGTTTCGTATAACCACCTCGTGGTAACAAGTGTGGTGCATCATTTAGCCTTTGCCTTCCTTGGGCGGCTAAACTTTTACCCTGTAAAACCATGTATATTCATAACTATATAATAATAAAAAATCCTTTTAAGACGTTGTATGTTAAGATAAATACCTTCCATTCCTCACTCTCTCTAGATGCATGAAACTGCATCCACTCTTCATCTGTGAAGGAATAATGTTGACTTGGATTCTCATGTTGTCTGTCTCCAAACACATACAGACGTGTCAGCCTTGTCTTGAAATCCCTCTATCTCTTCGATATATGCCGATATATGCGATAACACTTTCTTTCTCATCAGAAGTGTGTTTGGAACATCATATTTTAACTATTTAAAACAAACAACATGTTAATGACATAATAAGATCAAAGAAATAAGCATATGAAATTTCTTTTAAGTAAACATACCTGACAATCTTGCCATAAGAGGTTCTTCTCCACCAAGTTGCATGAAGGATAGAAACATGGGTTTTTGCTAACTTACCCAGATAACTATTATACCTATCAGCATTTGACCCTGATGCCACACCTGATCTGGGGTCAATCTCAAGATGTCTCCTCTTCCCATCAACCTGTCTGGATGTCACTTCTGCCAATCATGTCACGCCTCGTGTACATCTGGTCTGTCCTGATGTTGAGTCTGAGGTCGACATACTTGAAAAATATATACAAGGTTAGTACTAATTCAAATATGCATCCGAATAAAAGTACATATAAAGTCAAAACAGAAAAATAGACGTTACTTATTAAGATATTGTTTTCTCCCAGATCCCTTAATTGTGATCACTACGAATTGCATGGATGTCATCGACAACGTCATCAACTGAGTCTTCATTGGGTCTTGATGCGGCATATGTTGTCTCAAGTATATCAAGAGATTCTTCATCATCATACACGTGCATGTTTTTTCCTTCCAAGACCACTGACCATTTTTGATTCACTGGATCACTTACGTAGAATATTTTCCTTGCGTGACTAGCCATAATAAATGGTTCATCAGTGTAATTCACCTTATTAAGATCTACCAATGTGAAACCAGAGTCATCTGTCATGACACCAGAATTTATATCAACCCATTTACACTTGAAAACTGGGACTCTAAACCTGACATAATCCACCACCCGTATTTCTTGTATTATTCCAAAATAACTCATTGATGTAGTGATTGGATTTTTGTCTTTAGAACTAGAAAAGTGCATAGACTCAGCTTGTAGTGTAACCCCACTATTTTGAACTCTAATTTTGTCATCTTCTTCATTTGTCTAAAAAGAAATATTGTTTATACAGTACCCACCATATTTAATGACATCTGTGTTCGGCCCACGAGATAACCTCAATAGAGTTTCAGAAACATGTGGAGTCGCATAAATCTTTTTCTTAAACCATTGTAAGAAGGTTTTGACATGTTCATTAAGATGCCCCTTTTCACTCATTCTTGGGTGTGATGCCTTTATTTCATTAACGTGTTCATAAATGTAAGGAATCACATCATTAGTGTTGTTTAAGATGTACAAATGAGCTTGATCAACTTCTTTTCTACTAACACTTTGAATCCTCACACCACGAACACACTTACCTTCACATTTTCCTTCATGTCTGCTCTTGGGAAGACCCACTGGTTCACAACTTGGCATATAACTTGAACAAAATTCAATGGCTTCTTCTGCAACGTATCGCTCTATGATTGAAGCTTCTGGTCGATAATGATTCTTGACATATCCCTTTAAGATTTTCATGTATCTTTCAACAGGGTACATCCACCTTAATAAAACCGGCCCACATATTCAAATTTCTCAGACTAGATGAACAATCAAATGAACCATGATATCAAAAATAGAAGGTGGAAAATACATCTCCAATTCACATAGTAGTCTTATTCCTTCATTTTCCAATTTATCTAAACCTCGAGGGTCAACAACTTTCTTGCAAATGGCATTAAAGAACAAACACAAACATGTCAGAATACCCCTAACAGAAGGAGGTAATATGCCTCGAATAACAACTGGTAAAAATTGTTGCATCAATACATGACAATCATGAGACTTTAAACCAACTAACTTTTGCTCTTGCATGAAAACAAGGTTACTAATATTTGAAGAATAACCTTGTGGAACCTTCACATTTCTTAAAGAGTTACAAAAATTTTGTTTTTCTTTTTTAGAAAGAGTGTGACAGGCTAGGGGTAGATAGGTGCGTCTTCCTATTGTCTGTGGATGTAACTCTGTTCGGATTCCCATTGCAGCCAAATCTTGTCTTGCTTTTATTCCGTCTTTGCTCTTCCCTTTCATGTTTAATAAAGTTCCAATGACACTGTCACAAACATTTTTTTTCTATGTGCATCACATCAATACAATGTCTAACATCAAGTTTACACCAATATGGAAGATTAAAAAATATTGATCGTTTCTTCCAAACATTTTTTGCAAAGGTACTTTTATGGTGTTTTCTGAACACAATATCAATGTTTTTGACTTCGTTGTACACCTCTTCACCATTCCGGGGTCTGGACACAACCTCATCCTCAGCACTTCCATTGAATGTTTTTTTCAATCTGTGATAAGGGTGATTGCGAGGAAGGAATTTCCGATGTCTTGTATATACCGTCTTTTGACCATGCTTCAATTGAAGGTAACTAGTGTTTTCTTCACAAATCGGACATGCAAAATGACCTTTAACACTATAACCGCTCCAGTTTCCATAGGCTGGGAAATCATTTATCGTGCAAAACAACATTGCACGCAAACAGAAATTTTCTTCAACATCTGAATCGAACACTTCAACACCTTCTTCCCACAACAATTTCAAATCATCAATTAAAGGTTTCAAGTAAACATCAATGTCATTGCCAGGTTGTTTAGGACCTGATATCATCATTGACAACATCACATATTTTCTCTTCATGCACAACAAAGGAGAAAGATTGTATATCATCAACATAATTGGCCATGAACTGTGTTTGCTACTTAAGTTCCCATAAGGATTCATACCATCGGTTGCAAGTGCAAGTCTTAAGTTTCTTGGATCTGCACCAAATTCTGGAAATGTTTCATCGATCTTCTTCCACTATGGTGAATCAGTTGGGTGTCGAAGAAGATTATCGCACTTTCTTCCGACAACGTGCCATCTAAGGTTCTTTGCATCTTCTTTAACAGAGAACATACGTTTCAACCTAGGTATTATAGGCAAATACCACATCACCTTAGTAGGTGCACCATCATTACCTTCATCAGCAGTGTTTCTGTCAGATTTCTTTTTAAAACGGGTTAAACCACATGTTGGACAATACTTTAGCGAAGCAAACTCCTTTATGTATTAAGCATAATCATTAGGACAAGCATGTATCTTTTGATATTCAAGACCCATTGGACATAAATTTTTTTTGGCCTCGTAATTACGAATAGGTAGAGTATTATTTTCTGGAAGCATCTCCTTCAACAACTCCAACAACTCTGTGAAACTTTTATCGGTCCATCTGTTCCTTGCTTTTAAACTAAACAACTTCAAAGTTGCAGAAAGACGTGTAAAGTTCGAGCACCCTGGGTACAACGGTTGCTTTGAATCATTGATAAAAGAATCATACAAATTAGCTCTTCCAAAGTTATCTTCACCAACATCACGTATCATGTCCTCTAAATGATCAGTCATCCATTCTTTCACATAATTCGTTCCTCATGACGTGGTAGGTTGGTCCAGTACTTCTTCATGCCAAGTCCAAACGATATAACTTCTCAATATGCCGAACATGAATAGATGGTCATGCAAATTGCTTAAGTGTTGTCGTATTTGATTAACACAATGAACACAAGGACAAAAATATGTCCCGTTCACAAACTTTGCATTTTCTTGAACATATTGCAAGAACACCGAAACACCTTTCTCATATTCTTCAGAGATGCGACGTTCATTCATCCAGCTTCGATCCATACTATGTTCGTAACATACTTCATCAATTTCAATTTTTTAACTCTCACAAGGTTAGGCCCTACCCATTCAGAAAAATTATATTTCATAAATTGCTAAGACATGTGCAAAGAAGTCTACATCATAAATTTGATAAGATTTCGGCAGCATTTCGCATTGGTCTCTGAAATACACGAAATGAGAGTAGTCAAGGATGACCACAATCAAATATGCATCCGGAGAACAACACAAATAATGAACCGAAATTTCATCAATCTTATGCATAAACTCCAACGTACATGTTATAGCAAATTTATGAAAAATAATTTTCCCAAACTGTCCAATCGGACAATTCAAAATTTAATACAAACGATTAAAAGATTAATCGTTTATGTTAAATTTCAAACGGGAACTAAGTTTCACTCAATGATTTGATACTAATAATCTAACATGCCAATTATAATAACACAACTAAACTTTATCACATGCATATATTAAAAAGCTAATAACACATGCATACCTAAAAGCCAATATGAAATCATACAAAAAAGCCAATAAAATGCATATTCACAAAAGCCAATAACATGCATACACAAAAGCCAATAACATCCATACAAATTAAGTTTTCAACAAAGAAGCTAACCTTTTTAGCAGATTAAATTAGCAATGGAGGGAAATGAAGGAGTGGACGCCCAAAAACGCAGGCCAAAAATGGTCAAAAACACAGTCGAACAAGACACCAGAAACTGCAAAAAAATGCAACGGTATCTAATTTTAATCGGTTGAAATGAAAGATTTTTCATCAAAAGCTAATTTAATCGGAGTAAAACTAAATTTAAACGGTCCAAAACAGAGAAAACGAACCTCGGAATGCCGCAGCAGAGAAAAGCTTGACGAAGAAGACGATGAATAGTGGTAACTCCTCGCGGGTTCGCGTTTTGCAGTTTAAGGTCCTATAGACGTCGGTTAATGCTTTAGACGTTGGTGCTCTCACTAATTTGACGTCTTTATGATTTAAAAATTAATATTGGCGCTGATTATAAACGTCAGTTACTTGTGGAACGGACGTCTATATGACGGAAAAATAATTACGGTTGACTTAACTGTCAGGCTATAGACGTCAGTTAGGAGGGGCACCGACGTCTATATGGCGGAACAATAATGACATTAACCTACCTGTCAGGTTATAGACGTCTGTGTGGAGGTACCCGACGTCTATATGGCGACTATTCACCAACCTAGCAGACCTAAAGATGTCGGATGGAGTCTCCCCGACGTCTATACGCGACTATAGACGTCGCTCTAGAGGGATACGACGTCTATATAGCGACTATTCATCTATCTGACAGACCTATAGACGTCGATGTGGAATGACCCGACGTCTATAGGCATGACTTATTTACGAACTTGCCACTGATCATTAATTTACGTTAGGACACCTTCTAACTGACGTTTATGGGGTGACGTTAATAGAAAATATAGTTTTAATTCCCTTTAAATTGGATTGAAGAAAAATTCAAATCTAAAAAATCTAATTAAAAAATTATAGATCCAATTCATTTTATTAGATTTAAATTAAATCTAAACTGTAGTTACTTCTCGGGAAGTGCTAACACCATATGTACACATATATGACATGTATTGAAAATATAATTCAACTACTCTTCCAAAATACACGTTGCTAAATACACCTTTCAACTTAACGACAAGTATAGTATGTAGAAATGTTGGACTGACAATGGTGAATTTAGTTTTAAAGATTTGTGATACGAAACTTGTCAAAAGTGTAAAATACAGTCTTAAAAATATCATTTCTTATTAAGAGTCTTATAAGTTTAAGAAAACTTTAGTTATGGTGTCCATGTAAAATTTTCTTTTTTTTTTTTTTAAGCGTGATCAATAAATGTCTTAAACCTGTGTCTATCTCAAGATGGCATCAAGTTTTAAAGCATGAAAACCTGCAAGAAAACCTGAAGCCGCCACGTACACTATTACGCTTAATGTCTGGAACTCACTCCTTTTACTCATAAAGGGCCACTTTCCACCGCCTTCAAAATTATATTTCTATATATTAGTGGCCAAATTAAAACATAGGCTTTCACTCCTCTCACCGCACTCACAAATATACCTACCACACCCTCGTCAACCATCATGCTCATACAAACTACTCTCCCCTTTGCATGCACTCTAACAAGTGTTCACCACCGCATGGCGCCACCGAAATGTGTCCTCTCAATGTCCCCGCCACCAAAAGTGCGGAGGACCCACTCATTGCCGCCGGAAAAGTTAGAGGTTTTCAGGTCACTGGAAGGGTGGGCTTCGCAGTGTGTCCTACCGCTGCTGAAACCCGTGGAAAAAAGCTGGCAGCCCAACAGTTTCGTTCCCGACCCATCGTCGCCGTTTGAAGAGTTCATGGACGAGGTGAAGGCTCTTCGCGATCGAACCAAGGAGCTATCTGACGAGTACTTCTTGGTGCTGGTCGGTGACATGATCACAGAGGAAGCTCTTCCCACTTACCAGACCATAATGAACAGCCTCGACGGCGTGAAAGACGACTGCGGAACAAGCCCAAGCCCGTGGGCTGTGTGGAATCGAGCCTGGTCCGCGGAAGAGAACAGACATGGAGATTTGCTCAGAACATACTTGTATCTTTCTGGTCGTGTTAATATGAAGATGATTGAAAAGACCATTCATTACCTCATTGCTGCAGGCATGGTAAGTATAACAGTAAAGTTTTTTATAATTATTTCAAAAGATATTAAATAAAAATATATATATATATATATATATATATATATATATATATATTCCAAGTTAAAAATGTAGTTGAATTTTGAATGAGCATAGGATTATGTTTGTTTGACTGTGTAGGACGCTGGTTTTGAGAACAACCCATATCTGGGGTACGTGTACACATCATTCCAAGAGCGAGCCACGTTCGTGTCACATGGTAACTCTGCTAAGCTCGCAAAGGAGGGTGGTGATCCTGTGCTGGCGCGCATATGCGGAACCATTGCTGCAGATGAGAAAAGACACGAGAAAGCGTACTCGAGGATCGTAGAGAAGCTTCTAGAAGTGGATCCCACGGGAGTAATGGTGGCAGTAGGAACCATGTTGGAGAAACGGATCACTATGCCGGCACATCTTATGTACGATGGGGAGGACCCCAGGCTGTTCGAGCACTATGCTGCAGTGGCGCAACGTGTGGGAGTGTACACCGTAAATGACTATGCAGACATCTTGGAGTTCCTGATCGAACGGTGGAGATTGGAGAAGGTGGAAGGTTTGACGGGGGAAGGAAAGAGGGCACAGGATTACGTGTGTGGGTTAGCACCGAGGATTAGGAAGCTGCAAGAACGCGCTGAGGAGCGAGCGCTAAAGATGAAACCTCGTAGCATGAAGTTCAGCTGGATCTTCCATAAAGAGCTGCATCTGTGAGATTTGAGTTTTGAGTTGAGATAAGAGAGGAGTGACATGTTACCCATGTGATGCTACAAATTTTACCCAACAACACCAGATTTAGTTGGTGTGTTCTATTTATCCTCGTAATAAATAGGATTGAAGAAGTATGGTCAGTTGCTTGTAATAGACATCATTATAAGAAAAATTATCTCTAGTGTCTGGTTTGAATAAGACTCCAAGTCATTAAAGCATCCCACATGAACCCTACAGTAGGTTCAGTTTGTGAGTTTTATTTAATATCTATCTATCTATCTATATATATTGATTATATTGATTTGAAAAAGAGGTGTAGGTGAAAGTATTTTGTGCACTTAATTTGAGGGGGTTTGTTTTTAAATGTATTTTTAAGGAAGGTAGTCATAACTGCTGTGGTTGGTGTGAGGGTTGGTTCCATAGATTGATTGCGGGTGAAAATTGTGTTGTACCTGTGTTTGCTTGAAAATGGTAATTTTACTTTCTCAGGGTGTTGAAAAGAATACTAAGATATGTTGTTCGTCATCTTATTTTTAAGAACTTAGTTTGAACTGAAATATATTCTAAAATATATTAAATCTTGAATCTTACAAGGTTTCATCAGTAGCATTGTATTACTAAGCTATATCTAAAAACCTTATCCAGAAAAAAGTCTTTAATATTCAAATTAAATTGAGGGAATGAAAACAATATCATATAGGACAGGATATACATATCAAAAAATAAATATCGAGATCAACATATATGTTTTTATTCAATCATAGTATTACAAAGAGAAATTCAAAAACAATTTCCAACTTAGTTTGAACACACACTCTCTCTCTCTCTCTCTCTCTTAAAAGCTTAAATGATTTCAAAAAGTTTTTATTTAGTATAAAATAACTTAGAAATAAGAGATTTATGTAGATATTAATATATATGTTTTAAAGGATTAATATTTTGTTTTAACTTGTTAAATTCACTTACTAGTATATCTTCATCTAATCATTAGGTCGAGAAAGAGAGAAACATATATGACTCATGATTTTAAGTTATTCTAATAAATTAAAAAGATTATCTAATTGATTAAAATACTTCGTCTAATTATTAGCATACTTCATCTAATCATTTATTTTTAAATTCTTCAAAATCCTAAAATACTTATATATCTTCATGATCATTGTCTATCTTTAAATTTTTCAAAAGAATTAAATATATGAATCACAACTCTAATAGTATAAAAACTGAACATTTATTGTATAGTAAATAATTGAAATATTGAACCTATTCATCCAAGAGTTATAGTTATCTTTCATAACACAGGATTATCCATAAAATTCAGCTGGATCTTCCAAAAAGAGCTGCATTTGTGAGATTTGAGTTTTGAGATGAGATATTGAGAGAGGAGTGACATGTTACCCATGTGATTGTACAAATTTTACCCAACAACAGTAGATTTAGTTGGTGTGTTCTATTTATCCTCTTAATAAATAGGAATGAAGAAGTATGGTCAGTTTCTTGAAATAGACATCGTTATAACGAAAGTTATCTGTAGTGTTTGGTTTGAAGAAGACTCCTAAGTCATTAAAGCATCGCACATGAACCCTATAGAGTCGGTTCAGTTTGTAAGTTTTATTTAATATATATATATATAGATAGACATATAGATATTCTAATAGATTAATATTGTGTTTTAACTTGTTAAATTCACCTACTTTTAAAATTAACATATTAAAACAGAAGACTAAAGAACATTTATTGAACTTAAATGATTCCGATATATTGAAAATTTGTTTTAATAAATTAAAAGAAAGACAGAAAATATAAAACATTTATTGAACTTAAATGATTCCAATATATTGAAAATGTATTAATAAATTAAAAGAAAGAGATATATATGACTGACGATTTTAGGCGATTTTAATAAATTAAAACAATTATCTAATTGATTAAAATACTTTATCTAATTATTACGGACACAAGTTCTAATATACATTTTGAATAAGTTTTTTAATTCCAATTTTGAAATTAAATTAAGTTTTTCAATTCCAATTTTGAGTTCAAATTAAAAAAAGAGAAAACTTACTATAATTTCTAATCAATACAAGACATCCTAAAATACTTATATATCTTCATGATTATTCTTAATCTTGAAATTCTTCAAAAGAATGGTTGAGTTCATTAAATATATGAATTACAAATTTACCAATAAATAAAAGTGCACATTGATTGTATAGTAAACAATTTAAATATTGAATCTTTTCATCCATGAGTTAGTTACCTTAACAAATTGTTTCCATATCATAATATATATATATATATATATATATATATATATATACTACAATAAAATAAATTGGATTTATCGATGGATATATATTGTTGGTAACGTCTAAAATCTGTTTGTATGTTATAAGACGAATTATCGATGGGTTTAGTATCATTGGTAATTTTGTTGTTGAAAAATATTATTGATTGATTATGGTCGTTGATAATTATCGACGACCTAAATCACCCGGTAATTATTGACAAATTATATCTATCGATAATTATTGACGACTTGTATATCCGTAGGTTATCCGTCGATATTTTGTGAAACATGTTCAAGTGTAGTATGCAGAACTTGCTTCACACCACATTGAACTTGGACATAATTAAAGACAAACAGAAACAATCAAAATCACATAATCTAAATATATCCAAACATCAGTCAACCAATGCAGTGGTGACAATCCATATCATTAAAAGCATAATATAAAGTTTATAAATCCTATAATATGTACATAAACTAACTAAGTATCTACTAATTGTTAGAGTCATCATTATAATTATTTCCTTCTTCTTCTTCATCCTTGTTGAGATTGTTGATAAGGGAAACACTGGTTTAGATAAACCTTAATCTCACAATGTTCTGGTTTTTTATGATGACACACATTATTAATAACACATGTATTGATATGTGTTACATGTTCAAAAATTTATTGTGTATGAATTCTTGAAGAACATGTTTGTGTTTATTTTCGTATATGTATGCATATTCACTGCTTTTCTACATGAAATATCATCTATGATTGCATAACATATGTTTCAGAAAAGAAAACCACATGCACTTGGTTGAACTTATTTTGTGTGACAAAAGTGCAAGTTTTAAGTCGACTTCATTATGAAGTAAGTCGATTAAAACTCATGACTTTGCACAAATTTTCAAAAACAGTGTTGTGTGTAATTTTGCAAATAAAAGATTTTCAAAACTACATTGAAGTGACTTAGTCGACTATATGCACAGGTAACTCGACTTAGTTAGTTATGTTTTGAATTTCTGTTAATGCTTGTGAATTATAACGGTTATATTTTGTTTCTTTAGTCAAGCATTAATTACAAGTCAACTGAATTAAATGTGTAATCAATTTGGTTGGTCTGACTCCTACTAATTGTTTTAACTATCATAACTGCCTGGTTACAGTCGACTGTATTAGAAGTGAAGTCGACTACAAGAGCGTTTGTTTTACAGAAAACTATAAATAGACGTGATTTCGTTTTACACAAAGACTTTGGCTATTCTAATAATTTCATTCTATTGTTTTAGATTGTGATCTCTGTGAAAACACTCCAAGAACTCATCAAGAAGACCGTGGAGATCTTTCTTGGATAGTTGCTTGACGAGCAAGGTTGTGCTAAAAGAAAAGCTTGATCAGATTACACATTGAGGTGTACTGGAAAATTGATCATCTACTTCTCTCAATCTTGTGAAGATTGTGGCTGCCCTGTTGTGATTACAGGAAGAGGACATGTTGCGTTCTGGGAACTTTGAGGATTGTTCAAAGTTTACAAAGACTGCAGGAGAGGGGATATCTTTTTGCTTTCTTTGGGTGTTGTTTGCCTATATTTTGGTTAGAGGGTTAGAGAGATGTTTTATATTTTTACGTGGAGGTCTCTATAGAAACCTTGTAGTAAAAACCTTGACCATTATAGTGCATTTGCTTCCGGGTATAGGAAGGACACTAGATGTAGGCAGTTTGGCCGAACCAATATAAAAACTGTGTTTGAATTTCTCTATCCCTGAACTCTTTACTTTCGAGTCGACTTTACTTTCTGCATAGTCAACTATTTTCCGCTGCACTTGATTTATCTTTTTCATTCAGATTCAAGAAACTTTTGAAAGCTTTAGACTTTGCGAAAAAGATTTGAAAAAGACTCTGATTTTTTAACCTCACCAATTCACCCCCCCCTCTTGGTGTTGAAACTAAGTCATTCTTTTTCCAACAATCCTATTGTTGTTTGGGAGGTGGTTGGACTGTGGTGGGCTACAGTGGGAAACGTTGTTGCTGGGACGGTGTTGAGGTGGACTAAGACTGTTGGACCATAGGTTGTTCGTTTGGAGGTAAGAACCTCATGACCAAATTTTAGAGATTCTCAAATCGTTGTTTGAGATCATCATAAGCTTGGTCACAAGATTGTAGTTGTTGTCTCAACTCATCATAACCCTGGTCAACATTGTTGGATGTAGATGATTGGTACTTCAATGTACATCTTCTAATAGTGTAATGGGCAGCAAGTTGTCCTACCCCAAATACTCGTCCTTTATTTTTTCCACCAACAACGTCCACGCAATACCATGTCATAATGATGTCATTCTCATTGATATTTGCTTGTGATGCATCATCAAGAGGCCATGATCCTTGGTCTGATCTAACCTATGTTGAAAATTCTTCCTGTTAAAGAATATGCAAATTGTTAGTAGAATGAGGAAGTTTTAAAGGAACAAAATAATACAAGTTTCAAGTTTGCAAAAGAGTTTGCTTACATGTGTCCCTACAACCTCTCATCAATAAACTGGCCAGATCTATTACGTAGATGAGTTTGTTGAAACACCTCATCAACGTGGACAACCCCTCCTATCTCTACTACCTGTAAAATTATAGAAGTTATATATATACATCAATTTCAAAGTACATAACTTATGTCATAATTAATAGGAAATTAATGAAGATTTGTACCATACGAATGACATGCGATGAATGCTAATTGAACCACTGGTATGCAAAACACCACCCTTTTCTGAAGCCCTATTCATTTGGGTGGTAGCACATTTGTTGCGGTAATCTAACAAATTCCAATGTACTAGTAAGGTGTTCCACATGTGCTCCCCAACCCAACAAAGGTGTTCTCCTGCATTACATGCATCTCTAAACATTTTTTATAATTTGTGAGATGTTTTGCTGTGAAAATTTGTTACAATAAGTCATGTTAAAATAAAGTAGATGGACTTAATAGGTGAAAGAAATAGAAAATGAGATTAAGTAACATGATGTTTTACCTTAAATCGCTGCTAAAAGGGTTCTCTATCTTTTGGAGGGATTGCTCCCACTACAAAAAAAATTACCCTCCACAAAGTAATTTTCATGGGTTTTTCAAACCGCCGTAGTTTGAGTCGCCACAATCTATCTGCGGGGATTTTCTGCGACCCCTAGTATCACATTCAATTTGCAGAGGTTTTTCTGCGGAGGGTAAAAACCTCCTCTATTACTGGCTATTATTTTGTGGGAGTTTTTAACCTCCTTTATTTTTAACTATTTGATCACAAAAAATTTCTATATTTTTTACACTATTTTTGTTTGATGATTATTAAAATATACACCTAATATCGTTTTTCAAAGGAAAATGACCCCTTGACATTTTAATTTTTTCATTTCCAATGAGAAGGGTCTGGATTCCATAACAATGGATGTTATTGTCTATAATAACTACCTATTTCCACTAACTTCTTTCTTTTCTTTTTTTTTTCAATTTCAAAATTAAGTAAATTTAAATTCTTTTTAAAATTATTAAATACCAAACAAATATGATTCCTTAGAATAAAAAATGATATCATAGAACAAAAGACCCTAAGTAGGAAGGAATTTAAAAAAATAAATTGAAAAACAATTGTACAGTTACAATAGTAAGCTAGAAGAAAAGTAGTTAAAACAACATTAACCAAAATTTATATTCAATTGATCCAGTTTCCACATTTTTTTTCACTTATCTGAACTTAGTAGAATGACATGATAGGCTAAAAGTCAATGTAATCCCATTGCAGAAGTAGTTTCAAAGAAAGAAATGCTACTCAATTCATAATAAACTAGGTATAGTTTTATCCTAAAACAATATCATAAACTCCCTAAATGTTACTTCCACCAGATGATTGTCTTGTACCCAAAGGAGACTCTGGTTCATTTACATCACCAACTTGCTGAAATAATATAAAACAAATTAATAAAATAAACTCAATTACATGTGCTCACATTTTAAAAATAATATATAAAAAATTAATCAAATAGAATTCAGTTTTAAAAGTCATTATTCAAATTATAGTAGTTTCCATATAAGGCAGCCGAGACAAAAAATTAGAATGTCTTCATGGTTAAACCCTGTTTAACGTCGCCCCCAGACCATATTTTTTGAAGTTTAAACATAATGTTCATTAAGTCCAACAAAGTATGATTTATGTTATCTTGGTCATTTTTAAAATTTTTCCAAATAGGCTTTTGAACAAGACAAGCCATGACTTTAAATCTTCCTCCCAAACGTCAACTTCAGAGCTACCTAACATACATAAACAAAATGTTTGAAATATTCATCAAGAGGGTGCCAAAGGAACAAAAAATCAATTCCACCTCTCATGTATCAGTTCTCCTTATGATTACTGAAGAAGATATACTTTGGGGAAAATTAATGCAATTAGTAACTTCGGTTATTATAAGTTTTATTTAATTAAGAAATTTGTTTCATGCTTGTAAGATGCATTAAATTCAAGGGATTATGCCTAAAGGGGAAGGAAGCCAAACTTTTCTCCTACAGTTTTGCCTTTACCCTCCTTTAATAAGCAATTGTCTAAACTTGACATATTCAACGGACAAACTTTAGAATTATTTATTTAGAAACTCTAAACACTATTCCCATAATTTATCTTAAATATATTGACCCTTGGAGTCTAAGTGTGTAGTAATTATTTTGCAACACGGATTATAGTACTGTTTATATCATTAGATATTTCTATAGAAGTTCAATCAATCCTACAAGTTTCCAAGTCAATAAAAAGTAATTAGTTACTTCATATGATTAAATAAAATATATTGGAAAAGTACGACTTATCAACATCTATAAAACTCATTTCCTAAACTCAATTACATGTGCTCATAGTAATTACAGTATATCAAGCATAGTACATGATAGGGAATAGCATGCTTAGAGAGAAATGTTCTAATGACAATTAAGAAATGGAAGTGTAAAATATTTAAAATGGAAGAGATAAGGAAGAGAGAACTTATGAACTTGAGGACATGCCACTTGAAATGATCCAAGATAAGTGCCAAGGTTGGATCGCCACTTGTTTAGCACAAGATAAGATCCTAAAATTAACAATGAGACAAATTGCTATCTCAAAGAAGAAATGCAAGAATGCAAATCACTCTTAAAATTGATTCAATCAAAGGTGTGTACAAAGGAGACCCCTAGGTTGCTTATATAGCCTTAAGGATGAGTTAAGTGGAGAGATTTAAGGGATGTGGGACTTGGAATGCTTCACAAGCTGACCAGCAGCATCCCAAGTGTAAATTAGTCCCACATCTCTTAAATCTTCCATTCCTAAAGGGTTTATAAGCTTCCTAGCAAGTCTAGAATTCAAAAGCTACAAACTATGCATGTTTAATTGCACTACAAGCAACAAAAGGAAAAAGCCTATTTATTCTTCTTTTCTTTTAAGTTCAAGCCATGTGACGTCCCACATTGCTTGTACTATAAAGAAAAGAAGAGTTTATAAGCTTCTCTACAACTAAAAATAACGAAACAAAAAAGGCAAATACAAGCATATGAAACCTATTCTACTATTTTTTATGCTTTTTTGTCACTCTGAAAACTCTTCATTGTTGCCCCATCTATGATCATATAAGTACTTATACTTATTTAGTAACTTACTTGTGGTTGAGGATCAAAGAAGGTAGCCAATTCATCAGGAGTATTTCCTTCCTTCATTATCATGTATGTTTTCAACGCAACCAAGGTGGTTTGAACCTGAGATTCTAAACTCATGTACTTCTGTTCTCACTTATTAGAAGATGTTAATGATGTGGCAGTACCAGATGAACCAATGCTTAAATCTGAAAGTCGCATTCTTGTATTTCTAAAGGAGTTAGTGCGAGCTGCTTCCAAACCCATGCATCGCACTCTCCCAGAATGCTCTGGACCTAACACTCTACCAACAACATCATGAGGGGAAACATGTGATTCATCAATAGTGCTTTGACTCAAAACCACTAAAATTTGTTCTTATAAGCATATAACAAGTTGTAGTTAAAGATCTAAATATTGAAGCATAATGCTTGAAAATATCATATTATAGTAAAACTAACCGCTATAGCCTTTGTTGCCTCATTTACAAATGAGCCATCTTTTCTTTTATGAGTTTCAATATATAACTTTCCACGACTAGGTAGTTGTCCACTTTCCAAAAGCTAAATAAAAGGATAAGTTAAAATAAATAGTAAATGTTGAAAAATACTAAAAGTCATCATGTGTACTAATATCACTACCATCTCATGTCTTCTTCTTGAGATAGGTTTAGAGCCACTAGTATGAGGAATTACTTGCTTCTTACGATTTTCTCAACTTTTTTTTTACAAATCTCCTATGAAAAAAACAATTGTAAGTTGACATAACAATAAAAATAATAATATACACAAACAATTCATAGCCTGAACAATAATGAAACTTGTACCATTGTCTCTAGTTTTAGACGATAAGTAACAAAATGAGCCCATTGAGTTCTGTCTATACCAGTTGACACATTACATATGATTTGATCTTTTGTTTTCGTTGGATCATAGAACTCATTCCATAAACTTTGTCTATGTGCAACCCACTTCTTACGCAGAGTTAATTTGCAATATCATTGGGCAGTAGCTTCAGTAGTCTTGAAACAAAATCGAAGCTTTTGAAAAAAAGAAAACATAGTTAGTGAGTAAAAAGTAAGTATGCGGCATTTGAATACATGAATGATATATATACCTGTAACATTTCCTTAAAGCATTCTAAAAAGTAGGTGTTAGGCATGCCTGCTTTCCCATACCACCTTTAAAAATTAATTGGAAATAAATTGTCATTTGTTGCCAATATCCCACAATATCCTGCAAGTACTCCTTGTCCTTCGCCTATAGCCATGCCTACCACATCAAACTCCACAATAATGTATTACCCATTAGGTAAATTATTTACTTCTCTGACCTTCACCTTTATTTTATTGATAACTCCTTCTAGGTCTTTAACAATAAAACAACTTACTCAACCATAAGTAAAATTTAAAAAATTATGCAAGCAGAAAAAATAAATGACATATACCTATTGCATCGACATTCCAATATGATGAAGATTCACATCTAACATAATTTTTGGATGTTGTAGGTTGCTCTATGTTTTTCGTGGGCATGGATGGTGTTGAGTTCAATGAATCATGTGATGAGGTCTCATTTGTTGGTGAAGGACTTATTAAAACATGTGGTTGTACTTCAATGGATTCAGATATTGTAGGATTTATTGATGGTGATTGTTCTTCAATCAATGAAGAAGTCACTACAGCATTTGTTGATGCTCAAGTACCTAAAGATTCAGGTTGAGGTGATGATTTTTGTAGATTTCAGAATCGTTTGACCTTTGGCATGGCTACATATTTATGACAAATATTAAAAGAAAGAAATGCATTAGGCAAAAAAGTCTGATATGATTAGGTGCAAATGTTAGATGCTTCCAGTATTGTCAAACTCTCCATCCACAATATCAAGAATAAACCAACTAATTTTGGCTCTAAAATATTACTCTCTTAAGTAAGCCCTAAAATGATGAAAGTAATTATATAATCCAGGAGTACTGAATATCCAACATTGTAGTATTAAATGGATGTATATAAACTAAATGAATGCCTAATTTGAAGGCTTTATTCAAATTTGAATACTAACTATTATTTCTAATACTTCTAGAACTCTTTGATTAGTATTTTCAACTTTAAAGAACAGATTATTAGGAGCGTGATAGCTCAAGAATAAAATTGACTACATACTCCAATATCAATATGACCAAACGCGAGATGTGAAGGGTAACATTCAACTCCATCAAGGTAGTACAAAATAAGTAAACAAATGTTTTTTTAGAAATAAGTGATATAGTGTTTTAATATGAAAAGTATTTCTATAATATCAAAATGGTTGACCATCAAATATTCAATCAAAAGACTCAATCTATACACAAAACCAAGTTATATTTTCTACTTACGAAAATCATCAAGAGGTGTATAACTTCATTTTTCTTAACATTCAAGTGATGAAACACTAGACAGAACACAAGTTTATCAAAACTATACTTAATTTAAGAAAAAGCATAGCACAAAACAAGAACAAATTCTATATAAACAAGCTATCTTGCGCCTGATGAATCGCTGCATAGATTCATAGCAACATTCCTATCACCTATGCAAAAATCTTCCCCACCTGCCTTCATTCATCCATCACACATATGAAGAAGTCCAAAAGCAAAAGAATCTATACCATCTAGCCAAATAGATCACACATATGAATGAGTTGGGATCTTATTACCTTTCCAAATGAGAGAACGAGCTAATAAAGAGTCACAATTCAGAAAAGGTAAGTTCTCCTTCTTAACCTGAAATTGAGAAATCAAACATGTGGTACATATCATCCACCTTTAAGAAATCAAACATGAGTGAATTATACATGCATTGAAAATAATTGAATATAACAAATCATTACCTTTAAGAATAAATGACTATTAATTATATTTTCAACTCATACATTTGACTAATTGATATCATCGTCTAAATGGTTTGTAGCCAATTGAACACATTCATTGTCATTACTATAAAATTTGTCCAACTCTTGATCTTGGTATGGTTCATTTTCATATAACTCTTCTTGTACCTCTTCTCCAATTTTATACAAATCTTTTGGTTTTAAATGCACGGCAACACTTCATCCTTCATTAACCACATCATCAACATAATATAGCATTTGTGCTTGAGATGCCTCAATATAAGGTTTATGTTCTTCACGGTTTCCAATATGAATAAATCTATCAAAGTTAATACAATTAAAATTCCATTGATCCTTTTTATATCCTCTCTCTCGTGTAATATCTACCCACTTACACTTGAAAAGAACAACTTTGAAAAGGCCATAATAATTAAGCTCGATAATATCCTCCAACTTTTCATAATAGGATAAGTCTGCTTGCCTTAAGTTCCTATCAACAGTACTTGAAACACAAGTTGTATTAGATGTTAAAAAGAAATCACTATTTTGTGTTCTTAATCCCTCATCCCGAGTCAATGTTCAAAATTTGAACCCATTGATGTTTTAAGCAGTAAATCTTCTAGCATTATCCAATGGACCTTGTGCTAGAAACTTCAAGTCAGTAAACATTGAATTTATTGTTTCTGGATTCATAATCTAAATAAGGAAATAATGTTAGACATAATTAAAAGAAAACCTATGATGGCCAAGGCTGAACAAATTGTTCCTTAATAACCTTGTGATGGCCTGTGAAGCAACTCTAGAAGGAAGAAACCTGAATATGAATACAAAAACGTTATGATATGCAGGTAAAGTAAAACAAAGAATGTAATGGAAATTAGTTAGAAATAAGATTTGGTATTACCCTCGACCATAAGGTTCATAGATCGGTCGATCATGGGAAGTAGGGTCAACTCCATCAATAGGATCATCAAATGGATAGTGTAAATCTAGAGATGAAACTGAAGATGACCTGGGTATAGAAGGAGTGTGATAAGAAGATAATGTCAAATCCGTAGAAGGATTTGGTGTAGGCCCTAAACCAGGGCATGCTACACGTGATGATCAATGTCAGGTGGAGTTGAAGAATCTGGGGCTGCTAGCGTTTTAGGAGCCCTTAAAGTATAGTGGGGCTGCCTCCTTGGCTTCGCCATAGCCTTTCCTTTATCAGCACAAGATGGTCGTTAACCTGACATTACCACAATGAAAGTATATAAAATAAAGCACAACATTGCAGAAGATTAAGTAAAACATATATTTTGAAATCAAGTACAATAAACATGTAGTGAAAGTAAAATTGATCCATATAGTTCATTTATATAACTTTTTACTTGCTATTGATTATAAGAATTTAATTCAACTTATAGTTTTGGAAAAACCAAATTCATTTTTGAATTCAATCATCGTCCTCGTCCTCATCATCATGAATAGCATCGTTGTTGGAATCGTCATTGTCATTGTTGAAAATAGAATGGCTTAGTTTCAACATGAAGAGAGAGGGTGAATTGGTGAAACACAAAAATCAGAGTCTTTTTAAAATCTTTTTCGTAAAAGGATGATCTTTCAAAAGTTTCTTGAATCGCAAGGAATAAGATTTTTCAAGTGCAGCGGAAATAGTTGACTACGTGAAAAGTAAAATCGACATTGAAAATAAAAGTGCGGGGATAAAGAATTCAAACGTAGGTTTTTATACTGGTTCGGCCAAATTGCCTACATCTAGTGTCCTTCCAATCCCAGGAAGCAATGCACTATAATGATCAGGGTTTTTACAACAAGGTTTTTATAGCGACCTCCACATTAAAATATAAAACACCTCTCTAACCCTCTAACCAAAATATATGCATGTACAAACAAAGAACAACAACAAGATGTCCCCTCTCCTACACTCTTTAATCACTTTGAACAATCCTCAAAGTCCAGAACGTCGCACATTCTCTTCCTGTAGTCACAACAAGGCAGCCCCAATCTTCACAAGAGTGAGAGAAAAAGTTGATCACGTTTCAGACACCTCAATGTCTAGGTTGATCAATCAGTCTATGCGCACACAGATTCTTACTCGTCAAGCAACCACCAAAGAATGATCACCTCGCTCTTCTTGATGAGTTCTTGAAGCTTTGGCACGTTCTACTAGAGATCACAAATCTGAAAAGAATCAATTAACTCGTTAGAATAACAAAAGTCTCTGTAGAAATCAAATTCACGTCTATATATAGTTCTTCACAAAATTGACGCTCCTAAGTCGACTTTGCTACTAATGGAGTGATTATTCTTAGACAGTTATAACAATTAGTAGCAGTCAAACCAACTTAATTGACTATGCATTTAATATAGTTGACTCGCAATCAATGCTTGGTCAAAGATATAAAATATAGTCGTTAGATATCACAAACATTAACAAAATTTCAAAACATAACTAACTAAGTCAAGTAGCTTGCGCATACAGTCGACTGTGTAACATTTCAATGCAGTTTTGAAAAACTTTCTTTCCAAAAACACTCACAGCACACTTTGAAAAAATTTGTGCAAAGCCACGAGTTTTAATTGACTTACTTCATAATGAAGTCGACTTAAAAATTCTGTTTTGCTACACAATATAAGCTCAACAAAAGTGCATGTGGCTTTTCTTTTCTAAATCATATGTCATGCATTCACAGATAAGATCTCCTGTAAAACATAGTGAATTGCAGCAATGACTAAAACAACATAAACATGTTCTCAAGTAATCATAAACATGAAAGTAATGAGCATGTAACACATTAACACATAACGACTCATGTTGTTATTAATAATGTGTTGTCATCATCAAAAACTAGAAGTTCTGAGATTGTAAGGTTTGGCTAAACCAATGCTCCACTTATCAACAATCTCAACAGTCATCATAATAATCATCATCGTCGTCGTCTTTTTCATCGTCCTCATCTTCTTGTTCTTTTTCATCTTCTTCTTGTTGTTGTATTTCTCCTTCCAATTCTTCAGGATCACCGTCAAAGTCTTACAATGCAAGTACACCTTCAATTTCAATAATTTCATTGTAATGTACATTTCATCAACATGGTAGGGGGTATCTTCAACAACATCATTTGATTCAATGCAACCCCTAAGCTTGGTTTGTATTGCAACACACCAACAACGTTTGTCGATGTTGTGAAATGTTGGAATAGGACATAATAAACTTATTTAACATTATTTTCTAGAATAAATGGATCAAATGATCATTATCTTAAACTCATTTGAATCTCAACAATATTATACCTAGGATCCACTCTTGTACCATTCCTAGAAGTATCAAATCATTCACAATAAAAAAAGAACCACTCTCTTTGGAGAAGTAGAAGTGTTGTACTCTAGCTCATATATCTTATGAATAATCCCATAAAAATCATCATAAGCACCCTCCGTAAGGCCCTTGACCTACACACTACAACCAGTAGTCTTATTTTCATTAGACCATGCATTAGTATGGAACATGTACCCATTGACAAAGTACATGTGTTATTCTTTGACACATCTCATGGGCTAGTTTGTCAAATCTCTTAACTCTTGAATGAGACTTAATGGTTGGTTATAAACCTACAAAGATGCCACACACAAAATTTACATGAAGTGTAATAAGAAATATTTCTTTAATTATAGGAAACATATACATATGTGATATTTGAACTAGTGAGTAAACTTTAAGTGTATTCAAGCAAAAGCACTTCCTTTTGGAACTTACTCAATCACAATAAATGAGTTGTTAAATATGAACACAATTAGTGGCTATAGAAATCTTGAGATTGGTAAACACGTAATGGGATTGGAACATTTAACTTTAATGCAATTGATTAACACATATGTAGGAGCAAAGTTGAATTCAACATTTGTTAACCAATTAGTCAACTTGATGGAAGCAGCTTCAGGCATCACACATGAAGAGTACTCCATGGACCATAGAAACAACAGACTGAAGTAGGTGCAGTGAAAGTTTGAGGCATTAAAGGTGTTTAATGGAGGTTTGAATGAAAAGAATGGTTGGTATTTTGAGCCTTTAAGCTCAGACAACCTTCGTACCAGGGAAGGAAGCTAGAGGAAAAATGAGAGAATAAGGACACAAGGTCTGATCCAATAGTATAAGAAGTTGAAACAAGTTTTCCGCAGCATTTCATTATACTCAAAAGTGGGAAATTACAATGTCAAGGCTCTCTTATTTATAAGTGAAGAAAAGCCTCAACTCTGATCAAAATTCTCTCAAAAATTCAAATAACTCCAGCTAAAGAGGCCAACTGGCGACACACATGGACCAGACTTGCTCACATGGACAAGCAAGCCAACACATGAAACATGCCACTCGTGGGCGTTGAGTTGGGTAGGGTTTTAGTTGCACGCAATTAAGTTTCGAAAGCTATATTCCTTCACAAATACAAAAGAATACAAATTAAAAGAATACTTGGTACCTTTTCTATCCTCAAAGATGCAAAAGAATACAAATTTTCCAAATTAAAAAAACTATATCAACATTTTCGAATAAACTTTTTCAAAAAACAATTATTTATCTCTGATTTCTTATTTTGAATGAAAATATATAAAAAGAGAGTTAATCCTTGTCGGATACTTTTCACTCAAAATATCTTTGTTCAATAATTTCTTTCTTTTTCAGAAAAATTAATATCATAAAATAAACACATTTTTTTTTTTCAAATTTACTTAAAATTACCAATCGTCTTAAGACGGGCATGCTTTCCAAACAAGCTTTCCAGAAGATTTTATAAACGCTCCATAAAATATTTCGGAAGGTTTTCATTACGTTTCTAGGAACAAACATTCTAAATATACAAGGATTTTAAAAGGTAATTTTGTTATTATACTGTAAAAAGAGCAGCCCGAAAAAATATGAAGATCCAAAAATTTCGGGAAAAAAGTGTCATTGAAAATTTTCAGTTGATTCAAAGTCTAGTGACAGAAAATCTCTGGGGTGGAGCCCTAAATGCTTTGTCTGTCATGTATCTTCAAACCTTTTCTGTTCCCTCTTGGTTGGTTAGATATTTTTTGTCAAACAGTGCTTAACTAACAAAATTGTATATAAAGTTATGTGCTTCTGAAAATTTCAATAAATTCAAAGTACACACGGGAATGAGAAGCAAGTCTCAAAAAGAACGGTTTATGAAGCTTTACAAGCTTCATAAACTACGAAGCTTTACAAACTACGATGCAATGGAGTTAATAAAAGGCATCCCTGTTGGAGTTGGGGCATCAGAATTACTGATGATGAATCTTCATTACAAAATGTAGAGAAGGAAATAAAGTAGTATCAATATGGAACAGGTATACGAACGGTAGAGGGTCCTGATTTCATGTCATCAACAATTAGATTGAAGAGAGCCTGTGTTACAGGGCCTTCTTTGCCTACAATGAATGCATGACAATGAATCAGCTCATGAGAAGGTACATAACATTTACTCAATGATTACAGAAACTATGTGTCTGATGAACCAAGCGAACAGTAAATCTAGAGAATGAATGCTAATTAAACGGTCCCCTATACTGACAAGGAACGCACAATGCAAGTTAGCAACAGTTCACAATTTAACATATTGCAGACCAAATAATATACCATGACCATTTTCAAGTTTAACCGACTACGAACCAAATGTACAACTTTTGGATAAAATCTTGTGTAGAGACAAGAGAATCAGAGAAACAAATGCATTAAGGAAGATTCATTGGCATCATCAAACTATCAACATGACCGAATATGAGACAAGGTGATAGAACTCTTTAGTAAAAGAGTTCTATCAAATCACTCAAAACAGCACACACACACACACAGAATATTGGACAAGAACAATATTTTCTTCTGATGAATAAGACTACAACTTTACAGCATCCAACTCTCAAGGGAGCACTCTCCCTCCACAAGAACAACCTCCTGTCAATACAACTAATATCAAAAACTCCCTTGATACAAGACCTCCCTGTCTTCTTATAAAGCCCCCCAACCAACTAACCAACTAACCAACTAACAACTAATTCCTAATCTATTTCCTTTTATTCTACACACATTATATCCTATCACAAGGAAAGCTTGACAGGCATTCCCGTGAAGAGGAAGGTCGGGAGTCAATTCTAAAGTAGAATCCTACATTTACCATTATTATCAACAATTCACAATTCAGAAGTAAAATAACACTTTAAGAAGACTAGACTAATTACATGTATAACATACTTGGAAAGCTAAAATAAAATTATTAATATATTACTTATAGGTAGAATTTGAACTTAAAACCATAATTTTAGAATGTTCTCACTTAACATTTTGGATAAATTCGTTTTTCTTGTGATACAGAGATTTTACTTTTCTTTTATTTGCTTACAAAGGAGTCAAACCGTATAACTAATGTTTTTGGAATTCAGAAATTGAAAACCAATGATTTTGACAAAACATTGAGAATATCTCTCTCAAGAATCCTGTAATCTTACCTAGAACTCACTAATTAGTGTGACAAACATCCTTAATTTTATCAAATCTTTTTGCAACGCTTTCCTTTTTTATGTTTCTTTGCTTTGTTTTCAATTAGTTCCAATCTCTGACCATTAACTTCCCAAATTTAGTTTCATTTCTCTTTAGAATCATATCATTACAAAACACAAAAAGAATAATATAATCATCTGAACTCCAGTAAGAAGTTCCTGTTAATTCAATCAACTGATGCCTTGGAGAAACCAAAGAAAATCATACACATAATTTACTTGAGTGCATATATGAATGGTCTGTTTGGAGAAACATTTCTGTAAATACTTTTAAGAGGGAAAAATAAGAAGAAAAAACTTGTTCATATTCCGAAATTAACGTATGCGTGACTTAATTTATAAAAGCAATTTCCTATCCTCCTATCCACTTCTCCAAAGTCTGATTTCTAACTCAAGCATGACTTAATTTTAACTTGTGGAGAAACTAATTTCATTTTTCTCACTTACTTTTTTTTTAGAAGTACTTACATAGAAGTTCCCTCCAAACATACAATAAATCGGATAACCTTTTGCTGCGAGAAATAAAAGCACTTACCATCACCAATAACGTGTTCATCCCACTGCACTACAGGGCAAACAAGAACTCCACTGCCAAGAAGCATCATTTCTTCTGCTGTTTTACCTTCTTCAACAGTCACATTTTTCACCCTTATCTCCTTAAGCTTACCCTCCCTTAACAAACCCTCGGCAAGGGTTAAAACTCTCTTAGCTGTGCAGCCACTTAAAATTTTGTCAAAGTGAGGCATTATTAGTTCTTTCTCTTTAGTGACAAAGGCCACATTCATATTAGGCCCCTCTGCCACAAAACCTTCATCATCTAACCAAATGCCTACAAAAGCACCAGCTTCTTCAGCTTCCACCTTTGAGAGGACATTTGGAAGATAATTCACACTCTTGGTAATGGCAAACTTGGGGTGTTTAATGGGAACAGATGAAGTAACAACTTTAACTCCCCTGAAATTAAGCGATGATGACAGATCCTGTATTACTATTGCATAAAGACTTGATTGGTAGCAGTTAGAGGGAGATAACTGAAAGTCACCAGGTCCTGCAGAGAGCCAATATCTTAATGATCCTTTTCTACACTTGGAAGCACTTACAGTTTGTATCAGTATTCTCCTTATGCTTCCACGATCAAATGGGGGATCTATTTTAGACAAGGATGCTGAACCTAAAAAGCGATCAAGGTGTTGATCTAGCTCATACAGGTATCTATAATGCACACAATACACCATTTGACTGCTTTAGAAAATAGAAAACAAAGTGTTAATGCCATTGAGAAGTGGAAATCACTAACCCGTCCATTATTGCAGCAGTATCAAACACACCGTGGCCCCTGTGGACCATGTGGTCATCCATAGGAATAACCATTGCGGCTGGGTCTGTTGTTATCCCATCAAAAATACTAGAATACATAGCAAGAAATTGTTGATTTCCCTTTATCTTTTCTCTAAATGATTTTAGCCTTTCATAGGCCTTGAGCGTTCAAAAGAAGAAAAGAAAATAAGAAAAAAGATATAGTTAGTAATACTAAAATCACATATTCAAAATAATTATTTTCTCTTTCTGATTTCACTCTGGTTACAAAAATAATCCTTTACTTAAGACAAACCCTCTTTTTTCGAACATACATTTTGTTATTAATTGGGACATATGTCACTTGCATTAGATATCTCACCTTAACTAAAGATATAACAAAATTATAATATATAAGTACGTGCATCATGTCATCTCTGTTAGATCAATAACAGATCATTCACACCCATCTATTCCCATATGCAATGAATTGCATTTTATATTGGCAATTAAACAACCATTGATAATCCACAAGTCCTTTGAGAAATCCCAAATTAGGGCTTTCTAAAAGCATGGTTGGAAGTAGATACTAAACAAAAAATGATAATCTTTCAAAGTGATTTAAGTCTAACTCAACTCCTGAGAACTGGTGTTAATTGTTTAAGACTGTTGTTTTATTTTATTATTTAGTTATGTTTTGAATGAGTAAAAGTTAGTTTCCTATTTCTTAGAAATTAAACAAGTCAGTTTTGAATTTGTTAACCGTGACCTACATTGTTGGTGGTCAGATATTTTCATTGGTTATATATTTTTTGAAATAAACAAAGACAGTGTATCCCACTGTTGCAAAGTTAATTATTCTTTCCTTGCACAAAACTACACATACTCTCCTTTATTGTCTATTTTACTGCAATCATATAATACCATCAACTGGTTTGTGAGATGAGAATTTTCCTCACTTGTATATTCCACAATTGGAATTTTTCTCCAATACACCCTGGGCTAGCTACATAGATAACACATTGTATGACCCTTTTAATGGATATAGGATAGTCGCCGAATATCATCTTACAAAGTAATTTAGATCAACCTCATCCTCACTGACAAGCTGTTTGAAGATTTATAGTAATCCCATTTATTTTTTAAGACAGTTCGAAGAGAGATTAGTAGTGAACAAAATTGATATATATCCAGTAACAATACAGTTAACAAAAAAAAAAAAACTGCAAACAGATAATATTCTCCGGTCACAATAGCCTCTAACCCGAAGCATAAAGAAAATGAGTGAATAGAGAGATTAGATTAGACCTCGGAAGAAGTCAAAACAGGAACACGAGATACTTGAGTTTTAGAATCTGCAATGTCAACGCCCCATGATTAGCATAGTGAATTTAACTATATGTGATGGAAACCTTCTAGCCACGAAACCTTGAGTTAAAAGGATACGAGAAGGTGAAATTTCATGAAGATTACCTCTACATTTAAGAAGAAAAATATCAAAATTTCTTTTTCTTCTTAGTCTTCTATAACTTAATCTTGTAAAAAATGTACAGGAGTTATATTTTTATAGATACATATATAGGATTAATAATTTTCCTTGAAAGGTAAAAGAAAAAAGAAAATTCCAACAGTCTACTTTATAGACTTCATCTTCTTCTAATCTTGGCTGAACGGTTTCCATTAATATGGATTGAAATTGAAGAAATAGAGTGTCTAGAAAACGCACCAGACGAGGCTCCAGATTGGTAGGAAGCAGCGAGGGCGGTGGGGAAGTGCCGATGGAAGCAGTGGCCATGTTGCGGAAAGGAAAGAGAGTGGGAAATTTGCGAAAGGAATGGGAGAGAAGCCATGTTCAAGAAGAATTAACGGAAGGTTGGTTGGCTTTGTTTTGTGCTTTGCAGTAAACAAAGATGGTCGTAACTAGTTTGAAGAATTGTTCGTCCTTCATCTTACGATCAAATATAATTACATTTTCTTTTCAGAATTACTTTGCCTTTTATATTGGTTCCAACTGTACTGATGTAGTAGGGGGAATCAATCCGATTGAAAGAGACAAATTCTCGAGTTTGAGAAAAAAAAAAAAGATTTTAGAAGGAGTTTATGTTACCAACGACCCAATAAAATATTCAAAATTATTTTTGATTCAACTAGTATTTTTTATTATATAAATCTGGGTTTTGTTTATAGTTATAATTTCCCTCTACCTTCTCTCTAGTCACTAATATAATACTATACCTTTAGGGAAATAAATGACTCGCGACCCTACTACACATAGTAGGGATACTGTACATGTACAAGGGAGTGGCAGTCCACTCTATGCGGTCTGACTCGTACAGGTGTCATGGTTGATAAGGTATCCTATGAATTTTGTATGGGTTACTACCAGAACAGACATGCGCCGGCTGTAGTGTAACATAGTATAAGGTGCGACCACCGCTTATATAGCAGGCAAAAGTTCTGCTTCAGCATAGGTCAAATCCCCCTCAATAATAGGCCGGAATGGTGGGGAAGGAGGCAACCCCTACTTCAATGGAAAGGGGGGAATCGCCGTTTCACATTCAATGAAAAGGGGGGGAATCGCCGTTTCACATTCAATGAAAAGGGGGGGAATCGTCGTTTAACATTAAATTGAAAGGGGGGAATCGCCGTTTAACATTAAATTGAAAGGGGGGGAATCGCCGTTTCACATTCAATGGAAAGGGGGGGAATCGCCGTGCGATTCCCCCCCTTTCAATTTAATGTTAAACGGCGATTCCCCCCCTTTCCATTGAATGTGAAACGGCGATTCCCCCCCTTTCCATTGAAGTAGGGGTTGCCTCCTTCCCCACCATTCCGGCCTATTATTGAGGGGGATTTGACCTATGCTGAAGCAGGACTTTTGCCCGCTATATAAGCGGTGGTCGCACCTTATACTATGTTACACTACAGCCGGCGCATATCTGTTCTGGTAGTAACCCATACAAAATTCATAGGATACCTTATCAACCATGACACCTGTACGAGCCAGACCGCATAGAGTGGACTGCCACTCCCTCGTACATGTACAGTATCCCTACTATGTGTAGTAGGGTCGCGAGCCATTTATTTCCCTAAAGGTATAGTATTATATTAGTGACTTTTTTTAACCTCTGCATTTTCTTAGGTTTAATAATCAATTTTGTTTTCAGTTTTGATGACAAATATCAATTTAGTTTCTTTTGAAATGAGTCTCACATTTAAAATTAAATTAAATTAGTCTTTTTCGTTAAATATAATCAAACAAAGTTTATGAAGTAATGATATGGCTGTAGTTAGTAGTTATGTGTCAAAATATATTTGTGAGTGTTGACGTTAATTAGAGAAGATAACCAATTGTCAGGAGTTAGGGTTTTTAACTAATTTTGTGCGATTCAATAGAAACAAAGTTAGGACGTTGGAGTTCTTCACCTACATTGCAAACATGGTACAATGATGGGTGTTCTTCTTCTTGTTTGTCTTCTTCTCATTTTTGTTGTTGTTGTTGTTTATGGTTTGTGTTTGGCTTAGTGCTTGGTAGTGGTTCGTGGTTAGCGAGTTGGTCTTTCCTTTTTCGCAGTTGCTTGGCTTAGTGCTTCGTGGTTCGTGATTGCTCGCTTTGGACTTCGCTTTGAATTGAAAATGTCTTTGAATCAAGGTTGGAAGTCAAATTTGGACTTCGCTTTGAATTGAAAATGTCTTTGAATCAAGGTTGGAAGTCAAATATGTCATTGTGAGAAGGTTGGTGTGTTGAGAGTGGTAAAAGGAGTAGTTTAATGTTTGTGATAAATTGTTTTGTTGATTAATGAAATTTTTCTGGTTGAATACTTTGAACAACGAACAAGAAGAATTTCAAGAATGTAATTTCTTTAAATGGCCTAATGAAAATAATGTAGATGATGGTGGTGGTATTTTCAAAACAAAACTTTTAAAATAGAATTTTTGAAACACATTAAATACATTTTGGAAAAAACTTTCCAAAATAAACTTTTTGAAATGCATATAATGTCTTTCAGAATAACTTTTTATAAACACCCCTGTATAAAATGTGTTCCACAAAGGGTATTTTAGAACACATGAAATATATTCTAGAAAAGAAAATTCAAGACAAGCTTTTTTTTCTGCATTATCTTTTATTCCTCTGCAGCATTCTCCCTCTTTTCTTTCTCTGTAGTAATGATGTGGCAGCTGCAGCAGTGACCAAAGTAATGATGGTGTGATGAAGGGTCTTTAAATCTTTTCTTTTCATGGCATTGTAGGGGTGCAGTTAGTAATTATGGAGGTGGAAGTGCAGGAAACAATTACCTTAATGGAGATGTTTCCATTATCGATTAACTTGGTAGGTAGGGAGATATTCTCCATTTTTATGCCTTTGATGACTCAATAACGAAATTCTTTATGTAAAAAAAAGAAACCAAAAACATTATATTAAAAAGCATTTAATAACAGGATATTATATTATATACAACTTGCCTTGTTCTACCAAAATACTACATATACAATTCTACCAAAATATGAATCCATGTTCATCATTTGTGCTTCTAAATCACACTGTCTATTCCTCATCCGCAGTAAAATCAGGTTCTGCAGGCTTCTGAAGCAGCATAGGGGGTAATCTCTCAGGCACCCTACCCTTCTTTGCACCATTACGGCGTAGCAATGTAAGTGCATTAGCAGCAAACCTTGAAGCATATATTGTAGCACCAAGGCTTGGTGAGCTTCCACCTGATTTAGCCAACACAGTTTGCAGTCTATTCTCCTCTTCTTCAACCAGGGATTCTTCAAGCTTCCTCTTACTATAGCGCCGCCACGCAGCTTGAATGAAGCACGCCGCCCAGGTGCGCCATTGTTGCGAGTAGAACCGGAAAGTGTGGCGCAGCTGCTTGCTGTGAAGCCTCCGAAACTGTGATGCCACAAACTTCAAGTCATCAGCTTTGAGGGCAAAGGCTTCCACTTCTGAAAGAGTTTGAACAGTTCTTGTTGAAGTGGGAAGGCTGGATGAGGAATGAGGATCCAAGGCCCATGTGAGAAGCTCCTCTCCACAAAAGTCACCAGCTTTGAGATACTCAGAGTTGAAGAAACCAGTTCTTCCACCGTTGGTTGTTATGGTCAATAACTTACCACGCATTACGAACAGCATCTCATCAACTGGATCTCCTTCCCTGACAATGTAGCTTTCTTCGGTGAACAGCACCGGCTTGAGACGGTCACACATTGCATCCAGAAGTTGTTCATCCATTTTCTCAAACATTGGCACCTTTGGTGGGTTCACACAATACAAAATGTTGGGTTGGTTATTTCTACTATTGAACTGAAAATCAACTATGGCTTTTATTTTTCTCTATTAGCAATCTCATTGAAAGCACAGAACTGTTGCAGATTACCAGAAACTAATTTTGAAACCAAACTAACTGTTAGATATATTACAATGTGCTAAAACTTATACATTGAAGGTGATAGGTCTAAAAGCTGAGTTTTTTATTTAAACTTGTCCATTGAAGTATACTAACATGACAAAGTGATAGGACAGAGGCACTTACTCTCATCAGCAAAGCCAAACAAAGATGTCGCTTAATGTCTCTTCTTAAATCCTTGGGAAGATTGCGAACCAAATTGTCTTCATCTACGCCTCTGGTTTCTTGCCATTTGTACTGTTCATATCGTCTGATTCGCACTCGCAGGCCGTCGGGAAGTAATCGGTGAGCCATCCACTGTTCTGCATCTCTCCTCTTTACTCTCATCTCCTCCAATCTTGTGGTTGTTGACTGCAGATATGTCTGTTTCAAAACAAGTTTAATTGGTCAAAAATCTAGAGAAAATATAACAGCATGACTCAGGCTTCTAAATAAAAGATTGAGTTTCACATGGTAAATCAAAACTTATACCAACTCTTTCTCTATTCCCCCCGCCTTATTTATTCCTCTTGCAAGTATACTCTCTTCTTATCAAATTAATTTACCTCTACTAAACTCATAACTAACTTTTATTGCTTGTTATAGCATTGTTCATAACAAATTTATTTTAAGCCATAAAGTACAAGAATTGCTTAACTTATGAATATCACCACAATAAGAATTGTAGAATTGTGATGGAAAAGCCAAGGAAACCAGCGTTTGAGTACAATTAGAAGATGGATACGAAAAACTAGTTTGGCAGTTGTTCCTAGGAAATCTCATAATTAAATTAGGATGTCTTAATTCAACTAACAAGATAAAAAGATTTACTGACCTTACAGAAGACAGTATTCAAAGAAGGAAAAGAAAAAGACAAGAAAAGATGAGACAGATCTCAAGAGTATATGTAGGGCTTGCAATAAATGTACTACAAAATCCAAAATTAACACATAGTACACGTCAGCTCCATTGCATGATTAGATGAAATTTTTTTGTTTCTATTTAACTGTCATCAACCATTTATACTCTCCCCCTTCACCTAATTTTAACTAGTTGAAATATATACTTTAGTATGATACAGAAAGGAAAAGAGTAAAATAGAAAATCTAATAAATATTTTATTAAAATAAAAAAAAAAATTATTGCATTTCTTAGTTTCTCCAGAAGAACCTTCAACTACCCTAAAAAAGGGAACAGGCAGAATATTTGGTACGAACCTGCATATTTCCAATGAGGAATGAAAATAACACCAAACCAGATACAGAAATGAAAACTGCAAAACATATTTCCCAAACATAGGTACTCGTTGCCAGGTTCTGACCAAGAGAACTGCAATTAAAAAAAACAATTACATAATGTTAGATAATAACTTTAGTAATAATATGCCCAAGTTTAGCATTTAAAAGACATACATTCATGCTGCTGAGAATCCCCAACCCAGGTAGTAGCATTTTTATTGAGGCATTAAACAGATTAAGAACTGAAGTGCAAATCAATTTCCAGCCTTCAGCACATCAGTTTATCTAACAAGTACATTAATTTAACTGATGATCCATTCTTTATATACCTACAAATATTATGTGTCTAACCACTTCTTTCAGACAAAAACACTTGAACCTGAAGATGCATGCACTTTGGAAGGAAGAGATGTTGTAAACACAAGTCCTCCAGCATAAGAGGGAACTATCATAAACATTTCTATGCTTTGAGCGCATGCACACTTATAAAATCCATGTAGAACAACAATACAAAAGATACTCTTGTTATTGCACATCTAACCCCAAAAGAAGACACAAAATGGTAAACTTATTGCAACATAATATGATCTACCTTCAATCCTAAATTCATACCGTATAGTAAATATAAAAATCAAAGAAGCGCACCTCAAATTTTTTAAGCCCCACCAAAAGCAGTAAAAGAATTTTTGTGGAAAATCTCTTGACTCCACAACACCAGATTGAAGAGCATCAAGGAACATTCCAAAATCAAAGAGATTTTTATCTTCATTCTGAATTGGGCAAGAAGTATTCAGGAATGTCGAAATTTTGCTCAACCCACCCCAATAATCATTGCAATACATATCTGCCTTGTTACACACTGTTGTATTACTTCGACAGGCTTCTTGCCAACATGTCGTTTCTCGTTCTATAGAAAACAAGTACCAAAAGGCACCAGCAACCTGCAACATCAATCAAAGCTTCAAACTTCCATTAATATTACATTTTATAATATTAAACATGCAATACTAGGAATTAAAACAAAAAGGTACATGGAAACTACAATATACATGGATACTTGAGAAGTGTGAACATACACAGGCACCAACATGAAAACTTTTTAACAAAAATTTGAAGTATTATCTCACACTTGACACAAACGTCTAAAATGTGTCCAACACAGGCACATCAACATATTTTACAGTATACAAATGCTGAATAAGAGATCATTAACAACCTGCTGATCACAAATATTATCTAATTTGACATAAAGAGAAAGGTGCAATAGAAATTCATTTTGTGTGCTCAAACACAACTAGGAAATTGTTGCAGATCTCACTTCGGCTAGATATATGACCAAAGTAGTATAATGTGTACAAATGTGTGTCTATATATATATTGCAAATGTGAGAGCATCAAGATTGTGACTTGGCCTACCTAGCCTATGACAGGACAATTGATGTACCTTACGACAATCTTCCCCTCTCAACAATTGTCCTGCTAAGAATCAAACTCTTTGATTGTGACTTGACTCACCTAGCCTACACATCATGGGAAAACTCATGCAACCTACAGTAATCTCTCCCTCAACAATTTTCCATTGGTAATCGAACTCGTAAACTTGGCTCTAATACTAATTATTGGATTGAGCAATTACCACAGGGCCGAAAGCTATTCCTTATAGTCATGGTACAACTCTTTCTACTTTAAAGTGTAGCAGCCCAGGTGCCGCAATTTGATTGCAACTTAATCCACCTAGCCTACACAATGGGACAATTGATGCACCTTACATCAGAAACTTACCACGGTTATGGAAACTAGCATATCAAAGGTAGTTAACCTTTCAAGTTGCATCTCCACTTAAGGTTCTTCAAGGTTTGTTGGTGGTATTCCGAAGAAAATGTTGGTATTTAACACACAAAGAACTTAATGTCTACAATATTGTGTAGAAAAATTTAGACCAACAGAAAGATAATTTGGAAACCGAATTGGTCTCTTTTTTTTTCTTCTTTTCTACTTTTTGCTTACATCTTGTAGCACATTCAAAGACATTTTAAAGACTGAAAATAACTCTTAAGAGTTTAACAGTACTGACATTTAGAAATATAAAGAGTCACAAATGAATACCATTATATTCTTTTAAGAAGTCTTCTTTAAGAATTCAATCTCCCTCAAACACCTATGACAACTTAGTATTCAACAAATGTATACTTTAAAATTGCCATGATTACCGTGATCATAAATATTATAATTTGTTTAGGAATAAAATGGGGCAAGAAAAAAATAAAACCAACTAGAAAGCTTTAACAAAACCAGAAATGTTGTTAACAAGTAAAATCATAACATGTTTGATTAGAATTAATATTTCCGAGAGTATGTTTTAGAATCCAATTTTCCCATGGAAAAGAAAACATACCCATCTCTCACCAGGGGAATGGAAATCAAATAAATCATTGGATTGCAACTGGAGTAGTAGGATTTACAATTCACCGGAGGGTGAGAAGATAGAAATCTTGTAATTACCTAGACATGTGGAAGCAGGTAAGAGAGGACTCTGCTAGAAAGGTGTGGAATAAATGTAAGAGTTGGCTTAGGAGAGTAGGAAGAATCGTCTGTAGAGAGAGGTATTAAATGGAGATAGCCATTCCCAAAGCTAGGACTCTTTAGAAATTATTCTATTATGCAATTTTCATTTTGACCGTCCCTATCATAAACTAGCCAATTCAATCTTCAAATACCTGCATCTAATAATCCATATGTCCGTTATGCAACTAGCATAGCATGCAGAAGTGCAAATAAAGATCCCAACTCACTTATGCATGCACACAGCCTCCACAAAAAATCCACAAATTTTTAATTAACAGAATATGCAATTTTAATTTTGACCGTTCCTATCATAACTAGCCAATTCTACCCTTAAATACCCGCATCTGATAATCTACACGTCTGTTATGCAACTAGCATAGCATGCAGAAGTGGAAAGTGTGGATCCCAACCCCCCTATGCATGTAAACATAGCCTCCACAAAAAGAACACAAATTTTTAGTTAACTGATAAGATAAAAAGAAATTGTTATGGACAGAACATTACTCCCACCACTAAATCTGAAAAATTATCAATAACTGCTAGAACAAAAACAGAAAAAAAAAACACAAAACAAAACAAAACAAAAGAACTAGTAAACCCAGAAATAGCAAGTAAATAACACAAACCAATACCTATATGAAAACAATATTATCAAAATTCATTTTCGATATATGCAAATGAAAGTATATAGCTTAAACTTACGTGACTTGCAAGCATGTAAAGAAAGAGATTAAATGCAGCTCCAGCCCAAGCGGTTTCAGTGAGAATGCCAGAGGCCCTTGTAACTTCTCTATATAATGGAATGATCCGCAATAAACGAGGCACATATTGGAAGAAGACAACAAATTTCAGCAAGTTCTTGGTATTAAGTGATTTAAAACCACTCATCTTTGGAATGATAACTAGAATCACCACCTACCAATATTATAACAAGCCTTGAGTCAATAAGATCACCAATGAACCCAACAATGTAAAAATTGAATCTACAATGAGATATTAGTGGGACATAGGGAAGATGAAAGTATCTGTACCTGTGGGAGGGGAAGAACAGCAAGAATGTCAACTAAGAAATATGATGATAGATACCTCCTTGCTATTGCCCAAGAATCTTCAACCAAAACACCTCTTCCAAATACACGAGAAGAGGGAGCAATGAATCCAGTTCGAAATTGGAAAATCATGTGGACTATATAAAAAGCATCAGAGAAAGATCTTAAGACAGTTGCTGTAATCTCCATCTTAATGTCCAGTGAAAGACATTTTTTCTCATCATCAATAACCGGGACATAAAAGAACAAAGGATCCAGTGATACTGCGATAACACATAATAATACAAAAATCTTGTTCCACCTTTGAAGGAATGGACCCTGTGGATCAAGTATTTCCTTTCTAGAACTAGAGCTTCTAGAAAGAACACTGCTAAAGGAAAAAGATTTGAATGATGTTCTGAATCTTTTCATCCTATCAGAACCAGATTCCAATCCATTTTGAAACTTCTCCGAAACTGAACTTACTGTAGTTCTAAATATCCCTGACTGTGAAATTTTAGTCTCAGAATAATTGCCCTCAGAACTCTTCTCCAAACTGGAATCCCGAAACCTGAACATCACATAAATATCAAAAATGAATAAATGACAATATAAACTCAGTTCCTGCTAAAAGATGTCTTACATATAAGTAGTGATTAAGGAAAATAAACCTCTGCAACATAAGGTGGTTAATTTGGAAATTTCGAGTCAATTTTATTTGGAGTAGTAACTGAATTGTGACCCTTACCCTCAACCGCAAAATTAAAAAAAAAATAAACATTCTACGGATTGAAAGTAGAATGCTTCTAAAATTTCCATAGACAGCAGCATAAAATCACTGAGAGTAAATAAGGCACGCATCATCAAACTAACCTAACAAACTTCTCTTGCTGTGCAGTACTCATAATTATAGCCTACTTCAAAAACAATGCCGCAGAACCAGCCCTGTAAATCTCATTGAATACCTCCTTCATGAACCACAATCCCTTATCCTGAAATGAATAAGAAACATTGACAATCAGATACTTCATTTCTCAAGTAAAGCACAAACCCCACCATAACAACATCAAAAAACACAAACCGATGAAATCAATGTAAACTTGTAACGTTAAAACAAATGAAATTTGTGATACCCAAAAATATAGTCCCCAAGAGTGATTATAGGTGCTATATAGTCCCCAAAAATATAGCCCAAAAGAGAAAGGTTCCATTAAAAACAATCAACTAATCTTTGTTTTTTTAACGGAACTTTTCGTTGAAAATAACTAATATGCTGACGTTGATCAAACTCCCAGATTTCGACCAAACAGTGGTGAAGTAGAAAAAGAAGTAATGGCACATAGACAGTGGAGAAAAATAACAAGGGGCGTTCAAGTATGCGGAGCAGTAACAGAGCGAGAACTCCAACTGGGAAACAAAGAAAGAGGAGAAAGCACGAACCTGAAAACTGAAAAGTTTGAACTTGTTTGCGATGAAAATTGAAGGTAGAGAAAGAAGAAGAGGACCAACTCAATGAAGCGCGTACGTAGGGCTATGAAAGCAGATTGCAAGTGAAGAGGGAATGAAAAAGGGGACGCAGATAGAAGAGACGAAGGTTCGAGGAAAGGAGCGAGGAAGTGACAGTTACTACACCAAGGGGTTAGTTTTTTCTGCATTCAAGAGTTAATATGTGAGTAAAGTTTGGGTTTTTACAGATACTGGAGATGGAAAATTTGGGGGGTGAGATTTTGTTTGGTGTGTGAATGGGGATGATGAAACAAGACAATTCATGTGAGTGGTCGGTCCCACTGAAGTTTAAAGTTTAAATTGTTAAATACGTTACTTTTGTCTGGTTTGTGCGTCGTGCGTTTATTCTGTTCTGGTGGGGGTCGGGTCAAGTCCGTTGATAACAGGGGTCGTGCCTCTACGGAATTTACCAAACCAATGTCGCCGTATTGGATGTAGAGGAATTAAATAACGGTGGTAAGGATTTGTTTCCAAAATAGTTTGGAAAAAGTAAAATTTTAATAAATATATGGTCCTCAATTTGTAAATCTCGATTAGAATAGTATTAGAAGTCGATAATATTTTAGTTTAGAAATTTTACTCATAGCAAAAATACTCATGTTTATGAGTAGAGATACTTCGATTCATTTAAGTTTGGTATAAAATTGGATCGACTTGATTTTTTTTTAATTAATAGCAAATTTTATATTTTACAAATTTTGTTCTTCACTGCTTTGTTATAGTTGAATACTTTCCGCAATTTTTATTATTAATTAAACTATTTTAGCATAATGGAGTGTTAAAATTTTATAGGTTTAATATTTGGTCTCTACTTTTAGGGGTTTGGTTCAAATGATTCTACTTTTTAAAAAAGTTCAGTAATGTTTTATAATTTGTTAAAAAATGTTAAATCCGGTCATTTCCGTGCACGCTGTTAAAAGTCTAATGATGCAAATGTCACATTGGCCAAACCTGACTGAACTGTAAAGTTTGATGAATACACGTTGCAATTGCACTGTGTAAATATTTAAAAAAAATTAAAATGACGTAATGTAGGTGGCACATTACTTCACAACGGAGGCACTTGAAGTTACAACACCGCCACCGCCACCACCTATTTCTTCTGAATCGCGGCAACACCTTCCACAACCCCGAATTGAATGTCATGGATTCAAATCTCAAATCTTCCACGTCACTAGTGCCAAACCTTAACTCTAGTAAGCTACCACCCTCGAAGGAACAACACCACCGAGACCTATTGAACCACGTCGAAGCCTACCTCGTGAAGCGCGACGGTGTCGACAAGCTCCTCAAGATTAAAAGTAGGTTTACAAAAGATTAAAAAAAAAGTAGGTTTACAAAAATTAAAAAAAAAAAAAAGATAATTTCCATCACAAAAGATTACTCAAGATGCAAATTGGAAGGAGAGGAAGACAATAGAACAATAGTATAAATAAAATGGATTACAGGCAGAAGGAATTGGAGAGGGAGTGAGGATCATGCTTGGGGGAGAGAGAATCATTATGTGAGGGACGGTAATAGAATGAAAGTTATAAGGATTCTTAAGGTAAAATGCCTTAGCTGACTGAAGGAGTTCTTCCCCAAGAAAGGGATTATTCTTATTTCAGTTTCTACATTTACATTTAGTAAGGAGATATGCCCCAATTATGGTCTATTTTTCCCTAACTCTTTATTATAAGAGAAGCTTCCCCTCTGATTAATCAAATTTCAGTATCTATACTATGGATAATGATACTTAGACAACCTTTTTTTGATAACATTTGAACATCATCTACATATCATTTTGTGATTGGTCCAAAATTACTCCACAATCAAAAATAATAATCATAAACACCACCATGGACCAATCACAAAATGACACGTAGATGATGTTCAAATGTTGTCAAAAAAATGTTGTCTAAGTATCATTATCCCAATACTATACAATATTCCTATTCTATTTTTGGGTCATATCACATGGGATATGTTGTTTTGCATTACCAATTTCAACCCCTGCCGATTCTTTCTAATCCTAACTATTGAGCATTATGGAGAAAAGCACTTAATTAGAAAAGTGAAACAAGAAATGGATAATATAAAAAGTTACACAAAAGGTAGCCCAAATAAATCTTCGTACGCTACCAGGAGAAATCATCCTTGCCTCTTCGCTACTTCAATCCTCCAATAACCCCGCCCTCTACCACTGCCTCAAATCTAGGAGAAATCGGCGTTACCCGCAAGGCCTTCCAACTCAGAAAATTCGTCCAAGACCTAAACACTTTCCGAGCCTCCCATCACCACTCAAACCATCACCTCCTCTTCACCCTCCTCGCCTACGGTGGCGAGGACTTCTACTACTTCGTCGAGTTGTTCGTCTGGCTGGCGAAATCTAGCCTCATTGATCCCAAACACGCGTACGTGTTCCAGAAAGTGAGCGTGTGGGCGGAGCTAGTTGGGTACTTCGGGAGCGTGGCACTCAAACTCACCGATTTAAACCTTATTGCTGAGGAGGTGGCGGAAGCGATGCTGCATTTTTAAAATATTAGGTTAAATATGTTTTTCGTCCCTTAAGTATGACCCTATTTTGGTTTTAGTCCCTACTTGAAACTTTGATGGTTTTTAGTCCTCGTAGTTTTGAAACTCTTACTAATAGTCCTTAAAATTGGACAGCGTTATCTTTTTTCACATGTGTAAAATGGCGAGGTCAGTCTTATGTCAACTTCCCTCTTCACTCTCTGCCACGTAGGTCACACGCTCATGGTCACACGTTCTCAGTTCCTCAAACTCAAGAATCTCATCAACGCTCCACCGCGGACAGCCGCGAAGACTTCGACGAAGCCGCGACAGACGACAAGACGTTTGATGACCTCAGGCTGGCGGAGTGGGTGGTTAGTACGTGCAGGGAGCTCGAAATGTAGATGCCATGACACGTGTAGCAGCGTTGCATACCACCTGTGCTAGAGGGTCAGCACGTGCTTGGCATCGACGAGACTAGGAGCGGGAAACAGCGGCCTTCGCTCTTCCGATCCTACATCGACTTGATGAGCACCCCTTCGGTGTTTTCGCACTCATAGTGACGCCCACGCGTGAACTCGCGTTCCAGCTCGCGGAGCAGTTCGGCGCATCACGGTTGTGGTAGGTGGCATGGATATGCTCAAGCAGGCGAAGGATTTGGTTGGGAGGCCGGACCTCGTCATTGCCACACCTGGGAGAATCCACGTCTTGCTCCGTGATAACCCTAATATTTCTCCTATTTTCTCCATAACCAAGTTTCATGTCTTGGATGAAGCAGATCGAGAGTTCTGGATGCTTGTTTTCAGGAGGAATTAAAATTTATCTTTCAGAGCTTACCTGAAAATCGACAAAATCTGTTCTTTTCTGCGACAACTACAAGTAATCTGCAAAAGTTGCGAGAACGTTACCAAGATAAGATGTATGTCTACGAGGCATATGAAGGTTTTAAAATAGTTGAATCACTTAAGCAACAGATGATATTCATCCCTAAAGAGGTGAAGGAAGGGTAGATTGGTGGGAAGGGAGCCAGAGGTTGGAGTTCCTCAAGAAGACGAATTCCAACGTGGCAGAGAGGGAAGAGGGAAGCTGGCATAAGACTGGCCTCGCCGTTTGCCACATGTAAAAAAAGATAACGCCGACCAATTTTAAGGACTATTAGTAAGAGTTTCGAAACTAAAAGACTAAAAACCATAAAAGTTTCGAGTAGGGACTAAAACCAAAATCGTGTGATACTTAAGGGACGAAAATCATATTTAACCCTAAAATATTTACAGAGTACACGTGTCACGTATTCATCAAATTTTACATCTAAGTAAAGTTGTGTCACGGTAGCATTTGCACCACGGTGGCATTTGCACAGTTAGGTTTTTAACGGCGTGAACGAAAAAGACCGAATTGAACATTTTTTAACAAATTATGGGACCTTACTAAACTTTTTTAAAAGGTATGATCATTTGGAACCAAACCCCTAAAAATAGGGACCAAATAATGTATTAAACCAACTTTATATTATTACATTCTCATCAAACTTAATAATCATGAATGAAATGGCTGGAATCACTATGTGAGTATGTTGTTGCGAGACAAGAAAATATAATGAATAAGACACTTTGTGTTATGCTTTACTGGAGAGAAAGAAGAACACAAAAGAGGAATGAGAAATGCATAATGGAGAATGAGTGAGTGAGACGCGTTTTAGAAGAAAAAAATTAGAGTTTTCAATTGTTTGCGAGTCAGTAGACCAACCCGTCTCGTCACAAGTTCGCACAAGTTACACGTTATACGGATCCGTCCACTTGACACTTGACACTGCATTGTCATCCTTATCTATGGATATTTGTAAATAAAATTCACAATAGATAGTATACTAAAATGGAAACTAAAAATGAGTAATCAATAAAAATTAAAATTAAAATTTAATTCATTTGTACATATATCCATAAAAAAAATTAAAATTAAGATTTAATTTATATTTTATTAAACTAAATTTAATTAAAATTAAAATTTAATTTATATTTTATTAGATTAAATTTAATTAAAATTAAAATTTAATTTATGTTTAATTTAATTTATATTACATTTTACATTTAGTTGTGTAATTTTATTTATATTTCATTTTAAACATTTATAAATTATTTTTTATAAATTTTTATGAATACTTATGCATTTTAAAATTTTTCTAGATATTATTTTAAACCGGTATTTTAAAATTCTTCTAGATATTATTTTAAACAGGTATTTGATAGATAACAAATTAAATTATCTCTGTTATGAGATAAAGGATAATAGACTTGATCTTGTCATCCTTAAGAATCTGTTTAGAATTTAAAAAAAAAAAAACTCTAATAATAGTACCAGTACCCTACTATTCCTAATTATTAGTAGTGTAGAGAATCAATGTGTTTGTCTCTCTCTGAATCAACCTCTCTACCATCACAATACCATATATTATATATGTTTATAACCTAAGTATATTTTAGATTTGTATTATACCTATAAGAGACCGAACGGTCATCCACTCAGCACTGTTCGGTCACCACTATAGTTAACCAGGACAAATGATTTTTATCAATGATGGGTCGAAATTGGGCCAACGTCTAATAGTTCAGCAGAAAATAAAATAATCAAGAATATCTAATTGAAGATCTGATTAAAGATATTGATAAGCGGTTAAAATATTGATTAGCGGTTTATGAGCAACCGACCAGATTTTTAGGTAAGGCTGTTTATATTTTATTGGACTTGTATCAGTTCAAGGTCCATGAGACAACTTATAAATACAAGGTCAGGGTCACTAGCCAGGTATGTTCTATTCACGTTCTACTCACACTCCACTACATCCTACTAACGTTTGATCAAAACTCAAACATACAATTGTGATACACAATTCCCAAAATCGCTCTTAACTTGAGCATTAAAGTGCCTTTTGCAGGTACCTCCCCCCTCCTGGTCAAAGAATTCAACCGAGCGGCCTAGACTGAACGCAACCGAGAGGTCCAAACCAAAGGCAACCGAGCGGTCAAGCTGAAGGAAGGCGAGCGGCTCAGGCTATCCAGACATTCGGAAGCAAGGAGGACACGTCAGAAATGTTAGTGTCTTAGTCCCACAAAATATCTACCGAAACAAGATTCAACAGAAACATTATGGTACTCTTGAAAGGCTCCCAGAAGCCACCACCATTCTCAATGTCAAAGAAGTTAACTTCAACATGCCTATGTCACAATCTTTGTTGAAGCCTATATGCGTCGGGCATGTGTCAGCATCGTTATGCATATCCCGAAGCTGCATTCTAGGGTTTACTACTTCCCCACTTAATGCCGTAAAAAAAAATAGGTATTGTTTAACATCAGTGGCACCCTAACCTTCTCCTTGAATCCTTCACCAACAACTTCTCAAACAACACTCTAACGTCCTTACACAACACTATGTTGCGTAGTGTGCTCTCCTTGTTGCACCTCTTAAACGGTGTCGTCTACTATAACGACTCGTAGACGAAAACCCCAAAAGCCCACCGGTCCACGCCGTTACCAAGACTGTTACCCGAGACGATCTCACGCAGGAGGTACAGGTACTTGTGCGTCCCCACACGCGATTGTGAAAACGCTGTCGCAGGTTCCGCAATGAACTCCATAAGGAACATTTGGTTTTGTTGTCTATAGGGGAGACGATTTATAATTGAAGCAACTGTTAGTAGGGCCCACGTTACGGGTTTGTTTGTGAGGCTGGGTGCCACATTGGATTTGAAGCAAATATCGGAATCCAAGAGCATGATGTGGTCGTCTTCGCGCAAGAGAACGTTCTGGGGTTTGAGGTCGCGGTAGACGATTTAGATTTGTCACTTGAAGATCACCAATGAAAATATGCTGAAGTTGGATCCTCACATGTTCTTCAGTCAGAGCATAGTGACGACCTGCATGGCTGACCAGTGGGGTCGAAGCTCTCGTGGGTGCAACAATTTACGACTGAGATAGAGCGCTCGTCGGTTGAGATATGATCGTTGAAGCTGAGTGTGACGTTGTTGGTTAGGGCGTGGTTGGTTCAGGCATTGGTGCGGTCGGTGGCTGGTAAAACTAAGATCCAAGACGGAACAGTGAAGCTAGGGCCAAAGGTTCAAGAAGTTTACCCAACTTGAGCAGCAGGGGAAAGGATAGTGGACAAGTGCAAAAATTAGATTCAACAACTGGAGTTTTGCATAAGAAAATATTTTAACAATTTTTTTACAATATTTTAAAATATATACATAATAGTTTCAAATATTTTTTAAAATAAATTCAAATATACTAATAGATATCTGAACTTGTTAAAAAGTTATTATGAAATATATATTATGACTTTTGCATATTATATTCTTTTAACTGTTTATCATTCTTCTTTCTGTTGAATTTGTCCAAGGGGCGATCCTCTTCAAGAACGCAATCCACTTCGATAGGTGGTTGACCTGCAGAAGACACTTCGACACTCAAATCAAATATGTTTTATAAAGAGGTCACTATTTTATTAGGATAGATCAAGGTTATTTTATCTGGATATCGATGGTATATTTATAGGGCTTGTGGCAGTCGAACACATTGATTAACCATTAATACAGTATATTTTTAGGCAATCAAACCCAATAATCAATTATTAATATCGTATATTTGTAAAGCGTAAGACAATCTGACCCATTAATACCTCCTAACTTCCCATGAATGACCATTATCTTTCATCGGTATATTTCATATAAACTCAAGTTTATAATTGTATTTCAATAGTCTAAAAGATTAACTACTTACAGTTGATGTAATGAACTGCAACTTCTTTCTAGAGGTGATATGTGCTCTCTACAACCTGAAATATGCCTCAACCACTTTGTAAGGATAAATGTACATGGAAAGGAGTGCCTAGTATGAAACTTAGTAAAATCAAATTGTGTACACAACAAATAAATCATTAAAAAACTTACGATATTAGTGTACTTTTAATTGTCAATGTGTGAGCTTTCTTGCATAATGAACACAAGAGAACCCAAGAGACTGTTGAGGAAGAATTACTAATAATTGTTAATGACCCTTGCCGATTCTAACAATAATAGTGTGAAGTAAGTTTTACGGAAATAGAATTTTATTAATAAAAAAATCATACTTACTCTTGCAAATAAGTGCTAAATACACATGTTTTTTCCCTTTTCAAAAGTCTCTAGGTACTTTTGGACCTCTTCACCTAGATTCCTAACTCCATGCACCACAAGAAATATTGCAATTACATATGGATTGTAATCCGTATGTAGTGTAGGTATTAAATACGGATTTTGAAAAATGAGTTACATATGATATTACATACGAATTTTTACCTACCAAAAATCTGTATGTAATTTAGGCACGTGGTGGCAGGAAAATTTTTTAAGGATATGATCCATATGTAATGGCTCTAATTTGTTTGTAACTAGAAACAAGTTTTACCTACTGATATTACATACGGATATAGAAATTCATTTATTAAAAAAAAAATTAAAGTTACCTTTTCCTATTTCGAACCCTCTTTCCTTGAACCCTCTTAACTCGAACTCTCTTCTCTTGAACCCTCTTCCCTGTTCGAAGCTTCTTCCCCATCTTTACTCCCTTCATTTTCATGTTTTTGTTGTGCCTCCACCAAACACTCTTGTTCGTCCTTCGTGATTGTCCCCATTGTGTGGTTCGATGCTAGAATTCGTTGTTCAGGTGACGAAGTTTGTTGTCGTGGTTGGTTAGGGTGACCCTAATTTTCGTTGCAGGGAATAACCCATAATTTGTGCTTCAAGTAAAATTTCAATTTCAAACTGTACACATGTCATCAAACATGGCACACCGTTAGTCAGATCACTCAAAAATTAACGTTGTTGGTATTCAAGGACTAAATTCGACAATTTCATTAAGTAAAGGGATGAAAATGAAGCAGAGTTTGAAAGAGGAACTAAAACCAAAAACACATGATAGTTGAGGGACCGAAAACATATTTAACCCTTAAAACAATTATTTCCTTTTGATAATCTAACTGGCCAAAGGATAACATTTCCAGGGGCCTGCCCCACTATGTGAATCTCTTAAGTGGGCACAAGGATGCGAGTAGTAGCATCCCGTACGTTTACAACCACCAACCTTATCATAACAACTATAATGGTTTCATGGTGTATGATTGACCCCAATATGTACATTTTACCTAAGTTAACCAAATGATATTTGTTAAATATATAAAAGAATATAATTCAATAAACAAGTACATATAAACAAATTACCTAAGGCCACCAAGCATTGTTAGGCATCATCACCGAATGGCTCATAGTCTACATCAACAATGAGAGAAATCTGTCGAGGGGAAACATCATAATTCCCCTTTGTACTTATGCAAAGAGAAGCTTGGAGGGATTTCTTAGGCTGGCATAAGGGGGAGGCTAATTCTGCTTGCACTTTTGCTAACAATTGTGTCGTATATCAAAGTACTCATTCTTCAATTATGCTCACACTATATTCCTTCATCTCGCTGATCTCTTCCTTCATCTCCTATTTGATTTCTTCTCTTATACCCCTAAGGACATCCTCAATGACATGGGTTTTATTATGATGACTTGTTGGAGGACCAAAGAATTGATGGGTGCTAACAAATTTACCAACACCTTGAACACGTCCCGACCATCTTGGATGACCAATGACAATCGCCAATATGTCCTCACAACCCTTTAGAGTGAATGTATCATGTGTGTTCTACTCCACCAACTCATCCTACAATAAAAAAAAATTGAAGTTAAGTTAACCAAATATGGGAGCTTTTTTAATTTAGGTACTTACAATGCGCTTAACTATGTCCACTGCTTCCTCATATATGTACTCCCCTTATGGTCTTTGACAAGCTCTCTTCTTCCATATATAATGGTGAGGAGGACGAGTTACGATTCTCGTATCAAAGGCCGCACTAGGATTAGAGAGACCTCTTTCTGCTCTAATTTCTCATAACTCTCATGAAATAATATGTGGGAATGAAGATTTTTCTTTGCAATCTGCTCTTTATATTGTAGTTAGAGTGTTAATTAGCTCTAAGTAATTTTCTTTTCGATGTTGACTTAACTTGTTTCTAACAATATGTAGCAGTGTACAACGAAAATTGATTTTTGATATAGTAAAAGTGTCATATATATCATTGGTACAACGAGGAAATAATAATAATAATAATAATAATAATAATAATAATATAGTTTTTGTTCATATTAATAATGCAAAATCATGGGAAACGCATGCGAGAGATGGCAGGAGAGAAATGAATGTGAAGGCTAAGAAGACGATGAGATAAGTGGTTCAAGCCAAAAGGTATGATGATATCATAGTCAAGAATCTCTACATTTCTAACGACCCGTACGAGATTAACCGCATGAAACTTTGTAGTTCTTCCCAGGGTGCTATAAGCTTTCAGCACCCATAAATCCAGACAAGGTAATCGTTAATTATTTTGGTAACTCAATAGTTTTGATACGGTCTGTGCTTGTGCTTGCATGAAATTGGATTTATAAAATTCATTTTAAAGTTATATATGCCATAAACATTGACCTAAAATATTGTTAGTTGAGGTTGTAATTCTTTAAAATTCAACACGAAACCAAATATCACACATAGTAGAACTAGATAATTTTAATGTTTATTTATGACTGGTCCTATTGCTTCATGAGAATTAGTTATTGTGTGGTTCTGTTTTGACACATTCCAGGTCATTGATGGTGTTGTTATTGGAAAAGTTGTGGCTTCTGAGAATCCTAAGTTTCAGAAAGTTGATTTGGTGTTGGTAGTATTCACATGGGCACAATACAGTTTGGTGAAAGAAGGGAGTATCTTGAAAAAATTAGAGTCCTTTGAATTTCCACTATCCTATTATCTTGGAGAACTGGGTAATCATGATTTGTAAGGGATTGAGGATAAAGGATAAGGGTTAATGCTCTGTACTAATGCTGGAGAAAGACATAACCTAAAATCAGCACCTATAACTGACTACTAAAACATGACAGCATAGTCAATTTACCAATGTGAATGCAGAATGCAAATTCAAATGATTCTATTATGCAGTAGGAATTTTAAGTAATAAATGCAATGCAGATGCATTGGATGATGTGAGATAGGATGCTGAAAAGGCAGAATTCAAATCAATAAATGTTCAATAAATGTAGAATGTAAAGTAGGGGACCACCATGCTAGTTCAAGTTGTTAACATGAATGCAGAAATGCAGAATATGCACATGATTAGAACTCATGATTTAATTCAGACATAAAGATAGTATGACCAATTTAAGTCTACAACATACTCTTAAGGAAAATTCTCGTAAGTAAAAAATAGTCTGAAGCAAATTGAGCTTGCACAAATCTAGTAGCCAAGTAAACTCTTCCTATGTTAGGTTCCTGGGTTTGGAACCTAACAAGAACACACTTAGAAGATAGAAACGGTGATGGAAGAATGGTTTTTCTATATTATTCACAGTAAAAGAATTCCTTTTTACAAAGAATGGGTTGGGAGCATAACCTCCCTGGTTGGGAGCATAACCTCCCTCTTCTGGCCAAAGTCCAGACTTACAAAGAATTCACTCAATAGCCCCCTTTGTACAAAACCCACTCCCTATTTATAAAGTTTCTCTTCCCCTTCCCACTAACTAACTAATTGTCAAATAACCTATAACCTTATATCCTATTATTACATCCCACTGCAAAACAACCTTGTCCTCAAGGTTGGAACCGGAAAGCTTTATCTCATGGCTCCTCTTCATCAACCTGTTACCCACTAGATGTTGCCCTCCAATTCAAGTCTGGAGGCTTGGGTGGTGGCAAATCCTCCTCCAATGACTTCCACTCTTCCTGGATTCTTTTAGCCCAATTTTGTGAAGTCCTCAAAATCTCAACTCTGACTTCATCGGCCCTTGCAGTAACAACACTTTTGGCAGTTGCTCCATCTACTTGCAAACTCTCATATAAAATTTCCACACTCCCCCTCTGTGTTACTGCTGTCCAATTCTCACATATATTGCTTCTTTTGTTCCCTTCAACAATCTTTAGTAGAGTTGAGGCCATATTTTTCCAAGAAAGGTGCTTGAATTTTTGATGCCAAGTCTTGCACCCCTGGACTACATTTTCTTTGCTGTTTGGATGTTCTTTTGTTGATCTTTTGGTGTTTTGAACTTTAAAAGCATTTGTTGCCCCTGTTGTTTGATCTTGCGTGTCAATCCCTTCATAAGTGATCAACTCTTCTCTTTTCACCCACGAAAAATTGGTGTCTCCTCACCCTTCCTAGCTCCATTATTGTCAGTGGCATCCTCTCCTTTTTGCTCCCAATTGCTTGCATTTTCTCTTCCACCTGAGCGTTTTTTTCCTGTCTTTACTGTTTTGACATTCACACCAAAACCTACCATACTATCTCCACTAAAAACACCAACTTTCTCAGCAGCAACAACTTTTTCAGTAAAATCAGCAGCTTTTTCAACTTTTCCAGCAGCAGTCACACCCATGTCTCCATCACAGTTTGCAACAGTAAAATCAGCAGCCTTTTCAACTTTTCCAGCAGCAGTCACACCCATGTCTCCATCACAGTTTGCATCATTGCCTTCCTCTCCACGTACATTTTCTTCTCTCCTATCCTGCCCTCTAATTCTTGCAAAACCATCAACACTAAAAACTGTAGCTTCTGTTTCTCTTTTCTTCTCAAAAACAGAGCCTCTATCTCTTCCTCCACACACCATTATTAATGCCTCTTTCAACCCTTTCCAAGAAAGGTTCTTGGTTTTATTTTTCCAGGCCCTGAACCAATAGATTGTGCCACCTTCCATGCAGCAGTAAGCCAACCTGAGCCTGTCCTTCTCTTGTGACATTTTGGGTGTCAAAAAACTTCTCTGCCTAAGAGATCCATCCCAATGGGTCCAGCCCCTCAAACCGGGCCAATTCTACCTGCTGCCTCCAATTTTGTTCACCCCTGTCTTCCTCCATCTCCTCTTCATCTAAACCCTCTTTTTGCCCTTTCATGACAGATTCCTCACTTCTTCCTAAGCCCTTTATGTGAATCTTGATTTCTTGCAGCATTTCTCTTATTTCTTGCATATTTCTTCTGTATTCTGCCATGTTCATTTTCGATTCTGACATGTTCATCTTCAATTCTGCCATGCTCATTTTTTGTCCGCTGGTCCTCCTCTCCAAGGTATTGTTTCTTCCTTCCATGTTCCACCCTTTCTTGATCACTTCTTGATCCCTTCTTAATTTGGCAGCCCTCTCCTAAGGAGATTCGGCAATCCTCCCTTGATGATCCAACAACTTCTTCATCCTTCACCCCCACTTTGATCCGGCAGGTCGGACCAATTTGTTAGGTTCCTGGGTTTGGAACCTAACAAGAACACACTTAGAATATAGAAATGGTGATGGAAGAATGGTTTTTCTATATTATTCACAGTAAAAGAATTCCTCTTTACAAAGAATGGGTTGGGAGCATAACCTCCCTGGTTGGGAGCATAACCTCCATCTTCTTGCCCAAGTCCAGACTTACAAAGAATTCACTCAATACCCCCCCCCCCCCTTATAAAGTACCCACTCCCTATTTATAAATTTTCTCTTCTCCTTCCCACTAACTAACTAATTGTCAAATAACTTATAACCTTATATCCTATTATCCTACCAGGAAAATATCCTTTGTAGAAAAGATGGCTTCTAGTATGAGGATCTAGACAACAAAAGATGCACTACACTTGATCGATATAACCTAATTGTAGACAAACCACAACAGTGTATTAACAAGTGTACCAACACCAGCACAAGAAGAAATGACACTGAACATCATGATTTGATTAGACATTATTCTTTGTCGTTGCATTTCATTGAACAAACTGAAGAGCCTAATATGGCTGGTCATTTTTTATGGAACCAAATATCACAACGCTCCAACAAAACAAGTCATTTTGAACCACATGAAAACATGAGACTAGAATGCAGATTGTGAATGAATGAAGTGCAGACTCATCCTAGAGTTATGCTGAATTCATATTAACAGTTGGAGGTTTATCTCACAGTAGCAACATGTAGAAAAAGGAAAGCAAGTTTCTCAGTCAAGAGGGGGTGAATTGGTTTTTCTTGTAAAAATAAGTTTTTTTAAAATATTTTTGAAATCTTTTGATCTTTCTTGGAATGCAATCAATGTTGTAAAAAGTTGACAAAAAATATTTCCTTAGGCGTGTAGAGTCCCTGTCCTTAAGAACTTATCTGCGGTGTATTGTGCAAGTCCTCCAGGATACAACAGAAACTTCCCAAAATATCTTTGAGGATCTCAGAACTAGCAATGATCTCTAAAAGAGTATAAAAACAAACTGAGAATATTTTTAGATGGAAAGAAGAGAGAATTTGAAAATGATAGAATGAGAGAAAATGATTTTTATGTATTTTGGAAAGGAAAAAGTTGTTCTATTTATAGAACATGGCACCAAGTAATAAAGCAAAATGAACGTTGCAACCATTAAATAAATTGAACATTGAAAGAAATTGAACGTTGCCACCCAACGTTCCAAAATTCAAGCTCACAATTAATGTTTTTAAACCACACATTAACTTTTGCAATAATATAATATTAATATATTATAACAATCAATAAAGAACAATATAAAAGTGAAAGGAGAGAAAAAAATCACACAACGATATATACTGGTTCAACCAACCTGCCTACATCCAGTCTTCTTTCAATCAACCTTAGATTAAAATAATTCCACTATAATGATCGAGTTCTTACAAGAAAGATACAGAGAAAACCTTCTCAATGTACTCTCCTCACAACTCTAAATCACTTATAGCAAATACACCTAGAAAGAACAATCTATTTCTGTCAACCTTTAGAGATACCCCACTCTAAGTCACAAGAGCTCCTCTAAGTCCTTCTTCTTAGCCAGTAGCAACAAGGAACCAAAATCACTCTTGATTGCAAATGAATCTAATCTCCAGAAAAATACACCTCACTTGTGCAGATAGGATCAGTCTATGACAACACTTGACTTCTTCAAGAATCTTTGAGAATTTCTTCTAAATTTGATAATCTTGATTGTTGGAGAGTTTTAGATGCTCCTACAATAAAAGCTCAACAAACTAGTCAGATATGAAAGTTATGACAATTCCTTATGATATACCAGATTTACATTTTTCACATTTTAACAGATTAAGTAGAACACATAATCGATTAAAAAATTAATACAAGTCATAGCATTTAAAAATATGACCGTTATTGCACTTATGACTAATCAAGAAACAAGTTTTCAATCAACACGCATTTTAACCGATTAAAGAAATAACATAATCGGTTAAGTATCATACCTAAGAAAATTTGAAAAATTTTTCATTTAAATCACATCAATGCACTCAGTAAACAAATGCAGGCATATCCACAAGTTTTAATCGATTATACCATAATCTAATCGGTTTAAACTTGTTGTTTTCCCACACTTTAGCAAATACTGATATCTGATGAATCTAGCAGATTATATAATTAATGTAATTGATTAATTCATACAAATATGTAATGTGCAAAGTTTTCCAATCAAAGATTCATATTCACACAATGAATATACATTACACATAGTTCAAGCACATACATGAATATGATCAAGCAACAGTTTGCTAATAAGATGTGCAAGAAACTATAAAACATTTATGTTGTCATCATCAAAAACACAATGTGAGGTATGGGTTCAGCTACGTCACTCTTCCTATCAATAATCTCCCTTTTTATTGATGATGCACAACATGAAATTGTTTTCCAGTTACGTTTTCCCCCTTTGGGCATCAGCAAAAAAGAATACAAGTAACAAAGGAAATAAAGTGCATGTGGATATACATCAAAATAAATTCCCACAGACCATTTGTAGAATATGATGCTCCCCCTATCGCAAGACATTGTAGCACTTAATGATATCAACAGTATTGATCAAATATGAGATTCATACCAGTTAAACAGAGCTCATAATTCTAATTGAGCAAAGTATGATAAAGTATATATGTATACAAAGTATCAGAGTAAGTACTGAGTTCAATAATAGGTAAAGAATAACTAACTACAGTGTTTCACCCACCACAGACGAGAGCTTCAACGACGACAACAACCACAACAGCTTGACCTAGCCACCAGTGAACCTTTCATGATAGAGAACTTCAACCCACCTCGATCGAGAAGCACAAAACGATAGCGAATGACAACCAATGAACAACCAACAATGGCCAATGAAAGGTTGACCACCGGTGAACCTTTTGAGATAGAGAACTCAACCCACCATGGCATAGAAGCACATAATGAAAGAAAATGGCAAGGTGAGGGAAACCAACGAACTAGGCAATGACAATGGAAACCTACCACGACGCATAACCAACGAACGGAAGCAAAGAAGCGAAACTCTAAAGAAATGAGATTTGGGGCAAGGTGAAGGCAACCAGTGAACGGGGCAATGACAACGGCAACCCACTATGACACACAACCAATTAACGAAAGCAAAGAAGCGAAACTGTGAAGAAACGAGATTTGGGACAACACGAGGCCAACCGACAAATAAGGCAATGGTAATGGCCACCCACGACGGTACATAACCAGCGAACGAAAGCAAAAAAGTGAAATTGTGAAGAAATGAGATTTGGGACAAGGTGAAGAACCGTATAAGAGACAAAACTTTAGGGCATATTGACAAAACTTCTATACTGGTTATAATGTTTAACCAATATAGAAAACGTTTTCAATATTACATTTTTGCCATCACACTACTTCTATACTTTTTATATGTGTAATCAGTATAGAAAAATGACTTTCTATACCTATTATGAGGACAACCAATATAGAAATTTTTATCACTTATTATATTTTTGCCACCGCCTTACTTTCCATACTTGTTCTGAGTGTAACCGGTATAAAAAAGGTTTTTTTATTTACGGTTCCACCACCGTGCCACTTTCTATATCGGATGGATTTCAACAAGTATAAAAAGTCGCTATAAAAAATATATTTTACACTAATGCTTCCTTATGATTCTAATACCTAAAATCACATTGGCTTCACCTTGTCTTTGATTTGAAATTTAGATCCAAAAAAATTTAGTTATAGAGACTAAATCAATTTATGTACCAAAGATTAACATGTCATCCACATACAAATACATAATGAAACATTTAACATTTTCAGATTTAGAGTACACACATTTATCAAAATCATTAGGTGAAAAATCATCACAAAGTAACACGTTATAAGGTTTTTAATGCCATTGTTTTTGTGTTTATTTCAACCCATACAAAGATTTTAAAAGTTTGTACACTTTATTATCTTGATAAGGTATAATGCAACCTTCAAGTTAAGTCATATAAATTTCCTCCACTAATTCAACATTCAGAAAAGTGGTCTTAACATCCATTTGATCTATCACAAAGAATAGCTGCTAGAGCTAATAATACTCAAATAAAGGAAATCTTATTTACGGGGGCAAAAGTACCAAAGTAATCTATGTTGGGTTTTTTAGTAAAATCTTTTGCTACTAATCTTGACTTATACTTCTCTATGGATCCATCAGTATGATACTTTTTCTTAAAGATCCACTTGAAAACAATGGGTTTTTGTCCTTTAGGCAAATCTATTTGAAGTAACTAAAAAACACTAAAACATGGTTGAATAGTATTATTGGAAAAATTTTCCGCAACAATTATGATATAGAACTTTTGTCAAGGATCAACGGTTTTTCGTAAGTTGTTAAACATTCAACTTTGAAATCAGTTTAAACAATATATTCGTTTCAAGTGTGTTTCAATTATTAAGGAGTGTTTGCAATAACGGTTTAATAAAACTTCCTTTTTAACAAAAATCCGTTTAATGTAAGAAGTTTTTATATAAAAAATAAAGTGCAACTGTAGGATTGTAAGAGAAGCGTTTAAAGACAATAAAGAAATAAGCACACAATCATTTTTATACTAGTTCGTTCCACCTGAGCTATGTTCAGTCTCCTCTAACACCTTAGAGGGTTCCAGTATAATATTTAACAAGATTGCAACTGAAGTATTTTAACTACTTCTGATATCCCTAAACGTTATCCTTTAGATACGTCATCTAGTTGAGTTTCACTCACTCCTTGTTGTGTAGTATTCTTCACCACTCCTAGTATCCCTATATGTTTCTGGTATCCTTCTGATACACTATCTAGTTGAGTTTCACCCACTCCTGGTTTCCACTAGACAATCCTAGTATCAACCTGATACAGTACCTAGTAATCCTTCAACTCAACTAAGTTAAACAACAAGTGTTTGAATTCTCTTCAAAATGTGCAATCAATCATATTGTTTATAAGTCTTTAGACGATTACTCTTACAAAGAGAATATATGTTTAAATCAATTCAATCTAATAGACTCGCTGAGTGTTTTCTCTCTTCTCTCTTCTTACAATAGTAATAGTGTATATCAATGAAGCTTGAGAGTGTTTCTAATCTTGAGTTTTTTCTTTTCTTAGATATTCTCTTTTGAGTTTGTATGCTTTTCTGAGCTTTTCTCTCGACAATGTTTGCTTATACTCTTTCTTTCTGCAAGTTATTCTTTTGATTCTTTCTTCGACTCATCTTTTATTTAAAGGCTTCAAAAAAAAGATATCTGTTAGACATAGCTTTAGCCTTGAGTCTTCTAAGTCTTGTCGTATGGAGCAATTGTTGGTTAAAGTTAACTTGTTAGAGCATACTTTCTTTTTCAATACTTTGACAAAGGTAGGCAGTATTATTTATCTGGCATGACTTCTGATGGAGAGAACATTCCATGAATGTCTTCTTTGTTCCTAACGTCCACTTCTGATTTGTATAGGATGGAGCAAGTGGATGCGTGTAGTAGACAATCTGCACAAAGTAGAGTAGATATGCATGAAACAAATATCTTTTTTCTCTTATCACTTTTGTTATTTTTAAACATTAAACATTTAATGGCATTTAATGCCTGTCAGAACAACAAAGTGTTTTTTAGGTTTTCTACCATTCAGATAGGATTTAATCATTTAAGCTTCCTACTAAGATATCAAGCAATTGATTGAAGGCTTCATCATTGAATGAAGTGAATTGTTTAGCACATGCTATCTTCTAGCCTGTGCAAAATGCTTTAAGTTTCTGCTCTATTCAACAAGTGTGTTTATCAAGTTGTCTTCTATCAAAAGTTTTTGGAATCAAAGGATCGATAGATGTAGGAAACAAACCTTTTGTGTTGGTGGTTACGATTGATGGTTCTACAATTCTTATGTTGCGAAAGAAATGGCTTTAAAAGGGGAATATGACGTTGTTATGGTATACCCAGATTTAGGTTTTGCATCAAATATATTTTCCTTCTACAAATTTGCAAGGATGATGACTTCAAAAAGCAAGTTTGGCTAGAAAGGAATAACTTCACGTTGAATATCTGGCTTGAGACCATAAATAAAGCAGCTCAAGTAAAATGGCGTCCATAAACCATGAACACAATTGGCAAGATTCTTGAACTAAGCTTGGTATTCTCAAACTAAATTAGTTTGGGTCATTTTGAAGAGTGCACCGTAAGGATCATCAAAATCTGTCAGGGCAAATAACAATTCCAAATATCGAAGAAATGTAGTCCAAGATGAGAGTTGGCCATTTTTGTGCATGAAGTATTTGGAAAAACACTAGAAGAGGGGTTGAATAATGTTATAGGAAAACTTTTCGCAAAGGAGATAATTTAACAGTCTTGTTAAGGATTAAAAGATTTATATAAGTTGTTAAACACTTGAATTGAAAGTTCTCTTCAAATTATAAGTTCTTAAACAAATATTCTTCAATTGTTTAAACAAATTTGCCATAGCATTTTGATAAAGCTACCTCTTAATAAAAATAACGTTTGGTGATAAGAGCTTTTATAACAATTAAGATAATATGCAACTACAGGGTTTGTAAGCGAATCGTTTAAAAAGATTAAAGTAATAACACATAGTTATTTTTATATTGGTGCACTCCATCGAGCTACGTCCAATTCTTCTCTAAGACCTCTTAGAGGGGTCTACTATAATCTTCAACAAGATTACAACTGAGTATTCTCACCACTCCTAGTATCACCTAGTCAATCCAAGTAACCCCCATTATTGTGACTAGAATCGAGTTTGACCCACTCATGGTTATGCAATATTCTTCAGCACTCTTGGTATCCCTAGACACTCCCGATATCTTTCTGATACATTGTTTAGTTCAATTTCACCCAATCCTGGTTTGCACTAGACAAACTCGTTTAGTTACGGTTTAACCCCACCGAGTTAAGCATTAAGTGTTTGAATTCTCTTCAGAATTTGCAATCAAACAAATCACTTACAAGTCCATAAACGATTACTCTCGTAGAAATGATGTGTATACAATACAATTCAATCTAATAGATTATAAGAGTTTTCTATCTTCTTACAACTTGTAAGCTTATGATTCTATGAAACTTGGGTGTGTTTTCTTTTTCTTTTGAGCTTTTCTTTTCTTCACAAATATTTTCTTTCATGTTCGTGTGCTTATTCTCTTGCTTTGTTCTTCGACATTCTTTAATAGATAGGCTTCAAGAAAATGTATGTTAGATAGTACTTTGATTTTCTCTTCGGATCTTCTTAGCCTTGTTGTAGATAACAATCGTTGGTTAAAGTCAACTTGTCAAAGCAAACATTCTTTTTTAGTTCTTTATCAAAAGTAGGTTGTACAAACTTTCTGGCATAACTTTTGATAGAGAGGACATTCCATGAATGTCTTCTTTGTCTCTAACATCCACCTCTGATTTGTATAGGATGGAGTAAGTGGATACTTGACATAGGTAATCTGCACATAGTAGAGTAGATATGCATGTAGGCAAATATGTCCTTCTTCTTATCACTTTTGTTTTTTTAAACGTTGTGCATTTAATGGCATTTAATGCATGTTCAGAACAACAAAGTGTTTTTCACATTTTTTGTTGTTCAAGCAGGATTTAATCGTATGAGCATTTGGCTAAGATACCAAGTAATTTATGAATTTTTCGTCATTGGATGAAAGAAATCGTTTGGCACAAGTTATCATCTAGATGCTTCTTTAAGTTATCTCTGTTTCGTTCAAAAGCGCATTTAGTAAGTGTCGCACTCGGATCGCGACGGGACGGCGAACCGAAAACAAACGGGTTTAAGAAAAGATTTTGGGAGTCGCTGCCATAATTTATTATGGAAAAACTATGAAAAACAATAAAATAAGACATGCTCTACGAAAACTAGATTTTAGGTTCGGGAATCGGTTACGCGTAAGGAAGGTGTTAGCACCCTACCACGTCTGTCCAAAGACAATACCTTTAATTAAATGTATAAAGTTGACGTGGTTTTCCAAAATATTTAATTTTTCCCAAAAATAAAAATATAAAGAAATTATTGAGAAACAAGAATATTTTTTTTGTTTTATGAACCCAACAAGGATTGCTCCTACGTATATCCATTTATAATAGACAATCAGGGATCACGTAGTTTTTTATCTAAAAAAAGATTTGTGAGTTTGTTTAAAAATTATTATAGATTGATTTGGATTTTTTAAAAATGAACCGGACAAAGATTGACATTGCTCTTACGTATATCCATTTACCTCTATAATTTGAATAAATACGCGCCTCCTGCCAGCTTTTGGTAAGTGCACCAAGCAAGAGAATTTGTAGGCTTGCAAAATGACATATTGGCTCAACACCAGTGTTCAATACAATCCAATGGAGCAAATACATGCTAATATAAAACCGCAGCAATTGCCAACATTTAAAGATAACTTGGCACTTCACCACATTGACCAGGAGGGTGAACCTCCCTCAATAATGCAACAATTACCTCACACTGACCATCATGATTTGGCTCCTCTCTCGGATATACTAGAATTCTCACCAAATTCTATTATCCAGGAGAACATCATCTTCAAACTCAGCAATGAGTTCCTCCACTATATCTTCAAAATCAGCAATTCCCTTGCTTCATTGACCATTATGGCTGACCTTCCAGTCCAGATCGATAGTTACCCCAGCCTTTTTGATTATATGTTTTATTATCTGCTCTCTTTTACATCTTTTTTTCTTTCTATTTTTGCGACTATCAATAAAATTAGGAGTTTTTGTGACTTAGTTATGAAATAAACTACAATTCCCTGTTCTCACCAAGGAGATGAGTTACGGTTCAGCAGATTCGGCACCTCATCAAGGATAAAATGCCAATTTTCAAGATAAAGTAGATAGTCCCGCTCTGAACTCTTGTTCGAGCAGATGATGACAATCAAGAACACCTAACATGAGCTTCAAATAACACGTATAAGAAAAAAAATTGTACAGGGCATCATCTATCTCCCAGGCTGTTAAGGCAAAGGCACAGGGAGTTCCCATTTGGAAAATTGAACCAAGTTTCTGTTTACAATTGATCCATTGTGCAACCAAAATGTTTCAGCTGAGTGGTGAAATTGCCTCACTTTCCTCTGCAATTCCCACATAATTCCACGCATTGCCGAACAAGGTTCTGAATCCGAACCATACACCCACCAGCACCTAACTTCTCGACCACGAGCTATTATTCTTTCTATTTCTTCATCTACAATAATCAAAACAAATAAATTAGACTTAAAGCTTAAAAATATATAAGAACAATTGTGTGTGGAACTGGAAGCTGAATTTCCACCTGGTATAGATTCCAGGTACTGCAATAGTTCAGGACCTATTCGACTAGACGGCCATTTTATTGATATCTGACTGTAATCAATGACATTCTGGAATGGCAATTCTGTTTGATCTGATAATATAACTGGAACACATTCCTGTCAATCGCAATATGGATTACCTCTCATGTAAGTCCGTCTGGTCAAGAGAGATAAACACAAGGAGGGGGAGAATAATATACCACAAAAAAGGACTCATAAAACCGAAGGGTCCAAGATGACTCTCCACGTGGGGCGAGGCAAAACTTAGAATTGCGTAGGTGTTCAAAATATTCTTTCCTTGCTAGCTTGTCAGGTCCACTGAATTTTAAATCTGGACATTCCAACTGTTTATACCATCAATACTGCTTAATATATATTTTTGTACCATGACAAAGATTCATTCTATAGTCTGAGTAAGCATAAGCATTGTATTAATCCATCAGGTTACTAGAGTATAAACAGACATGAGAGCATATCTACAATGGCATATAAAGGACAGCAACAGTTAATATTTTCCTTTAAGAATATTATGGTGAAACAAAATGATTTTGATATACAACTAAAAACATCCATAATCAGCATAAATAAACCGATAATTTTGCAACATTCAATGGAAATGAAGTTCTTTCAAGATCCAAGGATTGAATCGACATGAGGATTGGATCCATGTAAATGATAATCAGAATTTCTTAGCCGCTACAAGGTTTGCATTAGCATCACGTTCACTGATTTTGTAATTTAGTAGAACTCAAAAATGAAACAAGAAAAATTCTAGAAGAGATCATCAGACAAACAATGATGGCAAAATATCACTCGGAAGCAACCAAGAGCAGAAGATGACATACCTTCTCTGGAAACTGCTTTGCAAGCTCTATAAGCTTAACCCGACCAGCTTTTCCTTGTGCACGTCCTAAATAATTAGCTAAATACTTCCTTTTAGGCAGAGGCAAAGGCTGGACAACGGTAGCTCCAGTTTTTGTCATACCATCATCAACATTACCTGGAATGATTATATCTTTCCATGTATTAAAAGCACTCGTATCTCTCTTATCAGTCCGATCCCCCTACATCGGCATGCCAAAGAATGAACTTTTAACTCGAGGAACCTCTCATTAAATTGAGGGAACATGTTATGAACAGAAATTTAAATGGAAAGAACACTTTTATTAACCAAACTAGGAGATAATATTTCCGCTTCAAGAATATCTTTTTATATAGTACTCTTATTTTTATCTATTATAATACAAATATACAGTAATAAATCGACTATAACATTTTTAAACCACTAGCGTATATTTTGAATTACAATTTATATCTTAAAAATATATCATCACTAATCAATTATTAGTTATTAAAGAGCTATTATATACTTTTATTACTATTATTTATCATTATAAGATAAAATCGATTAATCAATGGAAAATTATATAATTTCTAAAAAGCACTAATTTTAGCTCTAAAAGTATATAACAGAAGAAATATTTAATACATATTAGAATGAAAATAAAAAAAGATAGAAATTATGCATTATAAATAAATATTAAAGTAGTAGGTTTTAGAATGACAAGTTGAGGTTGGTTAAATCTGACAACATAAGTATTAAAAGAGAGAGAGAAAAAAGTAATGCCCTCTGAAAACGCCACAAGAACACAGATCACATGTTTGAAATTCTCTCTTCTATATTGGAAAACAAGCACTGAAGAATATACAATATCTGAAAATCACAAATTAAATCGCTAATACATCAGAGCCTTGTACAAAATGAGACGCTGCTCTATTAGGTTTACTGATCTGATCTGAATGCCTTCACTCTACCTTAGTATCCTTTTATTTATAAATATGATGGGCCTGCCCATGACTTCCCTCTCTAATCAACCCCTTTTCCTAAAGATAAGGGTAGGATAAATAACAAAAAATATAAAGATATAAAAGGATAACTAGCTAATTCCTATTTTTCTAGACAAAGATTGATAAAAAGATAGCTAGCTAATTTCTATGTTTCTAGACAAATACAAATAAAAGAATAATTAAAGTATATATGGGAGACCCAACCAAGCAAACACAAAACACAGAACAGGGATATATGCATGTCTATAAATATAGTTTTCTGTGTATGCATAATTCTTCGAAGTTGGGGTCCGATCCTCATGTCATGTTCTTTTAACCTTCTGATCCCCATGTTCAACGTTAAGGTTGGTTCCAGGACATCACTCAATTTTCATTCAGCAAACTAAACACCCTCTTAACAGGGTTGAGCTTTTAAGCAATGCCCTCACCAGCATAGAAAAATTAGACAGAATTATGTGTCATTTCTTCTGAGGATGCATCTTTACACAACCCATATAAAAGATGAACACGTTGGAAAATCAAGTACTGTTACCACAAAGCAGGATGTGCATTCGGCTTTACTTGTTCTTGAAACTTGATCATTCCAAAGCTTCTTTACACTATGAAATTGACAAGGCAATACCCTAAAACCAAATTCTTCATGTCTTTCAAGTATTCAGTCAGGACTGTGAAAAAATCGAATTTACTTATCAAAGGTAGGTTCCCAGCTCTGGAGATTTTACAAGTTTTTCTCCAAGTAGATTAAAAAATGAATGGCATAAATCAAAACCACCATCAAGAAATTGATGGAAAAACATACACTCACTTAATTCCATATCAAGTAATCCTTATATGATACTATCACCAAAAATAACACAGAAGGTAGTTAATTATTTCATAAGAACAGTTCAGCATTGCCATATCCATGCCAATTCACACATTTGCTACTTTATTCCGAAGCTTGTTTCAGCATTACACACAATTTCATCCTCATAATTGCTAAAGACACAATTCAGAACACTTAACAAGCAACTTGATTCACAAACCTATCTGCCTTACACACAATTTCATCTAGAGAATTACTACATACACAGTCCATTACAATAAACAAACAGCTTGGTTCATAAACCTAATCTTCGCAGTTCTAATTCACAAACAAACAAATAAACAGCAATAATAAGGAAAAAGAGTTTACCTCCGGTGTAAGAATAATAGAACGATTTATATACGTTGCCCATGATTTGAACAAGTGAGCACCAGCTCCACTGACCACAACACAAAAGACACATCAAGTATTAGCTACTATTTGCAATGTGTTTTTTTTTTCATAATACAAGATAGGACCTTGCTAACCATTGGATTAAGGAATTAAAATGAGAAAGGTTTAATTTAAAATCATAGGGAGGGCATTGAAAAACCTTGATACAGTACATTTTTCTCCATCCCAATAAAACAACTTTCAACTTTCCACTTTCAACTTCTTAATCAATTCCCTAACTACACTAGTTAGCATTTTTCTACAAGAAATAATTAACCCATTTTTACCTGGGGAAAACAAAAATATGGTCGCGGCCCCCTGATAATCGAAAATACGGCATTTGACTTATGACCTGCGAAAAATTCAGTTAAAATAAAGTAACTGCAATTCCAATTGAAGGAATGAAATTAAGAAATATTTCAGAATGTATTACTTGGACATAGGTGTGGTTAATTTCTTTGTCGTTAAGGCCACCCATCATGCGTGCACATTTAACATACGATGGAACAAAGAACAGATCCGCTTCCTCCTTCTTCCTCGTCCGTTGCTTCGATTGCAGAAGAAACTTGTGTATTTTCACCTAAAATTAATCAACATCAATTAACTAATCAAGAAAATTGGGATTTGAATTAGATAATTAATTAATTACCTGAGTGCCCCACTGGCCTTTTAGGCAAGCTTCTTCCGTGACCTTACCGTCTCGTCCGTGCAAGAGGTTATTCAAGCCGTTGATTTCTTCAGGTTCGTAGACGTAGATCTTGAGAGAGAGCTGCGACTGCCCCCACTGTAACTGCGGGTGTGACTCGTGGACGACGCTGGTGGAGAGGGTGCAGGGAGAGAGGAGGCGCGTGAAGAAGAAGGTGGTGGTGACGAGGAGGAGGGCTCCGATCTGGTGCGTGCGCGTGCAGAGAGGCTGTTGGTGGTGGTGCGGTGGCATTGCTCTCCATTTGTTGGACGCGCTCATGGAAGATCTTTCGTCGAGTACGGACAATGCAAGAAATGGAAGAGTGTTACTGAGTGGATAAACAAGGAACGACGTCGTCAAACATAACGGCAAGAGAGATTCAATGTGCGTTCACGATTTCATGGAAATGGATTCACCGTTGCACTTCGATGGGACGAAAAGATACATTTCCCGATTTGATGATACCTCTGAATTAAGGTGCGTGTCTCTTCTAGTTTTTTCTATTTTTTTTATTAATACTAAATTGTATTTTTGTCTCTAAGTTTTATTTGTTAATATAGCAATTTTTCGAAATCAAATTTGTCATTAAATTAGTTATAAGACACTTGCAAGTTCAATTTTTCAAATGAGATTTAACACTTATTAATAAAATAATATTACATTATATAACATTAAAAAACAATACCATAATAAAAGACAAAAATAATATGAAAATTTGATAATAAAAAAATAAAATAAATAGTATCATGAAACGAATTCGGAAGTTGGTGGGAGTTACTCCCAAAACTAGGAAAAAGGAGATAAGGAGGCAATGTTAAGAAAGGATTAGAAAATATGAAGAGTTGGACGTGGTTGGTCTGGTGGTAACTGGAAATCAAAAAAGTTGGAAAGTGGTGAAGAGAGTGATACTTACTTTCCATATAAGGTAGAATTTCTTTCGAGTGTATCTTAATGTGTTACTTTTCTTACATTTTAATAGTTGATTTCTCTATTGTGTTATTTTTTCTGTATTTTCATAGTTGATTTCTTTATAGGTTTTGGTCAATTGATTTAGTACAACACTTAAGTCTGGTTAATAACAGAGTTAGACATTTAATAGTGTCATTCTTACAACAAGGAGTACGCTCGTTATAACCATGATGGAAGACATTTAATTGTATATGACTTAAAAATGGGTTAAGAATATATTAAAGATAACTACTTATGAAGATTTAATTTGTTTGAGATCTAGAGTGTGTATTGTTGGACTTTTTATCTGACTTGGTTTAGAAAAGATAATTGACTAATTGTAAAAGGGTTTGCTCCCTTCACCTCCTCGCTTCCACCCTCTACCTCTTTAATTTTCTGCATTTTTTTATTTATTACAAAATTAACATTTTTCTTTTTCCTTTTTAACCTTTCTTTTTTTTTTTTACTTTTTTGTTTTTAATAACCTTCAACCCTAACTTTTATTTTTTTATCATTTTTATTCTCTGCTCGCAGCGCATCCTTTCCTTAAAACTTTGAGACTCGCTTCTTTTTCTTCCATTTCCGTCACACTCTCACTCTCTCATAGTCTCACCCCTTCTTAAAACTCTGAGATCCGCTTCTTTTTCTCCCATTTACCATTTAACTTTATTTACCTTTTTTTTAAATCTTAAATTTCTCTACACCCGTACACTTTTCTCTTTCTTTGCACACAGAACCCCACCCCTCCCTTAACTACTATCTCTTCCTCTATTCAGCCCATATTCTTAAATAAACTAATTTTAAATTTTGGGTCTCATTTTTTAACTTGGACTTTTCATTTCACATTTTAAATGGATAGAATTTTAATTTGAGCTCCACGAATAAACATTAGAACATCCTAAAATAAGTTATCATACACCACCATACCTTCACTCCAACACTAAAACTGAGACACATTATTGTTAATACAAGATCATTTAAAGAGAATACATTGTCTAGCATCTCAAAATTTTGAAGTTTAACAAATAACATTTAACGAAGTATCTTTTATAGATTAATAGCATCTATCTCTATTATGGTTTAATAAAGACGAGATTATCTTTAATAATTTTTTATGACTTTTGACCCTTGAATCTCGTAGAGAATCTCGTTTGATGGGTTAAAGGTTCCCTTTAAATAGATGAGCGATTTGTTCAACCATAGTTAATGAGGCTGCTCTTGAGTGATTTATTTCATCATAACAGGGAGGGTCCTCTTTTGAGCGGTTTGTTCCACCATAGCTAAGAAGGTGTTCTTTTGAGCGATTTGCTCCACCATAATTAGAGAGATGTTCTTTTGAGCGATATGTTCCATTAGCCGGGAAGGTTACTCTATGAGAGTCATATTTGTTCTATAACTGAGAAGATCCCTCGAAAAAGTGACGATTGTATGTGAAATTGTATGACATATTTGGTTTATTTATTTGAATTACTAGTTTTTGGTTTTAGTCATTTAAATTTTTATAATTTTGTTAATAATTAATAAGACTCATTTATACAAGTCTACTATTGAGCTATCTAGTTAGTCGGTAGTAAGGTCTCCCTAATGCCATTAATGAAGGGATGTTTATGATTTCTTGACATAGTTAGAAGGATATTGGTTATCGTGTGGACTTGTGAGGTTGTCCTTTGAGCGCTTTGTACCTTGGTGTCCAAAATGTAATGAGGATGTGACATCTCGGGTGGTTGAGTGTTGCTTAATGCATTCCTAGCATCTTCATGATCAACTTCTTCTAACCTTCTCCTTATTCAACTGTTCTCTTTTGAAAAAAAAATTTCATTTATTTGACATTTTATTTTTTCAACTTGAAGAACTTTCTCTAGAACTTTAACACTAACGTGATTCGTTAATATTATGATTTGTTTTGCTTTTATTTTTTGCTTGTCGTAATTAGTCATGTTTCTTGTGAACAACAAATGATCTTCTAAAGTTTGACTCAACCTATTGTGGATGTCAAATGTTCTTATTAAGCCAAGATGTCCCAATTAGATCTTCAAGTCTACTAATTTTTTTTTTCTCTGAGACCATGTTTCCTTCATTGAGATCTTCTAACTCAAAGGTTAAAATACATGTGAATATTCAAGCTATCAAAATATATCAAAATATAAGATTTACGTTAATAAATATAATAATTAATGAGTTAACTAAATAGGAAGTCTCTTAAGTTTTGATTAATTATCCTTATTGTTAGTCCAATTTATGTAAATTTTCTAAATGTATTTTGAACTTACAACAACATCTAAATTCTGTAATATACACAAATATTTTAATCTTTACTTATAATTAATAAATTGTTATAATAATTTCAAAAAGAATTTGATTCATGTAAAATAAAGCGAAATTTGATTTATATAAAGTAAAACAATGTAATCTTGAGAATAAAATCCGGATTTCAAAATGAATAATTCTAAATTTTTAAAATTAAACATTTCTTATTATAATTCATTTTTAATTTTATTAAAGAAAAAAATTATGTGATTCTTTATTTAAATTTAGAGTTTTATTTTTCACAATCTTTATCTTATTAAATACATTATATATGCAAAATAAAATTTAGAATATAATTGAAAGATAATATCAATAATATATAATGACAGTGTAAGTAATGTTATTTATATTGAAAATATTTTATATTTTATAATAATTTTAAACATTAATCTTGTAATTAACTTTCATTCGTTAAATTCATGAAATCTAACCATAGATATAAGTAGTGTATGCTCCGGTCAATAAGTACAAAGTCATGAGTAGAAAAAATGTTCATAACTCATAATTAATACATAAAAATTAAGTAGGAGGATAAACTATTCCACAGTGTGCCGTACTGTAAAAATTTATAATTAATTATAAACTATTTTAATAAAATTGTTTTGAACTAAAAAATAATTTAGAATAATTGAACTAAACTATTCTTTATACAGTATGGTTTAGGACAACAAATTTCACAAAATCTGATAAAGAGAGATTATGATGAAAAAAAGATAAAAAAGACTTGTGTTAACTAGTTAACTTTAACTGTACTAAAATTATTAAGTTTTAATTTTTTTAATCTGAACTGTAAAATAATTTAATTAATTGTTAATAAAAACAGTTTAATTTTTTTAAGTTCAGTTTGATCAAGTATGCCCACCGCTCAAATTAAGTGACTAAAATTGACATCACTGGTTATATAAATCCGTTGATCTTTCTTCAACGCAAAACTTACCAAAACATTACATACATTTAACAATTATTTTAATAATATATTGATATTTTATATTAAAAATAAAAAATAGAATTAAAATATTAATATTTTAAATTGTACTCATGATTTTCAAGTACTATCACTGTCACTCCTCTTGTTCAATTTCTTTGAAGAACAACGACAAAGAAAGCATGAGATCAGGACTCTCTCTATTGACTCATGCCAATCATTAAGCCTAACAACCACAGACACTACTCAGCACTGCCCACAATACCTTCCTAGTAAATCAAACCTTTTGAGAAGGGCAAACCGGTCCAAAAATACCCTATAAATTAAAACCCCTCTGTTTTCATTCCCCGCACTCTTTTAGCACTCACATTCACATCACAACAACAAAACAACGTCATAGTTCAGATGATCACCGGAGAAGATTTGTACAAGGTGATGTGCGCCATGGTGCCTCTGTACTTCGCAATGCTGGTGGCGTACGGTTCGGTGAAATGGTGCAAGATGTTCAGCCCGGAGCAGTGTTCGGGCATAAACCGATTCGTGGCGGTTTTCGCCATTCCGGTGCTCTCTTTCCACTTCATTTCGATGAACAACCCGTACCAAATGAACACGAGGTTCATCATCGCGGACACACTCTCCAAGCTCCTCGTGCTTCTCTTCCTCTCGCTTTGGGCCCTTTTCTTCGCCAGAGGCTCCCTGGAGTGGCTCATCACTCTCTTCTCCCTCGCCACTCTCCCCAACACCCTCGTCATGGGCATTCCCCTCCTCCAAGCCATGTACGGCGACTTCACCCACTCCCTCATGGTGCAACTCCTCGTCCTCCAATGCATCATATGGTAACTAACTAACTAACTTCACCAACTCTTCATCACCGTCAACTCAAACGCAAATATCATAATTCAATTTTCTACTATTTTTTTTCTTCTATAAACTCAAAATATATCAAACCGATTTTGGTATTTTGAAATATATTAAATTAATTGATTTTAAAGTTAGTGGAAAAATTAAATTTCTTTTCTAACTGCAAAATATCCATTTTAAGATATTTTTCATTTTTGTATAGATAGATTTTTTTTAATGAAAATACTATAATATATTAGTTTTTTACTAATTATAAGAAAGAAATAAATGAAATAATTTTAATTGTTAATTAAATATCAATAATAGATAGTTCTGCATTTGATTTCCATTAACAAATTTTAATGTTTGTATTCCATTAACCACTTATTTACTGACATCACTCTTTATAGGAATAATGCAAATGCAAATGCATAATCAAGATTAATGAATGTTTTACTTGAGCTTATTTTAAGAAGCTTTGGTTTAATTTTGCATTCAGTTCAAGTACCTTTTTCCAATTTTGACTGAACTCACGAGGGGGTGAATGGTGTTTTTCTTCAGGTATACTTTGCTTCTGTTTCTGTTCGAGTACCGGGCTGCGACGCTTTTGATCCAGAGGCAGTTTCCGGGACAAGCGGCGGCGTCCATCACGAAATTCGAGGTGGACGGCGACGTTATATCGCTCGACGGCCACGACATGCCGCTGCGGACGGAGTCAGAGACCGACGACCATGGTCGGATCCGGGTGCGGATCCGGCGATCCGTTTCGTCGGCGCCGGAGTCGAGCTGCTCCATCGGCAACCCCGCCGTCCTCACTCCGCGACCCTCCAACCTCTCTAACGCCGATATTTTCTCCATCAACACGCCTCTGCACCTGCACGACGGCGACCCCCCCGCCGGCGCCAGCCCCCACCTCTCTGGCTACGCCTCCTCCGACGCGTACTCGCTGCAGCCCACGCCACGGGCCTCAAACTTCAACGAGATGGAGGCCGGCACCCCCGTCTGGGGGTGCTCACCGGTCGCCGCAGGAAGAGTGTGCCTCCAGTCATCCCCGGTGGCCAGGGTGGTGTGGGAGTCGCCGGGGAAATGCGGTAGAGGAGAAGAGAGACAAGGTTGCAAGGACATTACTCTCTCAGGTACGTGTATGAGTGTGAGTGGGTTTTTTTATTTTTTTGGTCAAGGTTTATTGTTTATTTTTTAAATACTTCTTTATCTAAAAATATTGTATTATTAATTTCAATTTTTTAAAACTATTAAATTAAGTCCAAGAATTAAAACTATATGTATAATTAACATTTCTTCAAAATAGAAATCGAATTGTGATGCATACAATTTATATATTAATGATTTAATAATATATTCCTTTAGTTTTTTTGCTTTATGGCTTGTTTGTAATATTCTTAATTTTTGAAAAATGTTAGTTTGACACTGTTTAGAAAAAAAAATTCATTTAACACGACTTTTAATAATATAATAATATATTTATGATTTTAAATTAAAAAATAATATAATTATAATTAAAATGTTATTATTTAACTGTGTCATGTAAATGTGTTTGTTGTTCTTTCTCTAAATTTTACTTAAGGAACGATATTTTGACAAAAAAACGATAAACACATTTATCTAACACAATTAAATAATAATATTTTGATTATAATTATATTATTTTTTTAATTTAACATTATAATTATATTATTATGTTATTAAAAATCGTATGAAATGAGTGTTTTTTTAAGCAATGTGAAATTAACTTTTTTTTTTCTTTTTCCCTCTTCTTTACGACAAACTTATTCTTTTATCAGCAGTGTGATGACAAACATTATATATCTCAGTTTATTTGTCTCTTAAAGTTTTATTGCTCATTCATCGAGAATCTTCTGCACAATTCGTATTCCCGTTTTTTTCTCAAACCTCTTGTATTTTTCGGTGGCCTCTTACTATATTTCTTAAATTAAAAATGATGGTTGTAATTATTAGCTAGGTGTATACATAGGTAAAATCGGAAGATAAAAGAAAAAATATGTGTACAATAATAATAAAAACACAGAAATAATATATCTAAGTACATGAATAATATTGTTATTTAATAAAAAAGTATGAATATTATTGGTATTCCTGAATTTCAATTTTTCTTGAGTTTAAATTTAAGGGACCAGTAGGAGCAGAGTAATCTGCTAGATATATATGTTGTTAACTTGGCATATATCTTAAAATTTAATTGTAAGGGTTTTTTTGTTTTAAAATTATTAAACTTAACTTAACTTCATAAAATAAGATTGTAATATGAGATTTACACCGTTTATATATATTTAATTAGTCTTATCTTTAATCGATGTAGAATTTTTAACAAAAATTGAATACATATAAGAAAATTATTCCCCATATTCAACTAAATGTAATTAATTAGAAGAATTTTTTGTTAAAGGTCGTAAATATAAGTTTTTATAATTTTAATAAATTTACATAAAGCATTAGTGATATTTGGGAACTTTTCTGACTACAGACTGACCTTTTACACATTGCATTGCTCTTATTTATTCATATTATACTTTTTATTACAGCTTTTTGAACTATCCTCGAACAAAATAAATTGTAGTTTTCTAACAAATAAAATTTACGAATTATGATAGTCTTGTCTAAGTAAAAAGTAGAATAGAGTTTTGAAGTTCTGTACTAACATTCTAATGTGCTGCATTAGCATTTGACAAATTCTGATTTGAAAATGATGTTTAAGATACAAATATTTTATATTCATTTAACATTATTTTTTTTATAATTATTTTATTTTTATAACTTGTGTACAATGAATATAAAAATATATTATTTTACAATTATCTTTATGGTTTGATCGAGTGTAAAACATGATTGTTGAGTTAAAAATGTATAAGTATTAGTGGGTGATGATAGTATCCGATGGATAATAGTAACGGTCCCGTGAATGAATAGTGTCGTATGCGGGAATGAAGGAAAGACAAGTCATTTTATGGCAGTGTGTTTGCTTGGCTTGTAAATCAGAAGTATCAAACCTTCGTTCTTGTAGGTTGAGCTTGCGCATGCCCATGCGAGCTTTTCAGACACTGTGCGTACCTTTTGTCCCCGACCATCGTCAGCAATGGTCTTTGTCCTACTCTTACCAATTCACTGCTCATGTCATACTCATAATTAAGCATTCATTTTTCTTTTCCTCATAAATTTGTTCAACTATCTTATTTTTGGATGAAGCCTATATATATATATATATATATATATATATATATATATATATAATTACAATTATTTAATATTCCTTTTGTTCTCTTCTTGCATTATTTTTAGTACTTCTTGGCATTTTTCTCTTCTCGCCTATGCATTGTGGATGGGAAGTCTCTTTATTTAAGATTTCCCTTTTTAGTATCACTCTTTCCTTTTTCACTGACTTGGAGTATATTAAATAGTAAAATAATCTGTGGATACCGGAATACTAGATAATATCTACATAGACAAAGAGTGAAAAACTTGGGCATGATAAACAAAATGTGGAAAAAATATAGATAGAAATAATAAATATTAATGAGATATATGATGCATTATACATATAAATATGTGTGTGTGATTGTTTACATATTGTTATTGTTTAAAATAAAGGGTTTAATTTTTTTTACTATTAATGTTCATCAATAAAATATATTTTTCGTTATGATGATTTTTTAAGATAGATTATTTTATATAACTATTTCATTGGTTGATCTGTAATTGTTTTACTTAGTCATATATATATATATATATATATATATATATATATATCGTTGTAAACAAAATTTATATGAAATTCCATTCATTTTACTCTCTGTTAAATATTCTACAATAAATTCATATTTTTAATTTATTTTTTGTTTAGCACTGTGTATGTGTCGGTAACTGGAAATTTTAGACTATAGAGCAACAGAAGAAAGAGGTGAAAACAACGGCAATTTTCTCTTTCCTTGGTAGAAGAAATAGGTAACAAAAAAAAGCAAGTGTCAATTTGACGTGAAATCAAGTAAAGCGTAGATATCTGGTTTTTATTTAACCTTAAAATTTTTTAAATAATTCTTATATATTGTTGAGTTAAATCTAAGATTTAAAATTTCGAAGCAAAAAAAGCATGGGTTTTATCTTGAAGAGAAACTAGGATATTTTTTAGCTCTAAGTGCTTTCCTTTGCGAAAAGTATTATCCCAACTTTGTTAATTCTTGAAGCGAATTATGGTTTTGGTTATCTTCTATCATAAACTGTAAACTATGCACGTGAGAAATGACTATGCATATATTAAACTCTGAAAAAGGACTTAGGATGGGTTCATAATTTGATTTTAGATCCTGAAATAGTACTCTCAGGCACTAGACAGGTGGTCCCTCCTACCCTCTCACGCCAAAACATATAGTTACTTAAAATATAAAAAAAAAAATTCAAGTGGTCAAAGCATTATAGAATTATTTACCTATATATATAAATTTGCCACTTTGCTTAGTCAGAAGCTTAATTGATCGTAGCCATCATTTGAAAGAGAGCACGTGTGTAATGATGATAGAAGTAATATCATTCCCTAATTGGTGGTGAAAATGGCGTACAGTCTACCAAATCATAACACCGAATCATAGGCCCCTGAATTTTCTTTTTTTTTTTCATTTCAATTTTTTACTTTTCCTTCTATTTGTACTACTCAACTCGATGATAAAAAAAATATCAAGTAAAAGATTTTTTTAAGAAATATTTCTTACAGCCATTTTTAACATCTTTTTATATTATATTCATCATGATCAGCTTGCTTTATTACATTTTGTTTATCCTTTTATATTATGTTCATGATCACATCTTCAATAGCTTTCAAATAGGTATGAAAGAGCATTCATAATCAAACACTATAATGAATAAGATATTTGAATTATTATGCTTTATTTTTTAAATTATTTATAATAAGATTTTTACATAGGTACTGATCCTGTGATGGGTGCGGAGTAAAATAGTATAACAAGTAGCGTGAGAATATTATTTTTTTATTTCTAATTGTCATGTAAGTCTCCTTCTAATTATTCATACTCAATGAAATGCAGGTGGTAAAAGATCGAGCTTATTGTGTTTTTTATTCTAATTATTTTTGGCAATTATGACAGATAAAGAAATGAGCTTCAGAGTCCCAGACCCTAAAGACACAAATGCGAAGGAGCAGAAAATGCCACATGCCTTTGTCATGATGAGGCTTATACTGGTTGTAGTAGGAAGAAAACTTTCCCGGAATCCTAATACATATTCCAGTGTATTAGGACTTCTTTGGTCTTTAGTCTCTTTCAAGTAAGTCATACACAACCCTTTACCGGAAAGTAACTATAATTAATACTGATGTAAACAAGAAATAAATAAGGTAAAAAAGAGAAAAAAAAAGTCAAAAAATAAGTGAAAGAAAAGAGATAGTTTCATGAAAAATAAATGAACAAAAGTAATTTTACTTATTCAAATTACAATAATTTATGATGATCATCATATAAACGCTTGTTTTTTTTTTTTTAAATTTTAACATAATAAACACGAATCAGTTATATTGTATATTTCTTTTACTTTTTAGGAGAAAGGTTAAGTTTGTCTTGTCTTCACACATTCACTCTTCAAAACTACCACTCATACTTATATGTCCATTTTTCATTTTACCAAAATTTGCAATCTTCCCACCTATATCCTGTCAACTCCACTCATATATATTTCCCCAACATATAGACTCGAATGATCTACATAATCCATTATGTAGGACTCATAATTGGTTACGTAGTCATTAAATGTATTTGTCTTTAATACCTTATGCATGAATTATAATTGAATATGTGAACAATAAAATTCTACACTAACTTTTAATTAATCGTATATAATCAATAAGAAACACGTCATATTAATTATTCACCCATCTATATTTCAAAAATCATGACAGGAATTTATTTTGAAGTTTTGAAATTAAAATAATATTGTAATAAAGATATAACTATCATTTATATAACAATACTCACATTTCTTTTTCTTATTTCACATGAAACACATAATCACACTTTTTATTATTTTCTCTCTCATTCCACTCACTTTCCTTTCATTCACACAGTTTCATTTTCTATTTTATTTTTTGTTTTTCGTTCATTTTCAACCAACTTTCTTCACTTTAGATTGAACTATTTCTCTCTTGGTAAAATTTCATATTAAAAAACCTTTTATGCATGTGTAATTAGCAGCTATGTAAATTTTATACCTTTTATGATGTGATTTTACAGATGGAATATGGAAATGCCAAGTCTTATCAAATCATCCGTCAAAATCATCTCAGATGCCGGCCTTGGGATGGCTATGTTTAGCTTAGGTATTACATTTCATATATATAAACAGCATTAATTATAATATTATACCCCGTACGTGCATGTTAGTTTCATATACACTATCTCTGTGTTTAAACATAACAAAAACAAGTATCTATATTGAATAAACTGAAATATAAACCAAATCATATGTAATGTTATAATTAAGAATATTTTCTAAGATCGAATCTAGATACCATTTTCAATAATATGATAAAGGGTCGTTTAAAATATAGATTTTTTTTATATATAAAACATACAAATTTAACAACCATAGGTATCACTATTATAATTGGTATGAAAGTCTCGAAGTAGAATACATCATCATATGTAACCTCAATCAGTTTCTGAATTACCTGATAGCTATCAAGAAAGATAACCAGAGAGACATACACATGAGGAGTTTCCTTTTATATATTCGCCTTCACAAATCTCTTGACCTAATATCAGATTGGAGAGGAAGACATAAGAAAACTAAGAGGCTAGGTGAGAGAAACACATGAGTTGTCATGTACCGTAGGCGATTATATAAAATAAATATAAAATAATAATTATATTTAACACGTATTATAAAGGTAAAATAATTATAAGTAAATAAATTTTTTATATTTAAAAAAAAATTAAAAGTAAAGGAGAGTAGTATAAAAAAGAAATTTGCTATCAAATTATCATTTCTCATAAATGTAAAATGAAGAGGCGAGTAGAAAATTAGTAGCCATATATCTATTTCTATACAAAAGCAGTGACAGATACACATTGCCAAATGTGCAGGGCTTTTCATGGCCCTTCAGCCCCGTATCATAGTCTGCGGTACTAAAAGGGCAGTTATGGGCATGCTCATTCGCTTCCTGTGTGGACCTCTTGTAATGTCTGCATCTTCCATTGCCATTGGATTGAGACATGACATACTTCACACTGCCATTGTACAGGTATTTGAGCTATGCTTGTATGTGGAATGACTTCACATCTGCACGCATCACATGGAAATTGTACCTCATATGTTGCTAAAGGAAAAAGTTAATATATTACAGTTAGACCAATAGCTGAAATTGCTGTATTATGTTTCTAAGTTTGCCTCATTTTATACTTCCAGGCTGCTCTTCCACAGGGGATAGTGCCATTTGTATTTGCCAGAGAATATGGCCTGCATCCTGATATTTTGAGCACAGGGTAAGTAAGCAAGGAATTTTGGCTTCTGAGACCTCATTATTTGGACTTGATTCAATGCCTGTAGCATCTTAATAAATTGAAAATGTTTCAAACTTAAATGAGAAACTGATGTTAAAGATGTAAACAATTTCAATGCTGCATGTCATGCTGTCGTTGCTGGCTAAATTAGATTATATGTGTAAGAATATGCTTTTCACTTTCTTGATTATAGAAGTCAGGCCCCAGAAGAGTTTAATGATACAACATCAAGGTGATAGTTGAGTGAGAGTGGGGTAATATTCATTGTAGAAGGTTGATTGGAGGATAAAGTACTCAGAAAATGAAATGATGCGAATACTAAGCAAAGAGTATTGTATGTTAACATGCCCCACATAATAAGTTGATTATTAGCGGCTTTAGCTAAGATAGGATACCGAATCTATCACACATATTGTCCCTAACAACCAGGGCGTGTATAACTTAGACATACATAATTATGTGTGCTAATTGTGACTCAAAATGCATTTGCCTTTTTCATGACGAGTTTCCCTCAAAATTTTAACCTTAAAAGCATTTTCGAGCACCCTCTTTTACCTTGTTAGTAGGTAATCATTAGTACACGAAGAGTTTTCTTGATACTGAAAACCCAGAGAAGGCTCTATGGAAAACTTGATCTAGTAAGACTGTAACACCATCCTAGTTTACCTTCTAGTGACCCTTTAGGTTAAATTAAGTCAAGTTAATGTTAACTTTCAATTAACATTTGCTGTTTTTTTCTCTTTTGCAGGGTTATCTTTGGTATGCTGGTTTCCTTACCGATAAGTCTCGTATATTACATATTTCTTGGCATATGAAGGGAACGAAGAGAAGTTACAACTTTAGAGAAGAAAAGTATAATCCAAACTATAATAACCCTACTAGACTAGGTGGGGTAATATATATACACATATTGGAAAGCTTCCATGTTTCTCCATGATTCTGTCAGCACCGACCACAATTATATACGAAGGTTGTCCATTATTGTAGACACTACCTGCGGAGAAGGTTGACTTTGGTAAGGCCAAACTTTTTCAAAAGACACAAGTGTTAAGGGTGTGACAGAAATAACACAGAGTTGTAGCTAGGATTTATAGTTTTAGACATGCCCTGCTACTACATAGATTAGTGGTAGCCGAAAGGGAAATAAATATTATCATGACCAATTATTAAGGTAGGAAACTTGCTTTCTTGTTGGAGGTTGGAAAAGCTTGTGGGAACAACTGTTGACCCCTCCTCCTTCATATAAAAGTTGGAAGGCGACATTTTGCCAGATTTATGGCACTCTAAGGTGATTTATGATTTTGTCTTCAATATATCAAACCAATGAGAATATAGTAATTGATTGTATGTGAAACAAGGCCTTACCACAGTTGAATTAAGCTTTCAAAAGCAGATTCTTATTTTCTCTTTTAATGGATCAAGGGTGGGGTTACATGCAACAGTGTCAAAGTAAGGTTATTACTTATTATAACCCCCTTATGTGTATTTTCCAACAAATTATTATAATGGACACAAAATTGAATGAGTCCTAATCCTACAGGATTTCTTCTGGCATAAACCTTCAACATCACAGTTTCTTTCTTTTGAGGTGAAAGAGCAATACATATAACTGATTATGCTCTTGCTAAGAAGTAGATTTGGAAACTTCCTTCCCAAAGATCTGAAGCACTTTTATATATGTTACACAAGTATTTCTCAAGTACCAAAAGCAAATAGCAGTGGCATATTTTATAGCTGCTAAATAATCCAGGGCCTATTTACGATCTGCTTAACCTGATCTGGAAATAAGACTTTTGGGCGAATTAAATCCCATTTCGATTTAGAAAAAAGAAAACTTCAGTTATATATGGATAACTTCAGACGGGTCGAAGAATACATTTTATGAATATCCACACCCATCCGAATCATATAACATTCGACAAATTTAGTCATTGATTTCTTTATTTTTAAGGAAGTCAATTTAATATGAATATAACTGGTTTCATAAAGCAGAAGCGAGTTTACAATGTATGTGTTAAGCGTTTATATTATTTTAAGTTGTAATCAAAATGGCCACAATTAATAGTAATTACAAATTTAGTAATATACAAAAGAAAAAAAAATCATTAAATATATTATCCAAAAATTTTGAATTTGAAAGTGGCATCATGATTTTTTTCTATACAAGTTTGCTTTGAAAAATTCTCATCTATCAATATTTTGCCTTTTTCGTTATGCCATTCACAAAAAGCATAGGCAAATAAGCTACCAAACTTGGAAGAGAAAAAAAGTGGGACTAACATTGTTTATTGTTTTTTCCCTTTTCTTTTCAGCAACAAGAATACGATGAGACTTGTTTTTGACAAAGCTGCATGTTTTCCAGATTTTATTATCTTTGTAACATCCTTATCCTTGTTATTTTGGATGATATTTTTAGAGTTTTTCTTGAAATCTTCTTAGTGATAATACCTTTATAGGTGGGGTTCCTTTGTTAATTTAATTTGTGATGAGTTTTGAGTTTATCATACATCTTCTTAAAGTCTGCAAAGACAAATATTAAGGACTGCACTCCCACATTGATAGTGGAGGCCGTATTGAGAAGAACATGTTATCTTTAGAAGTTGAAAAGAGTTTAAAATGCTCTCAAAGATTTTTGCGAGACTTTGATGAGTAGATGTGATGGCAACCATCTCACAAAAGGTTCCATAAGAGCATGGTCAAACAAATACAAGAAAAGTCAAACAAAAAAAGTGAAGTAAAAGTCAAATTCTTCTTTTCAGAAACTATCATTGAATGAAGTTTTTTAGGACTTATATTTGGGTCTAGTAGTGTATGATTTTATTTGGGTCTTGGGCCTAATAGTTTAGGATTAATTGGGCCTTGTATTTTGGACCAAGTATAATAGAATTTTGAGGGTGTTGTTCTCTCCATCACCACCAATGCTTCCTGCACCTCCCTAATTCTCCTCAAAAAAATTTTAATTACAAAAGTGTCCATTTTTACTTTAGCACAACCCCACCCCCTCTCTCAACTTTCACTTTTCCAAATCCGTTTGTTCTCACCCCAACTCTCACTTTCATATTTGTTTCTTCCGATCTCTCAACTCTCACTTTCTCTCCTTCTCCATATCCATTTCCACTTCTTCTCCATTTTGGTTTTGGTTTGTGGCGTGGTGGTGTGGTTGTTCGTGGTGCGGTGGTCTGTGCGGTGGTCATTCAGCAGTGGTGTGTGGGTGGTCATTCGTTGGTGGTGCTTCGTTTCTGCGTCTACTGTGCATCCACTCATGAAGAACAATGGGACACGCGTGAAGAACAACATGAATGTCGTTCATCGAACCAGACGTTGTTGAGGCAATGTCGTGTGAAAGTGGACACTTTCGTTTAAAAACCCAAACTCGTTGAAACTTGACGTTTGATTTGCGCGTCCAATCCCATGCATCAGTTTTCGCCTTCAAGTATCTCTCATTCTGTTACCAATCGTTTTTCCTTCTTTTCTTAACCAACGTCTTCATGCATTGCTTATTTTTGCGTTTGAAGACCTTTAGGTTATATTCACGTTGCAAATGTGTTGTGATTCTGATATGATCACCAAGGATTTTTGTAGAGTTTATAAGATTGTTGTTTTATTTAAAAGAAAATATGTAAGTGATCATGTCTTTTCTTCCGCAACTGGATGAATGTGTTTGATTACTTACTCTTTGATTTGTATGGATACTACCAGGCTATGATCAGTCTGTGATCGATTGTTGTGTTTTTTTTTTTAAAGTTAAAATTGTTTCATTTTTTTCTAGTGGTCTTGTCTTTCAACTGTTTGAGAGGACATGGTGATTATAGCAGGAATGGTGCTTCACTGTTATTTCTTTTCTTTTAATAACAAAAACAACACTCACAAATGAATGAAAAAAGGTTGATTCGTTCTCTTCTCTATCGAACTGCAATGGATTTCTGTGCCCCGCCGCCATCTCCTATGGCCACTGCCAGGCGAACGTCCTCGCTCTCCAATGACGACGTTTTTCGCCGATTCTTGGAGACCTCTCTCTGTCTCCCTAACATTAACAACAACCACCAAAATCCGCTTCCAAAGGTTGACTTTCGCTCCTTAGGCTCCGACGATGCTCTTCATCACATCATTTCGGACTCTTTCGCAACTGTTGGATGCTTTCAACTGCTCAACCATGGGATTCCACTAGACGTGATCGCGCGTCGGTGTAAGCTTCCATCGCAATTTTCCAGGTGCCATGGGAGAAGCAAGGCGGCGTGACAAGGTCGGCGGAGAGCACGTGGGGTTTCGAGGAAGATGACAAGTTCGTATGGGGAAGAGATAAGGAGTTCAACCTCAGAATGCAAACTTTCGGCAATTATGAGACCTCATACAATCCAATTATGAAGTGCGATGTTGATATCAGGAAGGACTTGTACGAAAACATTGTCCTCAGTGGTGGTTCTACCATGTACCCTAGCATTGCTGAAATAAGGATTTTTTAAAACGGAACAAGGATTTTCTTAAACGGATTTCAACATTTGTGGATGGATGTCGATATTTGTTTGCTCTTCAACGGTGTTGATATCCGTTTAAAAATACAACACATATTCACATCCGTTCAAATATTATTAAAAGGTAAAAAAGAGATGGGGAGGTGGAAGGAGCACTATGTAGTGGTGCAGGGAGCAACACCCGAGTTTTGAACAAACAAGTCAATAAAGGGCCAAGGCCCAAAGTTGACTATGCTTGGACGTCCAAAATGAGTGTGTTGACCGAGGAGTCAACATTTTGGCTAAACTTGGAGGACAAGGGAACAAGATTTCGTCCAAGGCATGTGGAGGCTTCCCATTGAAGAGTTTTCCTCCTAGTTAGTGGCCATGTGTCACTCTAGAAATGGAGGGTTTTTCCATAGGTAGTGGCCACATGTCACTCTCTCATTTGAGAGGATTTTTTTCACTTGTCTCCCTCCTATTGGAGATGATTTTTCCTTGCTCTCCAAGCTAACCAAGGTAGCTCTTTTAGGTTAAAGTTTCTACCCATTTTGAGACACCTTAGCTTATAAATAGATGTGCTTTTCATCATGTAATTACCTTTGAATGAGAGTAATGTTATGTTGCCATTTTGTCCATTCATATTCTTTGTAAGGTCACCCCAGCTAGAGCAATCCAAGTGGCCTCCTCTAGCCACCTTCCTCCAAGAGTTAGCTCAACCTCTCTTAGAGAATCCTTAAACACATCTTCCATCACCATATATCACTCCAAGACCGCAACTCATTCAACATTCCACACAACCATAAATTTTGCACATCATTGCCTCCATGAACACGACTTGGTTGCTTCTAGATTTGACTTGTCCTAACTAGAGCATTGCCATCATTTGGTATCAAGAGCCTTGGTTCTTCAAAGAACTAAGTTTCTTGGTCCTGATCCTTGGTTATTTCCGTGTTGTTTAATGTTTTCCTTACTTGTCTCTTGTTGGTTTTTACTTGTTCATTTTTTGTGTTTTATAGTTTTAGTTTCTACTATCTTTTGGAACCATTCTATTTTTACCATTAGGTTTCCATTTTGTGTTTGGCTTATGTGTTTTTAAGCTTTTGTTGGGTCTTTATTGATTTATATTTGGTGCATTTCATTGCTTGAATCATTTTAAGTTTTTAATCTATCCATGTTTGTCTAGAGTCATGTGAAGTTTTTTTGTCAATTTTCTCTAGTAACTTTGAAAAATCATAAAAAAAAAATTAGTTTGCAAAAATGCACCATATACAACCATTTTAGGGTCTTATCTTTGATGTTTTGGGTTCATACTTGCCATTAGATCATTGACAAGCTCTTAAATTTTTTTCTCTATGACGTTTCTAGATTTCAACTCCATTTTAATTATAGTAGGATTCTCTTCTATTTTGTGTTTCTTGTCTTTTGTGGCTTTTAAAACCCATATATCACATATGTTCCAAGTGTTTGGTGGTGTTATGTTGCACTTCAAAAGAGTGGAAAAAGAAGTGCTAAAAGCTTTTAAGCAAAAGGCCTCAAAAGAGTACCAATTGAGAGCTTAAAAAGTGCTGAAAAATTTGTGTGCTTAGACCACTACCACTATTTTTGGGCAATCTATTTTGGAACATTTTTGCTCACTGATTTTGGGCTTTTCTCTTCACTTTCCAATGGCTAAAAGTCTTGGCTATGATGTTAAAAGAGTGGCCTTAGTGTTCCAGTGGCTTTGATGTGCATGTCAGTACTACATAATGTCATGGATGAAGACCATCATCCGAGCATGAATTAGAGATGATTGGACGGAAGTAATAATTTAGCTTTGAAATATTATAAATCACATTCAACTCTCTTCATTAGAATGGAAATAATAGCCAAGTTTTCTTATTTTTGCAATAGTTCAACAATCCATCCCCATTAACAAATGCCTCAATCGGGAAGCTCAGGCAAGAATGTGCGGCACATCTTTTGGAAAGATGGAGTTGGACTACAATAATTTACTTTCAATTCTTTTTGTTTTGATATTGATAGATTTAATTATAGTTTGAATTGTAAATAGATGAATTCTGGATATATCAAATGCAAAATCTGGTTTTCTGATTTTTAGGTGTGGTAAAATTAAGGTTTAATTGCTTGTTTTGTCCCCATTTTTGTTGAACTGTGTTAAGTTGGTCCACCCTTTTTACACATGTTTTAAAAATGTCAATTGCATCCAAACTTAGAAAAATTTCCCCCAATCAAATCCCTTCAGTTAAATAGACAGAAACGACATTAACTTTTTTTTCTTTCTCTTCTACTTTTATGTGCAATGCAGCCTCTGAGTGTTTACGCATGAAATGATTACTTTCCAAATAAAACAATTAAATCTTTTTTATTTCAACAAAGCAATTAAACCTCTGTACAAAGAAAAAGATAACATTATGTTCCACTCTACTTTTTATCAACCTAACTATTACTATTACGTGTACATATATACCCTTCTTTAAATAAAAAAACAATATTTTAATAATATAAAAGGACAAAAACAATATATGTATATTATTGTGTAAATATATCTAACCAAAATATATGTTTTTTGTTTGGCACCCAGTTTCAAAAGAATATTAAATTGATAAATATATTATAATAAAGTTAAATACAAATAGAATTTGTAAAAACTCAATAGTATTTTAATAAATTTAATAAATAAAAATAAAATATAGACGAAAAGAGAGAAAACGAGAGCTTATGAAAAAAAATTAATTTTTTTATGAATTGTTAGTTGGAAGTTTTTTTTAATATCTATAGTGTGTTTTTTTACTGTCAACACAAATATTATTATTTATTAATAATTTGTTTCAATTTTTGTAAATGTTGACTGAAAAAAATTTCAACAACATTAATTATGATTGTTTTACTTTTTAAATAATTGTATGTATTAGTAATTGAAATATTTCATCCGAATAAAAATATTCAAATTTGAAATTTACTTATCAAATAAATAATGAAAAATAAAATAATTTAAACTAATATCAATTTAAATTCAATATATTTAAATATATCCTTTGAAAAATCTCTATATAAAAGCAAAGTAAAATTAAACAAAATACTTACAATGTGCCAATTAGAAAGTTTCAATTCAAAGTCTATTTAAAATTTCTCTATTTTCTTTTCTAGTTTAAACATAAAAATGTTTGTTTTTGAATTCTGTTAATTGAAGTTTATTGTATGTTTTTGTAAATGTTTCTTCTATATTTTTTAATTTACGAAAATTAAAAATTATATTGCTAATATAACTTAAAAGGACTCCCGTTAATTTATTTGTTTGTAAGATAAATAGATTTAATATTTATTTTTTAGGAAAAGATATGTATATAGTGTAACGAGACAACTTTCTGACCACAGTGTTTTTTTCAAACAAACAAAATAAAGATAAAAAGAAATTCTTATGATGGTATGATTAGCAATCTTTAATAATTGTTTAATGTTGAACACAGTAAGAGAGAGGAACTAGCACTTTTCAATAATTGAATGATTAAACTTTCTTTCTCCAAATTCTACAAAAAATTTAATTTATGAATATTATAATATATTATTTTTTAATAAATTATTTAAAATTTATTGCTTATGACTATGTGGCGTACGAATTTTTAAAATATTGAAGGGTGTCTTGACAAAAAACTATTGTATTTAGAGGAGCGAAAGAGAGAAAGATAAAATTAACGTTGTTTTTATCTATTTAACGGAAGAGACTTGATTGAGCCAATTTTTTTACGTTTGGATGCAATTGACACTTTTAAACCATCTGTGGACGAAATTGCAACTTTTTTAAAAGGGTGAACGAACTTGACACACTTCAACCAAACTGAGGACAAAACAAGCAATTAAACCTAAAATTAAAAAAAAAAACACGAAGCATGTATTAAAAAAATCACTAAAAAGACTTTAGAAGATGCATTTCTTGAAGTTAATTTATGCCAATTGACGTCGGCCATTACCATTTCCAATGTCAATTGACACCAAAAAGTGCAATTTTCGACGACAAATCCCTTACGGTTCCACTTCAAAGGAAAACTTTCGCTGAGCGAATATTTGTAAACATCAAATCCTTAACAGAAATCACCCTTTGGATCATCGCTAAGCACGAAAGGGATTATGTTGACCTCCATATGATGTCGGTGTATATATTTTTTCGATGTCAATTAACGTCGATGTTATAGTTCGATGTCAATTTAGCATCTCCTACTATGACGTCGGCCTGCTTTTGGACGTTAAAGACCAAAAAACACTGACGTCAAAGTCCTTTATTGCACCAGTGTAAGCTCAAAGAGAGCTCGACCCTAAGGCCATATTACTTTAAGCTTAGAGAGAGCTTGACCTTAAGGCCATACTATTTTAAACTCATAGAGAGCTCGACCTCAAGGCCATACCACTTTAAGCTTAGAGAGAGCTCAACCACAAGGTTAAAATTACTTTGAAGCTCGGATACAACTCAATGAGGAGGCCAAGATTATTTTGAACCTTGGATAGAGCTCAACTATGAGGCCTGAATTATTTTGAAGCTAAGATAATAACTCCTCCACAAGGCCGGAATTACTTAAAAGCCTAGGGAGAGCTTGGCCCCAAGGCCAATCCACCTACAAAGCATAACCAAATGGCCTAATTATATCATGAACCCGACCTCGAGGCCAATCCACCTGCAATGCATGGCCAAATAGCCTAACTATGAAGTCGGAACCCGTTTGCAAGCCACGCAACTCGACCCAAACGAAACTCCTAAGACTGGGGGTACTTGTGTTCTTACCCAACCCAAAAGTCATATTAAGTGTACGGCCTAATAAGGTCATTTCAAGCTCTTCATTATGAAGCAGCCTAAAGCTACACCTATTTAGGCCATATTGACCTATTATAACTAAATCTTAATAGTTTAACATGTTAGTTATTATTTATCCTTATGTTATTATTATTAGACTGTTATTATACTTCTAAGGTAAGTATTATTCTAATAGGGACATAAACTCACAACCCATGTTAATCCTATAAATATAGGACTATCTCTCAAGGAATACCCTCTTCACACTTGATATTTTATAATTACTCTCATATAATAAATCATAACTCTCTTATTCACTTGAGTATCAAAAAGTCTTTACAGGTAAATCTTTTTCTCTCATCATGGAGGAGACCTTCTTCAAATAGAAGAAACGATTAAAACACCATTAAAATTTTATATCTATCCGCAAAATCCACACTCATGCTTAAAATTATCACACTTTATATTATCAAACACTTTTGAAGTAATTGAAACTATATTTCTTAAATATTTTCAAACAACATTTTTAATAATAAAATTTATTCAAACGATAATAATAAATATAAAAAATAAAATAAAACAATAACATATTTAGCATTATAATGATTGTATGGAAAAATAAGCATATAAAAGTCTACACAACAAATTTGAGACAAATACATAGGAATCAAATATATAGAAACAATGTTAAGAATATCAAAATGATACTTTCCCCAAAACAGCGAATAATAACACATTGCAAAAGGAAAAGTTGTATTCTTACACTCAATTTTTCTTTTACTGCCATTTGAGTCTTCTTTCTATTAATAAAATATTATATTTAATAAATAAAATAAGATTTTGAAATAAAATAATAATATTTATAAGTGTCAAGTGGAAGAAGAATAATAAAAAACCAGTGTAGTAGTAGCGGGATCCTTGAAAAAAAGAAGGAAAACTATTTCCTAAATCCTAAACAATTTTTAATTTTAATTATAAAATAATAATATATGTTTCTCTTAATTTCTCTTTGCATAAAAAGAATGGTGTAAAACACTCAAATAGAAATTCTATTTATGTCTTATGGGTCAAAGATATGTGGCGAAATGCAAGAAACCACTAGCGGGATTGCAGAGGAAAGCGGAACACAGAAAAAGCATGCAGATAGAGAAACACCATTCGATTTCGAAGATGGCGCCGGCAGGAACAACGTGCAATACCACGAGCGAGGCGGTTTTGTTTTGTGGCTCACTTTTCACAGTGTTTTTTTCTTCTTCCCTCTCTCACCACGATAAATACCCTCCCCAAACCCACACTTTCACGTTGCAATTCAAAATCTTTCATCTTCCTTCGATTCGTTCATCTTCCTTCATTTCTCCCTTCCAGCCATGTCTTCAACCGTTGGCCAGACAATCAAGTGCAAAGGTCACCTTTTTCATAATTTTCCTTCTCTCTATTTTTGCTGTATTATGTATTTTGTTGCAACTGATTGCATTTTTTTGTTGTTACATTGTCACAGCTGCCATTGCATGGGAGGCAGGGAAGCCACTGGTGGTCGAAGAAGTAGAGGTGGCGCCACCCCAAGCCGGGGAAGTCCGTTTGAAGATCCTCTACACCTCCCTTTGCCACACTGATGTTTACTTTTGGGAAGCCAAGGTTTGCATATGTTTAGACACTATCTTTCCTTAGAGGGATCATATACAGATTACTAAAACAAACACTTAAAAGTGTTAGATTTATAGGATACATGATGTGATAGTGGGAGAGTGATAGAAGAAAAAAAATATGTTTAAGAGGTGATTTTTACTGTTAAATTAAAATCATGCAGCTGATATGATTTGCTTTGATCGAATAGGATATTAACAGATACAGATATCAGCAATTTTCCATGTATTGCGTATGAATCATCAATGCATTAGTATCTAACTTGATTTTCCTTTTGTTTCTTCAGGGCCAGACTCCATTGTTTCCTCGTATTTTTGGCCATGAAGCTTCAGGGTATCTTGATCATACTTTTCCATTTAATTCATTTCACACTTTTCTTTCTTACTTTTGTCCATCTAGCACCTGCATTGAAGAGTAAGAAAATAAAGAAGAGAGGGTTATCAGTAATGAGCAATTTCTTATTAGATTTCCATTGCTTTATTCAGTGTTGTTGAGAGCGTTGGCGAGGGTGTCACTCATTTGCAACCAGGAGACCATGCCCTCCCTGTGTTCACAGGAGAGTGTGGGGAATGCGTACATTGTAAATCAGAAGAAAGCAACATGTGTGAGCTCCTCCGGATCAACACCGATAGGGGTGTAATGATCAATGATGGTAAATCAAGGTTCTCTAAGGATGGAAAACCCATACACCATTTCTTGGGAACCTCCACATTCAGTGAATACACAGTTCTCCATGCAGGATGTGTTGCAAAGATCAACCCAGCTGCTCCACTCGACAAAGTTTGTGTTCTCAGTTGTGGAATTTGCACAGGTTGGAAGATTACAACCTTGACAGTTCAGACAGAAATATATAATGTTTCTATGTAGCAAACTAGCTTGGTGATTATATTTTCTGATATAATATTTTTGGTTCCATGTCGTAGGTCTTGGTGCTACTGTTAATGTTGCAAAACCAAAACCTGGTTCCTCTGTTGCTATTTTCGGACTTGGAGCTGTTGGCCTTGCGGTATGTTTTTCCTTTGGCGTTTAATAGTGCTTCTTTCAGCAGTTGATAATGTGATAAAGGAATATTAATATTAATTCCAACTCTTGATTTTCAATCACTATTTAGGCTGCAGAAGGGGCTAGGATTTCCGGTGCTAAAAGAATCATTGGAATTGATTTAGTTTCAGATAGATTTGAAGAAGGTATAATGTTTACAGATGTGTAAAGATCAGATGTTTAAAGACTCGGCACAACCTAATTGATAGTGACTTGAGATTTTATTTTTGTTGGCAGCTAAGAAGTTTGGTGTTAACGAGTTTGTGAATCCAAAGGATCATGATAAACCTATTCAACAGGTTAGTTCTTGAACAATTTTCTGAAGTTCAATACCCTTTCCTTAACTAGTTAAACTCTTAAAGTTTCACCATTTTCCTTAATTTTGTTCTTCTAATGCTATCGTTGTTAAACCATTCAATTCTAACATTATAAATAAATAACATCATAGTGCTTTTGTTTGAACAAGAGAGATTGAGGAGTGAATGTTGATGAACAGGTAATTGCTGAAATGACCAATGGAGGTGTGGACCGGGCTGTTGAATGTACTGGCAGCATCCAGGCCATGATTTCTGCATTTGAATGTGTCCATGATGTAATTGAATCATAACTCATTATCTCTTGTTTCTAAAAAACACTGAATTAAGCTATTTCCTAAGTCTGAATCTTGATTTCTTATTCTCAGGGTTGGGGTGTTGCTGTACTTGTTGGTGTGCCTAGTAAAGATGATGCATTCAAAACTGCTCCTATTAATTTCCTGAATGAGAGGACTCTTAAAGGAACCTTTTATGGTAACTACAAACCACGCACTGACCTTCCTGGTGTTGTGGAGAAGTACCTGAGCGGGGTAAGCTTACACAGTTACTTATGTGGTCTTATAGCAGAACCAATATGAGAGAAACTTCACTTATTTATAATGTTGCTGACATGATTCTTGTGGATATTGCAGGAGCTAGAAGTAGATAAGTTCATCACTCACTCAGTTTCCTTCTCAGAGATCAACAAAGCCTTTGAGTACATGCTGAAAGGACAGTCCATTAGGTGTCTTATTCGCATGCAAGACTGAGATGGATGAAATAGTTCATCACTCTGCTGTTGAGGACAAAGGTCTCCATCTTAATTTTCAAGGGTGTTAATAAAGTTTTTATAGAAAATCCTCTTTTAGGATTATGATTGTCATTTTTTAGATTGAGTGTTGAGACTGAAACGGTATTTGATCCTTTGTTCCTTTGTTGCTGCTCATGTCTCTTTTTAATTTTGCTGTTTAATTGTTAATTAATATTTTACTTCTACATTAATTCTTTTCCCTTTCTTAGACAATTTTTTTGCTAATTTTATCTTTCAAATAATTATACTTTTAAATTCAAATAACTATGCGTGACAAAAAAAAATATCTACAAAATGAAAGAATTATCTATAATAAAATTATAATACTATTTATTTTTCACTAGTGCAAAGAAGACCTTTAACATTACCTTTTTAGACATATGATCCTCGAATATTCAACGTAAAAAATGATCGGTGGCATTTTTCGTAAATAAAAAAATTATTTAGACGTCGGCTATGGAGGAGCTCGATGTTTAAATACTCATATATGTCGGCTTCTCCGAATAGACGCCAAAACTAAACGAAACAGTTAAAAAAATAATTCTTTATTCTATTTAGACGTATGTTATTGGGGAACCAATTTCTAAAGAACTTTAGACGTCTGTTATTGGAAGAACTGACGTCTAAATACACAATCCAGAAATTTAAATAGTCACTTTTTGACTACATTTAGACGTCAGATCCCATCACTCCGACTTCTAAAGCATTTTAGACGTATGTTATTGGGGAACCGACATCTAAATGCGTAGCCCAAGAATTTAAAAAGTCACTTTTTGACTCCATTTAGACGTCTGATCCCGCCACTCTGACTTCTAATGCACTTTAGACGTTTGTTATTGGGGGAACCGACGTCTAAATACACAACCCAGAAATTTAAAAAGTCATTTTTTGACTTATTTAGACGTCTGATCCCGCCACTTCGACTTTTAAAACACTTTAGACGTCTGTTATTGGAGGAATCGACGTATAAATGTCGGCATTAAAACACCGCGAAAGCGAGACAACCCTTACGCGCACTCATTATTCATCATCTTTGTCTAGTTTTCTCTCTACAGGTTACACTTTTCAGGTTCGTTTTCTCACTTTTGCACCGTTTTAAATTAATTTTACTCCGATTACATCACTCTTTGATGCATTATCTTTAATTTGAACCGATTAAAATGCGTTTTCGTTGAGTTTTGGTGCAGTTATTCTCGTGTCTTTGGGTGGCGTTCTTCGACGGTGATTTCTTGCATTTTGCACTCCTCCAATTCCCTCCACTATGTTTTTAAAATCATCCAATAAAGAAAATGTACAATTTATTCTCTTCAACTAAAATATAAAGTTGTAAACTCGAATCACCATGAGTCAGAAACAACCTCAGAGACGTCTGACCTGTATGGATCGGACTATATAGGCGTCTGACCTATATAGGTCCGACCTCTCATTAAGGTCACCCGTATAGACGTCGGACAAAAATCAGACGTTAAAAGCCCAAAATAACATACGTCTAAAGTCCTTTCTGTACTAGTGTTTTAAAAATTATTTTATAGTTTTATACCGTTAATAAAAGAGATTATCTTATTTATTATGTAAGTTTTTTCAATTTCACATTTTAAGTAACTATTTTTTAAATTTAAATAATTATTCATAATAAAAAATTATTTACAGTAATAAAAAATTATTTATAATAAAATTATAAAAAAGTATTTATTATTATAACTAATTCTTTTATAAAAAATATTTTATAGTATAATGAATTTTCCACTGTCTAAAAGAATGATAGTGATCAGAAGGTCTAATTTCGCTATATTTTAACACTCAAATTTGTTTACTTCCATTTGATATTTATCTCTCTATTTTTTCACTCTAGTTTTTTCTTCACAATTACCAAAGTTTACTCTTATTTTTAGTATTTTATTACTACGTACTAAAGTCAAATAATTGTTAAAGGGATCAAACAATCTTTTTTCATGATTCACTTTTTTGGATTTAATAAATTAAAATCAATAAATATTGATGGTCTTAACAAATATTTGGGGATACAACATTTATTGATTTATTGATACTATTCCGCATCAATACACTAATTTGAATGGATTGCTATTTCAGCATTAAGGGAAACAAATTTTAACATTTTTTTCTGACAACTTTTGTAAGGTTAAAAATGTTTTTAATATTCAAATTTCAAGCGATTTTAATTTTTGTACCTTCTTTAAATCCTGTACATCTTTATCTTTAAAAAAAAACTATAATTTTTTATTCTCCAAAAGCTGAATTGACTAACCGTATCTAAGCTGAGTTGACTAACGTATCGCTAACGTTTGCCACGTTGCTATTTTTCATTGCAAAGTCAGTGGTTACATACCACTGCCAACACACCTCCACTGAGGCAGGCTGTCTTGGGATTGTCGCCGGTGATGGTTGTTGCCACCGGGGAAGCCACCGGAGGTTTCCTTCCTTTTCTTCCAAACATTAGGGTTTCTTCCTTTGTTTTTTAATCTCTGCAACGCTCATCAGGAATGATAGAGGCACCATCACGGTCCACTCCAACCAGGTTCGCCGCTGGTGGCATATGGAGCCATTGGGGGTGTCGCCATCGTGAGTGTCTCCTTCTTCGATCCGCATCGGCCTCCGCAACTTCAATCCCAAAACACAAAACAGTCAAATCTTCCTATCATTTTGGATGAAGTGTGAACCACTTTCACTCTAGGGAAGCAACTCAATGTAGAGCATTGTCTGATGATTGAGAAAGTACCAGTGATGATGGATTGGCTTTCCACAATTGCAGCAAGAATGGCTATCACCAAAACAACCAAATCTTCCGATCATTGGCGAAATTTACCATCATTTCCATCTACACCTCCGAAAGACCATAAATTGCCCTGCCTACCTATTACAGATACGTAAAAGCCAAAGTGATACTCCGAAATAAAACCAATTGTAAAGTAGTAGACCTTGATTGATAGCTGAGAAAAGTGCCCGAGACCAGCAAACATGGCTTCTGATCCTGAAAAATTGAAGGAATGCATTAAAAATCAAGAAAATTGTCACAAATCTAAGTTAGTAAATCACAAAGCAAACAAATGAACCTGTTATGCAGAGCAAAATTCCACTGATGCATTTGTCTTTGTTTTTACCTACATAGTTGCAAATGCTAGAGGGAATGTTCCATTATTTTCTGTAATTATGCAAAAATTAACATCACACATCACACAACCATTATGACCCTTTTAAGTTGCACTCATCTTATTGCATCATTTTATAAATTCCAACCTATTAGGAAAGATTAATTTTCTATAAACAGGGCTATCCATCGCATTGTCCCTTAACTTGTAACTTGGCAATTTTCCCTGTATTGGCTCCTTCAATCTATTTGCATTCAAAAGTTAGGATAAGATAAATTATTTTTATTTTAACAAATATATCTAGATTTCATGACATTATAGATGTTGTGATATATTTCATTAATAATGAAAGTCTTGTTAGATCTGATTTTGCATTGTTTAGTAGCATTGTGCCGAGTAACTAACTACTGTTTTTTTACTCGGATTTTTCTATAGATATATATACCTGCTTTTCGTCTACCACGAATGCCATCTTTCTCGTTACATTCTCACAATTGTTCTTATTAATTTTTCAAAAATGAAAAAGGTTGGAAAATGTGTGATGTTGCCTAGTGATTGATTAACTCTGAGTCTGTCAATTGCATTTGGAGAATATGCCGACATACCTTGGAGTATTCAAGATGCCACTTCAATGTAAATCATGAGAAAAGAAAAATAGTGTGAAAAATAATGCTTTGTTTAGAAATAAGCATTCCTTCTATGATTAAATATATAGAATTTAAAATCTTTCCATAGTTCATGAACTGATCTCACTACCAATGACACTGATGCAGAATAGCCATACACAAACTATGGGAGCAAACAAGAAGCGAACCCTGTTTGTGCCATAACGTTGAAGGACAAACAAGCCAATTAATATGATACATGCACCTGGAACTTCTACATCTGTCAAGTTTTTCAAGTGCTATTAGTGAGTCATGTGACGTATGTCTTGGTTAACGACAAGTGTGGCATTGAAGTTCTAAATGCACATAAAAGAACAACTAAATAAAGTAAATTCACAAGCTTAGGGTAGATAAACAACTATTTTAATGATCTTATCTTTCTCTTAAGATCTTTGTACACAAACAGCATAATGCAGAAAAGCTTAAGATTACAATAGATCTTGTTAATAGGAGAATTTATTTATCAACATCATTTAAGTTTCAATTAATGTCTAAAATGAATCACTAAAACTTGACTTAAAAATAAAAGCAATTCTTCCTCTACCTGCTACCTATAAAGTCATGAAGTTCTAATACAAACTTTTGGAAGATTGACAGTAAGGAAAATCCAATTAGATAAGCTTTTTCCATAAATTGGAATAACTTATAGACATTGCACTGTTTCTCTAATCAAAGTCTAGAAGAAAACTATCATCTTCATTAAGCTTCTTCATTCCTCCAACATCAACCAACCTTCATCTTTGAAAGAACTAATTTAGATCAGTATCAATTTATAAATTATAGTAAATCCACCACTAAGACGTTATAATCATCATTGAAAAATCCACCCAATTATCAAACTTGCTAACTTGCATGCTAAATGCATTGTAAAAAATACAAGCATGCTGGCCAGATTACTTGGTGTAGTGTGACGCGCCACAACGTCATTTTGGGATTGAAGCTGCGGCCACCGGTGCGGATCGAAGAAGGAGACAATGACATTGGCGACACCCCGCCCTATGCTGGCGGCGAACCTGGTTGGAGTGGATTGTGATGGTGCCTCTATCGTTCCTGATGAGCGTTGCGGAGATTGAAAAAAAAGAAGATTAAACCCATTCGTTAGTCCCTATTTTTGCGTTTTTGTCCCACATTAGTCCCGGTTTTTTTATTTGTTCCAATTAAGTCCCTAATTTTGCAAAATTGGAAAAAATTGACCCTTGCCGTGAAATGCAGTTAACGAGGTTAAGTTTTAGGATACCTGTGCTGGTGAGCTGGCCACAGACCTTGACGTGGCGTGCAGATAACCATGTGACCTGGTAATTTTTTTTGGCACGTGCCCCTTAAGTTAAAAATTTGGGGATTTTAACATTGTTTTAAAATTAGGGTTAATCTTATAAAATAGGATTTGGACTGATGTTTGCAAGCAGAGGTGAAAGTGAATGTTCGCAAGCAGAGATAGAAAGATGGTTTAGGGTTTGCTGTTCTTCAACATTGGGATTTGAAAGCAATTGGAAAGCAATTGAAGGTTGGAAGTAGGAAACGAAGACGCAAGCATGTCCATGCAGCATTCATGTTCGTGTTCATGGTCCACTTGCAATGATTGTCGGAAGCAATTGCGATCTGTCAGCTCTCGTGGAGATGGATGTTGGAATAGGAAGGAGGCGTCACCGATTTGTTATTGTGGAGAGAAGTCTATGTTGAGGACTGCCAAAACGACTAAGAATAGAGGCAAACAGTTCTGGAGTGTCCTTAGGTATAAGGGTGGAGGTGAAAATGGTGGATGCAACTACTTCAGATGGTGGAGTGATTTGGGAACTGAGGAAACTGTTAGTTGTGAGCTGTTGGAAACAAATGATGTGAGGTTGGTGAAGAATGTTGAAAACGAAAGGGATAACAAGAAAGATTATGTGCAGAAAGCTGTTATGAGGCTTGAAAAGTGGATGAAAATATTGGTTGGGGTTGTCTGTATTGTATTTGTATTGAACATGATAACATTTGCAATGTTGATGGGAAGGGCAGGATAATGTGTGTCTATGTAGTGTAATGCAGGTGATCCAAGAATGTAATAGTTGTGTCTAAGTAGTGTTGCAATTGTTGTGTTACTTTGAAATGTAAAAGTTGCAGATGTTTGTTTAATGAAATTAAGATTTGCTGTCTATATTGGTGTTCTTGTTTGTTAAATCTGCCATTCACAATTTAATGTTCGAAATAAATCTGTCATTTACAACTAAAAGGGTGAATATCTTTCATTTGGAACTATAATTGTAACACTATCAGACACGCATTTAATCAGTGATATCCTATTGTAACACGCATTTTATCTGCCAATGAAATATCAGTGAAAGGTGGCAATGAAATGTGCCATTCATATTACAAAATAAGAAGTCTTCCAGACGTTCATAATACAAAAACATAAATGTACTCAGACTTCTGCTGATATAATTGTAACAAAAATGTACTCAGACATCAAGTAGCTGATATAATTGTACTTAGACTTAAATCTGTCTATTACATGTCCTTTCATAAACGAAAATACATTGATCAAGTTTGTAAATGGCTGCAAAACAACTTGTCCCTGTGATGTGGCTGCAAAACAACTTCTCCATGAGGTACACCCTAAGCCAGGGAAGTGGGTGCTTCTCCCTGCGACTGCAAAACAACTTGTTCATCTGTCTTGGGACAACGTTTTTTGTTGTGACCCACTTCCCTACACTTGCTGCATCTCTTAAGCAATCCTCCTTTGGTCATCCTGGTGCTATCTTTCCTCAACTCCCACTGCTCTAACCTCCTTTTCTTCTTTGGACGACCAGGCAGCTTTCTTTTTGATGGAGGCATGACATCTTCATATTGGGTTACCTCCCACAAGTTGTTTCCGTTAATAGGATAGATGATAGAGGAGTAGATTTGTTCATATGTTGAAGTGTGAAAGCATGCAGGTATGTAGTCCTCTTCATTGAGGTTGAGAAATCTCATTGCTGCCAAGGCATGAGCACAGGGTATTCCACTGATGCTCCATTTTCTGCATGAGCATGAGTATTCATCTATGTTGACCACATACTTGTCCCAAGTATGGGACACATGTCTCACTTCAAATATTTTTTCTGCAGACCAGCTGTCAAGAGGAGGCAACATTAGTAATGCATAAGAGATACGTAAAGTAGGGCCCTAAAATAAATTATATTATACTTTACCTGGGAATCCAGTACTGTGTTTGTAGGTCCTCCTTTTGTAGTCTACTCAGGATTTTTGGACAAATGGCTGACTTAAAGGACTTTACCCTTGACCTATTAGTGGCCCACCTCTTCATGATATAAAGTCTGATTTCCTCCAACATTGTAATAATTGGTTTTGTCCTCGTGTGCACCAAAACGCTATTAAACGCTTCTGACATGTTATTGACCAAGGTATCACATTGAGCTGTGGTTGTGAACCTTGATCTGGACCAAAACCTTCAATGTAAAAAGAAGTCATACAATTAGTAAACAATGTAAGTGAGACAGTGCGAGGTGGGACAGTGGAGTACCTTGGAGCAATTGCTATCAAGTGGCGATACGCTTCTTGGTTTACTTCTCTTATACTTCTCATTTCAGTCTCCCATTTCTGTGGGTGTGTTGCCAGTGCTGCCCTCCACATTAGCTTCTTTAGATTCTTTCCAGGAAATTTCTTTCGGAAATTGGCATATAAATGCCTTACACAATATCTGTGTGCAATTCCAGGAAGTAAATCATCTACAGCGTATAACAGACCCTGTGAATGAGAACCAATAAATGGCTTATATTACGTCAAGAATAAATACATGGGCATATATGAAGTACATTAGTATACATACCTTTTGTTGATATGATATCAATGTAAGTGAGGAACAGAAGTCAGGTCCACCTAGGTCTTCAATTAGTAGCTCCATAAACCATTTCCAAGTCTCCTTGTTCTCGACCTCTACTACAGCATATGCTAGTGGCATCATTTGATCGTTTGCATCTCGAGCAACAGCAGTTAACAACTCACCACCATATCTACCTTTCAAGAATGCTCCATCAAGGCCAATGATTGGCCTGCATGAGAGAAAGCTATCTTTGCATGCCTTGAGACATGCGTAGAACCTTTCAAAAATTCGTTCTTGATCATTTTCCTGAAGTTTGACCTTGATGTAACCAAAATAAGCCATCCAGGGACATTCTCCTTTTGCTCCCATACACTTAATCCTTATTCTACTTTTATCATTTTTAATAAATTTCAGTTTTTTTCCATTCTCCAGTGCATATGTTTTGATGGCATCCAAGATGTCCACTTTCTGCCCAAAATATGTTCCCACCTCCCACTTGAAATCAACCATCTTTTTGGGCATTGTGAATGTAACAAAATTACCATATCCCTCTTCAACATCACTTTCTTCATCACTTATATCAGGAGAAGTTAACTCCTCAGACTTCCATTCATCATTGAATAAACTACTATCACTAGTGTCATGTTCTTCTAAATCTGACTCAGAAATAACACTACAATCAACTTCCATATTGGCAGAACTATGTCTTTGACTAAAGTCACACTGGATGTTTACGTCTACTAAACCATCCACACTATGCACTTCACCATCCATAATATTCACTTCACCAATATCATCATCTGATGAACTCCATTCATTCACAACTGTTGTGTTAGCTTCATCATTTCCCTCACCCTCAACATCAACTTGAATTGTCTCCTGATCATGACCTTCCTCAATTTGTATTCCCTCACTCTCACCAACATCAACTTGTACATCCTCACCATGAACATTAACTTCTATTCTGTCCTCATTAACAGCTTCATCATGTTCTATTCCCTCACCCTCACCAACATCAACTTGTACTTCCTCACCATGACCATCAACTTCTATTTTGTCCTCATTACCAGCTTCATCTTGTTTTATTCCATCACACTCACCAACATCAACTTGTACTTCCTCACCATGAACATCAACTTCTATTCTGTCGTCATCCAACTTTGCACTCTCACCACCTTCATCTTGTACCCCCTCATCTAACTGTTCTTCATGTACATTATATTCAATCAGTTGAATGACCTCAGCTTGAGACACACTGTGCACAACATATAAATGCACTCGTCCATTTAACCTAGCTAAATTGACCATATGCATAGCTCCTACATCATCACATAATGCTTCTAGCTTACCATCTAATACAGGACCACATCCAACAGAATACCACAAGTCCTGAAATTCTACATATCCAAGCGCTTTTACTACACTCGTGACAACATTGTAACTCCAGTAGTCAGGGTCAAAATGCATAGTATCACACTCCCCTTCATACTTCAGACACCCTTCGTTTACCAACTTCCCCCCATGGTGAATCACAACTTCTATGTCACCTTCCATCACACACAACACACTGAACAATATTCTACACCTATAAGTAAATGTAAAACGAAAAAAAACCACAAATATTAAAACATTGAAAATGACACCAGAAAACGAAGTACAACTATGGGGGACATGGGACCACAACCAAAATAGGGAAATAATTTTTTTTCAGACAACCCCAACCCCACAATCTAAAAGGCATGGCCAGATAACAACAAATGTACAGTACAGATACACTAACCTTCCACGAAAACCTTGCGATACACGTTCAAGCACTTCGCGATTCACGTTAATGCACGCGCTAATTTACCAATTTCGAGCCCTAATTTACCAATTTCGTACACTGACTCTCACCTCTGCTTGCCAACACTCAGTCTCACCTTTCTCAAACAATGGTAATCCCAATCCTATATTATAACATTAACCCTAATTTTAAAACAATGTTAAAATCCCCAAATTTTTAACTTAAGGGGCACGGGCCAAAAAAAATTACCAGGTCACATGGTTATCTGCACGCCACGTCAAGGTCTGTGGCCAGCTCACCAGCACAGGTATCCTAAAACTTAACCCCGTTAACTGCATTTCATGGCAAGGGTCAATTTTTTCCAATTTTGCAAAATTAGGGACTTAATTGGAACAAATAAAAAAACCGGGACTAATGTGGGACAAAAACGCAAAAATAAGGACTAACGAATGGGTTTAACCAAAAAAGAAAGACATCTTAGTATTTGGAAGAAAAGGAACGAAAACTCTGGTTGTTTCCCCAACGACAACAAGCTTTACCGGCAACAAGCATTGTCGACAACAAGACGACAGCCTGACTCAATGGTAATAAAAGATTTAAAAAATAATTCTAATGTATTATTTCAAGGAATAGAGTACCATATATATAATAATTCTTCATCTATTAAAAGAAAGACATGTGCACAAATCTGCACAAATTATAATAAAATATCAAAAATATAACTAACATAATATTTGATTATCTAATATCCTTTAATAGAATATTTGTCATATCTTAACACCCCCACTCAAGTTGGTGCATGGATATCACACATTTCCAACTTGAATAGAGACTCATCAAACAATCTTCTTGACACTCCTTTGGTGAGAACATCAACCAACTGTAACTCTGATCTTACAAAAGGAAATGAAATTATTCCAGCTTCAATCTTCTCTTTGGTGAAATGTCTATCAATCTGCACATGCTTTGTTCTATCATGTTGAACAGGATTATGAGCAATTGCAATAGTCGAAGTATTGTCACACTCATAGCTTCATTTGGTTTAAATCCCAAATCTGATAGCACATTTTTAATCCACAAAAGTTCACATACACCTAATGTCATGCCTCTGAATTCTGCTTCAGCACTAGATCTTGCTACTAGAGATTGTTTTTTACTCCTCCAAGTTACAAGATTCCCTCCTACAAAAGTAAAGTATCCAGAGGTAGATCTTCTATCATCTTTTGAACCTGCCCAATCTACATCAGTGTACCCTTCTACTTTTAAGTTTCCATTATTTGAGAACAAAATTCCTTTTCTAGGAGCAGACTTCAAATATCTCAAAATTCTTTCAACAACATCCATATGAAACTTTCGTAGGTCATGCATAAATTGACTAACAACGTTAACATATAAGAATCCTATGATAAATTGAAGTAGCAAAGCAAAGGTTACATACCAAAAGTCCTACTAGTTTTGTATCCACCAAAACAACCAACCATGGATCCAACAACGTGGCCCCTACACGCAAATCCATGCATGCTAATACTTCCTTCCTACTTATTAATTATAACCACAACCAAAACAACAAAACTCTATAATATTAATACTTACTACCCTAAACTTCTAATAACATCACTTAGTCAACCCATTAGACACAACTTCCACCTGCAAAAGGTCTTTAATTTAATTAATCATCACACAACTCTCAACTCAAATTTCACAAAAGCAGTTCCCTATTGAAGACCCAACTGAACTTCACACTCTGCGCCTTCATCTTACGCGCTCGCTCATCAGCGCGTTCTTGCAACTTCCTAATCCTAGGCGCTAACCCGCACACGTAATCCTGTGCCCGCTTTCCTTCCCCCGTCAAACCTTCAAGATTCTCCAATCTCCACCGTCCAACCAAAAACTCCAAGATATCTGCATAATCATTGGCTGTGTACACGCCCAATCGCTGGGCCACTGCAGAGTAATGCTCGAATAGCTTAGGGTCGTCCCCATCGTACATAAGATGTGCCGGCATTGTGATCTTCTTCTCCATCATGCTTCCTATTGCAACCATCGCTCCACTGGGATCAACTTCTAGAAGCTTCTCCACAATCCTTGAATATGCATTCTCATGGCGCTTCTCATCCGCAGCAATGGTTCCACATATGCGCGCAAGCACTGGATCACCCCCTTCCTTCGCAAGCCGAGCAGTGTTCCCATGCGCCACGAAAGTTGCTCGCTCTTGGAATGAAGTGTACACAAACCCTAAATAAGGATTGTTCTCTGTTCCAGGGTCCTACCCATCAAAACATAACCATCAAAATAATGAATTTTTCAATGATTCCCTGCAATGCCAAACAGATCCCTAATTTTTAATAGGAATTGAAATTAAAAAAACATTTTTTACCATGCCAGCTCCGATGAGGTAATGGACAGTTTTCTCAACCTTAGCCATGTCAACGCGACCGGAGAGGTACAAATAAGTTCTGAGCAAATCTCCGTGTCGGTTTTCTTCTGCGGTCCAGGCCCGGGTCCACACGGCCCACGGGCTTGGACTGGTTCCGCAGTCGTCTTTCACGCCGTCGAGGTTGTTGATCATGGTCTGGTAAGTGGGAAGCGCGTCTTCGGTGACCATGTCACCCACCAACACCACGAAGTACTCGTCGGGGAGCTCCTTGGTACGTTTGCGAAGGGCTTTAACCTCCTCGCTGAACTCTTCGAACGGCAGTGATGAGTCAGGGACCAAGTCCTGAGGCTGCCAGCATCGCTCCACGGGCTTTAGCAGTGGTAGGACCCACTCCGAGGCCCAGCCCTCCAACGACTTGAAAATCTCCATTTTCTCCGGAGGCATTGAGTGGGTCCTCCGAGCCTTCAGCGACGCCGTGCAGACGGCGGAGACGGCGGCTTTGGGCTGCGGCAAGAGGTGGCGGTGGCATGAGTTTGTTGTATAAGGCCGTGGAATAAGTGTTTGAGTGGTAATGGAGTTGCAAGGTGGTATCTGCATGGTTTCCTAGTTTGAGTGAAACTGTGTGTACTGCTTAGAGGAGTAAGATATTTGTAAAGGGTATGAGTTGTGATAAGTCCTTGTTTTTCTTATAATTTCGAAAATGCCATATAAGTTGTTTTGAAATTTATGAATTTTTTTGTGGAAATTTGACTCTATACATTGAGAAGTTGTTGTTTTGGTTAAGAAAAAAATACCATTTGTTAAGGGTAGTGATAGGTACTTAAGGAAAGGGTATTTTTGTCATTTTAAAAATGTTACAGGGCATGAAAATACAAAAGTTCCAGGGTGTGCATATTAAATAAATAAATATGGATTTGTGTAAAACTGGGGGTGCTGTGGTTTTGGTCAACCATGATTCTGTGGATCTTTTACATCTTTGTGGGCGTCTTTAAATTCGCCAGCTCATTTTTTCTTAATGTTTTCTCATTTTATGGTTAACTGTTAGTTAATAAATAAAACTTGTACAGATTAATTAACAAATAATTTTTTATTGAAATATTTATTACACAAAAAAGTATGATAGATGGATTATTTCATCACTATTTTTTAAGGAGTGTTGTATTGATATTAATTAAAAGTTTTAGCGTATTTATATTAATATGTTTCTAATTATATAAGGGTTTTTAAATGCAGACAAGTTTTTTAAAATGTAAATTAAAATATATACATATATAAAACTTTCAATAAAAAATATATTCATCATTATTATATTAAATTATTACATAGTTATTGTTGAAAATTTTGTATATTTTTATAATGTAAAAATTAAATTAATATTATTTAATAAAAATTTGTACGGTAAAAATTTTTAAATAAAAATTAAATTTGTTTTTATTTCCTAAAGTTGAAGACAAAATTAAAATTAATTTATATTAAAAGTTATGATACATTTTGTTCTTTCAATTTAAAAAATAATGAATGTAGTTATTTTAATTTAAAAATTTGAATTCTTTTATATGTTAAATGTGCTTTCAAATGGACATTTGATTGAATACAATTGGAATAGAAGGACTATATCAATTTATTTTAAAAGTTTGATAATTAAATTATATCAAAATTTTAAACAAAAACAAGTTTTAATTTTGTATTAAAATTCAGACACTAAAAATATATTTAACTCTTTAAAATAATTATATTTATCATAATATAAATTAAAATATTATACTTAATAGTTTATTTCAAATATCTATAGCTAGTAATAAAAAAAAATCATAATTCTTAATATTATAAATTTTGTTTTATGTTTACTGAATTTATTTTTTTACTCCAACTTCAAATAGTTGAAGTTTGTCACTTTAATTAAACTAAATTAAAAAGTAAAAACTAAATAACTAATTGTATTTAAATATATTAATATATTTATATTGTCATCACATAAGTTACAAGAATATGTATGTTAATTACACAGTCTAAAAAAAATAACAAAAAGTATTAGATAAAAATAACTTATACTTAAAGTATTAAATTTCTTTTCAATACTATTTGTTTATATTTTTAATTCTATTCTTTTTGTGATTTTTAATTACTTGATCATTTAATAAATTAAAATTTAGAAAAATATATTTTATTTTCATTTCTTAAAATAATATTATTTAAAAAATAATATATATTTATTGATAATACAAAAATTGTTTACATTATAAAATAAAATAAATTGTAATATAATTTTTTTGTCTTAAAGAAATTATGTTTATCTTTTTTATTTTAATTTATAATATAAATATTTTTATTGTTGAATATTTTTCTTACTTTTAGTATTTACATAAAAATTGACATAATGTTTTAAATAATTATATTTGTAACAGTAAATGAAAGTATTCTACTTAATACTTTATTTCAAATGCTTAAATTAAATATTTGTAATAACAAAATCATACTTTTCAATATTATAAATTTTGTTTTATATTATTTAAATTTACTTTTTTATTATTTTCAACTTGAAAATGTAGAGTTTAAGACTCTAGTTACATTAAAACAAAAAAAAAGTAAAAATTAACAAATTTGTTTTAAAATATACCACTAATGTATTTATATTGCCATTGCTTAAGGATATAAATATATAGTAGACATACATTGATTACAGGGGTTTAGCAATACACACTAGACAAATATGTCCAAAAATATTATATGAGTCTAATAATATACACATTAGACAAGTTTATACATACATTGATTAGACGAGTATAACAAAAACCATTAGACAACTCTAGCAATACACAATAAAGGAGTTTGTCCATACATCATCTAGATGAGTATAACAAAGAACAGTAGATGGGATATTTCATACATTGATTAAACAACTATAGCATACACTAATTATATGAGTATAAAAAAAATATTAAACGAGTTTGTCGATGCACTACTTACACAAGTTTAACAATATACATTAAAAGAATTTGTCAATACAATTACTAAACAAGTATAGAAAAAAATATTAGATTAATTATTCCACACATAGATTAGACGGGTTTAGAAATACCCATTAGATGAGTCTGGTCATACATTAATTAAACAAGTCTAGTAATAAACACTAAATGAGTTTTTCCATACTTTGATAAGATAAGTCTAGCAATATACATTGCACAAGTCTATGTCTCCATACGCAAATTATACGAGTTTATTAATACATATTGGACGGGTTTATCCATTTACTAGTTAAACAAGTCTTACAATACAATTAAATGAGTATGCAAATGTACTGATTAAATGATTCTAGCAACAAACACTAGATGAATATGTTTATACACTAATTAGACAAGTCTAACACTATACATGATGGAATATCCACCAACTATAAGATCGGGAAAAATGGAGAATAATTTTATTATTATATTATGGTTTGGTTGTGTGAGGATAAGACATTTAATAATTTATAAATGTGCATCTTTAATAGTATTTTGTTTGGTTGCCAAAATGGTTAGATAAGGTTTATATATTGGTTTTTACGCTATACAATAATTTGAGCATGTTGGTAGAGTGGTGAAGGACCTAGTCCTAATTGCAAAAAGGGCCATGTTTTGAACCCTGACTATAGCACTTAGGGGATTTATTACCCTTTTCATGTTGTTGGGCCTATTTGGTCCATGACTTGGGTTGGGGTCCAGTTTGATTAGTTTGGTGTGGTAGTGGTCTAGAACATTAAAAAGATATATTTTTTTTCTTTCTTTCTTCTTTTCCTTACTTTAATTAGAAGCCTAAAATGGTAAGTTGAGTGCAGTAGGTAGAGGGACTGTAGCCTCTTATAGGGGCTATAAATATTAGGTTTAATGAGGTATAAGGGAGGGAAAAAAACCTAGCTGCCATGAAGAGGGATTTGAGAGGAAGAGATTCATGGTTTGCCAAAGCCAAAGTCTGTGGTTGGAAGTAGAGTAGAACAAGTGATGGAGGACCATTTGGAAGACACATTAGACCTCCCACTAGAGCAATGGTAAAGAGAAGGGAAGATGAAGATGAAGCTCAAAGAACTCTACTTATATGGAGGATAACTTATTAGTCTCTTCTTTCTCTTAAAAACTTTGTAAATATGTACATATATCTTCCTTTTAGGCCTTGTAATTGGGCCAAGAACATTGTTTAGTGTTGATTGAGTAGATTAGTGCAAGCTAGAGAAGATTGACACTACTTTTAGGCCTTGGAGCTTGATTAACGCCTTATTTGTGTTTATTTTGGGCCTTGAAGATTCATTTGGACTTGGAAGAGTAGAGGAACATCCCCTTTGGCCGGTCACTTAAGGGAGAGGCTTCCATGCATCCCCCTTGGACGGTTGGTGAGGAGAAAGACTCTCATTCACTCCCCTTGGACAAAGGAAGCTTCTAGGACCTTCTGAAGTTCAAAGTACCTTGTAGATACATCAATGCTTTTCTTTTCTAGAGGGTTCTCCTTCTCCTATGAGAGCTCCTCCTGTTGTAAAATGATCTTGGAATTGAATATAATGAAACTTTGCCAAATTGGTGTCTCACTTTCTCTAAGATCAAGTGGTTGTCTTTTTCTAAGACTCTTCCTAGCTCTCTCTTGTAGTGTTTCATTCCTACAATGCATGATAGTTCCTATAGTCCACACTAGGTGTAGGGGTTTGCTGAATTATCACATGGGCACACTTGTTACATCATAGGGTGAGGGTTTGTGTTGTTGCACGTGTTAGGGGTGGATATGGCTAAGTTTCTCAGCCCAACTGAGTGGTGGTTGCACTGCATGGGTATGGGTGTAGACTGGTCAAGCATGGGACATGTAGTTTTGGGTTGAGATTATGTTAAAGGAACCATGCATGGGTAGGTTTAGGTTATGGGTTCTTGTATAGGTTGTTTGAATTGTGAACATATAGAGTTAGAGGTGCTTATACCCATATATACAAATGAAAAGGTGCATGGGATTCTTTGCTTCCATGTTTTTTTATGCAGATGGGGTGGATTGTTGGTCAAACCAAGTTGTTGTGGTGCTTATGCTATGTTATTATGATGTGTATGCTTTCATTAAAACATGAGTTTGGATCAATGGAACTACATGAGTACAATGTAATTTTTAGGTTGGGGTGGCTTAATGTATTTTGGTGGCTTAATGTGTTTTGGGTTGTTACGTGAAGTCTACCTAGTGTGGAAAAGTGGGTGAGTTTGATATCATTATGGGTGTATTCATTTAGTGTGGTATTGGGATTGGTTGGGCACATGCATTTCATACGTATTCATGGTGTTGGGCAGTGCTTGTGGGGTACCCTTAAGGTGTTGTATGGCATTGAATGAGGAGGTGTAAGGGGGGGGGTATTTTCTTCCTTTTGTATGGGCTTCAAATGTGGGTGCTTTAAGGTTTATCATGTTTCTTTGTTGTTTTAAGATAGTGTGGTAATGATGCGATTGTATTTTAAAGTTTATCATAGGGTAAACATTGTCATTAGGGATGGTGCGTGGGAATGAGTTTTGGAAGTTAGACTTACACATGGGTTGTGTGTGTTGAATGCACTTTTGGGTTTGACCATATTTCTTTTGTATGGATTGTGGTGTTTTATGCCATGCAGCCCTTTTGAGTAGGATAGAGAGGTGGTTTTGAACGAGATATGATGTTTATGTGATGAACCATTGTGTCATGTTGGTGCGTGTAATTACTAACACTTTGTTTGTTACGTACTCTTGGTGGTGGGCTCGACAAAGTTCTACTTTGGTAAGTAAGCCCTGTTTTGGTGAACAAGAAATTCTTGTTTTGGTGAGTAGGCTCTATTTTGGTAAACAAGAAATTCCTACTTTGACAAGTAGGCCCTATTTTGGTGAATAAGAAAGTCTTGTTTTAGTGAATAGACCTTGTTTTGGTAAACAGGACGAGTGACCAAAGTACGAAAGATATTACATGGTTAATTGGATTGATGGTGTTGCCATGGTTTATTTGAAAAGAAGTGTGAGTTTGAATGGAGTGAATGTATGGTTTAATTTTGATTATTTTTCAATATTTGATTCTTATGAATACTCTCAAAAAGGTTAATGAATGCTATGCAATGCTTAAAAATAAGAATGAAAATCTATCCTAATGAATTTGATGTGAAGAATGTCGTGAGTTTAAGTGAAGAACAATTGAGAAACTTTGAAACAATTATAATGAAATAGGCTAATTCCACTACTTTTTCAAAATAGATTCATCATTAGTTATTCACATATCATTGTTCAATTGATTATTGCTCGAGTTTTAAATTAATTAAAGTACATTCTTAATTAACTTGAAGGCAATCATACAACTAACAAAAGTAGATTCTCAATCAAATGCAAGACCTTTCTAGATTATTCACAATGAATTCAACCAAAGTACATTCTCAATCAAATCCTATTGTGTTTAATCATGTTTATTCTTAAATCTCCTAACCAAGTTAAAGGTTAATTAATCAAAGTAAATTCTTAATTAATTATAGCTAAAATTCTTTCCACCAATCAAAGTACATTCTCAATTAGTATTTTTTGATAAGGGGAGCTAAACCTACCCTTTATATCTATGTTTTTTATGATGAACAAAAGAATGGTTTTATAGTTTCTTGCACAACAAGTGACATAACAATTGTCTTATCTATATCTTGTTTGTGCTTGATATGAGAATTCATTTATATTAAATGAATCATGCTTTAATCAGATTGAATATATCATTTTTGGATGAAATAATCGATTTAACAAAGTATATAATCTGTTAGATTTCTCCAAATATCATTGTATGCTTAACAGGGGCAAACTACTTTGTAGTAATCGATTACATAAGTTGTATAATCGATTAAAACAAAAAGCTATGTCATTATATGTTTCATTAGTGAGTTGATCTATTTAAAATGGAAATTGGATTGAAAATTTGCTTAAGTATAGGGTTAATCGATTACATAAGTTGTATAATCGCTTAAATCAATTTACTTTGTCTAATTCCATTTCATTTAATAGCCTGAACTGTCATAACGGTCAAATGAATTTATAACTGGCTAGTATGATTATATAATCGATTACATGCTTGGATAATTTGTTATAACAGAAGCAAACTTGTTAAAGCAAAAAGAAAAGCTTAACAAATTACATAAATATCTTAATCAATTAAATTGTGTCAGGATTCAAAAAATCATATATATATATATATATATATATATATGCGTCTTGAGCTTTGTTTCAAAACATACAATTGCAATCGCTTTCATATACTAAGTGTTTCATTAAGTTTTGATTACAGGAGTGTTCAAGAATTGTCTTGGAGAATCAAGGTTCAAATTGGGTTACTTACACATCAAGATTCTTTCAAGAAAGTGGGCTGAACTATTATGATTTGATCTGCACCAAGAGGAGTGTGACTGGAAGATCAGGATCATCATCGACAATTTGTATTTGTCTACCTGTGGCCAGGTGTTGAGAGCTATGAGTGTTCTCAAGGGTTGTAAGAAAGTGAGGGTATTCATCTCTTACTTTGCTATATTTGATGTTGAGTGTGGTAAGAAGTGCATTAAGAGGTGTATCTCTATATTTCTGTAAAATCAATCAATTTACTGGATTTCCTTCAACTAAGGTTGTTGAAGGAAGACTGGATGTAGGCTTGGGATTAGCCAAACTAGTATAGATTGTATCTACTATTTCTCTTTTATTGTTGATTCATCACTTCTTGTTTTATTGATTTCAAGAAAACCAAAGATTTTACAAAGCTTTTGAAAAGATCAAGTTTTAAGGCATAATCCAATTCACCCCGTCTTGGCTTGAGATATAAGACATTTATTTTCTAATAGTAGCAAAAATTTGTTTTATCATATGAAAGTTCCTAAATCCAATCAAAGTACATTCTCAATCAAACTAAGAAACCCTTGAACTCATATGATCAACATGCATGTAGATTCAAACACCTTATGATGCAGAAATTATTACTTTTAACTTGATTGAAAGATGAAAGACATATAAGAAAGATAACTCAAAGCAATAATCAAAAGAAACAAATTCATTAATTCAACTTAACCTCAAAATCCATAATGAAATTACACTGGAATAGCCCTAGAAGCTTAGTCCTCCATGAATGGAGTGAAATACATGGTAAAATAAAAGTGAGAGGAGTGGTGGATGATTGCTTCCAATGGAGGAGTCTAAGAGAATCAATGAGTTTTGATTTCTGCCTCCCCTATATCTCTTTATATGGGGCTTGGACTCTGAATATTCTGTTGATAAGATCTTTTATGTTATATCTTCCAAATAATTAAAAGATTTAGATAATTATAAAAATATTTAAAAGATCTTTTTTGTTCATATTTATAGATTTAATTAATTATCTTTAACATATCAACTGAATTGTCTCCTAAATTTCATTTATGTCCTTCTTAATTTTCCAAAATTGTAGAGAAGCCTAGAAATTTCTTCTATTTACATTGTAGTCCTTTCTCTCTTTTTCAAAATTGCAATTCAAACTTTAATTACAGCTGCATCAACAAACATTAGACTATCCAAAATATTTTATGCAACTAAAAATCACATTTTAAGCCTCTATAATTTCCAAATCCGATAAAGTCAATCATCACAAATCGTATTCAAATCAATCATTTAAGCACAATTGTTCCACTAAAATTTTAACATTAAATCTAAAATGGGGGCATAAATATGTACTCACCACTCGTGTTGTGCGATGATCATATAACTCGTGTTGTTATATGGGAGTAGACGATTCTATAGATGTTCCAGTTCATGAATAAAGTGGCGAGTATATCAGAATGTTGGAAAAAAAAAATTGGGTTTATCAAATGTTTTTGCTTAATTAATAATGTAAAGTTTTATTATTCGTAACCATTATTTGTAAGGACTAAATTTTGGATTTTGTGTAATGTCTTTGTTTATTCACGATTTTAAGATTTTAATAGACGCTTTTTATTTTAAAATGGTTAAAATTTTAAATTTTTGAAAGTTGAAAGGTTTATACTTTCCTATTGGCATCCTATATTGGGATGTTACACCAGCCATAGCCAAGCATACTTTAGAAGAGTTGGAATCATCTGTGGAAGGTAGGTCCAACTCTTATCATCATGGGTCGTTAATAAGTTCTTAGTAGATTAGGTTTATTTTAGGCCTTGTATCACGGGTCAAGTAGTATAAGATTTATTTTTTGGGCCTTGTAACTAGTGTAGGGCTTTGTCAGCTTGCGTTAACACCCAATGTTGACCTAAGAGAGGCCTATATTCTAGCAATGACCGTATGGGTCAAGGTTTTATCTTTGCCTTGGTGAGAAAGGGAGAAGGGTGTCCCACCTTTGGGAGAGAGTGGCCATGTGTCATGCTCTTAATGAAGAGGATTTTCCATAGGTAGTGGCCATGCATCATTCTAGGAATAGAGAGGATTCTCCTATGTTAATGACCACATGCCTTCCTCATAAAGGAGAGGATTTTTACCTTGCTCTCCAAGCTAGCCAAGTTAAGGTTTTTAGGCTTTTACTTCTATAATTTGGAGACACCTTAAGCCTATAAATAGAGGTGTCTCCCCCATGTAAATGAACCTTTGAATTCAGTATTGTTATGTTGCCAAATTTGTGCCATACTATTCAACTTAGGTCACCAAGGCTAGAGCACTCCTTCGAGGTTTCCTCTAGCGACCCTTCCTTAAGATTTTACCCAACCTCTTTTGAGATCATTTAAACACTGCCATAGCCTTTCCCCTTGCTTGAGTCATATAGCTTAGAGGATGAGCCATCATCTCACCACATTAACCCTTCATCAAGCTTCTGCAACACCTTTCTTCAGTCATATAACTTGGAGGAGCTTATTCCACAATACATTAGACAATTTTGTCTATACACAAATTAGAAGATTTTATTAATACACAATAATTGAGTTTTTCCACTCACTAATTAAACAAGCGTTGCAATACACATTACACGAGTTTGAATATACACTTATTAGACGAGTCTAACAATACACATTATACGAGTGTGTTTGTATATTGGTTAAGTAAGTCTAGAAATACATATTAGGTGAGTTTATCGATGTATTGATTAAAGAGCCTTGCAATACACATCATACAGGTCTTTCCATACGTTGATTAAAAGAATATAGTAAAAAAAATTACACGAGATTGTCCACACAATAATTAGATGAGTATAACAAAAAATATTAGACAAGACATTTCATATGTTCATGAGATAGGTATAAGAAAAAATATTAGACATGTTTAGGAATACATTGATTAGATGAGAAAAACAAAAAAATTAGACAAGATTGTCGATGTATTGATTAAATAAGTTTAGCAATACACATTAAACGAGTCATTCATATATTTATTATATGACTCTAGCAATATACATTAGACAATTTTTTTCACATACAAATTAGACGACTCTATTAATAAACATTGGACAAGTTTATTCATTTATTTCTTAGATGAATATTGCAATGAACATTAAACAAGTTTGTTCATACATTGATTAGATGAGCATAACAAAAATCATTACACAAGTCTAACAATACACAATAGACGAGTCTGTCCATATACTGATTAGATGAGTATAGCAAAAAAATTAGATGGGTCATTTCATACATTGATTAAATGAGTCTAAGAATACACATTGATAAGTATGTCCATACATTGATCATATTAGTCATGTAACACACATTAGGCGAGTTTTTCCATACACTGATTATACCAGTCTAACCATATACATTAGACGAGTTTGTTTACACACACATTAAGTTAATCTATTAATACAAATTAGACGACTCTATCCATTATATTATTAGGCGAGATTACACAAGTTTGTCCATATACTAATTAGACGAGTCTAACAATACACATTAAACGAATGTATTCATATATTGATTAGGCGAGTCTGACAACACCTATTAAACGAGTTTGTCAATGCATTGATTATATAAGTCTAGCAATTCACATTACATCAGTCTTTCATACACTAATTTATATTTTTAACAAGTTAAATTTATATATTTATGCATATCTTTTATATTTTTAAAGAGTCTACTATATTTTTGCACACATTTTATCCTTTATATTTTTACAAATTTTCCTATTTTTATTTTTATAGACATATTAACTTTTAAACCTATAAATTATTTTTAAGATTAATTCTATTCAAAATTTAATTATAAACATAAAAATTTATATATATTTTTCAACCTCTAATTCTCTTCTAATAAACACACACAAATCAACGACAACCTGAATATAGTTTGAAACTAGTATAAACAAAACAATGTGTACATTATTTATTAGGGGTATAATTTTTTATATTTATGTTATTAATATGTATTATAATAATTTTAAATTGTTGGATAATTTAATAAACTTAAAAAAAATGATAGAGATGTGTGTTTCATGGTTATTCTGTGTTCACACTACTATGTTGGAGCACTTGTTTTATTGTGACAACTTGATATGAGACTTTCAACTCTAGTCACACCCTTTAGTCATAAGACTTCTTTCACTACATTTTTCATGGTAATATACTCTTCTAAGTGACCACATTATATTACGAAGAATCCATTTAAGAGTTTACCAGTGATTTTATTCATGATTTTACATGAACTCGCTGACAACATTCATAATATAGGTTATGTTGGAAAAGGTGTAAATACATAAAAAAAAAACGATGTTTGCATATGAAATATCATTCATAAAGTCATTTAATAATTCAAAAGTTATTTTTAATTTTAAGGTTAGGTAATTCAGAAACTTTTTCTTAAATGATTTTTTAATTGTGTAATCTAAAATCATTCTAAAGTCGTTTGACTTTCTAATTTTAATAATAAAAAACCTTTTTCAGATTATATAATCCAAAAGTTATGTTTTACTTTTACCATTCAAAAGTGATCAAATGAGAATTTATTAATTTATGAAGTACAAAAGGAAGTCCATAACAGGGAGAATAACCTTAATAGTAGAACATTAAACTGATTTTTTTTTAATAAGGAAATCCACCATAAATTATAGACCATCTTTCATTTTCTTTCATGGTTTTCAACACACCAAAAGTATTTTGTATCCATATCCGTTTCAACATTTTGTAAAGATATTACATTGTATAATTTCTGGATGGAGGGGAATCTTTAGTCACAAATTCGATCACCGAACAAATAATTTCTCATGCCATGTTTTAATTTGGCACAATTACTCCAAGTTTAGGAGTAAAAGGAAAATTCCAATCTTCATGGCCTTTCAAGCTGCGCAGTACCTCCATCACATGGTGCCGGACTTGTCCACTGCTGGCGAACATAGCTACATCATGCTCCTGATCACTTACAGTTTGCCGCCCCAAGAATAAACTTTCTTGCGTGTGCAATGGTAAGTTGTGAAAGCCATCATATTAAAAAAATACAAAAAAGAAGTAAAAGTTACAATTGAATTCAAAAGAAAAATCAGCCCGATGAGCCAAACAACCAGCCAACAAATTTTCACTTTTATATATATAAAAACAACAGATTAGTACAAGGACCCTATCACGACCCCATTGTGTTCTGCCATTTCGAGGGCCAGTGGGGCGAAGGCAATTCTAGCATTTCTCATGCTGCACAAGCAGCCGCCCAAGAATCGCAACATCCACAAGATTACAAAGGCTCTCATGGAGATGGTTTCCAATCAAATTGAAGATTATTAAAGCCATTTACTGCTCCTAACCCATTAAGTAGTTGGGTTGACAAATCCTGCTGATTCATAACTTGCTCGCGAGCAAGAGATGCCAGTCCTCCCCTTCCATTCATTATGGAATTATGTCCCATTACAGGTCTCATTCCATTGCTCATACCCGATGGACCAAGACCCATTGTGCCATAACCACCAACCCCAACACCTGAATTACTGTTCACAGCCCCATTACCCACAAGTCCACCGTTATTGTTGAGCCCTGAATTGTTACTCCCTTGTAGAATCCCGTTTACATTTTTCATGTCGTTTCCAAGAGAACCAGCCATTCCACCTGGGCCGTTCATCTGGGAGGACATCATCATATCATGAATGATTTTCTGGACTGAGCTCTGGGCATCCGTCGTGTCAGCTTCAGCAGGGAGAGAACTCTGTTGTTGTTGCAAGGGAATATTGGCTGGTGAATTTGCCGTACCCATGTGGTTTCCAGAAGTTAATGCCGGATGAGATGTTTGTGGATTATTAGATGAGGATGGTGTGGGTGATTGAAAAGGGGATGCATTTGGCTGCGCTTGTGGAACATTACCAGTCGAACCTGGGGATGGAATTTGAACCGAATTACCTCCATAAGGACTGCTTGCATTGTTCATTGAATTTTGTCTAGAATTCACAGAATTCTGGTGGAGAAGTCCAACAATGGTGCTTGTGGTGGTTGATGCAGATGCTGCATTGACAGAATTATTTACATTCGTCACACCATTGGTAGAAGTAATCTGCATCGCAGCAGTTTGCACAGAATTTTGATCACCATTGGAAGTATGGGGAACCATATGCGGGAGTGGCTGCTGAGGCTGTGACTGCTGCTGTAGCTGATCTTCAGACTGTTGTGCCTGACTATGAAGTCCAGACGAACCACTTGTTCTACGAGGAAATTTTGCTAAGCTGTCTGATAAAATGCAACAAAAATACGATTCTAAAATCAATATTATTACAGTCAGACAACTGGCAACTATGCATTAAAAAACTTCCCGACGATTTCAAACTCAAATTTATCAAGTACCAAAACTTATGAAGAGTTTGTACACAGCTTCCCTAGTCCCAAATAACAAAAGAGAAGCATAATTTGTACATTGTTACTTTTTATGGTGTTTGGTTAGAGAAAAACTGGAAAGGAGTACAGTGAAAAATAAGGATGCCAAAATCCCTCCCCATTTTTTGTCTTTTATATTTGGGGAATTGGAAGGGGAGGGAAAATGCTTTACGCCAATTTTTGATGGATTTATATGTTTACTACAAAGTATACTAGTAAATTATTTCATCCACCCCTAACTACAGTTTCTTCCCTTGGAACCAAACAAACACTATTATAGCAAAAATTGGTTTGACCAATTGCTCTTACCATCTGCCAACCAGCATGTAATGACTTGAGAACTTCTATAAACACAAGACGCAGTTCACCAATTAAATACCCAAGCATATTCCAAGAATAAGAAAAAGGAATTACACCATATGATGTTAGGATATATGGAAAATGTACAATAGTATCTTCATTATATCTTTAGAATAATTTAGACTATCTTAGATTATCTTGTCAGGCTGTTCTCATATTTCCTACTATAAAATTATTTGTTTCTTTATTTAGCATGATGATCGAGTACATAAAGAAGGGCCAGTGATTTGGTTCTTCATCATATGTTAAGTGAAGAAATATCATTTTCTCTAGTCTCCCTTTTCTCCCTCTAATCCTAAAATCCTATAATCCATCTTCAGAGACTTAGAATATTCTGCAGCTCAGTTTCTTAAAATCACTCATTTTTAATAAATAAATCTACATTGTCTAAGCCTGATGATTTAAATCAGATGTGATTGGACCACGGTGGTCCATGTGATCTGGCCCATAATAGCTCGTGATAGCAGCACTATCCCCATGTTGTGTTTTGTTGGACCAACATAACCAAAGTGGAGTGCTTTCTATGGCAAAAATTGTGTCTATTGTCAGTCTGCTACTATATTCGCATGTCAACGACACATCCTTCTCAGGTGAACGACAACCCTGAAATTCAGTGTCAGTTCATTGGTTATGGTGTGTGTGGGTGGGTTGAGGAGGAATTTGAACTTTCCAACCCATATAACCTGCTTTGTTCATTACTAACCTTGTGTCGTCACTTCTTTGAACCCTAGTCTCTGTTCAGTGGTTCAACCTTGCTCATGCATAATACATCTAACTAATCTGACACCGTTCTCTGGCACCATCTCGGATATTATGTTATCCCTTGTGTTTCTGAAACATGAGCCTCTACTCTCAGATGCCATCTCGGGTAAATTTCTAAAGTTTTCCAGTACTTTCTTAGTGTTTCTGACCTTGCTCTGTTCTCTGAAATGCTTTGCTGTGTTGGTTCTATTCGGTTCACTGTCTAACTGTTCTCATATTTTCTTTTACTTATTGTTCCACCTTGTCATTATGTTCAAGTAAGGTCGTCACCTTGTCATTATGTTACAGTACATGCTCATTCTCACAGATCTTTCATGATTTATCTGTTCTCTATAACGAACATATGAATGTCTATGAATGTCTATAATTTCCGGGGTTTTATCTATGAGCTTGTGTATACGTGCACATATGAAATTGTGAATTGATTAACTCGCATATAAAATTTCACAACAGCTCAACCTACCACAGCAATTTATAATATCCAGAATTGATAAATATGATCAAGCATCAAACTCAATCCCAGGTGCAGCCTAGTCACTTGCCAGTTTTAGTTAAAAAATGCATTTTGGACCCAATTTTTCACAAATGCAATCTGCCCTTCCGAGCATGATTGACCTGAGACACTGGCCTACATCAAGCTCAATGCCAGGTGCAGTGCACCTGCAAGGTTTTTGTTCCAAAATGCAATTTGACCCCAATTTTTTCACAAATGCAATCTGCCCTAATAAATGTGATTGACCTTAGCACTAGCCTCGTCTCCATCCCAAACCATTTAACGTTTGTCAGGATTTCTTTAGCAGTATCAATCATTCCATTTTGTTCACAATGCTTTGTATAGAGATGAATGGCTAGGATTTATACTACAAACCTTCCATTTGATGCAAAGACAAAAGAATTTGGAAGTTTAAAAGAGAGACTGCATTGACAGAATCTGAACATATTTTTTGCAATTGATAACGATTCTTGTTGCGATCTGAGAACAGGACAGTTTGTATACTAGTTTCTCTGCAAACTTTACAACAGTAACTGACAATTGTTGAGGGGCCAATCGTACGATAGCACAGATGAGATGACTGGCTTACACAATACTTACACTAATGGTGATTTCTCAGATCTCACTAATGGATTCCCTCCTTTGTAATGAAATATTCCACCCAACTCTCTAGTATTACAATCATATTTTTGGCACAACCATATTATATTTAAAAGGTTTATTTTATAAGTTTAACAGAATAGCAAACTTATACCTTTTAGTCTGGGGAGCATTACAAAATATGAAAAATATCCAAAAATTGTTATAGAATAGCTGAAGAGTATATTAGATTTCTCAAGATTTGATTCTATATTCCGGATATTTCATTATTTGTTTCCTTATTGACTATTGGTATAAATAAGGTCGGTGCTATATATTCTTAATACTATAACATGATGACATCAAATAAAGTCAACATCAATAATTCACACTACATGAATAAACAAACAAAAAATCCTAATAATGATCATAATTGACTGAGATGGACTGACAAGCGACACTTTCCTGTCACAGAAAATGAAAGTGATCACTCTCCTCCCCTCTTACATTAGTTATGTTACGCCTGTCATTTGCGAGAGGGAGCCTTTTGACAAGGTGATCACTCTCCTCCCCTCTTATTTATAGGAGGAAACATGCCTTATTTTTTTTACCAGCTACCATAACTAATGTAACAAACTCATTAACAAAAACTAAAATTATGCTAAGACATAACAACACTAACAGACACCTAACGATAATCCTTACTTAAGTATTCACCTTGTCCTCAAGATGAAGGGCGATGCCAGCTGCTGCTAGAAGTCCATATCAGTATTCAGGTCGGTTCAAGCATAATCACCAAGCCAACAAAATTGTAGCCAAAAATTCATTTTCGAATGTTCCTATGATGAACACAAATATAGATCAAACACACAAATCATAGAAAATCACTTCCATCCCTATTCAGAGTCATTGTTCTTCTTGGTCCGTGAACTTAGTATAAAAGAACCTTCTCTTGTTTATTGTCCTTCATCACTAAGGTCCATTCCTTTGACTCACTTCGTTGGGTTTGACACATCAGTAAAACACCTCTGGGTGTTTGGTGATAATAAACTTCAGTGCTAGTGGCGTGGTCCATTACGTCAAAAAAGTAACCAAGTATTTATAATTACAAGCATACCTTGTCTGCATCACCTTGCCAGCAGCATTTCCAATATGGGGTAGGGGATCTACACCCATCTTCTCTAACTCTAGCATAATACTGACAAACGTATTAGCAGCAAGTTGTAGCAGTTCTCCTGATAGCACTTCACCAACCCAAGAACCCAAGCTGATACTAGCCCTGATGACATCTTTTAATCATTTTTATGAACAGATCCCTATAGTTCTCCAAGGAATATCTTCCTTCATAACAGTGCCCAATTTGCAGAAATTTGAATGTTTTAATATCCCCAATGCCAAAGGCTTCAATTCTCTTGCAAATTATAAGATGGTCTCTCTTTTCCCTCCCTTTATTTCTTTAACCAACTAGCTCACAGGTGCAATTGACTAACTCCTCAATAACAATTACTTGATAACTATTATTAACAAACACCTAAAAAACGATAAAAACCTTGGGAGAGTCCAAAACCTTGTAAACCCCACATTAGAATCACATACTACTAATGTGGATTTCATGTCTCATCCAACAATTTGGAACTGATATCCCAACACTTTTTGCAGTCTCCCGTCTCAGCACAGGTTGGCTATGCACTAGCCTTTTGGGGGTGAACACGGCAATGCTGGAATCACCACTGGCTCCTCTCTTTTGCGGCTAAGACACATGCAAGAAGGTTTTATACCAAGGATAAGAACCTTGGGAGAGTCACACCAAAAAAGCTAGGTTATGTAGTTGGAGGCCCAAAGCCTTGTCCAATATCCTACACTAGAAACCCATATTTATAATGTGGGCATATACCTTCGAATTGGATCCTAACACTTTGCCAATATACTTCATATTTTTAATTTGGATTAACATGGTTATCATAGAGACATGATGACATCTGACAGTTAGGATCATTTTGCATAGTCTGGATAATTATGAAACCTGTACTTTTGTAATAATAGTTGAGACTAACCTGAATTTCTTTAGCCAGAAACCATAGGAACTAAATAAATAATTTAGCCCAACATAAACTATAAAGGTGTATGCAATGAGGATTTCCACATCTATATGAAGCCCATTGTTCAATTAGAAAATGGAACGTTGCAGCAACATATGTGGATGAGATAGCTGGGGCTTTTGATAAAACATGACCCTATTTCATAACCATACTAATATCCATGCTCACAAATGTATTTCAAACCAGTAAAAAGATCATTAACTTACCCATGGGTCCAGTTCGTGTTTCTCTGCTATAATCTATCAAGTCTTTCATACTATTTACCACTTCTGATATCTGCAACATGAGAGAAAGGAAGGTTTGTCAACTTAACTCGGGAGACCCTATTACTCAAAAAAAATCAATTGAGATCATATTTCATTAAGCTCATGATTCCATAATTTTCCCAATAACTTTTTATTTACTTATCCATGGAAAATCTAAAAAATAAAACTCTCTTTAGGTAAAATTTAAGTAATTAAAGGGAAACTTTCATAACCACTCCTGAGAATTGCCACGAAAATATTAAACATAAGAAATAAAAATCCACCGTTGTCAATGTTTTCATATGCAGCAGTTTAAACCACAAAAGGATTCAACTTTCAATATTAAAGGACACACCTCAACAAGTAGAACATTACCTGAAGGCACCGCACATATCTCTTTGTATATCCTAAATCATTGACCAATGGAACTTCCAAAGCTTTTGCCAACTGACGGGCTGATGCAACAAACCTTGTAAAGCATTAAAGCAATACATAAATTAAGGAAAACGAACAGAGATTATTAAATCAAGTGAACTTATTTTGTTAGACCACAAGTCGATCAAGGAAAAGTTGTACAAGCAAATATAAGAAGTAGGCATATCCGACACATCCCTAAAAGCCTAAATATGATGAGAGCTTACTTACACATGCAAATTTCTTAATACCAATACCAGAGTTTAGAAGTCACATAAAAACCGAGGGACAAATTTTCTTTCAAAATAAAAAATAAAATGTCTTAATACCAATACCAGAGTTTAGAAGTCACGTAAAAACCGAGGGACAAATTTTCTTTCAAAATAAAAAAAAAAGTCTGAGTGTAGCACAAGATAGTTAAAATCAAGATTATGGTAAAGATTGTAAAGGACTCAAAATCCTAAATTGTGGGATAGATTTTATTTTCTACAAAAATTTGATACATACACACACACACATATATATATATATACCTATGCAAATAACATAAATAATTAAAACAAAATTGATCACTTTGTCATTACTTATGCAAACTTCATCTTATAAATGACTCAAATTAGAACAAAATCAAGGGATCTTCATTAGTTCTATCTCCTTCATGAAGAAAAACCGTGCCAATGCCATGAGTCATTGACTGTGATTGCCTTTTGGTGACCAACGAGATGCAAAAGCAAAATCGTGCCAGTGGCGGGACTTTTAACTACAGTTGCTTTCCAACAAACAAGGAGATGTGGAAGCAAAACTGTGCCAGTTTCGTAAGACTGTGAGTGCAAATCAATTCCATTGAACAAGGAGATATGGAAAAAAAACCATACTGATGGCATGAGTCCACGAGTTTGAGCGGTTTCTGAATTTCTTATGAAGAAACTTTATGCAGAAAAACTTTGTGTCCTTATATTTCAATTGGGTTTGGGTTTTACCTAGAAGCTGAACATGCTTTTGGAAGTGAGCGAACAAGGAGATGTGGAAGAAAAGCCATACCACAGGAATGAGTCCATGAGTGCAAGCAGTTTCTGAATTTCTTAAGAAACTTTATGTAGAAAAACATTGTGTCCTCATATTTCAGTTGCATTTGAGTTTGAATTGAAAACTCAGACCCGAAAAGTTGAACAAGTTTATGAAAGTGTGGCATAAGAGACACCGAAAGCTCAGATCTGAACAATTCCCCGATTTGCTCAACAATCCCCATAATTTTACTGTACTACGATCACAAGCAATTTGAATCAGAAGTGCTATACAAGACTGTAGAATTGGACGATTTCACAATGTAAAACACAATCACTAACATTGGTTTAGCAATTCCTAAGTTCTTGTAGTCTAAGACAACTGCACCGGCAGGAACCACATATGAGAAACTTTAAGGCCTTGTTCACTTGAGTGGATTTGAGGGAGAGTAATTGAGTGGATTTAAGAGGATTTGAAGGTAATTTTTGTTGTTGTTTATTTGAATGAATTTGGAGGTAAATGAGAGTGAATTTAGAAGTAAAGTTTGTGAGAATTAGTTTATGATTTAATTTATGTGACAGATTAAAAAAATTTACTTCCAAATTCACTCTCACCTCCAAATCTATTCAAATAAACAACAACAAAAATTATCTTTAAATCCTCTCAATTACTCTCCTCCAAATCCACTCAAGTGAACAAGGCTTTAAGGATAGATATTTGCTATGGACATGGAAAAGACAAATGTTTGCCGCTTCTCCCATTAAATATATGTATGAATCAAGGATAGGTAGACTTTAAATAAGCCAGGACATATGTTCTCTTATTATACCAAAAAATCAAAAATAAGATTTTATTAGAAGCCACTATGAACACATTCAGTATGAGATTCACATAAAAGATCCAGTAACAATTCAGGAAATCAAGATGCAGAAACTTACCACTTAAGAAACAAATAATTACAAGTTTCAAGAGCAGGAACGATTTAGCAAGTATATATAGCAACTTCATGATTAGATAATGAATATAATACTGGAGCTCAGACCTAAGCAGAAAGAACATAAAGGAAAAGCGGACTCACATATTGCAATTACTTTGTAACTCTGGAACCGATAAATTGGGTGTCGCATTTTGAGTAATTGCCTGGTATTTTTGAGCAACTGCTCCAAGCTGACTAATCTGCATACAACAATAGAATACATATAAGAATAAATAACCATCGTGTACAACACTCGATCACTGTCTTTGAAACCAATAATCAAAATATATAAGTCTGCTTAATCTGAATTCTCCTTAATCTGAACAATACATATCACAAACATATAAAGTCTCTCTAAATTCTAAGCCTAAAACATCAATTAACCATCATAACAAACGTCTTGTATTCATATATTAATACATCATCAAGATATAAAGTCTCTCTACAATTAATTTTTTATTAAAAACCTGAGGTATTAACAGTCTTCTAGGAATGAGCTCTTCATGTCGCCGAGCACAAAATTCCCAAGAGCATATCTGAAAAGGAAATAACAAACAAAATGTCAACTATTTTTTGAAATACAGAAAATATCACTAATAATGTGTATGCTGAATTTAAGTTAAAAGCTAAAGGTAATTCTAAGAAAATATCAATAATAATGTCTATTTACTTTTAGTTAAAATCTAAAGGTAATTCTAAGAAAATATCAACAATAATGTGTGATGACTTGTAGTTAAAATCTAAAGGCAATTCTTCTTATTCACAACCTTCAGGTCTGGAGAAAAAACTATTCGAAGCTGACCATCACGAACAACACGAAGTTGCTCAAAAACACTTTCTTGTATTGCTTTTGCATAATCTAGGACAATCTGTCCAGAGGAATTATGGTATTCTCGAGGCATGTCAACATAAAGGAGCTCTTCCAGAGTACCACTTTCATACTTTATTTTGAAAAGCCTAGGAAGAACTTCGGCAGTTGCTTCTGAAAACACATAAAAACTTCAGAAATGGGATAATGAAGCATAATCATATTTGTAAACATTTGAAATGCTCAAAAATTCAAAATCACTAGCGGTAAGATAGTAGCCGACCAAAACATAATGGGGCTGAGTTAAACTGAAAAATTAAAATAACAACTTACCAAACCCACGGCCAGGTTTGCGATTACATATTTCACAGTGCCATACATCCTGAAAAAATTTAAAAATCAATGTTAGCTAAAACTAACGCTTAGCTTCATAAACTTAACATGGTTGCACTTGATTCTCGTGTTCAAGACAATAGTAGCTTGACACATAATAATATGGCAATCACAACTATAAAATCAAGATGCAAATAAAGGAAAATAGTAGAATGGAGAATGGACTACAGACATTATTGAATAATCAAGAGACTAACTTAGATGAAGTTATCCAGGCATCAGAAATAGTTTATAAGGTTTTCTCTTGCAGCAGACCTGAGGGAAAACTCCAGTAGTTTGTCTGCCACTTCCATACATGGAAACACACCACTTCTTTTTGGCATTAGGAGCAAAATACTCAGCAACAAATTTCCTCCAGAATTCAATGTTATTATCCTGCATAAAATTAAGTGTAAATGCATCATTAATAAGACAGAAGATATAGATATTTAGAGAAAACACAATATCAAGAATAATTCTCACTTCAGGTCTATGCTGTTGCTGATACATGTAATGGGTCAGCCGCCTAGCACACATTCCAGGTTCATAAGGAGGCTTCACAGGAGACCGCATATTCTGCTGTTGAAACTGCTGTGGTAGATGGGGTCGTTGTTGAGGCATTGCCTTTAAGAGTTGTTGTTGTTGCTGTTGCTGCTGCTGATGTTGTTGATATTGCAAAAGTCTCTGCTGCTGCAAAAGATGATTCATGTGAGCAGCAGCAGCCTGAGAGGATTGCCTTGACATGTGGAGAAGTTGTTGTTGTTGTTGCTGTTGTTGTTGCTGATGCAAAAACTGTTGATCAGTATGTTGAGGCTCCATTTTTACTGCTGCCATGTTTCTCATTGTTTGAAGCTGTTGAGGTTCCAACTTCACCTGAGCAAGATTCCTTGAAGGCAATTGCTGCTGCTGCTGCCCAAACTGGTCGTTGTTTACCTGTGGCTCCAACTTAACCGATCCAACACCACCCATTCCACCACGAATTGACTGAAAATGCTGTTGTTGCTGCTGAGCGTTCAGAGGAGCAGAGAACTGTTGCATTGATGGTTGACTATGCTGAAAACTCTGAAGTTCGAGTTGCTGGGAATGCTGTTGATCTGACATCATCTGGTTACCAGAAGCATTTGAAAACTGTTGACTCTGACCTTGACCAGATGAACCCGGGTTACCCAAATTCGATTGCAAAGTATTGCCAAAATTGATTCCACTGCCAACACCAGACAGCGGATCCGATTCCGCCCCAGCATCAACCCCTCCACCGCGCTGGCTGCTCCCATGGCCAGCTAGTCCAGAATTCGGAATTCCATTCGGAAAAGACTGATTCAATAAGGAAGTTACATTAGACATATTACCTATCATGTTCATGTTGTTAAACTGGTTTCGCTGCGCAACCAGCGAAGGGAACGAAGTTTGTGAAGGCACAGGGCCGCCTTGACCCCCCAACATTCCAGAATTCGATCTCAAAAGTGACGGCACAGACTGGGCACCAAGAGGCGTAGGGGGGCCAGGAGGAACCATTCTCTTCACTGTCACTGTCCTTTCAAAACCTAAGCCCGATAATTACCACAATCAAACCCTCTAACACTCAAACCACACAACGTTTCATTTCAACCCAAAGTCCAAGCCCTTGCTGCGCTTCCGAAACAAACTCAAACATTGAAATGTGCACACTCCAAACACCTTCCGCATGAGTCTGCACAATACACCAATTTTCAGATCCAAATCATCAACAACAGTCAACAAAACACCACCGCGAAACAATTATCAAAAATAAACAAAGTAATACAATAAATCACACTAAATACCGAAATCCTTAAAAAAATGTCAAATTAGAGCTTCTCCCTCAACCAAGTCGTAATTGAAAAGGAATGATATAAACAAATAAAAGAAATTTAACTTCATTTAATCAAACTAAAATGCACGGTTGAATTTAAAAGAAAAAAGAAAAACTAAAAGAAGCGAAAACAGCACCGAAATAAAAAAAGGGGTCGATTGAGCCCTAGGTGGAGCGAATCAACAATCCAAGACTCGGAAGAAAGAAGGTGAGTTGGACTCAGAAGAACCTACCGAGTTGAAACCGAAGAGAATACAGTTCTGAGAGGAAAAAAAATGAGAACGGAATGGAAAAGGAATTTGAATTGTGCCCAGAAATATGAAGAGTTGAGTTGAGTTAAGCTGAGTATAGCCGAGTACAGCCGAGTAGAGCTGAGTTGAGTTGAGTTGGTCCTTTCTTTCTAGGGTTTCTCCTTCCTCTCCTTGTTCTTGTTCAGTGAAGGGCCCTACTCTGTTCTCAAGCTTAGGTCCTTTTTAGAGAGAGAAAGTAGAGAGAGAATGGTGTGTTGCTGCGGACGTCAAGATTGTATTCGATCTGATTGAATTTTTCTTCTCTCTCTTTCCTTTTTCTTGCTTTCTTTCGTTTTCTGTTTCTTTCTTCTTTATAATATTTAGTTCGAGCACAGTCAAGTCAAATCTTATTCTTCCATTTGGCTTCTCTCTTTCTCTGTTTTCTACATGAACCTTGCTTTGCCGTCCATCGTCACCTCATCTCGGCCGTTCATCACCATTTGTTTTTCAGTTTATACATTCACTATAAAAATACTATATTTAAAAAAAATTATGAAAAATAAAAGTTTGACTGAACATCTTTTTATATCTTCAAATTTTAGCTTAAGTTTTATTTTACCTTAAATTTAAAAGTCTTACTTTATCTCAGTTTAAAATAGTTTGTTTTTAAAGTCTAATTGAATACAGATTTTGAAAAGTATTTACATAAATAAATGTTAAACTCAAGAATCATTTATATCTTTAATATATTATTATTATTATATTCCTATGTTTAACTTTAAAATTAAAAGATCTAAGAACCTATATATATATATATATATATTAACACTTTCACCATAATTCTAAACGGGAAGTTCTAAAAACTTATATATTAGCCCTTTAACGGACTAATCTTTGCTCCATTTAATGTTTGATGTTATATTTTGTTTATTATACTTATTACCTTTTTATATTTTTTTTATAATTTATGCACTGTAATGTTAGGTATGTTGTCAAAATAGACCACTCAATCTCACTAGGATTGATTCATTACGAGTTGTTCTCTTTTTGAGTTAACCCAACCTGTTTCATGTATTAGTGACTGGTTCACTTAATTATAATTTTTTTTAAATAAAAAGAATTACAAACTTTTGGTAATTCAAATCTAAATAAATTTCACTCTAAAAAATGATGTTAAACTCAAAACAATTCAAAATAATAAAAAAAAGTACAAAATAATCTTTCTTGGTATACAATCATGGTGAGTGAGGACAGTGTGTTTTAGGTATCATAAGATAATAAATTAATAAAATAAAATTAGGTGGGTTGATGAGCCAACCCGGCTCACCATGGGTTCAACCCGGGTGAGCCAGACCCGTGGTGAGCCGGGTTTAAATGAGTCGGGTTGAAAATTGACCCGCATAAAAAAAATACATTTTTTTCGAATCTAATCCAGCTCAAACCTGTGGTGGGTCGGGTTGGCCCGCGAGTTGTAACCCATTTTAACAACTCTATTTATAGATAAAATATTATTTAATTCATGCATAATTAGTGTACAGTTATTTTCTTATTAATATCTAAAACTCGGTTTATAAAGTTTAAAGGTTTTTCGATAATTTTCAAAAGATATTTATTATTTTGGTAAAAATATCAATAGTTTGATGTTTTTATTTGAAAGGTTGAAAATATATTTTAGATTTAAATCTTTCATATTTTATATCATAATCATCTCTCATCTTCTTTGGAAAAAAGGAAGTGAGTTTCTTCGTATCAAGAGTTTTTGTATAAAACATTTGTAAGAGGAATTATTGGTTTGTAAGAGAAATTATTGGTTCTTTTAGTATTAGAACTCGTGTGGAGTCCTTTTGTATTAATTTTAAGAGATTGTCTCTTATGTTTACACTTGTCACTAATATATCTAGATTTATTCCTTTAGACAGAGCAAACACTCGTTGTCTTTTTAAAAAATATTTTGTTATGATCCTTGTTAAAAAAAATCAACACCCATAATTTTGAAGTGTTGAAAACAACAAAGCATATCATATATTGTATTTTTAAGACACGTGCTTTGTTATTAAAAAAATCATGATAGACGGATGAAAATCATCTAATAACTAAACTCAAGGCTAAGATGATAGAAGAAGATGAAGTCAAAAAAGAAGAATCTTAATTTGAAGACTAGAATATTATAATTATTACCTTTTTAGTCTTGTACAAATTGTATAGGTGTATTTTCTTCTTGTATTGCTTTTTAAGATCTTTTAGAGACATAAGTGAACTTCTTTCAAGCTTTAATTAGGTCTTGATTTGGTTTGAAAAGTCATCCAAGAATCCTAGAATTTTTGGCCAAGGCATGGAGAAGACATGGAAGAAGAGGATTCAAGCATCAAGTCTCATATCAAGTAGAATAAGCTAGTTTTAGTGCACTTCTAGGCTCCATTTTGTTAAGAAGTGGACTTTAAGTCTAACTCAACCCAACAAAATCGGCTTGTAAGGTGAGTTTTGCACCTACTTATATATTATAAATTGGTTTTATCTCTAGTCGATGTGGGACTTCCAACACACACCCCTCATGCCGAGATATATACATCTCGAGCGTGAAAATAGACATTAAAGGATGGTCTGATAGCGACCCGATAACAGGTGGAACAATATGCCCAACAAATAACAAATATTGTTAGGATAGACTCTAACCATAGCTCTGATACCATGTTAAGAAGTGAACTTAAGCCTAACTCAACCCCACAAAATCAGCTTGTAAGGTGAGGTTTGCACCCACTTATATATTATAAATTGGCCTTATCTCTAGTCCATGTGAGACTTCCAACACACCCCACTCACGTTGAGGTATAGACATCATCTCAAGCGTGAGACTAAACATTAATGGGTGGTCCGATAACGGTCCGATAGCAGGTGGAACAACATGTCCAACAAACAACAAATATCGTTAGGATAGGCTCTAACCTGACTCTGATACCATGTTAAGAAGTGGACTTTAAGGCTAACTCAACCGCACAAAAACGGATTGTAAGGTGAGGTTTGCACCCACTTATATATTATTATAAATTGGTCTTATCTCTAGTCGTTGTGAGACTTCCAACACATTTCCCCTTGTATGTGGTATCCAAGAGTTGTTTCTTAGTCTAACATTTTTTGTGTCATGAAGTGCATAGGGGATAGGTATATACAAATAAGACTCCTTGATTCATGCACAACTCACCTTTTGATCAATAAGAATTTGGATAGCTTACATGCCTTTCTTTTCATTCTTGAGGTCATAACATGGGAGTAATCTTCTCCTAGTTCTTCTCCCAAAAAAATTATTTTGGAGAGGAGCAATTTCTGAGTTTCTTCTAAGAGACTTGGCTAAAGTTTAAGAATTTTCATTAGTCTTTTGTTATAAGGGAGAATATGTTCTCCTTCAATTAGAACCAAAGTTAGGCATAGAGGTTTACAAAGGATAAGTTCCTCCTTTCTTTATTGTCTTAGTTTTCTATCTTGTTAGTATTTTCTTTGTGTTTAGAACAATTTAATTTCTTTTAATGTTCTATGCCTAATTTTTTTTTAAATTGATTCAATTATCTTTCCAAATTTCTTGAATCAATTCCATGTGTTTAGGAAATTCTATAACATGTTTAGCTTGAAATTTTTACCTACTTTAATTTAGTCTTTCACTTGTATTATTTAGTTCTGATTTCTTTTCTAAATCTCGAAAGTTGTTTAGAGTTTTGTTTAGTTCATTTACATGTTCATAATTTCATTAGAAGTAGTCTTCAAATTTTCGTATGTCTTTTTAAGTTCAAACATGAAAATTAGGCACTATAAGAAAATCACTAAAAAACAACTAATTTAGAGACTGAAAATAATTATACATTATATTGACTAAGTTAGAGACCATTCTATAAACTAAGAATTAGGTATCTAAAATAGTTTCTATTATAAATAGAGACTAATTTAAAATCTAATAATAGTGTGTAGCTAAAACCTTGCTCCTAATGTTAGTGACCAATTTAGACTTTAATTTACAAACCAATTGTAAATTTTTTATAATAATAAAGACTATTTTAGATATCAATAATTTTTAGTTTACAAAATGATGTCTAACTTAGTCAATATAATGATTAATTATTTTTTGTCTCTAAATTGGTTGTTATTTAATTATTTTCCTATAATGATGTTTACTTGTTCAATTTGATTTCTTCTTTTGCTATTAGAATATTAGCCAAATTACGAAACAATTTTTTCTAAGTTTATAGGTGCAGATCGAGAGCTTATAAACACTTTTCCCTTAACTTTTAATTAAATCTCTTGTTAGAACATGGTACACATATTGCTAGTTAGTTTATTAGTTAAATTTTAGAAAAAATTTCCAGTTGTTCTTAAAACTAGTTTGAGAAAAACAAATGGGCTTTGCCTTATAATCAGAAAACAAAATTTGAGAATAGAAAAAAGAGTGCATTGGTTTGAGACATATACATGAAGTACCAAAAATAATAGAACAACTTATGAATTACACATTTTGATACACTTGTTTGTTATTTAATGTTGCATGAATTGCATTTAATGTATCCTTCACAATAGAGCTCATAAGACGCAAGAAGGACATTTTGAAAAGTTGAAGTTGCTCAACAACCAAGAATGGTTACATTGGCTACTTTCTTTAGAGTCTATACAAAACAATTCTAGAAAAGAGATGATGGCATACCCCCTAATCATGGTCAAACACTTTCAAGGAGAGTTGAAGTCATCTATAAAAGATAGGCCTAGACTTTTTCTCTCTCTCTCTCTCTTAGGCCATCTTGGGCCATCATGGAGCTTCTAGAGTAGGAATAAATTGTGGGCCTTGTATTTTGGGTCAAGTAGTATAGGATTTATTTGGATTTTGTATTGTGGGCCAAGTAGTGTAGGGTTTTTAGACCACTTAAGTAAACAAAGGCCAAGACCCAATGTTTACCAAGTGGGATGTCCAATAGCAAAGAATGAGTTGTCCAAACCTTTGTGGGAGTGGGTTGTCCAAACCTTTGCGAGAGTGGCCATGCGTCATGCTCACATTGAAGAAGATTTCCCATAGGCAGTGACTACATGTCCTCTTCCTCATGGAGGGGATTTTTGCCACATGTCATCCTCCTAATGGAGATGATTTTTCAACTTGTTCTCTAAGCTAGCCAAGTTTGGGTTTTAGGTATAGCTTCTACAATTTTGGAGGCACCCTTAGCCTATAGATAGAGGTGTCTCCCACTCTTGTATTCATCTTTGAATTTGAGTAATGTTATGCGGCCATTTTTGTGTCGTAGTACTCATCTTAGGTCACCAAAGGCTAGAGCATCCCATGTGGTATCCTCTAGCCACCTTCCTTTAGAGTTAGTGTAAGACCCTAGACGTAGATGTCCTTGAACGAGTGACTAATGTAGAAAAAGTTAAGCCAATAATCTCAACCAAGAGAGGGGTGAATTGGTTATCCTTTAAAACATTTGTTCTTTTAAAAGCTTTTAGAAATCTTTGAAGTTTTCTTGGAATGCAATCAAATAAGAATATGAACAATAGTAAAAGAGGAGGATAGAAAGATCAACACATATTTTTATACTAGTTCGGCCAAGCCTACATCTAGTCTTCCTTCAATCAACCTGAGTTGAAGGGAACCACTATATTGATAGAGTTATACAAGAAAGAATACAGAGAACTCCCCTCTCAAATGCACTCTCCTTTCCCAACTCAATATCACCTATAGCAAAAGACGTGAACACCTCACAGTCTCAACCTAGAAAGTTATCCCATTTTTTGTAACCTTAGAGTAATCCATACTCTAAGAAACTAGAACTCCACATTCTCTTCCTAGCACACAACAATAGGAAAACACAAAATCCTCTTGATTGTAGATGAACCTAATCACAGCAGAATACACTGAATGTGCAGATTTGATCAACAATGTGAAAGCACAATGTTCTTGCAAGAATCTTTATGAATTTCCTTCAAAATGATTGATCTTGATTCTTCAAGAATCCTAAGACACTCATGCAATTAATTCTCAACACACAAGTTAGTTATGAAAGTTTTAGATCATCAAAAGTTGTTAAGGCAACGAGCAATGCGTCAATTTATAGATTTTTCAACTCTGACGCATTTTAATCGATTAAGCATTTAATGTAATTTGTTAAGTTTTTCCTTCTGCTTTAACAATTTTACATATGTATCAAATTTAACAGATTAAATGGATCATGCAATCGATTATACAAACACACAAGCTAGTAACAAACAAATATGACCGTTATAGGCAATTATGGCTTTTTAAGAAAATGAATTTCAATAGAAAAGCATTTTAACCGATTAAGAAAATAATGTAATTGGTTAAGTTCCATACTTGAGCAATTTTGAAAACATCTCGAGATCTAGTTCATGTTTTCTCAACTTACGAAACAATCCAGTCATTGACATGGTGTTGAGATTTTGTGACTCACTGATTACAGTCACCTTTGGTTGCCAAAACCTGTCCACATATTTAACAATTTTTATATTTAATTCATCATTTTCAAAGGACTTACCTAACCTAATGAGATGATTCGCTATATGCGCTAAGCGCTTCTAGACATCTATAATTGTTTGCCCTTGCTTCATGCGAAACATCTCATACTCTTGGATTAGAGTATTTCTTCTGGCTCTTCTAACATCATTAGTTCCTTCATGGGTGACTCTTAGCGTCTTCCACATTTCATTAGTATTTTTACAGGTTGAGATCCTGTAAAACTCATCAACAGTTAGAGCAGATGATATAAATATTATGAGCCTAAACATCATGTTGGGATCTTCTTCTATCTACAACATTTCATTGTTCTCGCGGTTTGGGTTCCTACACATTATTAATAAACATAGTAGGAACAAAAGGACCATTTGTGACAATTTCCCAAATCTCACTATCAATAGATTCCATGAAAATTTGCATTCTCACTTTCCAAAAAGCATAGTTTTCTCTAGTAAACAATGGAGGTCTATTGATAGAGGCACCCCTAGGAAATGTTTGATGTTGCCTCGTCATTTTGAATTACTATCAAAGCAAGCTTTAATACCAATTGTCAGAGCGGTGTAGCGGAATGGTTAACACGTTCAACAAACCAGGGGGGTGAATTGGTTTCTTATCGCAAATCGTTCTTTTAATAGTTTTCTCGTAAATATAAAAATTCCTTAAAACAATTTAAACAATAAGGAGAAAGAAAATTACACAGATAATTTTTATACTGGTTCGGATCACAGAAATCCTACATCCAGTTGTTAATCTCAACCAAGAATTAACGCTTCACTAGCACAAACCAACAAACTATTACAATCACAAAGAAAATAAACAAGTTGAAAGTTAGAGCACCTCTCTTGTTACCCCCAAGAGATGAAACTCACTTCCCTTGTAACCCGTAAGGGATGAACACCTCCTTTGAATGCTTCACAAAGGATGCCCACCTCCTTGGAATCTTCACAAAAGATGAACACCTCCTTTGAATTTTCACAAAGGATGAACACCTCCTTTGAATCTTTACAAAGGATGGCAGACTTTCAACTCAGCAACAACAATATCACTCAATCACACTCCTAGTGAAAGTTCTCGCTCTATGCCAACACGTCAAGTTCTCAAAGTCGCAACACAAGGGTTACACAAACCCTAGAATAATTATAACCGCACACAACAGATAAGAATTTTGATATATACTTATTTCGTATGTTGTATATTAGAATGAGAGTCTCAATCAAATTTATAGATATCTCACTCAAAGATACCTCCAAAAATTCGTTGTCAGCTTTTTAGCGTGTAATAATCGATTATCCTGATATGATAATCGATTATGCATTAATGAATGCACATCGATCAAAAACTTGCTTGAAAATTCTCATAATTGTTCGTGATAATCAATCATGGCAAGTCATAATCGATTATTGATAATCGATTATCATAAGCGGTAATCGATTATCTTAAGTATGCAATGATGTTTTCTGATTCAAAACAATTTTTAAGGCAACATAAGGCACATAATCAAGTATAAACCACATATTATACATCAATATACTAAATTACAAAAGCTTTAATATAAAAACAAGTCTTCATGAAGATCTTCCTGCAATAAGAACACTTGAGACTTGACTTTGAGACATCATCAAAATTTTTGTTCTTCAACTTTATGCTAAGAGTAAAGTCTGGGGAGTTGGTGTATTGTATATGACCGAGTACCTCTTGACCATACCAGTATAACACTCGTTCTGGGATAAGTACATGTAAGCTCGGACTACTAAGTCGATGATTTACTCAACCCATGTACCACATCACACAAGACACTTAGTGACGTCCTACGCTCATGAAGATAGGTCACTTGGATTAGTGGAAGACAATTGTAGAGATGGTTTAGTGTGGTGTGTGAGTGGAGTGGTCAACGAGGAATATTTCTAGAAAGGTTGGGCCTATTTTAGGGAAGGAGGCTAAAGGAAGCTAATTGAGAACCTCTAGCCAAAGACCTCTAGGCTAGAGAGGTTCAACAAAATTTCATTAAGCATTCAATAGTTACTTGTACAATGATGGAGGTCTTCATTTATAGGAAAGGAGACCTTCAGGTCTCGGCTAACTGATTTCTACCACATGTCCTATTTACATGACCTTCAGTGGACAAGTGACACCTCATACATTATATGTTTTAACCCCATGTGTGTAATGTACTAAACGTGTAATGTACTAAACGTGAGGTGTTCTGGAAGAAAGGTCAGTCTCTTGTACATAACTTGATAACCCAACATTCATTTTAGAGCTCATCAGCCTGACATTCGGTATGGAGCTCAGCAGCCCGACCATCAGTATAGAGCTCAGTAGTTCGACAATTAACATGGAGCTCGAATAGAGGAATAAGAGCTTGGCTGGAAGCGAAGAGCTTGTTAGGTTAGCATAGGAGCTCGACTAAAAGTAGGAAAGCCTGACTAGAAGCATGGGAGCTTAGTTCGAAAGGAAGCCCTACTGGAAATAGGGGAGCCCAACTCGAAGTAGGGTAGCCTGACTGAATAAGGGGAGCCCGATTAAAAGCAGGGGAGCCCGACTAAAAGTAGGGGAGCCCGATTGGAAGCAATAGAGCTCGGTTGGAAGCATGAGAGTTTAACTAAAACCATATGAACTTGGCTACTAGCATAACCAACCTAGCATGCAACTTGGTCCACAAATACAAGTTCCAAAAAGTGTAAAAGAAAAAACTATACGATTTTATATCATTTGTATATTTTAGAAAAAAGGAAACTAAAGTTGGGCCTAGCTATGAACCCATGAAGTAAGCCGTTAAGGTGATTGTCATCGCTTAGTCACTATGACTTATGATTAACTATGATGACTCAGAAGCCAACAAATATTTGGGCCAATGGGCCTAAACCCACGTAGGTAAAAGCTCTTAAACAGTAAGTATAAATAATACATTTCACGAGATATATTAATTATGTTTCATTAATTATGCATTTATCATTGATTGATGTGAGAAAATAACTTGAACATTAAAACATAACCCTCTCTTTTTCTTACGAAGTACTAACACTCAAGTGAAGGAGTAATTTGAAAATTTAAGATTGGAAGCCTTTAGAAGTTTTTACTGGATACATTCTCCACTCTATAAGAACAAATACTGATTAGTTACACTAATAAATCTTTACAAAATTTTACATTTTATTATTTAAAAGAAATTTTTATTATAATTAGATCAATAATAACATTGCCTATTTTAATTCGTCACATAACTAATTAATTACTTTCTAAAACAATAATTATTACATTACTTTTATACTTTAGTCATAATAATTATTATATTTTAAAAAATAAATTTCAATTACTTTTAAAATAGTTATTAAATTTAGTTGTATTTTAATCATAGTATTTTATATATATATATATATATATATATATATATATATATATATTAACATTGACTATTATGATTTCTTTTTTAATAAGTTTTTCTTAATTACAGTTTAGAATTTGATTACCGAAAATTCAATACTGATATAAAACAAAAAAAAAAACTATTTATATAAATGTTTTATGTAATATATTATATATTATTCGGCTAACTTTATATATAGTATTCAAAAGTCACTCTGTGTATACCTCAACAAATTAAGAAAAATAAAAACAAATTGGCGTAGAAGGTTACCAACAAAACATATTAACATTTTCCATTCTTCTTTCAAACTTCATCCAATCACAACAAAAGTGTTTCCGCCATGGGAGAGAAAGAAAGAAAAGAAAACAAACAGAAGCAACAATGCCTAACCTAACAAAACCATTATCAAAACGAAAGCTGTAAGAAGATCCAAATCATTGAGAAAACAGAGACAACAACAAACAACAACAAAAGTATAACGCACTGTTGAAATCAAAGAGGTGGTGGTCTTAACGCCGGAAGGTGTATCCCTCTAGACGCGTTCCTCTTGCGTAGTTGTTCCATTGGAGTTGGTATGGTTCGGCATTTCCACGGTTCCTTCTTCTTCTGTTGCCTTCTTCGGATCACTTTTACTGTCACGGTATATAAAATAGAGTATTAGCTGCGTCGCTCCCAACAGTGAACCCACGCCATTAGGTACCTACAGTACGTAACAAAACAGGGTTTGTCCAGTTATCAGTCTCCATCACCACAAAAAGGGTTTTTGTTGTGTTGATGAATCATATAAAAGAATCTGTGTGGTGTGCAACTTACAGCCACAAATGGGTCACGACCAAGTAGACCGTAGATGAACCAGGAACTGCCACAGAGGAACACAAACAGTGACAGAAAGAAGGGCATAAACTCCACGCTCTTGCTTCTGATCACTAGCCTCTGCACCCACACATAATGCCAAACAATATGAAAACAAATCTCACTGCAAATCATGTAATCACGTTTAATTGCAAAGCTTTTAACATAGAAAAGAGAAATGATACCATGCTAAAAGGATAAAAGATGGTAAAGTTATAAATTTTTGTATTTTTTTAAGAAAAAATAATAATAAATAAAAAATAAAAAAGATAGTGTCAAATATAAAAAAATTTAGGTGTATCACATAATATTTGTTCTATAGAAAAATTATTTATATATACCAAAAATAGTAATGATAGTAATTATTTTTTAAGTTAACTTCTTTTTTTTGTTTTTGATAGAGTGAATGATTAGGAGTTACGAAATTGAATGAAGTGAGAGTGACGTTGGATTCAGTGAATCCAAAAAGGGAGGAAAGAAAACAATGTGAAACAGTCTTAAAATAATGATTAGCAACAAAGAGAACATGAGAAAAAGTAACTTACCAAAAGAGGAAAAGGGAAAATGAAGAGACAGGGGCAAGCTGGCCATGCCATGATGACATGATAAGGATGTGATGAAATTATTCGATATAGAAATTGAAGTTTGCTTACCATGATGGAGAGAGGTGACCCATACATGATGATGGAAAATATTGCAGCAGCGAAGCCACAGAAGAGTTTTCTGGTGTTTCCATGCAGAGCCAACAGAGACACCAGAACAACACCAGAGAACACTGCCACCACGAACGAGAAAAGGCCAAGAATCTTTGCCTTCTCTTTCTTGGGTGCAAACAACACGAAGATGAAAACGTATACGATCTCAATTGCAGCTCCTGTGCCATTGATTATTGATACTAGAATGTTGTGTGGGGACACAAAGGGTAAACCATACCTGTGTATTGTAGAATACAATCAAAAGAATCAGAAACTTTCATTTCTCAGATTGAACTCACTGTTACAAAATATGCAGAAAGATGTATCTTATAAGAAAGAACAGAAATAATAATCACTAAGAAAAGATTCAGCCGATGAGAGGGAAAATTCAACCATGATTTGACAAAATTATGCAGCTTTTTTTTCCTTAACTGAAAGTACTATCTGTGGATAAATATTATGTGCCTCTTCCCATATCATAAAATGAAAAACGGTTGATTCTGAGTAAAGAACTGAGGGAGAAAGGTACCAAGCAGAAAGGAGACAGTTGAGAAGTGTCATAGGGTAAGGAACGCCAGAGAACTTCTCTGTGGATTTGTTCGCAATGACCCTCTTGAATGTTACTCTGCAAAAACCAAACTTGTCATGAATTTTGTCAAATGGGTAACCTACGCACACAAAAGGATGATTCTTTTGTGAATTATAATGAAAAAAACAACATGGGGTGATAAAGATAACAGTTATGAGAAGCATACATTGGGGCCAAGAAGAGGAACAAACCAGAAGCATTCCCTACACCACATAAAGAAAATTAAGAAACCAAGAAAAAGGCAAGAAGGGTATGCAAATGATGGAAATGTGAGGAAAACTCACCGAATATACCGAACAAGAAATGCGCAATATTATCCATGGTGTTGAAGGTTGGAAATGAGAGAAAAATCAATGGGAGTTGAAGAAGGGAAAGAAAGTGGTCTAAAGAACTAGTAGTTTCTTTAGAAACGGTAGGTAACACATAACTGGCTACAATGAGGGGTAGTTTTGCAGAGGTTGTGGGATGATTGTTTATATATATATATATATATATATGTGTGTGTGTGTGTGGGAATGGAAGAATTGAAAGGTAACTTCTTTGGGGTCTAAAATAAAGAAGAAAAAATGATTTGATCTTATCAATGGAGAACCGTTTATGCACTTGAAAGACAGTGTGTGTCTTTTATATATTAATTGCACCAAACCCAAATGAATGCAGGTGATAATGTAACATTCATGCGGTGGATGCCAACATGCAAACTGTTCAAGCTCCCTCTCATTATCTACAACAAATATGTTTATTGAAAAAAAGACAAAATAATTTAATAAGAAAAATAAAAGATATTTGGGGTTATTTAAAATCATGTTCACTCACATTAAACAACTAAATCAGCCCTAATCACTTGTTTGATCAGTGAGATATAAGGTAAGAAACTTACCAATATTTTTTTTTTCACTTCATTTTCGTCAGATTTTTATTTCTTATTTATTTATTTATTTATTTATAATGAAGTGAAGATATTGGGTTAATTTCATTTACTCTTTATATTTATGTATACTTTCTTTCTTTTATTATGCCATGTGGAGACCCTTACAAGTGATTTTGTTTTGGAAAATTATAAACATACAAACTCCCAATTTTCCTACACCTATTTAATGCTTAATAAAAGTTAATATTTTAACTTTTTCTACTTTATTCATTTCAATTTGTTTTATATTTTAAAATAATCTTTTTTGCTATTGAATAACTATAGAATAAAAAATGTGATGTCTGTGTATCTCTCTTTTGTTTTTTCTCTTACTATATTACAAGTGTAAATATGAATTCTCTTTGAAATACTAGAGTCATCCACTGGAAGTTGTTAAGTGGTATGTGTGAAAGGATAGTTTTATCATTAGTAATTGTAGTAATATTATAATATAAATATTAGTAAATTTATTTTATTATCTATTTAATTTTGTTGACAAATATCTTAAAAATTACATTTTAGTTATTTGATATCTTTAATTTTTTATTTATATTATTTTACTGTTATGTATACATGTTATTTTACTTTTTTATTTATTTATTTTATCATTTAATTTATTTTGTATTTATATTTATTTTCTTATTACATGTTATAAAATTTATTTTATCTTTTCATTCATTTATTTTATTTTTAAACTAATTTATCTATACTATTTTTTTATTCTTAATTTTGTTTTTTTATAACTTGTAATTGATCATTTAATATGTAACATCCCATTTTTAATAGTACAAATTACTACTAAAATGAATATTACATAAATGATAAATTAATCACTGTAAGAAATAAACCTACAAAGGATAATATCTACACCTGTAGATTCGTCCGACTTCTTTACTGAATCCCCTCGATCACCTATCGCTGAAGTAACTGAAACGGATGTCTCCCTAAGCTCACACCAATCAGGTGATCATCGCAAAAGAAAAAACATACAAAGACAAACAAACACAGAATCAAGGATGAGTTAGTTAAACAAATAATAATCATATTACACAATTTAGTAGTATCAATAGATTCAATTCTCAACATCAAAGATGTACACAATCTAACAACGCATCAAAAACTCAACGCGACTCGTCCGGATTTGTATAAATGTTGAACTATTGGTAGTCTTTGCACTTGTATAGTTCAGCTGGCACTCCTTAACACTGTACAAGGTTAGTCCTTATACCAGTCTATGGCTAAACTCTAAGCCTATAGACAAGAACCTCCTGTTACTCTCACCACAGACATCATTCTTCTCTATTTGAGCATTAATGATCCTTAGGATGTCGGAATAGACTTACCATTTCAAAGCTCCATACATTTATACAACACAACCACCTCATAAACCTCAATGACTTCCAAGAATCTCACCCTAAGTCATGGAATCCAATTCATCAACCATATTTTCACTCTAAAACTTAATTTAAGACATGAACAACCATATACTATAATACATGATCATACAATATCATATATACTTCTACACCATTCTAACAATCAAAACATAACTCAAGGTTATCATAGAACATGGATAAAAAGAACAAAAACAGGTTCTAGACAAGTCGCTTAGCGCACCAAACTCAATGTGCGAATAACAGAAAAAGTGGGTTTTACTCACTCACATTCGCTCAACGCACCAAGCTTGTGCTCTCAACTAAAGGCCATTCGCTTAGCGCACCAAGATTGTGCGCTCAACTAAACTGAAAATTCTGATACACAATATCATACCCTAACCCCTCGCATGTCGCCCCAAATCGCTATGCGAGAGCTCTAAATAGTGGCTTAAACTCCCCAAACACTCACAAAGCTTCCCCATTCGCTATTCCAATTAATTAACATTTTCCAAACCTGCATCAGTCGCAAAGCGACTCAGATTCGTTGTGCGAATCATCAAACAAGGAGCAGCCCTATCCTGTCACTCGCACATCGCACCAATTCGCTGTGAAAATGACCAAACAGAGAGCACCCTTCTCGCTGTGCGAAAACTTTCGCTCAGCGAGTTTGCATAATCTGTAGAATGCAAATTCTGCAGAATTATGCAACTCACATACCATTTACCATTTATAAACCTTTTCTCCAACTTCTAACACCCTTAGATCGTGTTTTATACCTATTTAGACTTATTTAAGTGATTCTAAACATCGCTAACATCAATCTAAAGAGTTTAAGACTCAAATTCTACTCTAAAACACCAAATCCAAGAACTTAAGGACTCAAATTCAATTCTACCACTTTGTACCTATTTTTGACCAATTTGATACTTCTAATAAGTCACAATAAACTTGCTAAAATTGCCCCAACAGCCCAAATGCACTCTAGACCTCAAATGCCCAAAATCACTATCTCATTTCCTCTAAGAAGGACCTAAAACATCACCAGTTTCCTCAAAACAATATGTAACTCCCTCACTTTCCATTTGATTACTCATTTACCAAAACACAAACATATATAAACTCAGATACCTACCTCATCTAAACAATTACACAGTCATAAATTTCCAGTATCACAATTTTGGTAGTTCAGTTCATACAGTAAAATCTTCTTAAAAACATGAATTTAACTCAAACAGCATGTTCACACCGAATTTAGCACACCCACACGCACACATTTCATACAATCAGTTCAAGAAAGAAAAACCTAGCTCCCTACCTTGGAGTTGAGCAATTCCGCACACAAACCCGCTTCAACAATACCTTACTCAGTGAAGACTCTAAACAACACCCTACAAACCACCAAATTGGTGATGGAAACAACTCACAACCACATTTGAGCTAAAAAGTGAAGAAAGAAACTACTAATCACATGCAAAACAGAATCTTTACATGATCACAACCCTAGAAATCACGGAGAAGGACAAAAATAGCTCACCAGCTAAAAAACGAGAAACTAATCGGATGATTGTGAAGCCCTTTACGTCGTGGATGCTTGGGCACCACTGATCGACAATGCACTGGTTCAATGAGAAGAAATGGTAGAGAAAAAGGTAAAGAAAGCTGAAGAACAAGTTTTTTTAGAGAGATAGGCTAATTAGGCTTCTGAACCAAGATGTTCTAAAACATGTTTTAATATTAAAAGCCTGGTGCCATTAGTGTAATAAGCATATCTACTCTCTTTTTTTAATTTATTTTTTCAGGTTCTCACATAATAAATTATTAAATAATAATTTATATTTAAAGTATAAATTTTTTATACCATTTTTTTCATTTTTAATTTTATCTTATAATTATTTGATAATTAATAAAATTAAATTTTAAAATAATTTATTTTACTTTACTTTTTAAAATAATATTATTTAAAAAGATAGTATAATATATATATATATATATATATATATATATTATATAATACAATATATTTATATTACCATATAAAAAATTATCTCTCTAAAAATTTATTTTACTATTTTATCAATAATTTTGTTTTTAAACTGATTTACCGTAAAAATATCAATATATTTTAACTCTATCATTTAATATCTAATAAATTATTATTTTAGAACTTGAATTTAACTATTGCTTTTTCAAATTTGAATTCATATCAATCTCTAAAATGTTAATTATGTATTAATTATATAATTTAATCCATGTGCATTTCTAAAAAATATTTTAAAAAATTGTTAATTTTTAAAATAAACAAATAATTATTTCTTTCATGTGTTCTCTTAGACACATGAGATTAAAAAAATTGTAATGTATTTTTAATATATTTATTATTAAAAAATAACTTATATTTAAAATATTAACTCGTTTGTTTTATACTATTTTTTTATTCTTAATTTTATTTACTTATAATTTTGAATTATTTGATCATTTAATAAATTATTAAAAAATAACTTATATTAAAGTATTATTATACTATTTTTTCATTTTTAATATTATCTCTATGATTTCTAATTAAGAAAAATATATTTACTTTTAAATTTTAAAATGTCATTCTTGTATGAACTTTAATTATTTTGTCATATAATAAAACTAAATTTATAAAAAATATATTTTAGTTGTATGTCTTAAAAATATATTATTTAAAAATAATAATATAAATTTATTATTAATACAAAATATTTACATTGTGATATAAAAAATTTGTCATGTAATAGTTTTATCTTACAAAAACATTGTTAATAAAAAATTATATTTATCATTATAATATTAAATTAATATATAAATATTTTTATTGTTGAACTTTTTCATATTTTTATCATGTAAAACATTAAAGTAATATTATTTAATAAAAAAATTAGCATGAGATATATATATATATATATAATAACTTGATAAAATGTTTTAAATAAGGATTTTGAAAGTTTTGATAAAATGTTTTAAAATGTTTTATTATTGAAAGTTGAATGTGAAATTCAAATTAACATACGTTTTTTCTCCAAATTTAAAAATAAATAGATATAATTTTTCAAATGATGTTAATTTTTTTATGTGTTAATCTGTCTTTTGGACTACCATTTGAGCTAAACAATTTAACATGTAAAAAGATTAATATCATTGGATTAGACAAGTATAACAAAAATCATTAAAGGAGTTTAACAATACATAATAAAAGACTTTGTCCATACATTAACTAGATGAGTATGACAAAATACTTTAGATGAGGTATTCCATATATTGATTATACGACCATAAGCATGCACTGATTAGACGAGTATAAAAAAATTTAAATGAATTTGTCGATGCATTGATTATACAAGCTTAACAATATACATTAGATGAATATCTCCATACAATTACTTAACAAGTATAACACAAAGTATTAGATGAATTATTCCACTCATTGATTAGACAGGTCTAGGAATACTCATTAGACGAGTCTGTCCAAACACTAATTAAACAAGTTTAGCAACAAACACTAAACGAGTTTGTCCATACATTGATAAGACAAATGCTTAACAAATAAAATCGTCTATCTGAATCAACTAGGACAAAATATACATAATGAATATTAGAGTAATTCTGATCAAATAAATAGCGTCTAGTGCAATTTAGAAATGCATATGCTAAACACTTGTGTACTCATATTCAAGCTACTTGCATCACCAAAAGTATGACAAAGTAAATCATGGATAATGACTAAAAATAGGCTCTAGACGTTATCGAAAAAAATATAAAACATAGTGTGTCAGGATAAATGATAGTCATCCCATTAAGCAACATGCTAGCTAAATCTTGTGCTAAATGATATAAAACTTCTGATAAAGTATCTATACTCTATAACGTCTGAACTAAACAACATAGCTCATTCAAACAAAAATGCAAAAGTGTCTAAAGAATATATCATCTACATCATATAAGTCAACTTGATAATAAACGTTGCATTAATTAATGGATAAAACATTTAATGTTGTACGAAAAAGTGCTTTTGTGCTTGCATACTTTGTTCTCTTTATCTGTGGAGGAAATGACAACACCAAGCATTATTCAAGAGCTCTAAACAAAAAGACGTTGAGAAACAAGCATGCCTATTCAAGGCTATTAACCTAGAAGGATCGTACAAGTTATCTTCATGAAAAAGTACTTTGCCCTACAACATAGACTTGAGTTTGATCAAGCTACCTAAAAAGGGATATAAAGCCTATTATGAAATCAACTATTTATCCAACGGTCATTTCTCAAAAAAGTGTTTATAAAGAAGATCAATTGAAGAAAATAAAGTTGTTGAAGAAGATATGAGAAGAAGTGAGAAATGAGAAAGAAAAAGAGAGAGTATGCTCAAGAAAGATCATAGAACACTGATATTATTTGTGTACTAGTTAGGTTAGGCTAGGGAATCAAGAGTGATTAACAATACTTGGGTACTAGGAGTGATTGTAATACTCAATAACCAAGAGTAAGTAAACTCGGACTAGTCATGTTATGTTAACTAGGAGAACCAATAGTCGTTTATAATACTTTGACTAGTCAGGATTGACTAGGGGGCTAGGATTGGTAATAATACTTGTAACTAGGAGATGGGTTAAAGTCATTGTAATCTTTGATAAGATTAATGGAACCCTTTAAGAGTTCTTAAGGGAGTACTAGACGTAGCTCAGGTTGAGTGAAATAGTATAAAAACTATGTTTTATTGTTTTCATTCCTTAAAAGCTTTTATTAAGTTTTCTATGACATCGTCTGAAGAATATCTTTATAAAAACTTAAGGAAGTACTATTCAATCCCCCGCTTAGTGTTTTCTTGTATATGTCATCTAACAATATATGTTAGACAAGTATGATCATACACATATTAGATGAATCTATTAATACACATCGGACGACTTTATCTATTCAATGATTAGGCAAGTCTTGCAATATGCATTACATAAATTTATTCATATACTAATTAGACAAATCTAACAGTACACATTAAACGAACGTGTCTATATATTAATTAGACGAGTCTAACAACATATATTGAACGAGTTTTTCAATGTATCGATTAAACGAGTGTAACAATTCACATTACATCAGTCTATTCATACACTGATTTATATTTTTAGGTAGTTTATTCTACAAATTTCTACATATTATTTTATACTTTTAAAGAGTCTACTTTATTTTTGCAAATGTTTTTATCTTTTATATGTTTACAAAGTCTACTTTATACACATATTGACTTTATAAACCTATAAATCATTTTTAAGGTTGATTATATTCAAAACTTAATTATAAACTTAAAAATATATACTATATTTTTCTTGAATATCTAATTTTCTTTTAAAAATACACAAGTCAACATCAACTCATGCTTAGACACAAATTTAAAACTAATTTTTATTGAAAAATATGATTGAATTATTTATAATAAAATAATTTCTTTTAATATTTTTTATGATAAATGATAAAGGCACATCTAATAATTTTTTTTAAATACTATATTTATTATAAACCCATGACAATGACAAGGGATATAAGAAGAAAAGTTTAATATATATTTTTGTGCCAATATTTATCGAATTTATTTAATATGACTTTTATTTATTTATTTTTCTTAATTTAGTTTCTTATTTAATTAAAAAGATTTAGTGTAGTTTTTTTCGTTAAATTAATGCTGATTTGTTAAAAAAGTGAGAATTTGTCATATTCACATTGAATGCGATAGATGATTTAAAACATTAGTAAAGTGAGAAATAAAAACCATGTTAAATATATTTGTCTTTTTTACATAGTTAGGTTAGTTTATTCTTTTCTTGTGCATTCATAAGTATCTAATTTACTTAAAATTATATATCATTTAAACACTTATTTTGTTCAATTTTAATGTATATCTTAGTAAAAGAAACTAACTATAATTTATAATATAGAAAGAGAAATAAAAAAGTTATAAAACGTGAAATTTAATATGATTATAAAAAGATTAAAAAAAGTTGGTGGTGCTTACATAACCCAACAAAATTTCTCATATATCTTACACAAAATCATATTTTATGCATGCCACTTAAATCCCAACTACTTTGAATGTATTTTGGATACTGCAATAATAACCATTAATGTAATATGGAATCTAAATGAAAGCACAGACAATTTTTAGTCATAATTCTATTCTTTTTGTTGGTATAGTACAATACATTAACAACAAAACAAGTACATATACTTTCACTCCTTTATTCGTTTACTAATACTAACTATGAAGTAGACACAAGTACATAATGAGGATGGATTTTTTAATGCATTAAATTATCTAATGCAGTCCTTCATTTATGTATAATAGTACATGACACTTAACATGTCATATTAGCATCATTAAGAATGTAATTAAAAGGAACTTTATTAAAGAACCAACGTTGATGGTGAGATGTATTTTCAGAATTTATATTTTATATATTCCTATGTATTCTCTGTTATATTTTTCTATATACTTTTAAGATCCTGATTGAATTTTCTTTTTAGATTACAGACTATCTGATTTACATAAATTTGATATAAAAACAAAATTACCTTATTGAAATGATTGTGATTTTTAAGGAAAAAACAAAAACACCCACGATGCATTATTATCATGTTTCATGTTTTTTCTTCCTTTCCCCCTTAAAAGAGAATGCTTCCAAAGTAATTCATTCTTTTAAAAATAATTATTTTTAGTTTATTAAATATATTTTTGGAAAGGTGATTCTTTCTTAAACGATATCGTTTGGATGCTCACTTACGTCACGTACGTGTATAAATAAATATTTATTTATAATTATGAAGAAAAGTTAGGTTTTCATTATTAAGCTCTGTCTTAATAAGGTGCGGTGTTATTCTTAGATTATCTTCAATTTAACTTTATAAAATTTAACTACGATATGTAGTAAGAACATGTCTTTTTTTTTTAGAATTTTTTTTCATTCTTCTTCGTTCTTGTTTCAAAACCCCTAGGATTAGAGGAAATGGTAAGCGTGAGAGAAAGAAAGCGATAGTGGAGAGACTTTTTTTCCTCTCCGCGACTCGAATTTGTTGCATGCATGGAAGAGAGGCGTCTTTGACAGTAGGTGCGACTTCGTTCACGATGAGTTTATGTTGGCCCAAGCGCAACGTTTTTGCAAGGTTTCATTTTGGGTTTTTTTTTTTTTTTCCTTTTTCTGATTCTTGTGTTTTGGGGCTGAGTTTCAAGGGGTTCTTCCTAGGTCTCATGATCTTGGGTGTGGCTGTGGAGAAGAAGAGATTTCAAGTAAGAGAAGCTAGATTTATTTTTATATTATGTTTGTTGTGTAAATTTTAGTATCTGCATAGATTATAGAAAAGAATTGTATGAATTTGTTATAATTGTTTTAGTACTTTTTGTGTGTAAATGATGACTTTTGATATTATGATGTTTGAATATTTGGTATGGTGTGATTTGATGTTTCTGTTGTAATGTTTGTGTGAAATAAAATTGTAATATTGTTTGGAGTTGGTTGCATGGATAAAGAGTAGAGAGTTATCAAACACATTAGGTTTTAGGTCAAAAATGAAGGTTAGAGAGGTAAATTATAGAAGTTTTGGTCTAAAGTGAGAAATTATAGAGTATGACAATTATTTGGGTCTTTAGTAACTTATTTAGTATGAAAGTTAGCTACTATGTGGTGTAGAATGAAATGATAGTCATTATAGTGTGTTTATAATGTTGTTTCAAAGGTATTTTAAGGGTTTTGGTAGGCGAAAATTTAAAGGAAGTGAGTCTGGTATTTAGTTGAGTTTTTATGTTTGTCTTTGAGTAATTTAATATTATTTTGGACCTTGAGAAAGGTATAAATCTGATGCAAGAGTGTTTGGTAGTTGATGGTTAGAGTTTAGCTTGATTTGAAGTTAGTTTTAGGGGTTTGGAATAATGTGATTTCAAATTAAGAGGTTTAGGTCATAGAGGATTATTTGGGGTCTATCATAGAGTAATTTATGACTTGTTAGGACTCTTAGTTTATAGAAGTTTGAGTTAGAAGGTGTTGTTTTAAGTTTAGGTCTTTTGGAGTTGTCAAATGATTGAGTGCACCTAGTTTCCAGTCTAATGATCAAAGAAGTACTTTGCTTAAATTCTAAATATGATTTTCCATTAATTATAAGGTGTAAGAAATTCATTTGATCATTAGAACAAAGCTTAAGTTCATCAAAGACCAGTTTGGAAGAATGCAATTTGCTATCATGGGGCTCGAGCGCCCCCCGGGCGCCCCTGTTCCAAGGGTCTGATGCTTAGGCGCCCCTTTCGGGGGGCTAAGCGCCCCTAGGCCAGCTTTTGTTTTTGTTTTTTTTTTCAGTTTTGGGATCTCAAATTCGGGGTTTTAGATATCAGTTTTGGACGTTTTTTAGGTCATTTTGGAGGTTTTGGACCTTCTGAAGCTGTTGGTGAGGGTGTCAAAGTTGTTTTCCTAACCTAATGTGAGTATCAAGTTGCTATGAAGAAAATTGTGTTATTGTGTGATTTCTGATGACTTGTAAGGGTGATTCTATTTCTTTAATGTATGATCAGTAGTCTCATATATTGTTATACTATGTGAATGTGAAGTGATCTCAATGGTTTCAAAGGTATGGAAGGGAGTTCCAAGGAGGAACTTCTCAGTGGTGGTTTCAAGTATTGTAAGTATAAATATGGGAAGCTTAGTCTTGGAGTTCATCCTGACATTCTAATGGTCATCCATTCTCAAGTAGAGAGGGGCAAGGCATGTTGTGAGAATAGCAGGAGGTTCTAATCTAGGAGCTTTACCTTGGCCTAAGACAAGTGATAACGGACTAACCTTGTGTGGTAGCTTAAGGTGGTCCAGTTGTTTCACTAAAACAAGTGCACGAACTGCCATAGCTCGATATTCATACTAATCCAGATAGTTAGGCAAAGGGTTGTCATGCATATAATATTTGGTTGGTTTAATGTGATATATGTATCTTGTGTAAAATGTTTAACATGTTTTTGATGTATTATGAATTGTTTGTATTGCTAGCTTATCCTTTTGTTTGTGATTTGCTTGTATGTTTTAGTGCATTATTCTTGGCTATGATCATCCGGTAGGTGTGAGCAAAGGGTGATGATGTTTCTCTAGAGCAGACTCTTGATGAAGGAACTAAGGATGCTTAGTTTCTTTTTTTAGACTTGCCTTTGTTTATAGTTTTTGTTATAGATAGTTTGTATATATATAAAGTTTTTTTATGGTTATTTTGATGACTGTAAATAATTTTATATTTCTGTTTGTCAACTGATCTATCGTATTAAAATTGTGATGACTATTTTATAATATTTTATATTATATTTTGAAATATTACATGTTTTGCTTACTTATATGTTATGATTTAACTATATTTTTTACTAATATATAATCTTCAATATAATGAAAATAAATATGTTAAATTAGATTAAATATTTCTTAATAGTTTAACACAAGTTTGATAACTAGTACCTTAATAATTTTAATTAATTTGAGAATAATAGACTCATAATAGTTGTAACATTGAGTATGAAAATAGTGTAAAAAGGACAGGTGAATGTGATCTTATATTGTCCTTTGATGCAATATGTGTATGTATATAACTTTCAAGTCTAACAAGAAAACAATAATGCATGATGTTTAAATAAAATTAAAATTATTGTATTAAAAGTGAATTTTATTTATTATATTAAAAATAAGATATATAAACTGTTTTTGTACTGAATTAATTATTATTTTTTAAATAACTTAATTACTCAACATATTTCAATTATAATAGAATTAGATTTCTAAAGAAAAAGAAAACATTATATTACGTATCCAATTCTAGTCCTAACATGATATTAGAGATGAGAAACTTAATCCATGTTATTGATATGAATCTTTAACGAAAGAATTAACAAGAGTATATCATTTTGAAAAGTGTGCTTAATTCTGGTGATGAACATAGAAAATGAAAAAGATGGAAGGAAAAAAAATGAGACTTATAAATAGTCTTATTTAATTTCTTAAAACATTGAGTCAATTTAATTAAAATAAAAATTTAATTTATAATTTATCATATTAAAATTAAAATTTAATTTATATTATTTCTTTTGATTTTAATTAGATTTTATTTTTAAATTTGAAAATGTCTTTTTTTTTTAAATATTTGCAAGTATTCATGATACTCACAAATTTTAAAAAACTTGTAAGTATTTTTTTGTTTGTGTCAAGTAGCAGATAGATACTATTTACGCTCGACCCGACCCATTGTCATCTCTAATCACATCATATGCGGTTTTACAATATCATTTATTCATATTAAATATTTATCACTGTAGATAATTTACTCTATTTCTAAAAGACTCATGTGTTGGATTAGACTTAAAGATTTTACATTTGACATATGACCTTCCACTCACATAGAGTCCCATCTTTAGAACTAAATCCTTCTCATATGAAATGGTAAACTCCATATATAACTCGTTTGATACAATTCTCTCTCACATTTATCCAGGTTATAGGAACCTTTGTCGACTTCCATTACTTAAATATCTTTCTCTAGGTGAGTCTGATATTTAATAGAGTCAGGATAATCTTGTCAAGGAATCCTCATTCAATTTACATTCTAAAACCTCACAAAATAGTACTTCATCCTTGAAAATAACTATATTAACACAATATATACATCAATAAAAAAATCTTAATAAATTATGGCACATGCCTTGACTTTGCTTAGTCTTTCTCTCTCTCTCTCTCTCTCATACACATATATGTTAACTCCTAGGCAAGCGCACCCAATTATTCAAGTAATAAAACATGGTGAGACCAAGTATCGTTTCCTAAGAGACTCGTGAAATACTAAAGAATTGTATAATTAATAACTCATATAGACTAAAGGATGTAAAATTATGTGCAAGTAAGTAGATACATAAAGAATAAAGGTGGTCTTTGGTAGCTAGAGGCACTTAAAAGTGGGAAAAGGTCACAAATGGTATAGAATGACATTACTAAGGGTAGATTTCATCACGTTCACTCTCTTGCACACACATAATCAAACACTAAAAAACTCTAGTCCTAATCCCCTATGTGAAAGAGCCTAGGTTTCCTAACCAAGCATAAATCCTTTGAACACTTTACAAGAAAACGTATCTTAAGATCTAGGGTTTAAGACAATTAATGGGTCATTTTTCATTCCTAGATACAAGCCCCCATGAGATCTCTAGTTTTAAGTCTAGGTTTCATAAGATTCTTCCCAAAACCCCATGAACCACAAATCAAGCCATGAATGTCCCCATTATATGCAAGCATTAAAAACAAAAACAAGAGACTAGCATTTAATGGAAGACATATATATAATCAAAACATTTGCAAGGTATAAGAGAGTTTAATGGCTACAAATGCCCCTAACAAGATGGGTTTGGCTCTCCATTTTCGTGGAGGGCCTCAAGCTTACAAAATGGCCATGGAAGAAGATGGAGAAGCCAAGAGGGAGAAGATAGTGTTCTCCTAGCTCTCCTTTGAGTGAAAACGCACCTCTAAACCACCAAAGACCATTCTCCCCTTGCAAAACTAAAAGAAATAAGGCAAAACTTGCCCTGTCAACATCTCATCTCCTAATGCACAACATTGTTTTTCCAACGAGAGTCTTCAAAAACACTAGAGTTGTTCTTTGGAATGAGCTCACTCAACGACAGGATGTTGGCACTCAACGGTGGCTCGCCCAACAAGAAGTATGTCTTGGCCAACACCTAGATCTAAAGCACTCCCTATTTTGATGTTCTTCTTGCTTCTCTGGATTGCCAAGGTTCTTCGATATGGCAGAGGATCTTCCTAGCACCAAAATAGACACAAAAATAAGGGATTATAGTATTATTTACTCAATGTAGCCCAAAATATAAATATACATAAAAACAAGATAAAAGTGAGGATTTAAGCATGTAATAAGCTGAAGGAGGGATGATTTTGCCATTAAAATGAAGTTTAGATATTGGTAAGAATTAGCATTATCAACACATACAATAACTATTGTACACACACAATAACTACTATATTGACACTACTTGGCCTTTCATGCATTTTCTTTTTAAAATCTCAATCATTGGTTTTCATATCCAAAACTCTCTCCCTTGAGCACACAAGCTTGTATAGTGAAGCTTAGATAATGGTAAGAATTAACATTATCAACAAACATAATAATTGTTGTACACACACAATAACTACTATATTGACTATAATTGGACTTTCATGCATTTTCTTTTTAAAATCTCAACATTGGTTTTCTTATCCAAAAGTCTCTCCCTCAAGAACATAAGCTTGTATAGTGAGACAAAGTTGGAAGTTTTCAAAACTCAAACTCGTTCAGCGAGCATTCTCACTCCCTTACTGACCAATCCTTTCTAGGCTCTCTGGATTTTTATCAAATTAATTTTGCTCAACAATGGAATTGACTCGTCCAATGACTAGATATTGAAAGAGAAATTATAGATCTAGTGAATCTAGTGAACCCTATAATTTCTTAGCTATATTGACGATTTAGTTAGGTTTTAGGAAAAATCTAGCGAACCCTAGGCTTGAAACAAGAGATCTAGTGGGAACTTGGGTCTAGGGATGGAACATGACCCATTAATTGTCTAAAACCTTAAAGTAGTTGAAAGAAGTCTATGCATCAAATGAAGGCACTAGAACCTAAGGAAAGAATAAAAACAACAAAAAAGGAGAATTCTGGAATACTGTCGCTAGGCTACCACTGAGCGCTCTGTCACTAGAATTTCTAGTGTTGGGGTGCCACTAAGCTACCGCTAAGTAGCGACAATGCTGATGTGGCAAATTTAGTCTTTTTAACCCTAAAACGCGAAGAGCTCTGGATCTTTTAGCACCCAAATGCAATTTTTCTTTGCTAGAGTACTTGGAGGTGAGCTAGGAGCTGTGGGAACACTCCTTCTTCTTCCTTGGGTTCTCTTCCTTCTTCAATTTCCACCATTTGTAAGCTTAAGCTCTCGATTCATGGAGAGCTAGTTTCATTATTGTTGGGGATTGATGTAACCATGGATCTCTTATGTAAATTATAGTTGATTTGAATGATTATATGCATCTTTCGTTGATTGTTAGTGTTTAATTCCTTTTCTTAATGCTTGTTGTGAAGTTGCTACCCATGACATGATTTTAGGGTTTGCTTGATATTGGGAAATGTTAGGTGAATTTGGAATTGGATTAAACACCTAAAAGAAATTATATCTAGGGATAAAACTAGGACCTTTGGTTGTCTTAAATCTCAATTCTTAAAACGGATTAACTTGTTAGGTTTTCCAAGGGATTGAAGCTTATTAAGGAAGTCTAGGCTCTCTCTACCAAGGAATTGGGTTTGAGTAAATTAGTAGATTGACATTGGCATATTAATGAAGAGGAAGTGATCCTATATACATAAGAGTGAAGTAGGTGAAATCATCCCCCAGCAATACCAATTCATATCATTTATAATCTTATCCTTTTCCAAGTGTTTGAGTATCAAAGATCACTTTTATCATTTATGTTTCATGTTTACCTTAATTGCATCAAAACCTAAAAATATGGAATCATTATTTAGTCTAAGTTAGTTAGAAATTATAAGATTGTTTGATGACACAAGTCTCTTGGGAAATGATATCCGGTCTTACCGGTTTTATTACTTGAAATGATTTGGTACACTTGCCAAAGTCTCAACACTTACCCAATGGTTGTTGTACGAGGAAAGAGAAAACACGAGTATAAGGCTAAAAGCTCAAGTCTAACAGACATATATCCATGAACCCTTTAAATAGAAGATCTTGCAAAAGAAAAATAAAGAGGATAACTTAAGAGGATAGTTAAGAAAAAGCGTTCAACGAAATATCCATCCTAAGAAGCATTCAAAAGAAAAGAGAAGAAAGAGCTCAAGAAAAAGAGTTCATCTGAGCTGCAAAAGAGAAAAAGAGAAGAAAAAGAGACGAGCAAAAAGAGAAAGAAATACTCTCAAGCTTCATTGTTATATTGCTTACTTAGAAGAAAGAAGAGACAACCACCTACGAGTGTTTAGATTGCTTTGTATTGTATTTACATCCTTTCTGTAAGAGTAATAGTTTGAATGACTTGTAAGTAAACATTGATTGCAATTTTGAAGGAAATCAAAATATTTTCAACTGGACTCAATTTGAGATGAGAAATCTAGGCAGAGTAGTCTAGTACCAGGAGTGGTGGGAATACTCAAAGAAAATCTAGGTGCAGTAGTCTAGTACTAGGAGTGGTGTGAATACTCAAGGGAAATTTAAGCGCGACAGTCTAGTACCAGGAGTGGTGCGAATATTCAGAGGAAATCTTGGCAAGGTTTGCTAAGTACCAGGAGTGGTGCTTGTCACATCCTGATTATGGAGGGTGAACACTTGTTACCAAAAACATTATTTTTCCACAAAAAATGCGGAAACGTTTAATTCTTTTTCAAAACAAACAAATAATCATATGATACCTTCATTCAAATTAAACATTTCAAAATAAATTTAACAAAGAGTTTCATCCTTAGTTCCACTAAGGAGTTAATAAAATTATAGTTCCAACAAAAACTGAAATTATTCCAAAACATATAAAATCTCATTCAGGTCCCTCACATGCAAATCCTCACATTACATGCTTCATCTCCATCTGTCACATCATCTGCTCCCGTATAAGATCACACATTATTCGATCATCGCATTCACATGCACAAGCACAAACAACAAGATGAGCTAATTGAAACAAACTTATACATCATCCACGATCCTTTAATATCATAAATACAATACCCAACATAATTCATACATATTAAGAACACCCATTGAACATAATATAACAATATTAATATTCAACAACATTATCATCCCACTTATCAAAGTGTCACCACATCTTATCATCCTGCCTACTTATCAAAGCAGCACAATACCAATTCTCTCTGCCTACTTACCAAAGCGGCATAGTATTACAATACTATTTACTTACCAAAGTAACAAAGTATAGGTCCTTCCAACTACTTACCAAATTAGCATAATTCATATCAAACTCTTATTCTCATCCTTTTAACTACTTACCACAGTAGTACAACGCAAGTTCTCCTACCTACTTACCAAAGCAGCGCAACAAGACAACATTGTCTACTAACCAAAGCAACACAGTCTAATCACTTCGCCTACTTACCAAAGCAGCATGGTTTATATCATTCTCTTTATCTCTTCATCCATCATACCATCCTGTCTACTTACAAAGTAACATAGACCAAAATTCCTCTGCCTACTTACCAAAGTAGCATAGACCAACATTCCTCTGTCTACTTACCAAAGTAGCACAAACCAATAATTCCAACTCAGTCATGCACAACATGCATATTATACAAACACATTATCAAATGAAACATAACATCAATTTTAATTTGCCTACTTACTTAAGTAGCACAATAATCATATTCTGCTTACTTACCAAAGCAGCGCAGACTCAAGGGAATACATATATCAAAACACCATTCACCATCAAACTCCCATTTTAATCTAATTTCATTATGCTTTCAATACATTATAATCATATACAACTCATTTCCATATCACTTTACATCCTCAAACATACCCCATAACAATTCATATCCATTAGATACATCAAAATCAGATTAAGACACACAAAACAGACCTTCTGTCTCGCGTCATTCGCTCAAGTGAATGGCCCTACTCGCTCAAGCAAATTCGGCGCTCAACGCCCAAGAAGTGGCGCTCAGCGTGACCTCTCTAGTTAGGAGTGCTCAGCCCTACGACAACAAGCATTCTCAAACCACACAAATTCAAATTCAAATCCATATTCAAACCTGTTCATTTTCTAATCTACTTTACCAATTCCTATAACATTCTGGACACCCCAAACATCCAGATTCATCAACCATCAATTTCATCATATTCACTTCCAAATTCAGGGCCTAAAATCATACACAGATTCTACCCCAAGCATGCAAACAACCCAAACTCAACAGAATCCCAAAAATGTTCAATAATAGATTCAATAACACAATGCATCTAGAAAATTAATTGTTAAATGGTACACATAGAGTTGAATTCCATATAATCTCAGAACATATATTCAATATTCACGTTCATAATCACGGACTCAGCAATTTCGGAACCACAGTTCTTACAAACGTCATCAAACATGAATTTCAACTTCCTCGAGTCGTCAACATGAACATACCAAAATCTAAACGCGAAACAACACCAAAACAGAAGCATAAACTCATTTTCAAGCCATCACAGACTTGAAATCATGAATGCATTCATGAATCAAGAACAAGCAAAGAATAAAAGACCAAGGTTAGCTTCCCTTACGCTTTTCTCCTTAGCTTACTCTTCAAAAACGCTTTGCAGACATTCCTTTGACTTGGAATCCTCGCTAACAACTCAAAACATAGCTCCAAAACCTCTCCGCTTCAAGGTCTCCGCGCTCTGTTCTCATGTTCAGCTTATGAACCTTTCTTAGCCCCAAAACATTTCTTAAATAACCAAAAACACATTTAGAATAGAAGGCCAATTCGCTTAGGCGAATCCACTTCCTCAAGAGAATGGTCTAACGCGCTCGAGCGAGCTGTCAAAAAAATAAAGTATTCTTGACAACTTTTTCTGCTTTCGACGCCTTTTTAGAAGGAATATACTTTTCCAAGCTCGCTCAAGCAAATCTCTAGGTTCGCTCTAGTGAAAGAAAAAGTTACAGACAACTTTTCTTGCACTATCGAACACTTTTTGGAGGGAATCTTGACTTTGCACGTCAGCAGCTCGCTCAAGCTAATCCTCCAGCTTACTCAAGCGAATTTCAAGCCTTTAAAATGCCAGATTCACCTTCTAATGCGCGGTAACTCACCCAGACAGTGTATTTTGGTCTCCCAAGAAGCCAAAACTACACTTATCCTTTGAAACTCAAGGGTCTTACAGTGCTAATATTGAGACCAAGAGTGGTGCTAATATTCAGTCCAAGAGTGGTGAGAATACTCAGTTGTAATCTTGTGAAGATTAGAGTGGAACTGTCTACGGAGGAGACTGGTCGTAGGTGAGTTAGAGCGAACCAATATAAAAATTATTGTGCAATTATATCTTCTCTTATCTAAACGATCTTCTCACAAAAACCTGCAGTTGTGTTTTATTTACAAATACAAGAATCTTCCAAGCTAAAAGATTACTTTCATAAAAGAAGTTCTTACAAAACGTTGCAGTATACAATTTAATAGCACAATAAAAACAACTATTATTTTCTAATATTTATCAAGTCAAGCGTCTAAGCATTTGAAAGAAAAATTTCAAGCTCGATAACATGCTATATCAAAAGGGTTGCGAAAGTTTTCCATTAACATTATTCAACCTCCTCCCCCCTCCCTTTAATGTTTTTCAGGTACTTCATCCTCTAGCCTCTCTCCCTAGCTAAACATTTCATCCTAATGAGAAAACTCGTTAAAGAAGGAAAGTCATTCATTAAAGGTATAAATGGGTTATTTTGTAGGAAAGATAAGTTCAAGGAAAAACTTGAAAGACTTGTAAGTTAGAAAAGAAAAAGAGAGATTGGAAGGAGTAAGAAGTAGTCAAGAGAGTTGGAGAAGAAAGAAAAAGAGAAAAAAGAAAATGAAAGAAGTGAAAGGGAAGAAAAAAAAAAGAGATAAATTAAAGAGTTTGAAAGAAGAGAAAAAGAGAAGGAAGAGATTGTTCTCAAAGAGGAAATGCTATTGAGGGGCAACTTCCACTTTCGCAAATGCAATTGACCCAAGAATTTTAAGGGGAAGTTTCCCATCCTTCAACATTTCTCAAATTCTCATTAAGTCTTCAAATTTTAACTTCTCTTTTGCAGAAGTTTTCATTCCATCCTTCAATAGTTAAATTTCTCAAAATGTGGCAACTCACATCTTGAGTTATTGTTACCCTTTTGGTTACGAGTAAGTCAAGACAAAAGTAAAAGTTTTTATGAAGAAAGACTTCCACTTTTCATCAGAAACATAAATCAAAATATAAGGAAACTTTCTTCTAAAAATATCTTTCTATATATCTTATTGATGAAAACAAAACTAATACAAATTATATTTGATGCTTATTGCAAAAGGATATTTGATCCATGAGGGGTGAATATGAACTTCCAAAAGGAATAAAACAATTACAAGATGGCTTGTTCCTAAGACTATGAGGAGCTTCTTCCATAATAAATTAAGATATCCTTAGTATAAAGATGACCCATCAGATTTGTGGAGAAATCCTTTTTAAGGAGGGGGTGATGGAATAGGGCTAAGCCAACCTCTCACCAGAAAAATAACTCAACAAAGATCATATAGAATGCCAAAATCTATCAACAAGAAGCAAGGAAACATGAAATCAAAGGAAATGGAGCATCCAAGTGCCCAACGCAAGTTAGAGCTTGCCCAACCAAAATAGGATCTTGCCTAATGGAGGCAGCAACTCGTCCAGCGCCAGCATGTCTAAAAGCTTCATATGATCTTTGTTGTCGCCAGCGAAAATCATCTACCACTTATTGCCAATGAGTTGACTCCTTCCACGTTTTTCTTGCATCAAGCACGAGTTACACTTGTAAAGGTTGGGCCTCCATGTGGCTCGTGATCCTTTAATCACGACTGATGATCAACTTTGTAATAAAGCATGAACTAGGGGCTAAATATCCTATAAATTCATCATCCCACTCTTTGTAAACTTCACTTTTGAGATTAACGTAGAGATACTTTGTTGAGATCACTCCAAAGCATTTCCTTTCTCTTGAGAGTCACTGTGAGAGAGTTTTAAAGCCTCCTCTAGCCGCTCTCCCTAGCTAGGCATTCTATCCTAGTTCAAACTACACTATATGCACCATAATCCAAACGAGTTTTATCACCAATGTTCAATTCTTCCGTTGCGTGTCAGTTCCACTTTGTCCAGATTCTTATATGTATTCAAGGTGCTAATCTTCAACTTAGGGTTAAGGCATATTTACTCATCTCATGGTGAGAGAGATGTCTAGACATCTTTTAAGTTTAAAAGTTCTCCTTAAATGAAAAGTTTAAAAGTTGGAGTGCTATTAAAAAAATAACACTCAACATTCAAAAGTTCTTTTTACAAAGGTCGAGCACTGCATTTATAGCTAAGGTTATCAAATTCGAGAGTTAACGTAAACTCGTGAGAGTCGAGTAAACTCGACTCGTAAACTCGTAAAAGTTTACTTCAGATGAAAAAAAATTATATAAATAATATTTTAATTCAAATAAGTCTACAAAATTATATAACTTAAAATAAATAAAATTTATAGTTATATTTTTCATAGAAATAAATATTGTAAAACATAAATACTTGGATTATTGTCATTAATTTTGATACATTTCATTAAATATATAACTTTCAAGCTCGCAGAATCGCTCCAAACTCGTAATTCTACACGATCATACCAATTTCACAGTCGATTCTATCGAGTTTATACAGGAAACGAGTTTACTTCCGAGTTAATTCGGAAGCCATGTCTGGAAACGTAAACTCGTACGAGTTTACGAGTTAACTCGAGAGTTTGATAACCATGACTTTTCCATGCTCATGGTAAGCTAAACTACCATCTTGATCTTTAGTCATGATTCATGGATCAAATGACAAGTGTCTGTACAACGTATTTCATGCATTAATGTTCTAGAAAACTCATTTCAAAAGACTTTATATGCATTATGAAAAATATTTCTGGATATTTCACTAAGAAAAACTTGTTCAGTGATTCATTTCATATGTTTCATGAATTTAGTTTCGGAAATTTCATTTTGAAAATCTTGTTCGGAAATTATATTTCAGAAACTTTGTTTCGGAAATTTTGAAAAACTTGTTTCGTAAAATTTTTGGAACTTATAATTGGAAAGTCACTTTTATGAGGGTAAAATGATCATTTTGAAAAGTTTTGATTGGGTGAAGAATTATGTGGTTCTGGAAGTAAAAGCCTTAATATGGATGGGGCCGGGAAGGTTATATTCTGGGCTGACCCATAACACTAGGATGACAGGCCCATTGGTTTAAAAGGAAAAAAAAAAAGACCGTACCCGATCCACAACAGTAGTATAAAAATTTGTTACTGTCTAATTAATTCGAATCATGCTCCAAGTAGTAGCCGCTGGGAGAATGACTTCCTCTGAAAGCTTGCGAAGTGTTGAAGAAGATGATTCTACAGCTAAGAAAAAGCGCGACTTGTTCTACGATGTTTATGGACCCGAAGTAAATTTTTATATCTTTATTTTCCTTTTCAATTTATCTCTTCTTTCAATTTTTTATTAACTTCTTGTTCAGGAGAAGGTTTTCTTTTCGTTCCTCTCTTGTATGTTGTGTCTGAGCTTTTGCAAAGAAAAGAAAAAATAAATAAATCAAAATGTAGTTTTAATCACGAGGATGCGCAGTGGCTGTGTTTATTCAATGCTAGTTTGTTTTTGTTTTTGTTTTTGTTTTTTTTTTCATTTTCTGTTGTTTTTAGGAAGTTATGTGGTTTTCTGTGAACAGCTACAATTATTTTGTCCCTTGAAATGATTCCCAAATAAGTTTTCTTTCTTATGGTTGTTCTCTTTGCTTCTTCATGTGATTTTCTGTTGTGGTGTATGAGTAAAAGCAGTTGATTAATCGTTGTGCTTTTGCAGGGCAAGGCAGATGTTGTTTTCAAGTCACCAGAGGATAATTCAGTTCTTGATCTAAAGGTAAGTCTTTGCAAGCATTGGTGAATTGAATTTGAATCAAAAGTAGTCATGAATGAGGTGGTGAAGCAGGATATTCAAGGACTTGTAACTTGGGTGCTTGGTGAAGGATTTATGCCGTCATGGGTTTTTATCAAGGTACTAATTTTCTTTGATTCCAACAAATACCTTTGTAAAAGGAAATATGATAATTTTTTTTTAATTTCTGGCTGTTTAGAACTTGTATTCCAAACTGCTTCCCTGGTTGTGGGAACCTTGTGAATTGTATCATATTAATACTGGGATAGCAAGGTAAACAGCCACTGTGAAGTGACAAACCTAGCACTCGCTGTTCAGATGGACACAGACAAAATGAACCACTGATCAGCACATGGGGGCACCGGGCCACCTCAGCAGTGGCAAGTTTCTGTTGGTTTGGCAGTCTTGCCTTGGTGTAAAGGGATGTGGGAAGTAAAATGCAACAATGAAAGAAACATTTGTATATATGAGATAGACAATGGCAAAGGCAGGGTTTTAAATAGTGTGCTATAGTGACACTATAACATAGCAATTGAGCAGTTTAGTTTAGTTTAGTGGTAAATAGCAGCTGTTGCCGATGGGGTAGCAGCACTATGTGATTCCAAAGAAAGCCCTGTGAACAACATTGGGCTTCTCGGGAGGGCTATTTTTGATTTCAATTTCAAAGAATGAAATCTCCATCTGTAATCGTAGTGAGAATGATAAAGAAAACATGATTTAGAAGATGTAGGATGTCGTGAATTTTATGTAGCTTTTCCAGAATTTGAGAATATATATATCTAAATATATACATACTCACATAAACTATGTTAAAATTTTCAGAATACTACTGGTCACCATATGAGACTTAAAACACTGGGCAAAGGAGAGAGAAAGAAAACAGACGAATGAAAACAAAAAAAAAAGTGATTTTTCTTTATGAGTTTTAAATTTCATTTATGGGAGATTTTCATTGAAAAATTTCAATTATGAATGTGATAACAAAATAAATAAAAATTTATTGTATTTCTGTACTTATTAATGATTTATCTTAATTTACTCATTCAGTATAATATGCTTGGCAATATAGGACATTCCTTTTATTGGGGGAATGTTGGCAAATGTTAATGTGGTACATTACTGTTATTCCGAAGAGAAAGAGAATACCCGGAGGTTGCACAGCATCCAATTATTGCTTCTATAAATGCATTACTTGAAGATGCACTTGATTTTAGAAATTGAAAATAGGGATTATACAAATTTGGTTGGGGTCAAAGTATTTGCTTGAAAGGCTTAGTTTTTGATTCCTGTTGCCAAACTATATCCTTTGGTATATATGACGTGTAAATGCTACTTATAATCACCTAGTAAATCTGGTGCATGACCCAATCATATATGGGGGGTATTTCCTCTCCCTTCCGACTAGATGATATTAGTAATGATGGATATAGACAGTGAACATTTGTAACAACGGACTTTTTCTGTTTCACTGGCAGTGATCTGAATTTTCTTTGTTATTTGGCTATATTTTGCGGTAAAATTCATTTGTTTCTCTATGTTGAGCGAGTTATAGTCTATGCAGTTTAGTGGTTCTGCTTAAAATTGATTTTTGGGGCCTGTAACAGACTTTGAATGTTTAACACAACTAGTTTTATGTTAGTTTAACAAAAAGATTATTTTTATCAATCTTTATGCTTGCATGTCATTGAATTTGGAAAAGGTTGTTAGACTACCTTAAAGAGCTTTAAGCTAAGAATAAATATATGTTGGCTGATCCTATACATAAAAGAATTAGTTGTCCACTCTTGTCGATTTAAAAATAGCTATACTTTTGAATTCTGGACCTTTTTTTTGTACCACATATAGCATATTACATTTTATTTCAACACGATCACTAATCTAGCAGTCTCATTATTTGCAGAATAAACCCCTTATTCCCAAAGTGGTTATGCTCTATATGCCAGGCCTAGATGCAGCCTTGTTCTTGTCGCTGTCTAAAATGCTTCATAATTTAAAGAAAATCTGTGGTAAACCAAGGCCTGTCCTGGCTCTTAGGTATGTAGACAATGTTGTAGTTACTTGTTTCCTTCAAAATGTTCCTCTGCACTTAAACTTTTCTATTTTCTCTCCTTGGCTAGCTGTGTGTCAGATAGTATGCAGACGATAGATGCACTCCTAACATGCAAGATGAAAAGAAAAAGGGATGAGAATAGACCTGCTCTGACAACACATCAAGGTTTTCATTATTCAAACCAATATATGCAAATGTCTTCTTTGAGGGAAATAGGTGTTGAATTTGAGGCTTTTTAGATAAGTTATTGATACAAAAGTTCCTGGAGTGGCAAATTCCTCAAATGTTATCTTGCTGGAACCTGAAGTCCTCAAATTGTTTATACTCAGCTCCTGTATTTTGCCTGCTAATTAATTCTTAAAATGTTTCGTAACACAGCAAAAGGAAATAGCTTTAATCTGGAATCCTTTCTGCTTAATTATTGTGTACAAGTGATGCATATTGACTGATGAGTTGCAAAAGTAAGCTATCAAATCCAAAGGATGGCTTGTCTTTTGGATTGTATATCTGTAATATTTGAGGGGTGGGGGACCAATAAACTTGTTCAATGATGGTTTATGATATTTTCTTATAAATACTTTATAACATTTATGAATCTTCACATGATTTTTAGTTATCAAGAATGGAATCACTGCTAAATTAGCAAGGAAAAGTAGGCTCCTTGGCATTAGGAATTTTTCCGGCTTCTGATATATGTTGACACTGCTGATAATATACATACATATATATACATATATATATACATACATGCACATACATGCATATATATATATATATATATGTGTGTGTGTGTGTTTGTGTGTGTATGTGTACTCAGACCACCTATATATGTTTTAACTTGTCATGGTTCACTCTCAATTGTGACGTAAGTCTGTGAGATTTCATTTGTCTTAATTTTGAATTCATTTTAAGATTATTATTCTATAAATTAAACGACAAGGGTTTTGAACGACAATTCAAATTAAACCCTATAGTGTGTTGTTTTTCCACTTGGAGCAACTTTCTTTGAACTGTTCTTTATGGCACAAACATTAATGCATTGCTATAGCTATAAATTAAATTGATTTATGAAATGTGAAATCTTGATGCAGAAGAAGGTTCTCATGATACAGACAGTCTAACATTTACAGAGCTTACGAAAGACATACCTTTCCCTGTTACATACTACACACTAACTGAGAAAGAGCTGGAAGAGAATGGATATTCTCTTAATCAGCCAGGTGAATTTTACTCTGATACTGATTATATATGTGAATCTTTATGAAGTTGTTCTTACTGGGCAAGTTTTTTATCTGCCCGATTGATTACAGGTTTTCTTTCTACTTTGCCTGCACCTCCAGGATCTCCTTTTCATGAGATGTTGGCACTTGATTGTGAGATGGTATGCTAATCAATACCAGTTTAATTTAAAGCTAACCTGTTTTATCACTGAGAAATGAAGTTCTGGATGATGATGATAAACTCGTCCAAATATTTCCAATTCCTAGAACTAATTCATTTAACATGTGGTACTTGAACTGCACGTTATTCCAGCATAGCTTAAAATTATTCTGACAGTCGTTTTATTGGCATGCATGGCCAAAAACTTCATTCTATATTGAGACAAATGAAAATAGTTATGTCCTTTCTTATGTATATCCTTGTCATATGCAATTTTGATCAATCTATTTTTTACCATTTGCTTAGTGCATAACAAATGAAGGTTTTGAGCTGACAAGAATTACTCTAGTGGACATCAAAGGACAGGTATTCACTATTTTTTTTTTCGAACTACTTGTTTGTGAAGAAAATGCATCTATTACCGATTTTAAGAGGAATGGTCATTATTTTTAAAATTTCAATAAATATTCATCAATATTCTCATTTTCATATCTTGTGTTTGTTTCTGTCAGAATAATTGTTTCTATATTATTCATAGAGGAGCTGCAATTGCCCTTGAATAGAATACAAAGTCTTAATAACTGAAAATCCTAATTTATGATGGATATAATCTATCCCTACAATTCAGGATCAATGATCCTGAGCAATAAATATAAAGTATTATGTCAGTCTATTAATCCTCTTAATTATGGGATGTAATTAAATCTCGCAATTGTGTAATTAAAACCAAACGAGGAAATATTAACTACAACATAATTCATGGGTTTCTGATTGTTACTATGTATCTATTACCATTGTGTTGAATATAGTGAAAACTCTCTTGTGTTGAATATACACAAAGGGTCCTCTATTTATAATAGAAGAAATATGGGCTAAGCCCAAAATACAAATAAGAAATATAAACAAACTAACTAAAGATAAGAGATAAATATAAACTAAATATAATATCTTTAACACTCCCCCTCAAGCTGGAGCATACAAATTGTATGAACCAAGCTTGGAATAAATAAACTCAATTTGAAATATATGATCTGTCTTCAAGAGTGTGCGGCAAACAGATGCGCAATCACATGTCGACGAACAACTAATAGCAATTTATGAAAGTAGTGGACAATTGCGAAACTTCAAATAGCACCATGAAATTTGAAGTAGGATGACTTTGACAAAGGAGGACAATGACAACCTCCAGGGACTGGATTGCCATCAAGTAAGGATAGGGCTTGCATCAAAACTACAGGGACTGCCATCACTGACTGATGGGGCCTGTAGTGGCTAAAAGCGACAAAACTACATGGACTACCATCACTGACTGATGGGGCCTGTAGTGGCTAGAAGCGACAAAACTACAGGGACTGCCATCACTGACTGATGGGGCCTGTAGTGGCTAGAAGCGACAAAACTACAGGGACTGCCATCACTGACCGATGGGGCCTGTAGTGGCTAGAAGCGACAAAACTGCAAGGACTGCCATCATTGACTAGTGGAGTCTGAAAGCCTGAAACCTGAAAACTGAAACCTGGCTGGAAACATACTCCCCCTCACGACGAACGGCGGAAATGACGGCGCGCCGATTACAGATCGTGAAAGTGGAAGATCATAATGAGCTCTTATTCATCAAAGCATCCAAAAATTAAATATGACAAATTTGACAAAGGGATGGTGAAATTGTTTTAACCTATAACTTTGGTGTTGAAATTCCTTAGTGTTAACCACCGACCGTCCTTGGAGACCTTTCAGAATAGAGAAGATAGCGGAAGCAATAGAGGTAGGACTAGGTGTTGGTGCATCGGTGGCACAAGTGGCGGAGACGATGGCTGCGAAAGTGGTCGGCGACGGTGGCCAGAGACGGTGGCGGCTGCGGGCAGTGGCGGACAGCAACACCGGACAAATTAAAGTATAAATGCACAGGTTGAAAAAGAGACTTTTTAGGGGGGCCGTCGGTGGCGGGCGACACCGGCGGGCGACAATAAAGACAAAGTAGAAAAGGATCAGAAAACCTGCTCTGATACCAAGTTGAATATAGTGAAAACTCCTTTGTGTTAAATATACACAGATGGTCCTCTATTTATAATAGAAGAAATATGGGCTAAGCCCAAAATACAAATAAGAAATATAAACAAACTAACTAAAGATAAGAGATAAATATAAACTAAATATGATATCTCTAACAAAAACCAAACGAGGAAATATTAACTACAGCATAATTCATGGGTTTCTGACTGTTTCTATGTATCTATTACCATTGAGATGTATACAAATTACCATGTCCTTCCTTTCATGAAGCGTGTTGTTCTTGGAAGTAGTTATAAATCTCATTCTTGGGTGCAGTGATTGCCCCAAGACTGCTATAGTGGGATAGTACATGGCATGATGACCACTATTTTAAAGGACTACAAAACTCTTTAAGCTATGCTGCTTGTAATTGCATTTTTAACAATTCTATGTTCTTTTGGCCATTAGAGAAGAGCCTAGCTTTTTAATTGTTAATGAAGCTACCTATATATATGTCTGTAAAAGACTAAATCCTATTGGTTAAAGATTCTGTTTTGCTTGTCTTTTATTCTGTTTCATTTACAATCTTAAGAAATTGAAGTAACCCAGTTATATATTGAGACTCAGTCAGTTCTTTAAAATTTGGAACATTTAGTTGCATAGTGATGGCTTAATTTCTAAGATATATCTTTTCAGGTTTTGATAGATAGATTGGTTAAACCGTCAAATGCTATCATTGACTACAACACAAGGTAAGTTGTTTGAATATCAGTCAATTTGCCTGAATAAGCTCACTATTTAATATTGGAAATTAAAAATGCTATTGCTTAATAAATTCATGAGTTGATCTAATCAACAGCCATATTAGAATTTGAGTCCGTGTTTCAATTTGAGGATATCTCTCAATATATTTTTCCACATGCCACATGGTTTCACCATTGTTTAGCAGTTTGTTATATAGTAAAAAAAAAGATTCTTGAATTATTAATTTTTTCAAAATGTTCATTTTCCATCAAGACATTTCCTCTCAATTCCCAGCTTTTGTTGCATTTAAATTTATCTTTCTAAATTGAAATTTTTCTTTTCATCTTAAATCTCAAATACGTATGATCTCAAAAGATTTTTTTTTTCATATTTTTACAATTTGCTTGACCCGCAGGTACTTTTTTGACATGAATTATATATATTTCTTATTAGTTAAAATGATTTTTTTTTTTCACATTTGTAAGTTCTACAAACATTAGAAATTACCCATACAGCCATGCATTAGTTCAAAGTTCTAATGCTCTCACCTATGAAAACTATGGGTAATCCAGGTAGCGGGTGGATTATCTATATGTGTAACATTTCTCTTTTTTCTTTTTTCTCTTCTGATAGGAGTAATTGTGTGCTGAGATTCTCACGGTCTTTCCTTTGTAAAATCTTCTCACAAGGGGACTGTTTAGTTTATAGGAGAGGAGAAAAGGTAGGCATTTTATTGTTTAGTTAACAGTGATAGGGAAGGGTTTTTAAAAGTTAGTTTACCTTTGTACCCTTAACATTTAAATTTCGAAACATTATTAGTGGTATTTTAGTCATTATACTTTAAATGCTTTAAATCTCCCCCAAATCCCCTAGTATAGAAGGGGAGAAAATATTAAATGAAGAAGGATTGTGTTCCCTTCCCTCCTATAAAATTGAACCGAACAGTAAAAGTTTATAAAAATCCCTCCCTCCTCTTCCTTTCAGTTCCCTCCAATCTAACATTGTGTTATTGCAAAGTTGGCTTGGGGGTATGGTTTCCATCTTATATGGGATTGGCTTTTATGAAAATGAATAGATTAAATGAATGTTGTTGGTATCCTAATGATCCTGGGAAAATACTGAGGAACATATCAGAATATTTTCAACTTTCTAGTGCTTGAAACCCTTGAATAGATTTAGAGTATTATATGTTGTCGATTGGTCTTGGTGGGCTACTCTTATCTTCTGCAATTAAAATAAAGCTGTACAAAACCAGAAAATAAGTTTAAATCTAAAAAATCAAAGTTGAAATTGTTCTGTAGGATCTATTTTTCTTCATTGGATTTGAAACAAAATTGTCCGCATCAACTAAAAATTATGTTGTGCAGATTTAGTGGAATAACGCCTGAGATGTTAGATGGGGTGACAACAAGTCTGAGAGACATTCAGGTTCTATTACTTTAGTTGTCTTGGTTTTGGTCTTTTGTCTTATTTCAGCTAATAGGGTCAAACTTCTGGTGCTGTGCTGAACCATTTAAGTTGGAACTATTTGTTTTGCTGATTTAGTTTGATTTGCTTCACATTTTTCAGGAACTGTTCCTAAAGTTTGTTTACGAGGAGACTATCCTTGTTGGGCATTCTCTGGAAAATGATTTATTAGCATTGAAAATATCCCATGATGTGATCATAGACACGGCAGTGTTGTACAGACACCCCCGAGGAACATCTCATAAAAAAGCTCTACGGTTTCTTGCTAAGAAATTTTTAGCAAGGGAGATACAACAATCAGCGAATGGACATGACAGCATCGAAGATGCTAGAGCTACCCTGGAATTGGCACTGTTGAAGATCAGAAATGGCAAGTAATTCTTCATGCATTATTGCTGCTGCTGCAATCTCTATGTTGGAAGTTTTGAATGCATTTGTAGTTTAAATACATTTCCAGTTTCTGTATATAATCTGTAAAAGCAGATGATTTGCTTCACGTGTAGAGCTGTTACCCTTTTACGTGAGTGTGTAGGGTGCAGCCATCATACCAGAAAGGTCATAATAATATGTATATAGTAATTTGGCAAGAACAAATGTGGAGGGGATGGGAAACAGAGAAGACTATACTTCAGTGTAAAATAATGAAATTTTCTTTCAGCAAGCTTTTGGTTTGCCATATTGTTGTTAACGTTACTACTGTCACCCTCTTGAAACAGGGCCTGACTTTGGTTCCCCTCCATCCTTTACGAGGAAAAAGTTCCTTTCTATTCTGAGTGAGTCTGGCAAAACTTCGTCATTGATTGATGATATATCCATAGTAAAACGGTATGCCTCTGAGTCCTCTAATGCAATTCCAGTGATCTCTGATGATGAAGCACTTGCAAAGACCAAGAAGGAGGTACTTGTCATAAGCTGGTTATATTTCCTTGTTTTTTCCCTTCCGTTTAATATTTATGACTACTTTATGGTCTTGTTTCATGCCTTTTATTTTTGTTTTAGGTGAAGAATGACAAGGTACATTTTATCTGGACACAGTTTTCGGAACTACACTCATACCTAAAGAAGCAAGCTGAAGATTCTGATAGTTTGAATGAAAGACTTGCCGAGATGATGGCATTGCAAACGTGCCAGAACAATTCTGCTAAACAGAAAGGTTTCAAGTTGAAAGCACCTGCTGAACTGAAGGAAATTATGGCTCGCATGGATGCTAGAATTTATAATCTCTACTTGTCATTACCCACAAATGCTATGATGATAATTTTTACTGGTCACGGAGACACTGCTATTGTCCGCAGGTAGACATGCTTACCTTTTTCTATTCCAAGTATTTTATCTTTTGTATTTGTTTTAATTGGTATGCACTGTCCACCTAACAATAATGTTGGAATAAATTAATATATTCCAACATTATTTCGTACGACTCCTCAATCCTCGTACATAATTTCCATAAAAGTTTCCATTTGTGCAAATCTTGACCCGCCACACCCCCTTTTGAAGGTTGAGGAGAATGCTTGCAGAGCAGAATGAAAGTAATTTATGTCGCGAGAAGATTGTAGAAATTTTGGCAGAATTTCAGGCCCAAGCAGAAGTAGCATTGTGTTTTGTAGGCGTCAAGCATTGAGTATTGAGTGTAATGAAAATGAACTGAAATCAATTTTTGATTGTGAACCTTGTAAATATAGTGGCAGAGGCCTTAGAGTAGTCATACGTGTATAATATGAAAATGCCCCAAATGTATTGAATTAAATAGTTCTACATCCGTTAAAATTACTTAGTCGTGTATTCTTGTCCTCATATACATTGTTAGATACAGTATTTCTTAGTTTTGAAGTTCAGGACACGTTTAAATGAACAGTTCAGTTAATTACTAGATTTACAAAACTTTTCTGTAAAGAATGTTATAGGATTGAACTTTTGAACTTGTTAGAGTGTTCACATTTCGATATTTTATTTAAAGGTTTAATACCTATTTTGGTTTATCGAATTATAACGTTTGATCAAAGTTGTCCTACCTTTTAAAAAAAGTTAAAAATTGTCCTGTAAAAACGGTTCAAGTTGGTTTTTTTGCTTATCGTGTTAAAATCACTAATGTCGTAATGATGTACAATTGTGACCTGTCTAATTTTTTATTACGTGATCATTGTGACCTAATTGATGTAGCAATGTTAATGTAAAAGGAAAGGAGGGCACCCAAGAACCAAGGAGCAATGTCAACACCAACCACCGTGCCGTTGCGGTGCAATTGAAGACGTTGTTGGCGTCGTGTTTGACATCACCGTCGATGACGTTCCCATCTCGATCTTCTTTGCGCAGGATTTTCTCCAAATCCTCAAGCTTCTTTTTCAGAGTTTTCTTCATATTCACCAAGTCTTTCCAATTCCTCCTTTTTTATGTTGCTGCAAGCATCTTAAAAATTAACCTTTAACTAATACTTCATTGATGAGGTTGTTGTAATAGTTGGCTCCTTCCTTGTTTACACCTCTGCCAACCTTTCTTTCTAAAATTAGCCAAAGAATCTAAGATTTGAATAGATAGCCATCAATTTATACAATAATATACTTATTATTGCAATGACTAAGAAGTGTTAATGTACATAATTATAAGGAAGTGAAGTTTTTATATAGTTCCTCATTTCTTACTTGGAAGTGTTATGGACCAAGAGATTGAGAATATGTAAGCATCCATGTTCATTTCCTTAGTTATTTCAATATCTTCCTGTATTATTATATATGAAAACAATTTCAATTATGCTTTATTTTTATTTCTTCTAGACATTAATGTATTCAAGGGTCCTTATTATCATTACCTCATAATGATGGTATTGATCAATGCTAACATCTCCATTACTTCTGTCCAGTATTTTATCAGTCATGTTTCAGAAAAAGATATGCTACAATTTGTAACTATAGACATGTCTTTAGCACACCAAGAACATAATAATAGTTTTAGAAGAAATAAATTTCCTACAAAATTTTATCCATAATTTACAATATCTCACTAAATATTATAAACAAAATATGTCAAAAAATATAAAAAGTTATCACAATTTTGGAGTACTTGATAAGCAGATAATGTTTCCCAAATGTAAAACATTTTGGAAAATTGCTTCTGTTAAGAGATGTACTCCTAAAATCATCACTGAAAAAGGTTGAAATTGAAACTTTAGTATGAGATGGTGCTGACAGGAATATGAATATCTGCCAAAACCAAAACAAAGATGATTTAGTAATTCGGTAAATTACTGACAGAAGGATGGAAGAATAATGCCTAAGATGACTTAGACATGTGAGATGAAGATAGTGGACGACCATGTTAGAAGAGTGATCAGATGGATGATAGCCTAATAATTAGAGTTACAAAACCACCATGTAAAACCCAAAGTGAAACCAACAAAATGTATTTAGATCTAAATGATCTCTTTGAAAAATAGGCTTTTTATAGACATGATGGATTAATTTGATCCACATAACCAACCAACCACAATAACAGAGAAAAAGCTTCTTTGTTGTTGTAATTACTATGTATAAGAAGTCTTTCAAAAACCTAGCATAAGTCGAAATTTAATAACATGAATATTTTTTCATCAATTTTTATACTTTTAATTAAATATTTGTCATAAATTTTCTTATGTTATAATTACTTATTTAATTTTAAATAAAAAATTAAAAAACTTATTAAATATTTGTCATAAATTTTCTTATGTTATAATTACTTATTTAATTTTAAATAAAAAATTAAAAAACTTAGTTAAATTTTAATTCTTTCTTGAATTTAAATACTTTTAATTAAATTTTTATTAAATTTTTTTTATTAAGTATTTAAAATGTCTATATTTTGTTTAACGGAGTCGTTATCATTTATTGAGATGGAGTAATTAATTAATTTTACAGTCTTAAATATAATACTTTGAACAAGTAATTTTAATTAATGATAAAATTTCAATTAAAAATATGAAAAATTTAAAAGTCCAATTAAACAACAAACTTTAGTAAAAACTTTAAACTGGATTAAATTATTTTTTTTATATTTTCTATGCATGTATATAAACGTTCACAATACAAAACAATCATTTTATTATAAAGTAATCATAATCTGAATTAACAATGAAATCACACATCAAAAACACAATTGAAACATATAAAAAATTTGATTACTCGATCAAATCAGAATTTTTAATAGAAACTTATTATCAAACTTAAAATCATTGCTTAAATTATCAAACATTAAACATCAAATATTTAATAATAACAGTAAAAATTGCGTTTATGTTTGAAGTTAAATTATTAAATATTAATTTTAATTAATACAATTAATGTTATTGATTTATTTCATAATTTACTGCAATAGTATTTTAATTATTAATTACTAATTAACTATACACATTAATATTATTACTGTTATTATTATTTATGAATTTATTAGAAACCAAAAGTTTTATTCAAATTAATTATTTATGAACTGGTATAATCTATTTGAATATGATATGCAGTCGTACATTTTTTATTGTTATGCATATATAAAGTATAATATATTTTTAATTGTTATGCATATATAAATTATAGTATAAATTGTCCTAAGAAAATTTGCATTTTATTTGTAGGAGAGATCTGTTTTAAGGAAAGGTCAAATCAATTAAACCATAGAGAGAATATATAACACCTTTAAACAAAACTTCGTTTGCGAATTTGGAAACTGTAACAAAAATACTAAAAAGAAATCAAGAACCATCTATTTAGAATTTCTGCACGCTTTTAATGTTGAGAGGAATAGATTGAGAAAAAAAGATAGCACAAAGAGTATAGGAGAAGGAAAAAAAATGGAATCAGTCAACACAGAGTTAACTCTATTTCTGTTAATTTAACGAAAGAGACTTGATTAGTACAAATATAATACATGAGAATGCAATACATGCATTCTTAATGTAGGGACCAAGTAATCAATTAAACCTAACCAAAATATTTTGTTAGGAAAGATTCTAGCTTCAATGATTAATGTATTTCTTCTTTCTTCCTTTAGTGGAGATTTGCATTTTTTTTCATTTGGTCGCCCATAGTATCTTCAAGATTTAGATATTGTTTCCATTCGGTTTCAGGTCTGCCAATCTTCTTTTCTCTTTTGGTTATGATTGTTTCAATGCGGAATCCATAAAAAATGTCTGTTTTGTGCAAAATTAATTTATTTTATTTTTTATTGTTCAGAGAAGGAATATATATATATATATATATATATATATATATATATATATATATATATATATGACGCATGGGAGCAGTGTCTCGGACTGGAACACACTGACAATACTCCTAAAAGATTGAATGCAACGAATAAGGTATAGTATTATCATGAAATTAGTTGTTCATTTTTCTTCGAGGAGTGGAGCTAGTGATTTTGTACTCCTTATCGTAAAATGAAATTACGTGGTCAACGATGGGTAAATGAAAATTGGAAATTTGTTACAACTCTAGAAGAACGAGATGGGAGTGTCACCGACAGACACGTCAAACACAGCGCCGCCGACGTCTTCGGTTACACCGCAGCGGCGCGGTGGTTGGTGTTGGCGTTGCTCCTTGGTTCCTGGATGCCCTCCTTTCCTTTTACATTAACATTGCCACATCGATTGTGTTACAGTTGCCATGTAATAAAAAATTAGGCAGGTCACAGTTGCCACATCATTACGTCGTTAGCGTTTTTAACGCCGTAAGCAAAAAGGACCAACTTGAACCATTTTTACAAAATATGGGATAATTTTGAACTTTTTTTAAAAGGTATTTAAACAAACGTTATGATTTGAGAGACCAAAATAGGTATTAATGTAAACAACTGCGAACAAACGTCACAACCACAACTATGTAGGTGAGGTAATGTAAACAATAGTTGTCATAATAATAGTTTTCATCACATTATAAGTTTAAATATATTTTTCAATAAAAAAACATAAAATCAAAACATATCATACATGCACACAGAAAAATATGTTGTCTCACAAAAATTAAAGAAAGCATATTTTCATATCAATAGTACAACCACTAGTGATCTCTGCTCAAAAAACTTAGTTGTAGTTCTCACATGTACCTTACCAACAATTGCTCCACTGCCTTTGCTCCGTAAGAGTCTTATGGGCGAAGCTCACAGGTGCCACTTGATAAGTCTCTACTTATCTTAATATTTCATATAATTTTGACACTTATCTGGTATGAATTTGACATAAATCTTAGTGAAACAACCCCTTTTTCTTTAGATCACACAATAAGGAGTAAAGAAATTAGAAAATATGGAATTGGATGAGTTTATGATGTTTTTGCACATAAATTGAAGGAAATTAAGAGTATGACATTGAATATTCAAATATGAGCCATGCGGATGAGTATTGATAACGTTGAGCCACAATGAAGAAACCTTCACAGTAAGAAATATCAAGCACCATAATTGGTGGCTGAGCTTCAAGAGAAAACCCTCATGGGAAGGAAAGTTTCATTGCTGACCACCAAGCCAGAAACTCAAGCATGGAGGAAACCCACTTAGGAGGAAACATCATGGTTGACCAACATCTTGGGAGCTAAAGCAACACATTTTATTTCTATAAAAACATAATGTTGCTCTGTTATTTGTATGATGATTTTGTAGTTCAATTCTAGAGTTCTTAGGCACGTATTGTAATACATTTAGAGAGAGAACCATGGAAAAAGGATAACAACTCCTTGTGCTAGATTTAGGATTCATTATTATGAGCATCTAAACTCTTCCTTATTGGGATTGTATGTAACTTCTCTAACTCTATATTGTATTTGATTCAATATATGTTATGTTCTTGCTTTAAGTGTTGGTTATTTGATTTATGTTTATTTCTTTGATGACTTGATAACTCATCTTACTTCATCAACTTAAATTGAGTGGAAATTAGTTTAAGTTTAGATCCAATCAAATCTTCTAATACTTGTTAGATGTTAGGAATAGATCCAAGCCTTTAGTTGAATATAAAGACTTGTTCATTAATGGAAGGAGTCATTCAATCAAGGATGACAAATCAAACTGAGTCCGATATCCTTAGGTTCTAAAAAATAACACAATGTTTAAAAAGTCAATTTAATACTTCAAGTAAGTCAATAAGTCAATTCATTAGAAGTTTGTAAAACTAGTTCAATACATGAAAAGAAAAACATCACAATTTGTCCAAATTAACAAGTTATGATAATAAAAATGAACACCAACATAAGTATAATATAAAGTTTAGCTAAAGTTCACAAATATTATATATTCTACATGAAATCTTCCCAAAATTTGTATAAAGCATAAACAAATATGTAATCAATTATTAGTAAGATCAAATTTATGAATGAAATGTGCATACTTTATAGAGAAATTAATTTGTACTTATAGAAGAAGTCATCTTAAATTTTAAATTTTTTTCAATCTGGAGTAGTCCCAAGGGTTATAATGTTTAATGTCAAACCATACAACTCTAACAATTTAAACATTTAGAAAAAAAAATATTTTCATTGTAAAAAAATGGAAAAGAGAAGACAACTCTAATAACCATTTAAATGTTTATTCAAGTTAGTGATTCCATACCTTTCATTATTTTCCTTATATGACTTGTCATAAAACTCTCAAATTTCATTGACATCTACTATATTGTAATGAACTAAAACTTTTAAGGAACTTTTGTAGGTTTCCTCGAGTTCTTAACATGGTTCAAATGACTTTGATTGTATAAGAAGTTTTGACATTGTTGGTGATTGAACATCAAATGGTGCATATTGGGTAGAATCGTTAGAGGTGTTACTGATGACATAAGACTTGTGACATTGGAATAAATGCAAATTATTTACATTTGCATGGACATTGGAATAATTGCAAATTATTAAAACATTTGAGTAATAATCAATACTTTTTGTTTTCATATATGAATAATCAATAATAATGAACAAAAGAACAATTATAAGTTAACATTATTACAACCAACCCACTACATCCACCTAATCAAGTGCAAACAACATAGTAGAATCACACAACATACATTGTTGATGTGTTTTCTACTTACTGGGAAGAGCTTAGGCAATGACAAGGAGATAGAGGGTGACGATAAAGGAAGACAATGTTTTCATTTAAAAGAATGAAAAATTGAAGTGCCAAAACATTTCACTAAAAATATATGTCGAAGACAAGATTATGAGTCGAATAATAGAGGTAAATGATAGAGACAAACGGTTGAGGTGAAAGTCGTAGGCAAATAATTGGGGAAAGTAGTGCAGGAGAACAATAAAGGAAAGAATGATAAGGTTGATGCAAAAAAGAAAACACGGTAGAACAATTTCCATGTTTGTTTGTTTAATGTTAAGGTTGAGGTGTGGTGAAAGAAAATGATGCAGATGATGAATGGTAGAGACAAATGACAGAGGTGAGAATGCTAAGATTTATTAGAAGAAGAATAAGCATTGTTTGGAGAGTGTTTAAATTTTTTGTGTGATGATAGAATTAAGATGTAGTAGAGGTGAATGATGAAGACAAAAATGAAGGAAGATGTGGTCATCACGAGAGATTTAGGTTTGCCTAGAGTTATGCTAGTTGCAAATAAGTGTGAGACAAGTATAAAAGTAAGTTTTGAGTCATCCATACTAAACTCATCACTTAACCGATATAAAAGTATGTTAGTTTGGGTTAGGTCAAGTTTTACCTAATCATAAATGAAACCTAACTAAATCTAATTGAGTTGGATTTGGTCATTAAGGTAATCTAACCTAATTAATACTCTTAGCCTTTGTTCACTTGCGGGAGAGGAATTGGGGGAGAGGGAGTGGATGGATTTGAGGATGAATTAATTGTTGTTTATTTGAGTGCATTTGGAGGTAAAGAAGAGTGGACTTGGAAGTAAAGTTTATGAGAATTAGTGTAGGATTTGTTTGATGTGACAGATAAAAAAAATTTGTTTAATTAATAGATATTAAAGAATATCAAAATACCCCTAGTTATTAATGTAATATAAAATAATATTTGTTAATGTTATATTTAATAAGTGAAGGTGATTATTGTGCTACGTGAAGCATGATGCATGATGCGGTGTGTTTCTAAAATGGACACGTAAGCACGCACGTTGCACGCGATCATCTTTAGTGCTCCCTCCCTTCCTTCAAACATAACACAACAACAAGGCTCTTTCTTCCCCAGCACTATCATCATCGCTACCTCTTTTCTCGCTCATTTTTCACCGACAAACTCATCCTTTTCCTTTTCTCGGAATATTATTTTCTCCTTTTTTTTTTGTTAAGGAAACCAAAAAAGGCTCAATTTTTGCCATTCCTTTCCTCTACCCTTTCGACCGCACGCACGCACGCGCTCTGCATTCTCTCGCACCTAAATTCATCCAATGTCTCCTTCTAATCCAAACTTTTGAAACTCAATTTGGGATCTCCTTGGCGGATCTCAATTACTGAAATCCAAATGCACGATTACAGCCGCTTGGGCGGAGCAGTGCATTCGCTGTCGTCGTCGTCGCGATTCCATCACGACGGGAGCAAGAACGGAGGAGATGCCGCCGGAGGCTATGACTGCAAGTGGCTGCATTTCAAGAGGAAGACGTTGTATACGGACAACACTATGGCGGCAGTTCCCACCACCACAAGACTGTAGTACAACATGGGCATGTTGTTGTTGTTGTTGGAAGAGGAAGAGGGCAGAAGAAGGGATGAAACTGTGAAAGGGCTTAGAACATACAGTAGAACCGAATAAGACGAGGTAGAACCGAATACATCGTTGTATGCAATTTCTTGTAAGCATTGGAACCAGATACGCGATATCTGGAACCGAATACACCAAATATTCCTTGTTGGAGCGGAACCGAATACTCCTCCTGCGTAACCGAATACATCTTCCTTCGTTGGCCTTCATTCTTCCTCTTCAACCACAGATATGCTCCGTCTTCACCCATCAAACTCGTTACCTTCAACAAAGAGCACCCCCTTCTTCGTCTTAAATGAACATGGTCAACTACATACCTGGCTCTATATGCTAAACTAACATGTTTTGTAATGCCATCACATATACAATTCTTTTATTGAATAGATGGATTCAAAACTCGTGTTACAAGTTTAGGCTATTTCAAAAGGGTCACAAGAGGTGTACTAACATGTTAAACCAAGCAAATATAAAAGGGGAATTACAAAAGATTAAAGCTTGGTGATAAAAAGTTCATTCATTTTACAGTCTTTAATGCTTCTACTCCCTCCCATTTTGTGCTTCTAAATTCCTATATATGCATCCTACATTTTATATATATTATTACCTTATTACTATGATAACAACAACTCTCCACATGTGACAAAGTGAGTCATTTCCTTTAAGAGATTATGTATAAAAATTGAATATGTACTTAAACTACAATGCATTTAAAACTTTTGAAGTAAACACTGCAACATCAATAATTCTAATTGTAGGATAGTTTTAGCATCTTCAATGTTGTCATGCCCATTCTCACATTGTTATATGATTCTTACCAAGAAAAAATTACCTTTTAAACTTTAAAAAAGAAAACTTAATAATATTGAAATCCCAAAAATCCTTTTTTCCATACACATACATTCTTGCACGCAAAACTTTAAACTACGATAAAATTAAGTTTGTATACTGCACTTTTAAATAGTGGTATAATTTAAATTTATAAAAAATACTATTTTATGATTAATTTTAACTTACATTAATAATTTTTTATTTATGTTAAAGCATATTTTTATGTACAATTTTATAAATCAATTAAAACATATAAGGTATAACTTTTAAACTTAAAAATACAAAAACCTTATGCAGTTTTAAATACCAGTATAATTTAGATTTATAAAAGGTACTATTTCATCTTTAATTTCAACTTACGTTAATAAATTATTTTTTTATGGTATATTTTAATGTACAGTTTTATATATCAATTAAAACATAATAACATGCTGTCATATAAAATTTGTTTAAAAAACAACATAAATCTACAAATAAGTACTACTTTTGCTTTTTTATTTGGACAACTCTTGCATACAATTTCTAATTAATATTTTTCAACTTTTATTTAAACAAATTATTCTTTACTAACTTTTTCAACCATTGAATGAAAGTAAATTCAGTACTATTCCAACCTTCCATGGATATTCAGAGCAAAAAAAACGAAATATTTCCAAAAAATAGTTATTAAAGTAAAAATTAATATTAAAATATAACTTATTTAAATAAGGCTTAATACTCTTGATGGTTCCTGTTTTTGTCAAGTGCTTCACTTTGGTCCCTATGTTTTCACAGTGTTGAGATGACATTTAACTACTGTCACGTCACCAAAAATAGAGTTTTGTGGCAGCCCCACCCAAAATTAGGGTTCTGCATTTGGGGGAAACCTTCCAGCACCTGCGCTGCGAGAAGAAGGAAAACGTTGCTCGCTTTGCTTCAATGGAGGATGATTTCGCGAATTGTACAGCTCATGGTAGCATGAAGAGACGAACCTAGTTATGTAAGAAAGCACTCATGGTGGCCAGTGGAGGCAAGCAGCGGCACGATTCTAGGTTTCTTTGATTTAGGATTTTTCTGGATTTCGTTGTGGTTCTCTGTAGGTTGGAGAAGATGATGGCCCTGGAGCTTTGCACAACGACGACAAGGATTGTTGCGCTGACGATGAAGCTCTCGATTTGGATGATTCGTGACTGATGCGCGAGAATGAAGATTCGAATGGAGTTCGAGATTAGGGTTTCGTGATTTGGGGGAAATTGTGACTTTGATGGTGGTGGCCATGGAGGTTGCGCGTGATGGCTGTCATGGTTCTCTGCAGGTGCGACTTTACAGCGGCATGGTGACTTTGGACGATCTTTGTGGCGACGGTGGCGTTAGGGTTCGGTGGCGGTAGGGTTCAGTGGCTTGAAGGTTGAAGAAGATGGTGACGTGACAGTAGTTAAATGCCATCTCAAGTTGTGCACACCTGGACTATCTGCCGTTAATGATTTAAACGGCGTTAACAAAACGGACCAAATTGAACAAAATTTACATTCTTTAGAACAATATTGAAAAAAAAATATATAGGGACCAAAGTGAACACACTTGACGAAAATATGGACCATCAGGACTATTAAACCTTTACATTAGTCATAGATTTTAGGAAGAAAAAAAAAAGGACTTTACACTCATGATAGAATAGGTTAAAAAAGATGCACAACAAGAAGGAATGTTATGTGGACAAATCTTGAAAGAACAATTTTCCTTAGTTGTTTTTAGTATTTAAAAAAAAAGAAGAAGCTTTTTTTCATCGGTAAACATTATGTTAAAATAGTAATTTTAGAGGTGTTACATCCATCTTTAATCAGGAAGCAAGTGTCTATTTCTCTATATAAGTTCCTCCCACGTTAAATTTGAGAGCTAAATTTTGATTGTGTAACTTAGTGATAATATTAACATATACTAGAAATTTAAGATGAATTCAAAGTTTTATATTAAATAAAAATTAGTAAAATGAATAAAATATAAATAAAAAGATACATAAATATATTATCTTGAAATTTTAGATTAAACATAATATATTGATTTCTTATGAGTTTATTCCTAGCTCATAAATACTAAAATATATGGACTTTGGATCGCATCAAATTGTTAGTTATATTTGAAATTATTCTAACCAAGTTTGATTTATTGTTTTCTCTTAAAAAGTATAAGTTATTTGAACAATTGTGAAATAAAAATTATTTCCATAACCACTTGATGATACGAGAACAATCACACCATTTATAAGGGCTCAACATATGCTATCCTCAAGGCCAATGCTTCTTGCACCTCCATGATTTCAATCTGCATCTCCCAAGGTATGATGAAATGTCCACTTTATCCTTAATGAAAAATAATAATATAAACCAAATTCTTTCATCTCCCCCAACTTCATCTTCCTTCCCAGCTGTTGCACGAACAAAAATCATCATGAACTAAGAGTAACTTTAACAGGGTATCTAAAGTTGTAGATATCTTTAAAAAATAGTTTAGATTCTCTTGTTTCATTTGTATGCTGTAATCTTGTTCAATTACCAAAATTATGCCAACAAGAAATTATGTGAATTCAAGCCTGAGCATTGATAGTCGTTTAATGTGTGATATTACCCCCATTTACCTTCATCCATAAATGCAGTATGACACATGAAAGTTTGTATCAGCATAAGTTGCAAGTTAGTAGTATACATCTGAGTTTGAACCAAACATAAACATATAGATACATAGACTAAACAAACAAACAAATACTACATCAACACTACAATGAGTCTCAAGCAACAAAGAATTTATGTGGGTCACTTCCATGCTGAAGTAACAATTAAGTTTTTGTCTTCCCACCCAAAATGAAGTGCTCCCATTTCCTCCTTTATCTTGAACCTGTCACAGTACTGTGTAATTATGAGTTTCCTAATTGCTTCTCTAACATTTGTGCTCATTGGACATGGAGTGAAGCCAGCCATGGTCAACCTTGCCCTCCATTTTCCGGCAACTTCGTACCGTTCTATTCGATCCTCGCCCTCACAAGCCACAATGTTGACAATGTCCTTTGCCAAGCATTGCCTTTCAACATTCATCCTGTCCTGGCTCTCCCTAGGCAGAGTTGCATCAAGAGTGTCAAACACAGCAGAATAGTAATTGTATGCTTCAACAAATCTTTGGAGAAAAGGGGAGGTGTTGGTGTTCATGTCCTGCTCCACAATTGTCACAAGTTTTGGATTCAAGCTCTTAACCATGCGAAGAAGTTGGTCTCTCTCGTTCACTGTGGACACAGTTTCATCACGCATGTGATGAAGCTGGAATGCAAAGTTCACTACAAGTGCTTCCCCCGGACGACAATTGAGCATTGATGGTGAGACAATTGAGGTCTTTGAAGCCACTGCTCGAAACTCAAATGACAATCCAAGTTCCTCTGCCAGCTTTTCAAGCCTTTTTCCTATGATGTTCATGCCCCCAACAGAGCGCTGCACAGTCTCAGGATCATCCACCCCAGTTAATCTCACATGAGGTCGCCTACCTGGCATTGAAGCAAGTGTTTGTATTAGAGTTATGTACTGTGTTCCTTGGCTGATGTCAAAGTCTATTATGTGAACCTTCTTTTCATCTCTAACAGCCTCAACTATCGCACCATTTGCAGCTATGAATCCGAATTTAAAGCACGGGCAGACCTCAAATAGGATCTGCATAGCTGCAAGACGATCTGAAGAAGGGGGTTCTTTGCATCTCAATGCTTGATAGATGCATTTTCCGGATGAAGCAACGCGAGCTGCAAGCCCTTCCACCATGTAGGCTGCAATTCTTTGAGAAGGTTCCCCCTGAATTGAGACCATTTGCCTGAGATTGTTTATCATAGATTTGGCTTGCTCTTCATTTCCTTCTGACAGCGCTCTAGCACATTCATAAAGTAATTGTTTGGGGGTCTGGGGTGAGTTCTGTGAAGTTTCTTTGGTGGTGCTACTTATGCTGCTAATATTGGAAGAATCAGAGGATGAGGACTCCTTTGGTGAGTCATGAAGTAGCATACCTTGAAGTGGATTGGCCCACTCAGCCATGTCAGGATCAATGTCCATGCTTTGCACAGTCTCAAATATGTATTCCTCCTCTTCTTCATCAGAAAACAAAGCCCTCTCCAATTCTTGTAGTTTTAATCTCATTTCACCATCAAAGTCAGGGCCATCAGGGCTCCTATTTTCCAGAAAATCTGATTCAAAACTGGACTGATAGGCATTGTGACGCCTTGCAGACAAGATACAACTGTCAAATGGGTTATTAACAATCACAGAAGCTCCTGAACTAGCCCTGAGAAGGTAAGAAGAGTCAGGGTGAACTGAGTTTCCTGATATGCTGGAACTAGACGGTTCTATCAGTTCTTCTGATGGTGAATCACGGAAGTACTTTTCATAATTCTCACTGGAGTAAGAATCTGTGATATACATGTTTCTGTGCTTATCCGGAACAAAATTGTGGGAGGACAGATCAGGTGTAACATCAGTTCCCTTTAGTGTGTAGAGCTTGGCATTCCTATATGATGCATCAGCCAACTCTGTAGATATAACCAATGACATAGTTCTCCTTTTATTCACTCAGCTCATAAAATTTCAGTCTGCACCCAAAACATCACAGATTAGTCAGGAAGATGCTATAAAATCAGCCATCAATTAAAACTACTAGGCTTTATTTTTTTCCTCCCTTTCCTACCTTGAGAAATAGTAAAAGGAATGCTCACTGATGAAATCTTGTTGAACCTTCTAGGATGTCTTCGCTGAGATTGGTGAAACAAAAGGGAAGACAACAATATTAGAAAACATTTTGATTTAGAACACAACCGATCTATAAACATAAGAAGCAACTTATTAACAAAATTTATTAATTGGCCATCATCACATATAAATTTAAATGGAAGATAAAGCTTCACCTAGCATAGCAAAGAATTTCGTTCTTAAAATAGTGGTTTCACATAATATTTGAGACAACAACAACAGCAACAAGAACTTGACTTGACCTGCTAGACAAGGTCGACTAGATCACACGATGCTATTCAGGTTGTTGAAAGACAAAAATCTTGAGAGATACTATTCACCAAGCAACACATTATTTGGAAGAGAAAAATAGATTTAGTTTATCCCCATGTGTACAATCTAATGAAATGACTGCAGATGCTAACTGGATTAAATCCAATCAACAGAACCAAACGCATTCTTGAAATCGAATGAAAATACCAATGAAATTAAAACTTTTGTATTGATGGATGATTCTTCAGACATTAATCTTATCTGACACTAAAAATAAAAGGACTCCTACATATATTGACAACAAATTTGCCTTTTCAAATAACTAGAAAGCACAAAAAACGAGTATCTTGGTTGGAACAAAAATTGTGATTCCAAAAGTATAAGACTTCCAAGAACAGTTAGTCAACCAATCACTCTGTTTTTTATATGCGAAACTAAGGGGTTAAAGAATCCACTGTGACGAAACAACGTTATTTCAAGACAACAAAACTCCCTTCCAAAAACTTTGTTGCAAATGCAGGAACAGAAAAAGATGAAGAGAAGAAAAAATATTTTTGGAGAACCAACCCGTGACAGGAAAAAGCTAAATACTCCCTGGAAAAAACACTGAATTCAGAAACTAGAAAGCAAAGACATTTTTTCTCCACTCTTGCTTTAATTCAACTTACAATTAAACACAAGGATTGCAACCGATACCTGTTATTAGGAGCCACCCAATTTACAAAAACTGAACCACAATCAATATTCTAGAGGTAGAAATCAAAGAAAGGATAAAGGGTACCTGGTGCAACTTCAGGCAGATGAGGATGATGATGAGGATGCTCTTGGAGACAGAGACAGAAACCCGGGTAAGGCTTTTGACCAAGAAGCAGAGAAATTGATTATAGGCAACCCAAAGGGGCAAGCAAGACAACCTCTTGATGTCTCCTTAATATATTAAAAAAAAAAAATGTTTCCTTAGGAAGGTCAGATTGGTGGAATAGCAACAAAACAGATAAACAAAAGATATGTTGACAAGGTACTTGAGAATTGATATACACAACCAATAAAATCTAAGAATAATAAATATAGATGTGGACAAAGGAAGAAAAAGATAACAAGACTTTTAAGCTTAAAGGTTCCAATGAATTAAGAATTATGGTAAGTTAGGAGGAATTGAGCAAACCTAGTAAGAAAATAATATGAAGTATAGTCTAAAGATGCCCATTTGTTTATTCACTATATATGATAATCATGACGACAATCTTAGCTTCTGGAACCGAGTGAAAGTGGTAAGCAAGTGGAAAAACAAATACAAACCCACCTAGAATTAACGAAACTTCTTGGAATTCTCTGCAACTTGTCTATCAGCCGAAGACATTGGCCACACGAAACTATGATCATTCAATGACAAACGTACCCATCATGGACGGTCCAAGCTGCACAGAATGTCCATCGTAGGTTCACATACATCAGCAACCATGTGTGGCAATACTGTCTTTTCACTCTTCTCTCAACTTCAACCCTAATGTGAAACTGAGCTACACACAAACTTATTTATATTAAATTATTGATTGAAAGGGTTGAATGATTCTACTACCTTGGCTCTGAAAGAGGGTGAGAATCCACATCTTTCCAAAAAACAAATTGTTCTCATAGGATTTGGAAATTTAAGTAAAAGTAGAACATTTTACAACCTTAATATGGAAAAACATTCTAAGATTTTAGAGTACTTAAGTCCTATTTGGAAAAAAAAAATAACTTTTTGAAATAGACGCGTTGCCACATCATCAGTATTATTCATGCGTTTATATCCGATCACTTTTTCGAATGAAAAATGTTTTTTTAATAATTATTTTTATAATTTTTTTATAATCACTTATTCAATGGTTCCTGATTTGTCTATTTTAAATATACATACCAATAAAATAGTTACACATCATTTATATAGTAAAAAAATTGTCCCGTTCTTTGCGATTATACTTTTATATTATTTATGTTTTGGATAATTTTAATAATTTTAAAGTATGTTTAATTTCATAAATCAGTAAATATATTTTAATTCTAAATTTAAATACAAAAGTTTGAGACAAAGTATTTATATATATATATAAATACTTTTTTATTATAGTATATTTTATATGACATTTCCAAAATCTGTGTCAAAGAAAAATTTTTGACATTCTAAAATTATTTCTCAAACATCCTGATTATAAAAAACAGCAAAGTATTTTTATGAAAATCAAGACGGTTGAATTAAATAATAATTCTACTCAATATACACCATTTCAATTAAATAATAATCAAGTCCTATCAGTAACATAAATAAAATAAATCAAGACATAACTGAATTAAATAATGGTAATTGAGTTATTACAATATTTAAGGTGAAAGAATCACATTCTAATTATTTATTATAGCTTTTAAATTAGTAGTAAGGTTCAATATATAATGTTACTAAATATAATGAACTAAAAGTTAAATAAAAATATTAATATTTAAAAATGAAAGAATGAAAATTATGTAAAAGAAATTCAAGGACCATAGTTAGATTTAGCTAAAATATAAGAACTTTTTTAAAAAAAGATAATAAACCGAAACTAAAAATTAAGTGAAATACATAAACCAAAATTATTAAACCATTAATTCAATATATTCATTAAATTTGAGTGCAATATCATTTGAAGGCAAACAGTCCACTTTAATAACTAACCGTGTTTGTGTGTCAAAATTAATATATTTTATTCAATTATTAATTGTTTTTAGTCTTACTAATAATTATAGCTTATACACCAAATTACAAGACAATGTTGAAAGAAACGCGCTAAAATCACACGTGTAAAATTTCAATAGTGAGAATCTTTCATCATATCATAACCGTGTCACATGTGCGTCTCCCTCCCTTTCACTTTTATAATTTATATATATTATTGGTATAACATTTTCTTCCTTTAATTTAGAAATACATAAAATTGTCAAAGAATTTTAAATTCTAAAATAAATAATACTTGAAATGATGATTGAATTTGAACAATTACAAAACTAAATAATAGTGTTAATTTTCTTTATAAATTTAACTCAAATTATTAACTTGTTCATTTTCTTTTCAATACCCATTAATTTTTATTTTAAATTTTGCATAAGATAATTGAAAAAAATGTTCCTTTATATTAGGTTGGAGAATGCAACAATGGGAATCAACTTTTTAATATGTAAAATTCCAAAAGAGTGGAAAATAGAAAATAATAATTGAAGGTTTGGACCAAGTCAAAGGTGTGCAAACCTAACCTTTTTCCTAGTTCAAACCTCACCAACACCAATGTTGGTGGGTAATGTTGGACTATTATCTTTCCCTTTTTTGCTACCGCGTGAAATCTTCAAAGCGAAAAGACATAAAAGCCCTCATACCCTCTCATATTAAAATATGATACACATAGAAGTAACATCTTCAATAATCAAACTGCTTCCTTCTTGCAATTTTCTATCTCAACTTATCTTAATCTTATAAAATACTATATCAATACACTTTTAATTTTGCTTGTTATAACAATTTAATAACATGTTTATCTTGTATTAACATATCATTTAATTTTTTAATAATATCATAAATTGTAGAAAAATAAAATATTTTATAAAGTCGTAATTTAATATTTATAAATTTCACTACGTTACATTTTTTTTAACTTTCTTGTAAACTTTTCTTGATTTTATAAACTTTATATTCTAATTAATGTTTTATTTCATTGTTCACAGAAATATATAATCTTTTTAAGACAAAGATATTTTGTTATTATTGTAAATTAAAATTTAAAATGTAATATAATATAAACATATTTCAGTGAAAATTATTTCATAAAATAAAATTTTAAACTTATAACCATGTATAAAAGTAATTATTGGATCTAAATTGTGTTTAATAGACAATATGGTAGAAAAATATTAGTCACAAAGTAGAGTTTTTTGTGAAAAAATAGCATAAGATTACTTACTAATATAGGAGTGTTGTTCAGATGATCTACTATATATATTTATTAGGTTTAATTATCTTAATGAATTTATATTATTTCTTCAATGCTACTTATACTATTATACAAAGAAGATTTTTTTTTGGAGTTGACATTTTTATTTAATTTTATTTTTCGAGTAACATTGTTTTAAATTTAAACTTTTTTTCTTTTATACTATTACAGTGGAATCTAGGTGGCCAAACAAGGAATGTGAATTTCAGAAAAGTGGAAGACAAGTGGCAATCAGGGAGTGGACCGTTCGATTTTGACGGCAATATTTAAGTTGGGATTTCAAATTTCGGTGCCATTTCTCTGCATGCAACTTTCTCCTCCAAAATTTCTGAAACTCAAACTATCCTCCTTCTCTCTAGACTTTCTTTCCTTCTCTCTTCAAATTCTAACCTTTCCATTGTTTCGATCATCGTTCAGGCAACACCTAAAAGATTCCTGGCGATCAACTTTTCATTTTAACCGGTCGGTTTTCTATGTTGAGCTGGTAAGATCGAAACCTTTTCTTCCTTGGAAATTCTTTCGTTTTGATGCATGCAAACACTGTTTTGGTTTGCATGTGGATACCCAGGTCCTTTTCTGATTATGTTTTCAACTCTTAACCATAGGTGAGGTTTGTTTCACCAATCTGAACGAGTAGGACGTTTAGAATTGATTTCCATCTCGGTACCACTGTGAAAGCTTAGGATTTCTGGACTGTGAGGTAAGGGAAGCTTGTAATTTAATTATGATTCGTTGTTTGGAATATTGTATGTTTCAATGATGATGAATTGGTTGATATTGTGAGCTTGCATGGATGTTTGAATGTGTTTGTGATTGCTAAAATGATAATAACTGAGTAGTAATAGGACTAGTGGTAATTTTGCAAACTTCCATAATCTGGACCGAGGGTCATTTGTAAACGTTCGGTTTTACCCTGGAACGTTCGGTCTTGACTGAATTCTCTTCTATAGGGGATCTCAGTTATTGACCTATCGGTTTGCCATTGGTTAATAATAATTATTTGGTTAATTAAGATTCTAATGGTTTTCGAACTAGTTAGCTTAGGCAAATTCTTGACTATAATGGTGTTCGGTCCTGAGATGCTCGGTCATAAACTGGCATTCGGTCTTCAGGGTGTTCGGTCATAGACTAGCACTCAGTCTTTGAAGTACTCGGTTTAACACTAAAACTATTTATTTCGAAGAGCGTCTGGTTTTGCACGGACGCTCGGTCCTTTAAAGAGTGTTCGGTCTTATACTGACACTCGATTTCTTGAAGAGAACTTCATCCCATGGTCAAGCGTTAGGTCAAAGCTGTAAATGCTCGACCCAAGCTCCAAGTACTCGGCAAAAACTCTAAGTGCTCGGCCAAAGTTATAGTAATATGATTAAGTCACATGGAACTTCATTCCATGAGAATGTCACATGGGTTGGATTTTAAACAGTATTCGGCTTAAACGAGAGCCATCATGTTACATGACCGTCCAGTCATGATTCTTGGGTGAGATTATTCTTACCGTTTGGTTAGGTTTTATGAGCTATTGAATTAATTCTTTTAAGTTTGGTTTATGAGTGTTATTCTTACTATATTGTTCGGATTGATTATTTTGATGTATAAGTATGATGATACTCTGTTATGAACTGAATAATATGGTGGTGTAAGAGAATTCCAAGGAGGAATGTCTCATGATTGGTAAAGTATGAACATGGTCAGACTCTGGCTTCGTTTTTTATCCTGATATTCCGTGATTACTCTTCATCATATAGAAGAGGGTAATTCATGCGTGGGAATGGCAGGAGGTCCGCGACCATAAGACCAGATGGTCGTTTTAGGACTAACATCGGGTGGCAGCTGTTGAGTGTATCCCAGTTACTACACCACGTCGAGTGCTAGAAACGACGAGCTACATGGTTCATACAGTCCGGACAGAGTCAAAGTGGTCGGTTATAACGTTTTATGTGTTCGGTTTACTGTATGAGATGCTTTGTATGATGATTGTATGATTGTATGCGTTTGGTTTACTCTTAAATGATTTGTTTAATAGATCTAATTAAATTACATGAGCTTACCCTTATTTTTCTGTCATGTCTATTATGTCGTTCGGTCGTTCTCTTCACTGCAACGATCATCCTCTAACTGTGAGCAGAAGGTGATGTTGATTCGTTGGAAGAAGCTTTGGAGTGTGCTGATCCTGAAGCTAGCGAAGGACCGTCTGGTTTATAGATGTGTGAATAGATTTTGTAATTAGTCGTTTAGAAACTGTTCGGTTTATCTAGTGTTTTGTGAAGTCATTCGGTATAAACATTCTTTTTGTAAATACCGTTCGGTCTTAGTAGTAAAACTGTATTAGACCTCTAGTTCTTGTACAGTTTTAACTTTTATGGTTATTCTAGCTTCTGTTCTTAGAATTATTCCACCGTTTTATCATATTATTACTGATAATTCCTGAATATACGTATAGTTTCAATCTATATTTATTGGGATGTTATAAAAATCATTTACAAAATATTATATTATGTTAAACTTTTTGGGTGTAAAACATTTTTAGTGATACTAATATATATATATATATATATATATATATATATATATATATATATCCTGCAATGAAAATTTAATTATGTATATGAACATTATTCAGTGGGAGGAAAAAAAGAAGTACTTTATCCAATGGTTTTAAGACTTGTAGTGTGAAATGAATAAAACATGTAATCAATCACTTTCGTGTTATTCATAGAAATTGTAAAAATTGGAGTGATTAACATCCACACAAGTTATATTTATTAGTAATTTATTCTTTATCTTTTTTCTCTGTCTTATCCAAACGACCAAAACAAGAGAGGTGGAATTCTAAGAATTTTAAAGATGAGATGATTTTACTCCTTTGCTATTGTTTATTATTTATTATGTTCGAGTTGTATGATTAGTATAATCACCCTTTGATTATAGCTAACAGATTTTCATTATCTCATTTTGAAGGTGTGTAGACAGGTACAATGAATATTCTCATATGACTAAGTGCATATTTGAAAACCAAAATTTGATAAGCCATGTTTTAAATCATATTAAGTTAATTAAGAAAAAAAAGCCCTAATTGGATTTGATATAGTGAAATGATCTAATGTCAACTTAATTTTTTTTATTAAAAGTTGTAGTTATATTTAATGTTTGATCAAGTTTTAAATAGTATTATCTCTAAAATAATAATAGCGCGAAAATAAAACACATGTCATAATTAAATTAGCTTTTCTCTTTGTTTTAAATATTTTGGTTAGGTTTGACTTAACTTATTTTTGTGCTTTAGAGGTTTAAATATACGTTTGATTTTTTTTTTCCTGTTTTGTTTAATTTGTAATTTTGGTCTCTATCTTTTTTTTTAAAATATATAATTTTGATCCTACTCTCAGTTTTATCTATATTTGTACTGTACTCCGGTGATGTATTATACTCGGTGACTGACCAATGTTCAGACAAGAACTAATCAGTAAATGTAAATATTATTAATGGTCAATTAATATGTTTAATGGCCATATTAAATACAACTATACGTTATTTATGAGTAATTAACTGGTCATATTACATGAATATGACATTAATGGACAGTTAACAGGTATTATTGAATTTGATTATTTGGTTTAATGATTAATTAATGTATAGTTACCACAAGTCTTATAAACATATTATTCACGTTTAGTTAAAATAACTTTCTCCTAATAAAATATAAACCTCTTTATAAAACCTATCTTATTTGAGCTTTACAGGTCAAACCACCCATAGGAAGATTGCGTTCTTAAAAATGATTAAACTATCGAAATAGAACAGAGAAGTAAGGACGATCGACCCTCAGACAATTCCACCGAAACAATATTTAATTTTTATTTTAAATAATTAAATTTGTTTGGTACTTTAAATTATCAGGTTTTAGAGTTATATTAAACCAATATAAACGAACTAAAATATACAAAGTTGTGGATTTTTTTAACAAGGGACCCAGTGTGTCCATTTCAAACAAAGGAACACAAAATGCGGCTTGAAGAAAAGAAGAAAGAGAAAACTAAAATTGTATTTTATTTAAATTTAAAATAAAAAATAATAAAGTGGAACTAATTTTATCATTTTCTTCTTTGTCTTAGAAACACGAGTTAACATGGAGAGGACGAAAATGAAAGCAAGCTTGTTTTCCTCCTAAAGTCTATTTTACCTTCTTTTTTTTTTTTCAAAAAGCTGATTATGTTCTATTTTTTCTTTTATATAAAAAAATATGCTTAAATTTAATAATTCTAAACATACTTTGGCTTAATTTTTAATTATGAAAAGTCAATAGACTTTTAAAATTTTAGAGCAAACATACTTAAATATGGAATGCGTTTGACCTTATTATTATTATTATTATTGAAGGGAAGAAAAGTTGAGTATAACATTTATTTGTTATGCTCTAACTTAAAAAGAGACGAAATAAGAGAGAAAGAAAAACATGTGATACAAACATTGTAATTAAATTTTCATTTTTTTAATTTAAAATGTTAATACATATTATTATATTATTACTTTTCTTCTGTAACCCAAACTTTTTTTTAAATATAGTTGTTTTGTTTTCATTTCATAAAAATTAATTTGCTTAACCTGTTCTTTGTAAAGAAACTGTAATTTTTCTTTTAAAGCATAAAAATTATAGTATCTAAAAATATAACATTATATTATATAATATATTATATAATGTTCATCACATATTCAATATAATAAATCAGTAAACAAACAAAAATATAAACTTATTATAGTTATTTAATAACTATAAAAGAGATTTTATATTTACAAACCATCTATAATCAAAACTATCTACAAGAATAACTAAAAGAAGTCTAAGCATCCGCAACATCTCCATTCAAGATTTGCTCCAAAGCAATCTCATCTCCTTGTTCTCACACCCATGAGATGATCATAACAAAAAGAAGAAGCAAAAAATATACAAATACAATCACAAGAAAAAGGGTAAGCTAGAATACAACAATTAATGAGATATTAACACATGTTAACATTCACACAAGAACACATAACACATCAAACCAAACAATCACTTTATGCATGACAATCCTTTGATTTGAAGAATATCACCATTAGTGTAACACCTAAGCCTTTTTCTGCACTTGTATATGTCTCGTAGTGTTTCATGTATCCGTGAGGCTGAGATCCAAATCAACTTATCCAAATTAGAAGAGGCGTCGAAGGGTGTTAGAGTAGGAAGGCACAATCACAATCACGTAACACAAAGAGTGCACGTGAGGGTGCTATTGACAACAACACAATGACGACGCATCTGACAACTTCGACACCATCGACTAGGGCGCTGGCGTGGTGGTCGCAAGAACTGCAATAGAGAGTACGAAGCATCTCAAGTTGAAGATGGGTGGCCCCTTGTCTTTATAGCTATGACTTTGAAAGATGAGGATGGGAGATATTTCTTAGTTTTAAGAAAAGAAGAAGCTTTTGAATAAGTTAGCCCTCACCCAGAACGTTGACGATCTGGAAATGTCAATATGGAAAGGTGATTGCAAATGCATAGTCAACACTGGATATGAGAGGAAAGGTTATGCACGTGGTACCTTTCCCAATGAGAGGTTCTCAACTCAATGTTACTTAAAATATTTTTGAGGTGCAGGTAATGTTACTTAATTACTTGGAAAAAAAATTATTTGAGTGAATTTAACCTCATTCTCAAAGGAAAATAAAATAATTAATTGTGAAAGGTTTTTCACCTAATGATTTTGATAGTACTCTAAATTTCAAAATAAAGAATGTGTCATTATATGTTTATATTTGCAAGTATAATATGTTAATGATTGATGCATGCAATGAGAGAGTCTTTTGAACCAAGTTATTTCTAGGATATAATTTTGAAATGTTAAGTTGTTTCTAAGTGAAGCCAATGTAAATTTAGAAGTTAGAATCATAAGGAAGGGAGATAATATATAATTATCCCAAAAATAATACATTAAGAAACTCTTGGAAAGTTTGGGTATTATGACTTCAAATCAATGAATACCCCTTAACTCTAAATTAAATAAAAATAGTAGAGAATCTCTCAATCTAGCATGCCTAGATAATTGGGATCTTATTGCACTTAATGATCTTTTGTTGACCATATATTTCTTATATAGTAGGTAAACTAAGTACGTATACTCCATGTCCTAATCAAGAAAATTGAGATGCATTTACTGAAGTGCTTGAAAAACACTAGAAGGAGGGAGGGGAGGGGAGGGGAGGGTGCTTGAATAATGTTAATGGAAAAATCTCTTTGCAACCCTTTTGATATAGCATGTTCGTCAAGTATGAGGTTTATCAAGTGATTGTTAAACGCTCGATTTTGCAAGTGATTATAAATGATAATTTCTTTTTACGTGCTATTCAGAATATATACTGCAGTATTTGCAAGAACTTCCTTCGTTAAAGAACAATCGTTTAATATGGAAAGTTTCTTGTATGTAAAACTAAAATGCAATTGCAGGTTTTATAAGAGAAGCATTTAGGCAGAAGTAAATAATAAATGCACAAATATTTTTATACTGCTTCAGTCTAACTAAGCTTCGTCCTTTCTTCTCTATCCACAGAGGGTTCCACTATAAGCTTCGTCCTAGGCACTCCTGGTATCCACCAATATGCTGCCTAGTTGAGTTTCATCCATTGTGATGTATTCTTCACCATTCCTGTTATCCCTAGTCAACGAATAACCTTCTGTTACCCTAGACTAGTTGAGTATTCGCACCACTCCTGGTACTAGACAATCTTGGTATCCTCTGATACACTGCCTAGATTTCCTTAACTCCTCAGAGTTTCAACAACAAGTGTTTTAGTTCTCTTCATAATTGCAATCAACGATTGCTTACAAGTTGTTTAGACTATTACTCTCATAGAGAGGATATGTGTACAATACAATACAGTCTACAGACTCGTTAAGTGTTTCTCTTTTTTCTCTTTTTCTCTCTTCTTACAATAGTAAGCAAATATTACAATGAAGCTCGAGATTATTGCTTGACTTTTCTTTTTCTTTGCTCAGATATTTTCTTTTGCTTGAGCTTTTTTGTACTTCTCTTCTAAATGCTTTTTGGATGAGGGATATTTATGTTGTAAGCTTTTGTCTTGTGCTATCATCTCGATTCTTCCTTTGAATGATCTTCTATTTAAAGGCTCCTTGAAAAGATATTCGTTAGACTGAGCTCTTGGCCTTGAATCTTGTGTCTTCTCTTTCTTTCGTATAAAGCAATCGTTGGTTAAAGTCAACTTGTTAGAGCAGTCATGCTTTTCTAGAACTTTGCTTGAAGTAGGTTGTACTTTCTCTCAGAAACTTCTTCTTATGAAGAGAGCATTCCGTGAATGTCTTTTTTGTCTCTAACGTCCACTTCTAATATATTTCAAATAAAGCAATGGATGTGTGTAGTAGGTTATCTACATAGAATAAAGTAGATTTTTCTTGCAGTAGATATGTCTTATCTCTTATTCCTTTTGTTGTTTTTGAACGTTAATCATTTAATGACATTTAATGCTTGTTCAAAACAACAAAGTGTTTTTTACAATTTCTACTGTTGGTGTAGCGTTTATCAATTAGACTTTTTCTCTATGATACCAATCCTTGAGTAAGAACTTCATCGTTGGACGAAGTAAGGTTTTAGCTCATGGTATTGTCTAGGCTGATGATGTAAACGTTTTTTGGGATAATGCCTTTTAGAGTTTAAGCGTTTAACATGTTTCTTATTTTATAGGTTTTCAATCTTTGTTTAAGGCTTTTAGAGGATTTGTGATAACGGTAATTCTTACCATTATCTGTGGTGCAATTTTCTTACAAATCAACTCTCTTGAAGCTTGAAACATGCTTAATCCTCTCTTTTATCTAACTTTGTGAATAAATTTAGTTTAGGTTACACTTAAGGGTTTTTATCACTAATTTCCTCAAATTATGTAGGCAAATTGTGTGTTTTGGAAGAACAATAAAACTATCAAGAGCGGGAACACAGGAAAAGCTGCAAAAGCAATAGTTTTGAAGGCTCATGAAAACATTTCTCAGGCCTAGGCGTCCAAGGAAGGGGGCTGGGCGTCATTTGGTTCGCAACTTCAGTCAATTCCCACGCCTAGGTGCCCTAGAAGGGGGGCTGAGCGCGACACTTGCTAATGTGACACCTCAGACCTATTTAAAGCTACCATGCAACGATGGTGCCATCTTCTTGGCAGCTGAAGCACGAAAACACCATTTTGGACCTCTAGGAGCTAGTTTTGGGCAGTGGGAGCTCTCCATTCACCTTCATTGGGTCTCCATCTCTTCCATTATCTTCCATTGTAAGCTCAAGCTCTCCATGACAATGGAGACCTAAGTTCATTTTGTTGGGGAATGATGTAACTATGAAACTCTCTTGTAAATGCACTTGTTTTGAATGAATACAAGCTTCTTTCATTTATTATGAGTGTTTATTTCCTTCTCTTAAAGCTTGTTGTAACTTGATCAACCATAGCATGATTCTTTGGTTTGCTTAATATTGGGAAATATATTTTGTGAATCTTGAACTGGAGTAAACACCTAAAGGAAATTGTATCTAGGGATAGAACTTGAACCTTTAGTTGTCTTAAACCTTTTTTCTTAATGCGGATGAACTTATTAGGGTTTCCAAGGGATTGAAGTTTAATGAGTGAGTCCAGGCTCTCTCAACCAAGGGATTGGCTTTGAGTAACTTAGTAAGTTGACATGAACATTTAAATGAAGAAGAAGTGATGTGCATTTGCATGAAAGTGTAGTAGGTAAAATCATTCTCCAACATTTCCATTCCATATCATCTTTAATCATTCCATTTCCAAGTGTTTTAACCCCCAAAAAGTTCAATTTACAACTTGTGAACTATGTTTATTTTTATTGCACCGAAATCACATTAAATGGAATCATTCGTTAGTCTAAATTAGTTAGGTAATTATACGATTGTAAAGTGTCATACGAGTCTCTTAGGATACGATATCCGGACTTACTGGTTTATTACTTAAAACGATTTGATAAACTTGCCAAGGAGTTAATAATTTGGTCAAAGAAATTGTCTCAACACCATTTTGCTTCTTGAGAGTTCAATTGAATACCACTGGGTACAACATAGCTTAAGCGTTTAACATAACTCTTTTTCGACGCTTTGACTTGTAAGTCGTTTAATGTTGCGTCTGGAAGCTTTTAACCTACTTGTTTTCCTAAGTGTTTTCCTAAGGTATTTCTATGTTGATGGATGATTTGAGAATCTTGTTTCTAGCATTTGTGTTTCTACCTATCCCATTATTCAGGTTTAACTGTTTCCATATTCTTATCTCGTTTAATGTTATTTGATTAAACTTCAAAACATGAGAGCGTTTAGACGTATAGATGATTTTGTCTTAACGTTTACAAGACTTATGAGATACTTATGAGGTTCAATGAATTATGTCATTGAATATAGTTGATTTTTCGTCATACTAGAAGTGTATAGTGATGCTAATTGGATGAGACAAAATTAATTAGTGATTATGCATTTACACTTGAGGTGGTGTAATTACATGAAGATCAACTAGACAACCATTATTATTATTGCTATTGAAATGGCTAATAATGATGCTGAGTGGTTGAAAACCTTCTTAGCAAACATTCTTCTAGGAATGAAATTAACCCATATGTGATTGTCAATCGACAAGTTATAACTAAAAAAACTTGAGACATATATATTTGAGACATAATACAGTGCTACAGTTGCTAAGGAATGAAATTATTTCTATTGATTATGTGAAGTTAGAACAAAATCTAGCAAATCGTGTAACAAAACCCCTAGAAAGAAATATGATTATAGAAACATCAATGATAAAATGACTTAAGTCACTTACAAACAAACAAGTGATGGTAACCCAACTTTTGTGATTGGAGATCCCATAAATAAAGTTTGTATGGGAAAAACAAGTGATTTTTAAAAATAATTTGAAGACAAAAGCATATTTAATTAAGGCTTAAACCCTCCATTGGTCCTCATATTTATGTGCAAATCTCAGTTTGGTCCTCAAGTTTTGAACTGTCTCAATTGGGTCATAATTTTTGTAAAAATGCACACATTTTACCCTAACCGTTAAGTTGTCTCAAACAGCGTTAATTGATGCTGGGATGAATTTTTTTATTTTAGGCTTAATCCCTCCCTTGGTCCTTATGTTTGTGTGAAAATCTCAGTTCGGTCCTCAAGTTTTTCCTCAAGTCCTTATGAAATGCAAACATTTTACAACATTTTACCCCAACCGTTAAGTGTATTGAGACGACGTTAACTTTGAACTGAGCTGTAATTTTTTATTTTTTTTATGTTTTAAAATCATTAAATCCACGTGGCTATGATCTTTCTTTTTCCTCAAGTCCTTATGAAATGCAAACATTTTACAACATTTTACCCCAACCGTTAAGTGTATTGAGACGACGTTAACTTTGAACTGAGCTGTAATTTTTTTTTTTTATGTTTTAAAATCATTAAATCCACGTGGCTATGGTCTTTCTTTTTCCTTCCAATCATTTATCACAGTTCACTCATTCCTCCACCCTCAAACCCTCAAACCCCCCGACTCACACCTTTTCTCCCTCTCAATCCAAAAAATGCCGCCGTTGTCGACAGTTCAAAAATTATGAACCAATTGAGACAGTTCAAAACTTGAGGACCGAACTGAGATTTTTACACAAACATAAGGACCAAGGGAGGGATTAAGCCTAAAATAAAAAATTCATCTCAGCATCAATTAACGCCGTTTGAGACAACTTAACGGTTAGGGTAAAATGTGTGCATTTTTACAAAAATTATGACCCAATTGAGACAGTTCAAAACTTGAGGACCAAACTGAGATTTGCACACAAATATGAGGATCAATGGAGGGTTTAAACCTTTAATTAAAAAAAGGTTTAGTTAATGAGGTTGTATAACTGAATTACACTTATTTGACTATTTTTTTTTCCTTAGTTTGTATAAAGAGAGAGCAGTAGCTAGCTAGTGTGTTGAGCCTGGGGACATCGAAATCTTCTTTATCTTTTTCATTTCACAAAACAAAGGCGACAACAGATTTTGGGACACAGTTTTCGGAAAAAATGAATGGAAAAAAACATCAAATCGGCAATCTTTAACATTGACAATTTGCATTACCTAACCAACGAATTTAAACACTAATTCAGACTAATATTTAAAGTCGTTGAGATTAAGAAAGGAATAGCAAGGAAATTATGTTACAACGTCAAAGGGTGCTTTTAAAGGTCACACGAAGCAGAGTTTTGTTATGGTTAGAACTTTGAAGTGGAATGGGCCTTTTGAATCAAAATGTCGCCGAAGTTACGAAAGAAATAAATTTTCAGGTGTGTAGTTAAGAGAAAATAATGGAAATTCATTTATGTATGGAATTTTTCTTTTTCCATTATTCTTAATATCATCAAACAATGTTGTTAAAGAATTATTCTTTTACAAGCGCAGCTTAGGTTGACATTTGCTAGTTTTAAGTCAAGTCTAAACTTTGAATTTTCAACTACATTGAACCTTCAAATTGGAATATAAGTAGCTTGAATTTATGTTATTATTTGCATACATTATTGTTCCATTAAAAATAAAACTGTGAAAAAAAATCTAGGCTAAAAGTGGATTGTTATCTTAATAGACAATTCTTTTTTTCTTTACATAAGACACTAATATTTTGATTTCAAAAAATACATTAGAATAATCAATTCAAAAATAATCAATTCAAAATAAGAAACTTCATCACATTTTAATCTATAAAAAATACACTAGAAATACTAGAGTGAAATAAGGTTAATTGACTATGAGTCAAAAGTTAAATTATTATATTGTAACTTTTTTTTGCTCCATCTAAGTTGTTGGTGAGTTGAGCTAAACTAACCTATTAATCTATTTTTTAAAGTGAATTAAAAATTTAAATTTAAAGTTTATAATCTTTAACATTTTAAGATTTTAATGTTAAAAGTTGAAAATTTATGTTTATTGTCAATTTAGTTTATAAACTTAATTTCTTTAGTATTAATAAAATTAATATCGAAATAAAACTTAGACAAAATTATTAATATACTTTAACCCTTTTAATAAATTTTTTATTTAAATAAAATTTCTAAAATTAGAAAAAAATTATTAAAATTTTGACAAGCTAAGTGCCAATTCACTCCTAGGAGAGATAGATTAAGGCGTGTAGTGTTTTTAGTTTAGTGGACCACACCTGATCTATTTCTAGTGAGTTCGCAACTTGTTCTGTCCAAACATAGTTGTCATAAAAGACATATTACTAAATATTGTTTCTTTTATTAAGTTTATATCCACTCTAAAGAGTGACATTATATATAATTATATAATTGAAAAAAACATAAATAATTTTATCAATACTTATATATATTTACATTTATTTTTAAATTTGTCCTTTAAATATATTTTTTTAAAATTAATATAAGTTTTTTTATCAATTTTAATATTTTCTTAAATTTGACCATTTTTTATTTGAATTTTTTTAAAACTTAATATTCTTTTAATTACAAAACTATCTATAAAATAAACAAGAACAATTTGCAATAGAATTATAAAAATTATTTATATTTAATTTTATAATAATAATAAATTTATTATTTTTTATTATCATATTTCACTTGTGTTAAAATAATATATATCTATTTTTCCTTAGAGATAGGTACTAAAAATTAATTTATTTACTCCAAATTTTAATAAATGACTTTGTGTACACTAGTAGTTAACTAAAAGATTTTATAATAATTTATTATAGCCTAAAATGTGGTAATTTAGGTGAAAAAAATCAATAAGTATTACATTAATATTGCGCTCTTAGTTATATGTTTCACAAAAATATTTATGAATTATTTTAAAAAATTTAAAAGACATGTGTGTGCGTGTGTGTATAACATTCTATCTCATTATTAATTGTTATAATTATAAGTTAATTTAAAAAATTACTAAAATTTATATTAAAATTATAAAATTTGTGTCCAAGATCATGAAAATATAGTTTTATTAATTTTTTTAATGTTCCAATTAAATAATAGAAGAACTTGTAATTTTCCATAAAAAACATATAATAAATACATATGGTTACTGATAAGATATTTTAGTTTTTATTCATTATTGTAATGATACAACAAAAAATGTTAATCTTTGTTCATAGCCCTTTTAATCATGTAAACTAAAAAGTTGCTTAATAAATATAAATTTACAACTGGTTAAAAAACTAAAAAAAAATATATAATAATAATAATAATATTATTATTATTATTATTATTATTATTATTATTATTATTATATTTAGAAAGAGACTAAAGAGCAAGAATATCAATTAGTAAAGAAGAACCTTTTCAACTTCTGCCAAGAAAAAAAGATGCTATCAAAAGTATTCAGACTCTGTGGGCTTGAGACAGATGCTATTGTGCAATGTTTAAAGCCTCAACCACTTTAGTGTCCAAAAAAAAAAACAATTTCAGCCACACAATAACACTGTAAAACATAAGTGATAGAAACTTCTGTAATAAACTTACAAACTGTAACTTAAAAATCAAAATTTTCATCATGTGACAGAGTAAGATTCTAAAGTTCTTACCATATTTTGCAGTCCCTAATGCATTCATTAATTTGTGAAATTCAACAAATAAACTAAAGGCTTAATCCCTCAATTGGTCCTCATATTTGTATATAAATCTCAGTTCGGTCTTCAAGTTTTGAACTGTCTCAATTAAGTCATAATTTTTGTAAAAATGAACACATTTTACCCTAACCGTTAAGTGCTACCAGATGGCGTTAAGTGTAGCTGAGTTGTAATTTATGTTTTTACCACGTGGCATTGTGCACTAAAATTGAATGCCTTTGGTGGTTTATCCACGTGGACGACCAAGCCCTAAGATTTAAGGGCATCCCCTCTCATCCAAACCTAATTTTCGAGTTGGGGAAGAAGAGGTCTTTCTTTCGTCTTGGGGAAGAAGAGTTGTCGCCAAGCAGTGTGGTCTTGAGGTGCTGGTAAGGATATGTTTCGTTCATCAACCTCTTGTAAATGTTTGGGTTCTGCCATGCAACACAGTAGTGGGAGTGTGAAGAGGTTGGGTGCAAAACCAACATGCTTCTATGGTCAGAATACAGTGTTTCGTATTGCCAGAACCCCTAAGAACAAGGGGAAAAATTTTTGGGGTTGCCCTAACTTCAAAGTGAGTTTTCCATAACCATGAATCTTTGTCTATTTATTTGGGTTTTCATGAAGGACTTTGTGTTGTTCTTGAACAAGGTAGGAGTGATGAATTGGTTGGGTGCAACTTCTTTTAGTGGTGCATTGAAGAAGGAAATCAAGGAGTGGTAGAAGAAAGGAGTGGTACTATACGAGGTTAAGAAGTGGGTGTGATGAGCATGGAACACAATGTGCTGCAGATGGAAGAAAGTTATAGTGAAATGTTGAGAATGGCTGCTATAGAGAAAACCTTACTTAAGTTGGAAAAATGGTTCAAATTCTTAGTGGGGATCTTGTCTGTGATCTTTATTTTGAATGTAATTTTATTGTCAATGTTGCTGAAAGTTGGCTGAAACTTGTATTAGTGGGGATGTTTTTTGTGATATTTTTTTTCATTTCAGTTATGAAACTTGGTTGTTCATCAAATTAATGTTTTGATTTCAGTAATGTAATTGTAATGTGCCTTTTATTTATGAAGGTTGTTCATTACAATGATGTTGTGTCTGATTTAATTTCTGTTAATTATTTTGGTACTTAATTAAGTGGAAAACAAACATCACAAATGAATGACCAATAAAGATGACGACTGATAAGGAAGTGATATCCAAAAGACATCCAAAATGATATCCAAAACACAAATGATATCCAAAACACATGAAGATTCATATCCAAAATGATATCCAATATACATCAAATGATTACATCATAAGCAAGTTATATCCAAAAGACATCAAAAGACATCAACATTCATATCCAAGACTGTCATGAATATTACATCATAAGAAAGTGGGTTCAAATGAATACATCCAAAATGATATCCAAAGATGATTACATCCAAAATGATAGAGTACAAAATATAATTAAGTTCAGCAGCAGCAGATCATTCATCATTCATCACAGACAATCACATCATTCATCACATATAGGTATCATTCATGGTTGTTGAGGTGGGTGGGTTCTGGTTGTTGAGGAACTATGTCAGTACGAAGCACAGTGGGTTCTGGTTGTTGAGGAGGACGTTCAGTACCAAGCAGAGTGGATTGTGTTTGTTGAGGATCACCTTCAGTACCAAGCACAGTGGATTCTTGAGTTATTGGAACATCTGTTGGTGGAGCTTGGGTGACTTGTGTTTGTTCAGAAGCAGATTGGGCAGTAGGTCTTTGTGGACAACCTTTTTTGTTGTGTCCAAGTTCTTTGCAGATGGCACATCTTTTTCTTTGCCCACCCTTTCTTAATTCACTATCATTCTTCTTCAACTCCCACTCCTCCAATCTTCGTTTCTTCTTAGGCCTTCCTGGCATTGTCTTCTTCTTTGGTGGTAATATATCTGAATAAGGTGTAACCTCCCATATATGTTGACCATTGATGGGGTTAATTATGGTGTTGTAAGTCTCTTCATAGGTGGACTTTCTAAACCAATGGCCAATGTAATCTTCTGCATTGATGTTCAGAAATTTCATTCCAGTTATGACATGCGTACAATGAATGCCAGTAATTGCCCATTTTCTACATGTGCAGTCCATGGTCTCCACATTGACAACAAATTGGTGGCCAAATTGTGAAATATGTATAACTTCAAATAATTTCTCTCTTGACCACCTATATTTAACACAAAATTTAGAACACATTTAGGTGGATCAAGATAAATGCCTAAAATGAATTGTCACAGAGTTTATAAAACTTACCTTGGTAACCAATATCTACCTAACCAAGACTCCTTCTGAAATCTGTTCCAAACCATAGGGCAGACTGAAGCTTGATATTGTGTCATCTTTGTCCTGTTGGCAGCCCATCTGTTCATAATGTAAACCCTAGTGTCTTTTAACATGCTAATAATAGGCTTAGACCTACTATGAACTAGCACACTATTAAAGGCCTCACACATGTTGTTCACAAGAGTGTCACATTGTGATCTAGAGGTGAATCTAGGTCTTGACCAAAACCTGGCATAAGTAAATATAAGTTGTGAAGTATTTAATATTCCTCATTTCAGCTTCCCATTCTTGTGGATGTGTGGCTATTACTGCCCTCCACATGAGACGTTTAAGGTTTTTTCCAGGAATTGTTTTTCTGAAATTTGAATATAAATGCCTAACACAAAATCTTTGTTCTACCCCAGGTAGAAGATCTTGAAAAGCTGCCAAAAGACCTTGACATGTTCAACATATTGAATTACATATACAATATATTGTGTACTAAAGATATTGAGTTATATGTAAAAGAAATTGATCATTCACTGACCTTTTGTTGGTCTGAAATAAATGTGATTCCTTCACAGACATCTTTCCCACCAAGGTCCTCAATTAGAAGCTCCAAGAACCAAGTCCAGGTCTCTTTGTTTTCTACCTCAACAACATCATATGCCATGGGCAACATTTACTCATTTCCATCTCTTCCCACTGCTGTTAGTAACTCCCCTCCATACTTTCCTTTCAAAAAGCATTCATCCAGAAAAAAACAGAAACAATATTTCTAAAATATAAAAGTATGTTTGACTTGAATTATAGTAGCTATTATAAGGTGAGGAGAACAACACTGATATTATCCTAATAGACTTTTTCTGTTGAGTGTTTAATATGTAGTTCTAAGAGAAGAGTACATAACCAGAGAACTTCAGCAGTGACGACAATGGTACTTCTATATTCAACTTCGGCCATGTTGTGCGAGACAACCTTTTGCTTTTGAGGGGACCCACAAACTACGTTGTTTCCAAAGTAAATACAGAATCTTGTTGTAGACTTGCGGTCATCAGGATCAACAACCCGATTTGTGTCACTGAAAGCAACTATGGAATACTAAGGTTGAAGGCTGGGACGAATGTGAAGACCTGATACATAGCGTAATGTTCGTTTCACGATTTTTTTTTATCGAAATAGGCAAAAATGCTTTGTAATTTTCGGATGTATGTAATTTTTTTTTAAGAAAAATAGATAAGTCGTGAGGTCGCACGACTTCACCACTAACCTATAAACAAAGGTGAAGTTGAGTCTTTTTAACGGTTTCAAATCTTAGTAATCGATTATCAAGCTTCATAATCGATTACATAATGACAAAGTCGTGCAGGGAACACAACTTCAATTGTAATTGATTATACAATAGATGGGTGTAATCAATTACATTAAGTATAAATAAAAAAAACTCTCTGATAATCGATTACATCCTTGTTTTAATCGAAGAAAAACTCTTTAGTAATCAATTATGGAGTGTTGATTACTAGAATTTAACTTATTATCGATAGATTATTACCGAAGGCCTATAAATCGTTGATAAAAATGTGGACCAAAATAAATATTACAAACGGCCATGGTGAAATATTTTTAGTAATACTATTAATATTAATAATTAAGTGAAACAATTTAAATTAGTAAAACAATAACAAATAAGTAAATAATTCGTTCAAATTTATATTTTAAATTTACCCTTTTTATTAAATTCTTCGCCTTACTATAAAATTCAGGCACATATTTATGCTATCACATCATCTTTCACTTATTGTTTACTTTGATTACAGATCTAAAATAGAAAAGTTTGATTTATTTATTTGATTGATGCTTATGCGATATATTTATAACATATTTTTATAAATATATGCTTATGCTTATGCGATATATTTAAACTGAACTTTAAATTTCCTATACAGGTATATAGTTAATTAACATATTTCCTATATAGAGTTCATATAATTAATGTAAAATATAGTTATTGATTAAATAAATGAACACGCACTCGTGTACGTTTATTCATTAAATATATAAAGATGATTAAAGGCAATTATTAATTATAAAAAAAAGTTAAATAGTTGGAAATAAACTACCAAATTCCTACTTGAAAATAATTTGTTAAATTGATTCTTAAAATTAATAAAATGCTCTCCAAAACATTAATCTTTAATTCATTTAGTCTTTGAGATCATAATAAAAATAAAATTCATCCCTTATAAAGATAAAAATACAAAATTATTCTTAAAATTATAAATTTGTGAATCAACTAGTCATTTAAGTTGTAATAATAAATAAATTGCACCCCAATTATAAATTTATGAATCAATTTGTATTGTGACTTAGTTTTGGCAGTGGAGTGTAGTGGTTATTTATTAATTTTATTAGACGTGGTTGATCAAAAACTCTCTTTTTTTTGTGTTTCTTTTTCATTTTTCTTGTTTCTCTCCTTATATTGTAATTGCTTTTTATTTATCTCTCTCATTGGATACCACTCTCATTTGGTACCAATGTGGTTATAAGAACAATGTTTAAAATGCTTTTGTTCTAAATTTTATTATTTATTGGACTATTATCATCTTCTTAATTGATATAAAAAATAATATTTTCTATACCAATTTTAAAATTATTATAAAAAATTAAAACTTTTTATATCCTCTATTTCTATATCAATTTTTGAAATAAGTATAGAAATTTTTTAAATCGATATAAGAAGATTTTTCTGTCCTAGGGTTTGTTTCTTATGTTTATATTTGGTTATTAAAATTAGAAAGAATTAAACCTTTATAATAATTAGAGAGCAGTTTGTTTTACTATTACAATTTTAATATATAAATTAATTTATAGCCTATACTTTTAAGGACCATGCCATTCTTTTATTTATTAAAGGATTGCAACCAAATTGAAGGACATACAATTGAAGTATTATTTTATCATTTTGAAATTTGTAGGGACTAATTTGATAAATTAATACCATTTTCATGAGCTAAATTGATAGTTTGCTCAAAAATTATAACGAAAATTCAACAATAAGTTAATGTTAAGAACAAAAAAAAAACGTGTTATAAGTTAGAAATATTTGAAATTTTCAAATGACATATCCTATAGTTTATCCTAACATTGGGTAGTGCATTTTGTATTTTGGTTAGTAATGATTTTTTTTCCTAATGTGGAAAGTAAGAATAATTAATATCCACAACATATTTTACCTTTAATGTATGAACATATAGAGTGTCTAAGTATACATCAATTTATTGTTTTGAGTATGTAGTGGTGTAACAACTATTCATTTCCAAATTTACTACTAGTATTTAATTAGTGAATGTCTTAAATAGGTATGCAATTTAATCATTAATTGAATTTAATGAATATTATTTTAAATTAAGTAATCAAATTAATTGTCGGTTACTAAACACATTTTTTTCCTTCTAGTTTAACTCAAGAGAACAGGACGAGAATATAAAAGTTTTTTTTTTTTTTGGAGGTTTGATTTTAGTTTCCCAAAAAGTTAAACAATATTATTATTCTCTCAAAGGTAAAATATATTTTTCTTTCCTAAATTATTATAAAATAATGTGTTTCATCCATACACTTTATAAAATTTTTGAAATTATATTTTCTAGCAAATAATATAAGGAGTAAACTCGGTTTCTTACATGAAAAACACTCACATGCCGTTTAATGAAAAAGGTGTTTTATATAATTTTTATAAAACTCAGAATCTAAATAATTTATAATTTATTTTAGAAACATATTTCTTATAATAGTTTGAAGAAAACAAAATATTTAACTCAATATAAAAATTTCCTATTAGACAATAAAGTTATTACGTACAGTTGTTATGGTAATTGTAATTTCATAAGAATTTGAATAATAACTAAACATGTTCTACAAATATTTTTGCAAGTAATCTTATTTTAACATAATAATATCCTTTCTATTTTCCCTCTTTTATTTTTGTTCATATATTTATGAACAAATGAATAAAAGCAAGAGGATAAGTCTCTTTTCCCAGAAATAGTAAAAGATAAATTGAATATTTTGTTTTTATGAGGTAAGAAAGTTAAATATTAAATAGTGACCAACAACCCTAAATAAACGTCTCCATCTTTGTGCCATTTGAACGTTAGGGTTTTCTCTCTGCAGTTCCTCATTCTCAAGAATTGAGTCCATGGCCATGGACAGTTCTCCTTCAGCTGCTGAGAACATGCCCAATTATCGTGTTAATTACTGGAGGCAAGATGAGGATCAAAAGCTAACCCAACTTGTTCAAGAACATGGTCCTCAAGACTGGAATGCAATTGCTCAACATATACAAGGACGAACTGGTAAATCTATCAATTAATCAATTAGAGTAGTAATTAAGATCGTTAATTACACGTATGTCCCCTTAATAATATAATAGGATTAGGTTATATATTGGAATATATATGCAATTCATATGTCCCTTTTTTTAGCATTGCTGCATGTCTAGAACTAAAAATTGAGTACCCCATAAAGTTATTTGTTACGAAAATCTAGTGGAATAAAAATTAGAATATAATTTGGCTTTTGACGGAGAAAAAATGAGTTTTTTTTTTAAAATGATAAATCTTAACTAAACAATTATTCAAGAGTGGTAGAGATTGGTTTGTGGATCATATGGTTGGAATCATGTTCTTATCTTTCATGTTCTTATACGAGGTTTTCAATATTTTAATTGGTTGAATAAAATGATTATATTTTAATGAATTAATTAATCAATTAATTAATTGTATTTGATATTTTCTTACGTGCGCAGGGATAGAGAAAGAAAAAATCGATATGCACGAGTTGATAAAATCCATTTGCTTCCATTAATCTAATATAGGCTCTGTTAAGGGGGAATTAAAATAAAAATAAAATACTATATAATATATAACATTGAGAAATTATTTTATTATTATATACTAAATAACAAGTACAGAAGATAAAGTATTTTGTAATGTAATTTGATTATTGTTCAGGGAAAAGTTGCAGATTAAGGTGGCGCAATCATCTTGATCCTGGTGTTAACAGAAACTCTTTTACGAAAGAAGAAGAAGAGAGGCTCATTGCAGCTCGAGAGATTTATGGAGCAAAATGGGCAACCATAGCCAAACTCTTCCAGGGGAGAACCGACAATGCCTTGAAAAACCATTGGCACGTTTTGATCGCACGAAAGCGAAAGGAAGCCAACAATGGAAGTTTGCAAGAGCTGACGAACCGTTCAAGTTCTTCCTCTTCTCACGATGACACATTGTTTCACATGATGAACTTCAACGCTACACAAAGGGCACTTGCACCACTGTGTCACAGTGATTCGTTGAGCCCTTTGAACTTTGGATCAGTGCCATCCTTCTCAGACTCTTTTCCTGGGAAGGAAGAGAGTGATCCTTTTGGGCTGTTGAATCCTGCTGCTTCTTCTGCCGGAATGATGAAAAAGGGCTTGTTTCATAGCTCATCATCGGCATTCACTAAGTTTAAGGGTTCTTCTTCCTCGGACAGAAAGGAACCACATGACGCTGCATTCAAGGATGTTACTTTCTATGATTTTCTTGGTGTCGGTGCTGATGACGAGTGAAAGTGTTTTTAATATTAAACTTTCCTATGTTACTGGACTCTCTTTTTCTGTCTCCTTTTCAAAACCTTGCGATTACAGTTACGCAGATTGTAATCACAATATGATTGTTCATTGAGACTTTAAAATTATGGTATACTGTGATCAAACCTGGATATTAATTTAAAATTATGGATACACACACACACACACACACACATATATATATATATATATATATATATATATATATGTAAATATGTCTTTTGTGGTGGTGCACTATATGTAGGGTTTCAAGGTAGTGAAAATATACATCTTTTTATTGAAATTTCAGAATTTTTAACTCTGATCAAAAGTGATATCAGATGCTTCCATTTCTAAAATCAGATATATAGTAGGATTGTCACATTGCTTTTTTTTTTTTTCAAGTGAATTTTGTTGAAACATTTTTACAGGAATAAAATAGGAAGATGTACTATATATATGGTATAAGATATACATATATATAAGTTGTTCATATAGAATGTTTGATAACACTTTTAATATAAAGTTTTAAAGTTTAATTATTTATATGTTTTTTTTGTTTATATTTTACTTAACTTTTTCGTTTCTTTAATTTGTATAAGATTCCTAACAAATATTTGAGAACAATTCTGGTTTGTTTTTGCATATATATACGTTTTATCTCCTATATCACAAAAATATGGTGAATGATGTGATACTAAATTATTGAAGTAATAGTGAAAATGAAAAGATAATGTAAGAAAATGTGTGAGAGCATATTAAATTTGTTATCTTTATATGCTATCAAATATACTTTTATGAGATTTGTTAACATATGTTTACTTATTTTTTAGTTGAAATAGATTAATTAACAACTATACCTTAAATTATCTTAAATTATATACCTAAACTGAAAATAGATGTATCTGAACAAATGGTTTGATGCTTAATGTATATCTATTTCCTTTTCTGAAGAAATATATTCAGAAGTTATAAATGCAATTTTCTTATAATGCATTAAGCATAACTTACGACTATTCTAATTTAAAAGTAGTGCATGTATGTGAATAAATCCAATTTTTAAAGGTAAAATAAGTTTGATTAATTTCTTTTTATATTATTTTTTTTATGAAAATATTTGTTAATCTCTTTTATATCTTTTTATATTTATTTTTAAATTGAATTGGAATATTTTTAAGGAAATTACCAATAATTAAACAAATCTAAGATATAAGCTATTTACTGAAATATATTATTTTTCATATAATTTATATATTTAAAACTATTAATTTATTATAAATTTTCAATATATAAAATAAACATTAATAGGGTTATTTCACGTATTAAATTATATGTTTTCTTAAAGATGTTCGTAAGTAATAGATGCCCCTATTTAAGAATAATTCATTTCATTTTCATTAATGGGAACAACTTGTCTCCTTCAGTAATAATCTCTAATTGGCTTTCACCAAAATTTAAAAATATAATTTCATAACCAAATTGAAGAAGTTTTATTATTTATCAATTAACAATTAAAAACTTTAAAGAAGGGTTAATTATTAGTTATTTATTGCTTTTAAAAAATCACAAAACATTTTAATATATTTTCAGTTAATTACAGTTTTAAGCTATATTCTACATAATCAATATGCTATTAGCTTATGTATATTTTGTGCTTAAATTGAATTCATTATCTTCTTTTTTCCTCCTTAAAAGCTATGCAGAGTTAAACGATTAAATTGTTTCAAACTCTCAAATCAAAATCGATCACTTGTAACATTTTCTAATAGGAAAACGTTAAATTTTTTGTTATCTTTTTTTAAAAAGAATTTAACTTCGTTTTTTTTGTAAAGTTTCCTAGTTAAGTTTATCATTATTATCATATTTTTTCTTTATAAAATTTTCATTTTCAAATTCATCATAAGTTTCAAATATAGAGTGAAGAAAATGGTTACCTTAAAGCAGCAGACGACACAAATAAGCAGCCTCCAGACTCAACATCTTTTTGATTCCAGCAAACTCTAGATGATCGTCATGCATGCCGTATGGTAAGTTTAAACATTTAATAAAACTCCTATCTCTTTCTTCTCATGTTTTTATCAAGTTATGCCAGACCTAGGGTTTGCCAAACTAGCGACCCTAAAATCAAGGGTTATAGGTCCTAAACCTTTTTTTCCGATAAAGACCATTATCAACAAACCCTTAGCCACCAACTTCACTTCTTTCATTTATTAGCATTAACAAATAAATTAATAAAAAGATACTTGTTATACAAATATATCTAAAAGTATGTTTTTTTCTAAACTATGGATATCTTTGTATATAGAATACGTTGTGCATTATTTCTTGTGCAAAAATAGTTTTCTATAATGAATTATTATGACATAAACAATGACAAAATTGTAAATAGGAAAAGACTTTTTATGAGTAATTATTAAAATGGATAGAAAATAGATATGATAATCCTTTCGTAATAAAGTAGAACACTTTTTTATGTCAATTATACATAAAACCAACATAGAAAATGAGAGCAGTAACAATTTCGTAATAAAATAGAAGATTTTTTATATTAATTATATGTAAAACCAACATAGAATACTGGACAAATATATTATTTTAAGTTTAAAAAACAGATACTATATTGGTTCTTCACTATAGTCGACATAAAATTTTTAATTTTCTTCTTTCTCATTCTTTTCCTCGCTTGCACTTTACTATCCTACTTTCACCTTTCTTCCCTCACACTATTCTCCTTCTTTCACCGACTCTCGTTTTTCCCCTCTTGTTATTGACTATCGTCTTCTCCTTCTCATTGCACTTGGTTGTCATTCTCACTCTTGCTTTTGTTGTGTAAGTTTCTCTCGTTTTCGTTCTGATCAGCCTTCAACCCTAATATGTTATTTTGTATTGCGTCTGTTATTGGTGCTAATTAATGTATTTATTGGGACAATATCACAATGTGTTTGCTATGCCGATGTCGGATCCAATAACTCCTTGATAAAGAAGTACACAATGAGAGTAGTATTGAAGGCAAAAAGAAAGGTCGATGAAAACGCAAACCTGTTATTGTAATGAATTTGACAGAATTCTTAAACGTTGAAAAGGGTGGTTCTTTTTTAGGTTGTGGAGGATACCAATCCATATATGTTTTTGTCTGTAAAAGTTTCTGTCAATCTTGGAATTTAGTATTTAAGTAGTAGCTCTGTTAATTAAATATATTGTTTGCGATGGAATTCAGAATCAAGTAATCTTATTTTGTTTGCGATTTTTACAGGAACATGCTATCAGAACCTGTTATGGCTATGTCTTTGTTGTTGTATGTGGAGATTAGGATAAGCTAGCACCGATAACGTACGTATCATGATTGGGCTTTAAATTGTAAGTGTCATGGATTTTACTTTTTCCATATATATAATTATTCTAGAATGAGTACTCTTGAATTCGTTGGTTGAGTCATGCTGTCCTTAAGCAAGCCTTTCCTTCAAAGTGGCTCGTTAGATGAGAAAATGAAAGCCCGGATCGAAACTAAATGTTTTAAACATATGAAGAAGTAAAATTAATTTTGTTCTAAATCTTGTGTATATATTTAGCTTATTGTTTATATTAGTTTTCACTATGTGGATGAGGTCATAGTATTGACTCTTCTTAAGGAAGGAAATAAATAAGTTTTAAAAAAAAAAATCGTATTTCTTTATTCATAAAATCATTAATATAAATATATATTACAAGACTTTATTATACAAATTAAGGAAAAATTATATTTATTAAAAATATTTATCAAATAATGTCTGTAAATATGATTATAATTACATTCATAAATAGGTTAAAAATGTATCTTCTAATAAATAATAAAATGAGATAAATAGTTATAATGTTAATATATTAGTATCCCTTATATATCATACGTTCATATATTATTTTATAGCATTTAGCCCATTACACTGATATTCTTGATGATTCATTCCATTAGATGCTTATTGGCTCAACACTATTTGGATATTAAATCTTGAGTTTCAACATTAAGTTCAACGTTTACTTAAAATGTTTTCATTATATTCAACGTTGTTTGTCAATCATGTCTATAAGACATTATTTACTTCAAACTACTATATTTATAAAAACATGATATATGATTATTTCATTCAACACTTTGTATAGAAAGTTGTATTGATAAACTCATTATTCACGGTTATTCTTAGGCAAATATAATTTGTTAGACGTTTCATTCTATAAACAATATTTTGTTAAGTATTGTATGTTAAACTTCAAAATATAAGTTGCTAGACAGTTTAGTCTCTCAACGATCTTGTCTTAACAAACATATCAAAGTAGACACCTATCGTGTATTTAAATGAAAAATTTAAAGAAAAATCAACCCTTCTTAATTTACATTTGTAGAATGAAGTGTGCGGAAATCAAGTTTTAGAAATTCTATTATATTATGTTGTTTTGAAGTTGTTTGAGGCGTCTAGTGGTTTTAGCTATAGTCGTATTCTCCACTAGCTTAACATTTTTCAAAATGAGATTTTCATTTTCTCTTTTCAAAATAATTAGCTTCCTTTCCAGGTTGCTAGGAAGGATTTTACATCATCCTTAGACGATGTCAAATCATTTTTCTAAATCTCGTTTTCTTTTAAAGAATTTTAAATTGTTTTCTTAAAATTTGGTAAGCTTATGATATTTTTGAGGAATTTGGCATTAGCTCATAATATGCTTCAATGACAGAGTGAAGATCATTAAAATCTACCTCATCATTGTTAGAGTTATCTGACGTATCACAAGCTGAGTCAAACATTAGACATAGTCTGACTTCTCCTTCATCATCTTTAAATGAGCTTAGTTCTTCTAAAGTACTTATTGCCTCTTCTTCTTTGAATTTGTTGGTTTCTTCGTATGTGGCTATTAGTGTGTCCCACATATTTTTTGCACTTTTACATTGTTATACCTTTTCGTACTCTTTTCACACAAAGCACACAGTTAATATATTTTTAGCCTTAGAGTTCAGAAGATGCCTTAGTTTTTTATCGTCTAGAACGAGTTTAACCGCTCCTAGTATCCATACTAGACAACCTGTCTAGAATGTTTAACTCAATGGAGTTAAACAATATAAGTTTTGAATTCACTTCTGAATATAACACGAGTGTTTTGGTTTCTTACAAAATATAATATAACTCTCATAAAGAGGATATATGAATAATACAATGTACTTCTGAAAGCTTGTAAAGGTTCTTTCTCTTTGAACAAAAGGCTTTAGATAGTATAAACTTATAGGTAAGCGACAACGTAATGATTCAATGATAACAATTCAACTTTTTCCTTGTTGTTCTTTATCTCTTTATCGAGTCCTCTTTATATAGCTTTCTTCAAGAGATGATCGATACTCAAAGCTTTGAATTCCTTCTAGGTATGTAGCCTTTATGATAAAGTCAGAAGCTATGTTGCTTTCTTGTAGAGCAATTGTGCTGTGTACGGATGAGACAGACAAAATGTATGCATGAAACTTTGAATATCCTCATGTTTCTAAACGTTCTTCTTATTTTGAGAAGTCTTTTGAATAAAGTTGATAATCTGCATAGAAAAAGAGAGCACAACACAACAGACAAAAAGTACTTGAACATACATTCATTCAAACCATTACATGACCTTGGTTTAATTGTTTGATGCTAGTCTGTTTTGAGTAACTTGTAAAGACATTTAATTTCACTTGTGTTTATAGGCTTTGTCTTTTTGTTTAGACGCTATGGCGATTAGACGCTCGATTAGGAGCTCTATAGTGTTTAGCGCTTTTTAAGTTTATGCATCAGATGCAATTGTGATATCATATATTTATATATCATTTGATAGTGTTTGGCACGTTATACTAATATCTTTGACTATTCATTCCGTTAAACGCTTGTTAGCTCAACACTATTTGGATGTTAAGTTCAACATTTACTTAAATGTTTCCATTATATTAGACATTGTTTGTCAATCATGTCGGTTGGACAATATTTATTTTAAAATGTTGTATTTATAAAAACATTGTAAATGATTATTTCATTCAACACTTTGGATAGACATTTGTATTGATAAACACTTTATTCAGTGTTATTCTTTTACAAATATAATTGGTTAGACACTTCATTCTATAAGCAATATTAAGTATTGTATGTTAAACTTCAAAACATGAGTTGCTAGACAAATTAGTCTCTATAGACGATCTTGTCTTAACGATATCAACCAAATGTAATCAGATAGCTGTTTGACTTGCAAACTAGTCTCAATAATGTTTATGAAGCAATGACCTCATCATATACCTTTATTCTTAAACCAATTTAAGAAAATCTTGTTATATTTATGCAATGCACGTGTTTCGTCGATTTAGATGTGCAACCTTAAATTTTTTTTTTGTTATGATATATAAGTGATTACTTCATCAATGTTGTGTTGAGATATGCCAAATATTCTATTAAAGGATTGTTAAACTGCCTTTTAGTCGCCTAAGGCAGAACAAAGAACTGGTCCCCACTAATGTAGCATAGGGAAACTATAATATCAATCCTAGGACTCAACAAATTAAGATTAAAGTGTAGGGTTAAGTTTTGTATTTATTTACTAATTATCTACTATTACTAGGTGGGGAAAATCAAAGTGAATGAACCTAAAAAGGAAAAATAAAAATCTAAACTAACATATATTTAAAAGAATAAAGACATTTCGAATACAAGAAAAGAAAATAACCATCTAAACTACTCAAAACAGAAGTAATCAAGAACAATCATGCCAATATTCTCAACTAAAACTGAAATCAAATGAACAAACACCTAAACTAATCAGTAGAAACAGATTGGTTGATTAAAACCATGAATTAGAATCAAAAGTGCCAAAATTAATGTAGAAAAGTAGTCATTTACCACTCAGGTAGACATCCTAGACAGTTATACCCACTGTGTGGTATTTAAGTTCCAAATCAGAACCTAGATTGGGTAAGTCACAACAAATTCAACTCTTAATTCAAGTTTCTAATCATCACCAGGTACAAAACTCTAACTAAAATAAAATGACAGAAACAAAACATGAATTACAATATTTTTTTTCTTCATCTCCAAACTTGAGAAGACATATCGATAAGTCTTGCTCATTGTGGAGTCATGTAATTCCCTAAGGAATTTCAACTATGTGGAGTCATAGAGTCTAAATTAGATTTTTCAATTAATAGAAGCTAGAAACAATATTTTTGTTGTTGTTGAACTCACTCTTACTCGAAAAGACATCTCGGTCATGCACGCCCACCTCGGGGTCATTTAATTCCACAAAGGAATTACAATGTGCAGAATTACGAATTCAACTCGTTTTCAAAGTAGAACAACAAACACAATCATATAATCTGAATAAGAACAGAATTTAAAAACAGAAAATAGAAATTGAAACAAAGAATCAAAAACAACATCTACGATTTATTAGAAAAGAAAACTAACATTACAATCATACCAGAATCCGCAGAGAAAATTCACTTTTGTCACTCTCGTGAATTCCTCCGTGAAATCCAGTAACAAAATCCTACTCTACAAAAGTGAGTTAAACCCTAATCTAAGGAACGTAAACTGTAGAGTAAAGTAAAGTGCATAAGAGTCTATTTACATGAAATAAGCCCCTTTATATAGGGTCTGAAAAGAAAAGGGTTTGAAAAGAAAAGAGAAAAGAAAGGGGAAAAGTAAAGAAGGAAACTTGCTTTCGACGCTTCAAACTTCTTATCGACGACCAACCTTCTTTGTCTACGTTGATCACCAGCCCTCCGATCATCTTTAACCTCTCCACCGATTCAGCTCCTTACATGTATGCTTTGGGTCTCGCTGGTTCAGAAATTGCAAGCCATGAAGATCTTCGAAGTCTTCTCTTCTAATCACTTGAACCCTAGCGCGTGGGTTTTCTTTCTTCTCCTCCAAATACTCGAGAATGCTTCTTTTTGCCAAATGAATCACAAAACTGAGACCCCTACGCAACTATTAGCCTCCCAAACGGCACTGTTCCACTAAAGGGAAGTCAGCCCATGCAAAGTGTAGCACAAAATCTACCAGCCCAATGCTAATTGTAGCAGCACAATGGCCCAATTTATAAAATCAGCAGATTTCCATTGCAGCAGTGCAACATTTTAATTAAGTGGGCTTCAACTTATCAAAGGCCTCGTTCCATGTGCAGCTCGGTTAAATCAGCCTCAGCTGCCAAAACGTAGCGTTTCTTAAATCTTCCAAAAGAGCTCCAACTCAACAGCAATGGCCCATCACTTCAGCCCCTTGCAGCATTCCAAAAAGATTTAGCTTATACATAGGCTACGGCCCAATCCAGCCCAAATTCTTCTTCAGCTCAAACAGTCTAAGGTTCCTGCCAGCTTTCCAAGCCCAATCAGATCCAAATCTCAAATCTAAAAAATGAATTAAAGAGTAAAGAAATGCAAATAAGAAGAAAATTTATGAGATTAAAATCTAATTAAAACAAAACACTTTTATTGAAAGAATTATAGGAAAAAAAATACTAATTTCCTAATTATTAACTAAGACTAAAAATTACATCTAAAAACTTAGTTTTAACTAAAATTCTATAAAACTAAAGAATTAAAAGAAAAACTAAAAATTATCCTAATTCTAAACAATTAAAGCCTAAAAGAAACTAAGGAAGACTCCTAAACACTGAAAAATATGCAAAATTGGAGAGTTATCAAGGATATTAGGCAATCAAATATTGTGTTAGTTATAATTTAGATATTATTATAATTTGTGCAGATTTGTGCACCTGTCATTCATTTAATAGATGAAAAATTATAGATCCTTGTATGCATATATATGGTACTCTACTCTTTAATAATACATCAGAGTTATTCTTTAAACCTTTTATTATGGTATCGGAGCCATGGTTAGAGCTTATCCTAGCGATATTTCTTGTTTCTTGGGCATTTCTATTCCACCCGCTATCGCGCCGCTATTGGACCACCCAATTTCTACTATCACGCACGAGATGTCTATACCTCGGCGTGAAGGGGGTGTGTTGGAAGTCCCACATCGACTAGAGATAAGGCCAATTTATAATATATAAGTGGGGTGCAAACCTCACCTTACAAGCCAATTTTGTGGGGTTGAGTTAGGCTTAAACTCCATTTCTTAATATGGTATCAATAGTCAAACACTGATATCCTCTACAATATAGGAATTAATGCTTTTTTTCATTGAATATTTCTGATGGCTTCTTCTGATGACAATCAATCGGAGAAACATGATTTTGGAACTTCCGCTGCTTCCAAGAGTTATATTTCTACTACTGCCGGAATTTTGACCAAGTCAGGTATATCTAACTCTGCCCTTAATCATTCTATTGTTACTAAGGGTAGTGATTTGATAATTGATTCAAGTGCTACTAATCATATGACTTGTGATCCTTATATATTTACTAATTTTTCGTCTAATTGTTCTAAAACTGTTATTATTAATGCCAATGGGGTTTCATCTCCTATTGATGGTATATGTACTATATCCCTCTCACCCTCCTTATTGATTCCTGATGTTTTATTTCTTCCTACATTAAACTGTAATCTTATCTCTGTCAGCAAGTTAACCAAATCACATTCTTGTGTTGCCTTGTTTTACCCAACCCATTGTCTTTTTCAGAACATCCATTCCAAGGAGAAGATTGCAAGTGGTAGAGAGAGTGAAGGATTGTATTATCTTGAAAATGTCTCACAACAAAACCATAAAAGAGGGTTGGTTTGTCTTGCAAATGATCACATACAGGATAAAAACAAAAAAAAAAATTGGTTGTGGCATAAACGGTTGGGATATCCCTCTTTTGGTTGTTTAAAAAAATTATTTCCATCATTATTTCATAAATGCAATATTTCTGATTTTTTTTTGTAAAACTTGTGTTTTGGAAAAAAATCATCGTGTTGTGTTTCCTTTAAGTAATAACAAAACTGATTTTCCTTTTTCATTAATTCACACAGATGTTTGGGGTCCTGCCCCACAATCTACACATAATGGAAAAAAATGGTTTATCAGTTTTGTTGATGATTGTACTCGGGTAACCTGTGTATATTTGCTTAAACATAAAAGTGATGTGTGTGATGTGGTTTGTTCCTTCTATCATCTGATTGATACACAATTTAACACATCTATTAAGGTAATTCGATCAGACAATGGATGGGAATATTTTAAGACTGAATTAATAGATATCATGAACTCTAAATGCATCTTGCATCAAACTACATGTTCTTATTCACCACAACAAAATGGAGTGGCTGAGAGGAAAAATAAACATATATTAGAGGTGACAAGATCACTTTTGATAGATGGTAATGTCCCATCTCATTTATGGGGTGAGGCTGTGAGTTTTGCCGTTTATTTAATTAATTGAACCCCTTTTAGTGTGCTTAACTTTCGAAGGCCTTATGATTTGTTGTCTGATCATTGTATCCTTCCTCCCATAGTTTATTTACCACCTCATATTTTTGGATGTGTTATATATGTTTACTTACACCCACATCAACGCACAAAGCTTGAAGAACGAGCAATCAAATGTGTTTTTGTTGGGTATGGATCAACTAAAAAAGGTTATCATGCTTACCATCTACCATCAAAGAAATTTTATATTTCTATGGATGTGACATTTAATGAGCATGAATTTTTTTATGTTGATTCTCCACTTCAGGGAGGTAATGAAAGTGCAGTGCATAATCATGATGTTAGTATGTTTGATATCTTAGATATAAAATTATATTGTGAAGATAAATTATCTTGTGAGGATCATTCTACAGGAAGTGAGCCCATCCTAAATATGGACACTTCTTTTCTGGATAATACAATGTCTTCTGTTCATAACCAATTGGCTCAATCTTCTCCACAGGTTCAGCTTGACTCTTCAGAGGTACCTTCTAATCCTATCTCTGATAATAATAATTTAGATGAAATTGATCATGAAATTGATTCTTGTTTGCGTGCGACCACCAATACACCAAACACTGAGTCTACTACTGTTCAATATATTCTTCCACCTCGTTCTAACCGTGGTCAACCTCCAGCTAAATATGAACCAGACTTCCAAGCCAAAGTTAAATATCCCATTAGTAAATATGTGTCATCTCACAGGTTATCCTAGTCATATCCATCATTTGTATCTCAACTATCTTCAATTTCTATTCCTAGTAATATACAGGAAGCTTTGACAAATCCTAGATAGACCGAAGCAATGGTTGAGGAGATGTCGAATTTAGAAAAAACAACAACACTTGGGATTTGGTGTCCTTACCAAGAGGGAAGAAAAATGTGGGCTGAAAATGGGTCTTTACAATTAAGCATAAGGCTAATGGAACTATTAAGAGATATAAAGCACGACTTGTGGCTAAAGGTTACACTCAGTCTTATAGTGTACATTACCAAGAGACATTCGCACCAGTATCCAAGCTCAATACTGTGAGAATACTTTTGTCACTAGCTGCAAACCAAGATTGGCCTCTTCTACAATTTGATGTGAAAAATACTTTCCTACATGGAGAAATTTTAGAAGAAATTTATATGGATTCTCCACCAAGCATGACAGATTCAAATGGAATGAAGGTTTGCAAATTAAAGAAGGCTCTATATGGATTAAAACTATCCCCAAGAGCATAGTTTGGAAGGTTTACCAAGTCTATGAAGGCTTTTGGCTATAAAGCAAGTAACTCTGATCACACCTTATTTTTTAAGAGAGAAAAGGAAAAATTACAGCTTTGATTATATATGTAGATGACATGATTGTTACAAGAAATTACCAAGATGAGATTTCTAGTTTACAACAATACCTTGCATCTGAATTTGAGATGAAACAACTTGGAAACCTCAAATATTTTTTGGGTATTGAAGTAGCTAGATCAAAACATTGTATTTTTCTATTCCAAAGAAAATATACTATTTATTTATTATCAGAAATTGGACTGCTTGGGAGTAAACCAGCCGATACACCAATTGAACAAAATCATAAACTCTTTCAATGCTCAAATTCAGCAAGCATATACAAAGGAAGATACCAAAGGCTGGTAGGAAAATTAAATTATCTGTGCCATACACGTTCAGATATCACTTATGCAGTGAATGTTGTTAGTCAATTTATGCATGACCCACGAAAGCTTCAAATGGATGTTGTTGAAAGGATTTTGAGATATTTGAAGTCCGCTCCTGGAAAAGGAATTTTGTTCTCAAATAATGGAAACTTAAAGGTAGAAGGGTACACTGATGTAGATTGGGCAGGTTCAAAAGATGATAGAAGATCTACCTATGGATACTTTACTTTTGTAAGAGGGAATCTTGTAACTTGGAGGAGTAAAAAACAACCTGTAGTAGCAAGATCTAGTGTTGAAGCATAATTCAGAGGTATGGCACTAGGTGTATGTGAACTTTTGTGGATTAAAAATGTGCTATCAGATTTGGGCTTTAAACAAAATGAAGCTATGAGTTTGTACTGTGATAATACTTCGGCTATAGCAATTGCTCACAATCCTATGCAACATGATATAACAAAACATGTGGAGATTGATAGACATTTCATCAAAGAGAAGCTTGAAGCTGAAATAATTTCATTTCCTTTTGTAAGATCAGAATTGCAGTTAGCTGATGTTCTCACCAAAGGAGTGTAAGAAGATTGCTTAATGAGTCTCTATTCAAGTTGGGAATGTGTGGTATCCATGCACCAACTTGAGTGGGGTGTTGAGATATGCCAAATATTCTATTAAAGGATATTAGACAATCAAATATTGTGTTAGTTATAATTGAGATATTATTATAATTTGTGCAAATTTGTGCACCTATCATTACTTTAATAGATGAAGAATTATAGGATTCTTATATGCATATATATGGTACTCTACTCTTTGAAATAATACATCAAAATTATTCTTTAAACCTTTTATTATGTTGTTCAACATGTACAAATGTGTTTGGTTCCTTTCTTTCTGAACCACATTTATAATCTTCACATTTCACAAACCTATATACATTCACATCTTTCACCGTGTTAACTTCTAAGAATTATTGTTGATTTATATTTTAACATGTATCCTAAACAAAATTCAATGGTGTTTTCTATAATATACCTTTCCACAAAAGAAGTTTTTGGATGGTACTAATTCCTACCATATTCTTTAATCCTTTAAGCAATTATTCTACATTAGATTTTACTCCACCTAAACAAACTTTTACTATAATTTTCACGCAATATTTTTTATAAATTTTTTATAATTCAATCACTAAAATTTTAAACAATCTATGACTAAATAATTTAGTCACTCTTGAGGACAAAAATAATTAATTAGTCAATATAATTTATACTATTCCTAAAAATTAAATTACAATTTTAAACAACTTATAATATTCACAACTACAAAAGTAATTTAATATTTTAAATTTACACAACTAAATAACAAGTTTCAAATTTAAAAGCCGAAATTTCAACATCAATAGTCACTTATATCAATAAAAATCTAATGGAGATAGACATGCACTCCTACTATTGAAATCCCTAAAAACGACCACACATCCATTTCATTAATAAAATGAAGATACAGTGCATCAACCTTAATAACATCCATTAACCAATATATGTTTCAGTGTGATCAAAGTGAAAATAAATGGACAAATAAAATGCAAGGATATCATACTTATGGTGAAGAACCACTAAAAAATGTTCTCACCAATATCAAAAAAGAAAAAAATCACAACAAATATTGAAAATCTCATATCGACTAAAGATAAGACCGATTTATAATATATATATATATATATATATATATATATTAATGGGTGTAAATTTCACTTTACAAACTAGTTTTGTGAGATTAAGTTAAATTTAAAATTCACTTCTTAACATGGTATGAAAACTATAATTAAAGTTTATCTTAACTATATCTATTTTGGACATGTTATTGGCACAATATAAAATGATGTTATATATGATCTATCTAAAATTTTAAAAAGTGGACAAAAAAGTTAAGGTTTTAAAAAGTAAAGTTTATAATAAATGATAAACAATTTTTTAGCCTATTTATAAATATTTTATATATTTATTTTAAACTTAGCTTCTATATTCAATTCAATCGTTCTTACACGTTAAAGATAAAAGAAAATCATGATTTTTATATTTAAATGGACTAAAAATAAAAACTTAAAAGAAATAGATTTGGTTCATTTTTTTTTATCATTTTACAGAACAAAAACATAATTAAACTTAAAAAGAAAAGTAAAAAATATAAAATTAATCTAGGTCTTCAATCAATCGTAAGCTAATAAATGTCCATCTTAAATCGAAATTCAAAGTATAGGAAATCTTAGATTGAGAACTTTCCAGGAAGAAAAAAATATCCAAAGCGCGTGGATGTGTAGTCTATGCCAAATATTGACCTAAACCTCTTCATTTAATTATTATAGAAAGACTATTTTATAGTCTTTGCGTCGACGTGAATGACTCCTTGCCTGCTGGGTTGGTCTTGCCTTTTCCTTTTTCCCCAAATACTACCCATTTCCACGCAATTTTACAATTTTGCCATTTTTCATTCAATTCTATTATTTTCCATTACCTACAACCATATACTTGATAAATGTATTTCATCCAACAAATTAAATTTAAAATGTCTACGGATTTAATAAATACATTAAACACACGTTAATGCTTTACTTTGTTAAATATATGTTCATTTTAATTTTTTTAGTATTATGTTTATTCCTTTATATTTAAATTATTGAGTCACCAAATCTTATGAATATAGATGAAAAAGTGTGACGATAAAATTAAAAATCCTTAAACTTTAAGTATAAGTTTAAGGTTGTAAAAATAAAAATAAAAAGTTATATGGTAGATCTTAGAAATCAATTTCCTCCATTTATCCTAGTAAAAATATTCTAACAAAAATGATAAAACTTTATTGTTTAAAAATAATAAGCCGTTCACCAAAATTTTATGTCATGCATCTAATTATGTAATGAGTTGAAGAATACTTATTTAAGACAAAATGGTAAATATATATATATATATATATATATATATATATTAATTATTATTTATTAGCTAAGGAAAGAAAAATAATGGTTAAATTGACTTTTCAACAAAAGCAATTCATTTGAAAAGTAAGGGTACTTTGTTGCGGAAAATTCCAAACCCGTTGTAGATTTTTGCTATAAACCATTCATCCTCTTTCCAGCACACGATCTCCTTCCACATCTTCACCCACCGACTAAACCATTTTTCAAGGCAAAACTCCATTGAAGAAAAGTTCGAAAGCAGAGCATGGATAGAGAGCAAGAAGAGATGCAATTTGTTGGGTTCTTTGGTGTCTACAAAGAAGCCTCCAAGATCATAATTTCATGGCGGAAAATCTTCTCCTACATCACCCTAACACTCATCCTCCCTCTCTCATTCATCTTCCTCCTCCACATAGAGGTCTCCTCCCTCCTCTTCAGGAAGATTCTCTACAACTCAATAGTCATGGATGAGACAAAGCCCAACACACCTCAATACAACAAGCTCTCCGACATGATCTCTTCTGAATGGGTCACTCTGCTGCTCTTCAAACTCGTTTACTTCACTCTGCTTCTCATCTTCTCCCTCCTCTCTACCTCAGCAGTGGTCTACACCATCGCTTCCATCTACACAGCAAAAGACGTAACTTTCAAGAAGGTGATGACTGTGGTCCCAAAGGTTTGGAAGAGGCTCATGTTGACGTTCTTATGTGCCTTTGCTGCTTTTTTCGTTTACAATATCGGTACCATGGCGGTTATCCTCGTGTGGGCAAGTTTATTCGGGTTAAACACCGGTGGTTTTGTGGTTTTTGCTGTGATAGCGGTTTTGTACTTCGTTGGGTTTGTGTACCTCACCGTGGTGTGGCAACTGGCGAGTGTTGTGACTGTGTTGGAGGATTCGTGGGGGTTTCGAGCCATGTTGAGGAGCAAGGAGTTAATAAAGGGAAAGATGGTGTTGTCCATATTCGTGTTTTTTACTCTTGTCGGGTCTTTTGTTTTGATAAGAGTTTTGTTCAAGGAGACTGTGGTGGATGGATGGAGTGTGATTTCTGTTGACAAAACAGCATATGGTGTTCTTTGTTTCTTGCTCTTGTCTTGTTTGTTTCTCTTTGGGCTTGTTGTGCAAACTGTGATCTACTTTGTCTGCAAGTCCTTTCATCATGAGAACATTGACAAGTCAGCTTTAGCAGACTATCTTGAAGTTTATCGAGGAGAGTATGTGCCTTTGACAGCCAAGGATGTTCAGCTCGAGCAGTACCAAGTTTAATGTACAACATAGCTTTGGTATAAACTAATCAAGCATCATGTGTTTTATAAATTCGGATTCTCTCATGAATTTTTTATGCTGTTTATATGTTATGTCTTAACAATATTACTGATATATAATATATACTTCTTTTTATGTTTTAAACAACATTGAAAAACACAGAAGAGAAGCTGAACTTGTGTTTGATGATGTGGTTGTATTGTATCTGCTATACTTTATCACCATGTCATCACGTTGAGTGTGAAGAAATTAAAGGGAAAATGAAGAAAACTGATTTATGTATGTATTTGATTTGCTGCTACAAAATAGAATTGTGATGTTGCTTCTTTTGCAAAGGTGTTAATAAATGGTGCGAGGTGTGTTTTGTTGGTATTAGATTGAGTTTGTGGGTGTGATTAATGTTATGGTAAGCAGTATCTATCAGCATATTAATTTAGACACTGAGTATGTGGTGGAGCAAAAATAGAATCACGATTTGTTGTTCTGAAATGGTAAGAAAATGAAATTTCATTGGTTACTTGTACAAAAGGAGAAAGCTTGTGAATTAACTATGACCCTACAGGCTACATGAATTTATTTTATTCTATTTTTACTGCACTTTTTACGAAAAAGTTCATTTGTAATAAATTGTATTCAACCCGATGGATATCTAGGCAAATTAAGCATATATTTAGAAAACAGAAGAAAAATAGAATCCTTTTTTTAGAAATTAAAATTAGTTCCTGCGTAAGCTCAAGTTAAAAAATTTAAAGAAACTATACAAGAGATTTTTTTTAAAAAAATTAGTTTATGCATAAACTAATTTCAATATTTTCTTATTTTATTTTTTTAGATTTGCTTATGAAGAACTTCTTCAAAATATGTCTTCATTTGAGAGATTGATCTTTTGGGATGATTTGCAGTGAATTTTTTTCTATCACTAATATTAGCTATAGATAGGGAAAAAGGGATTTTGAATTTTAAGTATTGATTTTACAATAAGTTGGACTTCTTTGGTTAAGCTATAAAGGAAGGAGAGGAGAAATTTCTAAAATAATCTTGGATTATGAATGAGAGTTCTGGATAATAATGAAAAGTAAATTTGATTTAAATGACAAATTGATACAAAATAGAATGATAGTTTATCCATAAATGACTACTTAAATGACAAATAGATGTAAAATTGAATTAACTACTCATAAACTACACTCTAGTGGATGAAAAAGAGAGTAATGAGTGAAAAAAGTTATTAGTATTGATAGAATGACTCAAAGTTATTCTCCCTTTTTGTAGAGATGTTTTTATATGTATTTTCATATCTTTATATTTTTTCATAATATATTCATATTAAATCTCATTATATTATTGTAACCAAATTATATATATATATATATATATATATATATCAAATATTTAATGTCAAAAAATATATATTCTTTTTTCCAATATCAAATATTAAGAAATAAATTTTGATTATATAAATATAAAATAAAAGTATGAAAATAATAATTGAATAAAGGTCAAATAATATTATATAAAAGAGTAAAAATGACGAAATGTGTTTCTTAGACATAAGTTAATAAAGTAACAATTAAAATAAATTTTATTATAAGCTTTATAGATTATCTAATAAATTAAATGTGTTATAGTAATTTAAAATAGGGTTCAATATGAAAATGGGGTATAGGGATAGATATAAGAAAATAGATATGATGAGTAGGATATGTATATATTTATTTTGTTCTTGTATCTAATTTGAAAAATTGAGTATTATTTATATTTGTAAGACATAGGAAAAATAAAATATCGTGACAAGCATGAATGTCATTAATTAAAATAAGAAAAGATAAGTTATATAAGAGTGAAATGTAGCATAGTTGGTTAGAGTTTTTTGTTATGAGTTTGTGGTCATGAGTTCAATTTGTGTTGTGTGCATATAGTGTGTTTGTTTGAAACTTGTAATGGTGTGTTTGAGCCTCTGCTGGAGGAGATAATATATTATTTTTTTTGGATTTTTCCTTTTGGTGAAAATGGATGAGATAAGGTAGTTAAGGAAAAATTAAAATAAAATATTTAATCAGGGATCAATTTGAATTAAAATATATTTTATTTTTAGTTTATTCTACAATAATAGGTTTTGTTTTGTGTTGTTGAAAGACTTAGACACATTGTTTCATGTTAAATATTGTTTAATATTTGATTCCAAGTTGTTTTAGTATGCTACCATATTGCCATGTTATTATGGTATGTTGCTATGTTGTTTTGGGTTTGTTGCCATGCTACTTTTTGGTTGTTGTGTTATTTGGCCAGGTTGTGTTGTTTGGTTAAGATGTTTGGTCCAAGTTGTTTTAAGACCTAGGTGAAGAGGTTTTGGAACTCGCCCTTCATGTTTTGGAGGTCGACCATGAGGATTTGACCTTGGTTGTGCTGTTTGTTATGATTGTCGAACTGTGTGTGTTATTGTTCGTGTTATGTTGTTTTATTGTCGAGTTGTGTATGTTGGTTGTTGAGTTTTGTTTGAACGTGGTTGGATTGTGTTGTGGTTGGCCAAGTTCTTTGTTGTTGTTCGTTGATTTGATGTTGATCACCTAGTTGTGTGTTGTGTCTTGTCGATTTAGTTGGTGCTGGAAGATGGAATTGCATGTTATGTCTTGTTCCTGTAACTGTAAATCCATGTTAGTTCCTTTTCACCTAGAGGGCTTTAGTGAGCCGGGGAAAAGGAGAAGTTGTGTTTCGCTTGTAAGGCTTTGGCTTGAGCTAGAGTATAGTGCTCTATTCGTAAGGCTTTTTTGGGGTAGACAAAGTTTTTACTTGTAAGGATTGTGGAAAACAAGGGAAACGAGTCCTAACCGTAAAAAATTTGTGGAGCAAGTAGGATGACCCTGAACATAAGGCTTTCGTAGAGCAAGTAGTGACTTTGATCATAAGGTTTTTGTGGAGCGGGCAAAACAAATGGTAGGTTACATGGGAAAGACATATTGGTTGAGTATTAGGATGACCCTGACCATAAAGCTTTTATCTAGCACATAGTGTGACTCTAATTGTAAGGGTTTTGTGGAGCAGGTAGAGTAAACAATAGGTTTTGCGGGAAAGTCATATTGTTGAGTATTACTTGAAATCTTATTCCTTGAAAATGTTCGAATATGATTGAACCATTTGTAAATATCAATTATTAATGAAATACCACGTTGGACAATATTATCTGACTTGAACAACTTGTGCTACTATGATGAAAAGAAGAAATATTGAATTGTTATATGTTATCTCTTAGAGAAAAGATAAATAGACTTAACTTTATCCTAAGTAATTTTTTATTAAGTTCCTTTACAATGAAACATTAAAAAATATAAATATATCTTTTATGAAAAACAAGTCAAAAACACAAGAAGGAAGAATGAAGTTTATATGTACATTTTGTGAAAAATGTTCTAAAAGTTCCTCTGGTACCCATTAATGGAAGAAGTTTAAAGTTATTTATCTTTAAAGATATGTTTGATTAACCTCATGAGACACAACTTTAACAAGGAAATACGTTTTCAAATAACCTTTTAAAACAATTTTTGAAAAACTCTCTTTTGAGTAAATGAAAATAAATAGAATGCAATATAAAAGATAAATGATAGAGATATTTACATAGATTATTTTCATATCGGTTTGACTGACAAATCCAGACTATGTTACTTCTTGATTAATCCGATGAAGTTTCCATTAATTCAAACTACAACTACAAGATATAAATATTATTTGGACTCAATCAATTTTGGCTAAACTATGATTATTCTTTAAATACTACCACTTTTGGCTAAGCTACTAGTAGTGTTTGGACTTAATCACTTCTGGCTAAGCACAATTGCTCTTTGAACTTGATCACTCTTGACTAAAACACTTTTTACTACAAAGGTTATGATCTCAAAGATCATAAATTTCATTAACTAAAAAAGATAAATGTCCTAAGACAAACATATAATTATAAATTCTTTCTTAGATAGTTATTAACACAAACATTGTTCTTCCTCACACACAAAAAAGTCTTAGGATTGTTTGAAATCGTTAAGACAAAATTTTCATAAGCATGGTCCACCTTTCCTCTTTAAAGAGAATTATTTTAAATAGATATAAGAAGAAAATAATTGTTTCAATTTCCTTTCGAGAAGTGACCTTTACAAGGCTTTCATCTTCAATCATTATTTTTTGAACATGTTCAAGAACACAAATGTGTAAATGCTCTCCATGCAACATTTGATGCACATGGCTTCCTTACTCAACTTCTCTAATACATGACATGAACTTAGGATAGGTAGTTTCCTTCTTCTTTATAGTAAGGCACAAAGTTTAATACAATTAATTGACTTTGCAACATTGGTATTCCACTTTTTAAACAACGTTACACTCTCTTAAGGAGATCTTGATGTAGACATGTTGTTTCAAATCCTAACGGTTATTATGTTAAATACTCTATAAACCAAGAAAAGCTACACTCAACCACAAGTGCACCTTGGATACTTTAGAAGGTCAACTTGTTTTAGACCATGGTGACTAGAAAGAAAATCACAACAGAATATTGACGTCCCATTTATATTTATAATAATATAGTTATTCTTGAGTCGAAGTAGGTTGAATGTTGAACCGAATCGATGTAGGCTGAAAGTCAAAAATCGGTGCAAGCCAAAGGTCGAACCAATTTGACACATACCAAAGGTCGGATCGATTCGGCTATAGCTGATGGTCAAGATGAGTTAGTCAGTCCGAAGGTTAAGATGGATCAGGGAAGCCAAAGGTTGAGACAATTTGACAAGATTTTAAGGAAGAAATGAGCCTGTATAGACTGAAGGTCGATAGAGATTGGGATAAGCCAAAGGAAGAAACAAGTTAGCTCGGGTTGAAGGTTGAGTTGCTTTGACCCGAGATGAATGTCGAATTGATCAATCATGGTCGAAGGTCAAAAAGAGTTAGTTAGGGCACAGATTGAGATGACTAGACCTGGGGTCGAAGGTTGAAACAAGTTAACCCTAATTGAGGGTCGAGATGAGTCAGCCAAGCCGAAGGTCGATTAGAGTTGACTGACTCATTTCTGGTCGAATGTTGAGCTAAGTTGGCCTTGGCCGAAGGTTGAGTCAAGTCAGTTGGGGCCCGAAGTGTTAAGAAGTGGACTTTAAGCCTAACTCAACCTTAAAAAAACTAGCTTGTAAGATAAGGTTTTTATCCACTTATATACTATAAATTGACCTTATCTCTAGTTGATGTGGGACTTCCAACACATCCATTAGGCTGAGGTATATACATCTCGAGTGTGAGACTATACATTAATGGGTGGTTCGATAGTAAGTTGAACAATAGATCCAACAAATAACAAAACTCGTTAGGATAAACTCTAATACCATGTTAAGAAGTGAACTTTAAGTCTAACTAAACCCTACAAAACCAGCTTGTAAGGGAGGTTTGCACCCCACTTATATATATTTTAAATTGATGTTATCTCTAGTCAATGTGAGACTTCTAACATGAGGTTGAGTCGAGTCAATTTGAGTTGAAGGTTAAAAGTAATTAGCCCAAGCTAAAGATCAATACGAGTTTATCAAAGCGGTGCAGCGGAATGGTTAGCATGAGCAATAAACCAATAGGGGGTGAATTGATTTCTTATCGCAAATCGTGCCTTTAATAATTCTCTCTTGTAATTTAATTTCCTTAACAATAAATTAAAACAATTGTTAAGAAAGTAAGAAAGCGAGAAAATTGCACAAGTGATTTTATACTGGTTTAGATCACAAGGATCCTACGTCTAGTTGTTAATCTCAAATGAAGATTAATGCTCCACTAAAACAAAACCAACAAATTGTTACAATAAAAGAAAACAAGTTTAAGGTTTAGAACACTATCTTGTTACCCCAAGAGATGAAACCCACTTCTTCTGAAAACCACAAGGGATGAACACCTCCTCTGAATGCTTTACGATGGCTGATCACCACCTCCTTTGAATCTTCACAAAGGATGAACACTTCCTCTAAATCGTCACAAAGAATGACAAGCTTCACTTAGCAACAACAAGATCACTCAATCACAACCTTAGTGAAAGTTTTCACTCTATACCAACACCAAGTTCTCAAAGCCATAACACAAGGGTTACACAAACCCTATAACACACTTATCACAACACACAAGCAAACAAATAGGATTGTCATATGTCATGTATATTAGAATGAGAGTCCCAACTTAATATATAGAGATCTCACTCAAGGATACCTCCAAAATCTGTTGTCAGCTATTTAACATGTGATAATCGATTATCCACTTATAGTAATCGATTATGAATTTAATGAATGCACAACGGTTAAAAGCATGCCTAAAAACTACAATGACTAGTCATGATAATCGATTATCATTAGTTGATAATAGATTATTCTAGAGACAAAATGAGTTTTTAGTATTTTTATCTCATTCGTAAAAACACATTAATAAGAACACTCTCCTTTTCTGAAAGAGTGGGATAGCAAGAATATCATCTTCTTCACCACCATCTTGGCTTCCACCTTTAACCAAAATAAATGTTTCGTGTGTATCCAAAATTTGTAGTGAAAAAAAAAAATAATTTTTAATTGGATAGTGTTATGGTGTTGCAGATTTGTATTAATTTTTAACTGGGAAATAAATTTTAATAATAATTGGATGAAATGTGGTGACAATACATAACAATGAAGTTGTTTAGTTACATTAACTTTTAGTTAGATTTAGGTTTAATTTAAACTCAATTCATTTATGCAAGAAGGTGAAAAAGCTGTGCAACAATTTTTTTTTTAAATTTAGATTTATACGATTTTACAATTTTGCATGATAGTCTTACCAATTCTATTATTTTAGGATTATGCTTAAATTTAAGTTGTAAATTATATATAAAATCGTAGCAATTTAAATTTAAATTTTAACTAATAAATTATTATATAAAAAAAATTAAAATTTAAAATATTTTAATTACTCCATTCAAACAAACTATTTAAAAATTTTAAAAAATTTCAACTATAAATAATTTAAATATTATATATTTAAATTTTTTTAATTACTAAAATTCTTATCCAAACATGATTTAAATTTTATTATAAGTAAATAATATGATTTTCTCCCATTAATCAAGGAAAAGTGTGGGTGCGAAAACACCGACAACCAAAACAATCACCGCAAAAGGCACGCGACAAACTTTAAACGGGTTTTCCATAACCTTCTAAACACTCCTTCACTTTCTGCTTCCTTCCACTTTCCATCGAATCAAAGCAACTTCCAAGGAACCGAATAAAAGAAGAAAAAGAAAGAAAAGCAAAACCCTTCTTAGATCCAATCCAAAATTGAACCTATCCATCAAATTAAGAGCCAAGTCCAAGCATTGTCGATTCAATTTCTCATCTGGGATTCTCAATGGATGCTTCGTCTTCGTCGAGTCAACCCGAATTCGATTACTTGTTCAAGCTTCTCTTGATTGGGGATTCTGGCGTTGGCAAAAGCACCCTGCTTTTGAGCTTCACCTCCGATAATTTCGAGGATCTTTCTCCCACCATCGGTTGGTAACATTTAAAATATATATAATTCTCCCACCCTGCTTTTGTTATCTATTTTTGTAAATTTTAATTCAAGAGGTTCTCTCTGATGATCGGTGTTAGAAGAAATTGTAAGGGGTAGAATTTGTAGTTGAAGGTTTGAAGTGTTAGTTACCTAGTGGATTTGTGCTGCGTAGAAATGTTACAAACTTACAATACAATCTCTAATACTCTTTTGAAGCACTCTTGAAATTATAAATTTTGGATGGTTCTCACTTCTCATCTATATCCTCTGTCCTGATTTGAAAATTTTTATGATTTGTAATCAATTTCCACCCCCAAGAGTGTTGCTAGCAATTTTCTTCTCTTAAGTGATGTGGTAATATAATTATCGATGGAATGGGATGTGGTTGGTTGGTGATGTCTTTCTAATTCATCTAGACTTATAGGGGTTACTTTTGTTTTATTAACGTCTCATCTTGGAAGAGCCCATTGAGATCTTGGTACTCATTTTAATTAGTCACGTGTTCTTGTGAACTAAATTGTATGGTTCAGTGGCATTGTAGTCCAAGTTACTGGACAGGGTCGAAGTCACCACTCCCAATATTAAGGGTGTAAATGAGTCAACCCAAGCCGAGCACTTGAAAGTCCAAGTTTGGCTTGCAAAAACGTATGACTCTGACTGACTCATTTGTTTAAATGAGTCAAAGTTTTTCATGGCAGCGACTTGTTTAAAAATAAACAACTTTTAGCTTTTTCATATATAAGTGGATTACAATTTGCTAAATATATCTCGTTTCTTATTTGAGATAAACATGTATACACACACTATCCCTCACACGAGCTTTTAATGTCAAACCTATGATGCTTGAGCATGAGTCATTTGTATAAGTAAGCTTAAATCTTAGCCATATGCTTAAGATTATTTGGTTGGTAAAACAAACAAGCTTGTTTGAGCAATTAATGAAATAAGCTCAAATAATTTATTACTAGATTTGGTTGGTATATATTTTGACTCCCAATACACAAGTCAGTACCTAGTCTACATGATTGACAGGTTATGGCCAGTCAGATCAGGCTTCATACACTTGATTGTTTACTGGATCTAGTAGTATCTGTTATAGAGGATCAAATCTAACTCAGGATTGGAGAATACTGGCTTCAATGTTGTGTTAAGTAACATTCTATTGTTTCTAATATTTTATTTTGGTTAAAAGAAATATTGAGTGTTTGTCTGCATCAGTCATAATAACCCCATTACGAAAGTTTATATCCATGTGGTTTGTTACATAATTAGGGAGATTCGTGCAAATATTTATGAGAAAGTTATATTTTTTACTCGGTCATATATGCATTGATTCTTCTTATAATCGTGTTGCAGGTGTAGATTTCAAAGTTAAATATGTTACAATTGGAGGAAAAAAGTTAAAACTTGCTATTTGGGACACAGGTATTTTCAATTTTCGATTATAATTTCTTGAGAGGCCAAATCCCTTTTATTCTGTGTTGTTTGCTTTTGTTGTATACTCTCAAATTCTATATTAGTTGGGGCTTAAGGCAAATAACTTTTACCATTGCTATGAACTCATACTGCTAAGTGAGCGTGAAGCTATGGAGCTCTCATGTTTTGATCTTTAATTGTAACATTTTCCATCGCAATTGAAATGAAATTTTTGAAATTTATTTTTGAAATTTATTTTTGAATATCTCACCGTTGGTTCATTAACATATAAGGATGCAACATGGATTTTGAGATCAAGATTAAATATCTTAGCGCTCAGCTTTAAACAGAATTGGGAAAGTTCTGTAACATTGTTTAAAGTCAGCATACTGGAATGCATCTTATCAATGATATTGATGTTGCTAATTGATTAGTATAGCATATCATAGAATTATATCTCAAATATATCTTGTTGATATTCAGCATATATACAATGTATATTTAAGAGAACACGAAAGGCTCTGCCTATTTTGTGCAGTACATGTCTCATATACAGAGATCAGAAGCATCTGATATACTGAATTCTGCATTTGTTGCAAATTTGTTTAACTTATCCTTTAAAGAATGCAAATTTGTTTAATTTATCCTTTAAAGAAGTCATGTCATCATTCATTTGAATAACTTAATTGCAATACTTTGTATTTTCTCTTTGTGCAGCGGGACAGGAAAGGTTTAGAACACTTACTAGTTCATATTATAGAGGAGCTCAAGGAATAATTTTGGGTATGTTTCATGATTTTCTCTGTACTTCGCAATATTTTTGTTTGCTATCCAATGCTTATGCTGTACACTTCATTTCTTATTTGTTTAATTTTTGGTATCTTGTTGAACTGTAAATCATACAACATGGCTCTGTATAGTTTGTACATATTTCAATTTTATCAATTATTAATATATACTATATGAATATAACAAACTGGTGATTAAAATGGATTCATTGATGACATGTATGTTGTCATTGTTTTCCTTTGATGATGACCTTGCATGTGTATGGTGTCATTAAATGTTGAATTTATTGTTGTGCATAAAACACATGTTGTCAAATGATTTTGCAAGTTTATTATTATATGTGAAGAACTGTCCAGTGGTAAAGTTGCACCTTGGTACGTTCCCTTAGTGAGGAGACTTCCAGCACCTGGTATGATGAGATGTCATGGTTAAGTTTCTGTCTGCGATATGACCTTGACTTGCAGGAAATTTGCTTCAGATTGAATATATCGTACACTAAATACAACTGCAACGAGAATGTTGGACATATTGCATAGATTATTTATAGATGTTGGACGTGTTTTGTTTCCAAATATGATGTGACTGTTTAAATTGTTTACGCATAGAATCATATTCTTCTGCAGTTTATATTATAAATCTATTCAATGATTCTTGGTTGTTTATGTACAGTATATGATGTCACAAGGCGGGAAACTTTTACGAATCTATCTGATATATGGGCTAAAGAAATTGACCTTTACTCAACCAATCAAGATTGCATCAAGATGCTTGTAGGAAACAAAGTTGATAAGGTGTGTTGTTAGTGAACTTTTGTGTTACTCTTAGTTCTAAGAAATTGAGGGTCATTCTTGATTCATTAATACTGAAAGTTGCAAATGCTGCTCTTGTGAGCTGTCATATTCAAAGTTGGCATGGAAGAAAGTAATCCTCGTCCTAATAGGCTCTCTTATTTCAGGAAAGTGAAAGGGTTGTCAGCAAAAATGAAGGGATAAACTTTGCAAGGGAATATGGATGTCTGTTTACGGAGTGCAGTGCAAAAACAAGAGTCAATGTTGCACAGTGTTTTGATGAGCTTGTAATGAAGGTACACATATAATGCAACTCTTACAAAATCCTCAAATCAAGGAAACAACAAGCAGGGGGTCAATAAAATATTTGAAATGGTTATTATTGCTATTCTTGTGTTCTTTGGTGATGCCTTCTCATAAAATATTTTTGGAACAACTTAACTTCAAGCATTGAAATGAACAGTAACTTAGGAAACTTTGTTACGATGAACAGAATTAGCCTCTTTTTATTAGTATACAAGCTGTGGGAATGGTTGAAAAGAGAAGTGAAACCTATTATATGGTTGAAAATATTTTTTATCACATTTAAAGATTCTTAAGTTTATTAGTGCAAACAAAAATTACCCATATGCTGCAGCCATTATGCCTGTTATATGGGATATAAATCTTCAAAATAAAACAAATCCTGGCCCTATGGGAAGGGCAATCTTAGTTGTCTGAGATAACTGGAACCAAAAGAAACAATGGAAAATAAACTACAAAACAACTGACAGTAAGCTCACAATATTGAGAACAGTACTTGCTCTGCAATTCATAAGCAATACCAATCTTGGTAGCCATAACAGCTGCTCTGTTCGTATTTAAATGGAGTACCTTTGTCTTTTATTTCTTACCTCCATGAAATGCCGGCAACATGTTGGGCTGTAAGCTTGAAATGGTTAGTTTAATGTAGCTAAGTGAAGTTTGGTGCAGGCTTCTCAAATACCCAAACTTTTGTATGTCCCATCTATTTTTGTTCACAAAAATAAAATACTATTTCTTATTGACATAGATTGCAAGATTTACTTTTTGGAAACTTTTTGTCAATAGAATTTAGGGTGTTGTTACTTCTATTTATTTGTATAAATTACAAGTCAACACCCTCATATAAATGAAAGAAATGCTTCAAATTTGAGTTTTCATGTTTATCTGCAGATTTTGGAGACACCAAGTCTCTTGGCTGAGGGCTCATCTGGTGGGAAAAAGAACATCTTCAAGCAGAAAGCACAAAATTCTGATGCTACAAGTGGTGGCTGCTGCTCATGATTTACATGTTTAAGGGGGCTTTCACCTTCCCCTTCTTGGTATGATCTGGATTTCAAGGGCAATTAAATTCATTACGTGTAACAAAATAACTTTATTATAGCATGTATATCAAGATTAAATTATTTTTCTTCTCAAGAATTTACCTTATGTTTAAAGATCTCAAATTTTATTTGGTTTGAGCAATCATCTGGGCATAGTTCATAGTGCACCTGCATATGAATACCGTTTGTTTATATAACGCTTTTGATGTTTTAACATGATCAACGGTGTGCATCACACATAGTAGGGGACATTTTTCGTCGACATAAAAGTAAGTATGCAACATCATATATTTGTTTAATCTGCAACCCATGGTCCAACGTATCTTGTTATCAAATTAACAACTAATTATTCATGGTCATTGCATATTAGAGTCAAATTATAATTAGAAGAGAACAATTGGAACATCAGATTAATTTGACTCAGTGGATTGAGGACAGGGCAAAAGAGAACACTTTGCATCATGCTTTAAATGTATATACAGTCTTAATTAGAAGCCTGTCAGATCATTGTCATTTCATGATGCTCATAAGGATTGATTTATCTCTGAAACATGAATTCTTATGAGAGGTTATGTAACCTCTCGACGGTTGACATTTAATTAAAAATATATTACACTAATCTTAAATTCAATGTAGTGCATGTTTGTATTATTAAATTGTTAAAATCTAGAATACTTAAAAGTTTTTCTCGGAAAAATGTCTATAACACCTTTTAAAGGACAATGTCCCACAATAAAGAAAATGGTCACTTAATAATTTGTGGCGGGTGTATATGGTCTTTCTCTGCATGTAACAAATCAAACGTTCTGGATTTATATTATTATTGCCTTGTTTGCTTTAACAAAATTTTTTTGGTGGGGAAAAAATCTTGAAGATATTTGTTGAAAATGGTTCAGTAAAGACTTGTTACAAGCTAATATGTTTTAGTTTGTTTAAAATACAGAGATGTTACTACTAATTAAGAATATGTATTTTTATTTTAATTGATATAGTAAACTGAAGTTACTATTATATCACCCAAACAAATTTCTCTGAAATATTCCTTAAGAAGCTCTAATACATGAAAGTGTATTTTTAAGTCTAAATTAATATAATAAAATCAATTTATTATGTATATGATGACATAATAAGCCAACAAGCATATCGATAATGAACAAAAATAAGAAAATAGGTTCTCTACTTATTTTTTTCCATATTTTTCCCAACACTTAGCCGTTTATAGTGGATTTAAAATATGAAATGATTTTAAAACTTTGTTAGTTAGTGTGTTTTCGAAATTTTAATAAAATTTGAAAGATTTTACAAGATGTCATCTTAGGGTTGAATATGTAGCATATTTTCTCTATTTTGGTAACTATGACAGGCGGAAGAGAATTTGTTTACTTTTTAAAAATCGAAACTTAATTAACTTGAAATACGTTAGGAAACAAAAACGTCAAATAAATACTTAGTCATTTGAACAATCATTAACTTTTAATAACCTCTACATTTAAAATCGTAAACTAAAATTTATAGAAACATTAGAAATGAAATTATATTAATAAATAATTTGCATGACGTCAAAGATTTAACTGGGGCTCGGAACTCTACATAAACTCAGTTCAATTTGCATCGAATTCGAGGTTCATTATAGGTTAAAGTTATAAATAACCTTTAGTGTTAAATTTGCTCACACTTGGTTCTATGGTGTAGTGGTTAGCACTCTGGACTTTGAATCCAGCGACCTGGGTTCGACTCCCGGTAGGACCTTTTCCCTTTTACTTTGTCAAAGTTCTTTTCCTTTTTTTTTTTATTGTCGAATTTCTTTTGTTTATAATAACGAAAAAGGTGCACTGACAACAATACACAAAATGAAGACGGAACTTTCAGGTGGAGAAAAAGAAAAAACAGTTTTATTTTCCGTTTCAATTTTGATATAAAGTATTTCCGAAATCCTGAAAGCCCAAGAAAGAAGGAAGAGAGAAAAAAGCAGCATTGAGAAGTCGAAAAGGAAAGGCCCACAGACAGCTCCAAAAGCCACTCTCCATCTATTGATTGTATTCCAAAACGAAAATGATGATGATGAGATAGGCACTGTCACTGGGACAGAATGTGCTTAAAAAACTGTTTTCTCCCGCGAAAAAGCAGTTCCCGTGAATTACAATATTGCGCATCAGAACTGTAAAGCCTACACTTCCTCGTGACCCCTTCCTCTTCTCTTCCATTCGTTTTTCCTTCTCTCTTTCTTTCTCCTCTTCGCTTCTCTTCTCAGGTTTGCGTATTGCCACGCACCATGGTGAAGGAAACGGAGTACTATGATATCCTCGGGATCACTCCCTCTGCCTCCGAAGACCAAATTCGCAAGGCCTATTACCATAAGGTTATTCAATCTACTTCAACTAACTATTCTCCTTCTTGCTTTCCTTTGATTTAACTTTCTTAATTACTTGGTTACTGCTACAGGCAATGCAAGTTCATCCCGATAAAAACCCGAACGATCCTCGCGCTGCCGAGAAGTTCCAGGTAGCTCCACTCCACCACTGCAATCTCTCACGCTTAACTATAATTTAATCGTAATGCACTCATACAATCATATATTGCCGTAATAATTGCTTTAAACTATGTAAAAACCATATCAAAGGGATTTTCCAATTAATAATAATATTAATAATGATGATAATAAATGATGATTCAATATTCTTAAATACTGTTATATTGCTTTTCCACAGTATATAATCTATTTTAATATTATGGTTAGAGAAAAAAGATACTATGTTTGTGTGGAGAAATTTTGTTATAAATATTTTCAGGAAAAAAAATATTTTTTTATAAGTTAAAATTAGGTTATGTGTAAATTGAAAATAATAATTTAAAGAGATTATATGAAAATAATAATTTAAATCAATTGATGCAGAAACTGTTTTTTCTATATTAGAAGGACTTTGTGAACAAGTATTCCAGTAATGTTTTTAAGTATATGTTAAACTTTTTGCGTTAGCAGATATTGGGTGAAGCGTACCAAGTTTTGAGTGATCCGGTTCAGAGGAATTCGTACAATCAAAATGGGAAGCATTCTGTATCGAGGTACTTATGATGATGATGATTTTCAGCTTAAATACCAATGTGGAAATTCATTGTATTTGCTAACAATTTGACTTGATTAGCTTTAATTATTGTGATGAGTGTTATTAAAATAAAGAAAGAAATACTAGGCCTGATTAGCGTTCAAGGCTTCATTGTGATTTGTGAATAGACATCTGAGCCCCAATCTTACTTTGACTTGACTAAGAGTACAATCTGGGTTAAGAAAGTGCAAATTCCTCATTCCTCATGTGTCATAAAGAGAGAGAAAAGTAAGAAAATAAGACTATGGTCGAATAAATAAAAATCAAAAGAGGATCAGTATACGCTCTGTTTTATTGTCTTAAGGGTTCATTAGTATTAATAATTTAATTAAGGAGTTATTTATTTAACAAAAGATTTAATTGTAGAAGAACCGTAATTTAGTAAACTTATTTTAATCGTATAATTGAAGTACAGTTAAAAATAAATCATGATAAGTTGAAAGCTTCCTAAATTATCCACTAGAATTGGTCCAGTGACTGAGGGTTTAGGGAGTTTAACTTGGATTGTAGGATCAAACATGTCATTTAAAAGTAAAGGTGTCCTTAATCGTGATCTTCCTTGAAGAGGTTTTTCTTTTAATACATTAATCAATGGATTCCTTGACAGGGAAACTATGCTTGACCCCATGGCTGTATTCGCCCTGCTCTTTGGAAGTGAATTGTTTGAGGACTACATAGGGCATCTGGCTGTGGCATCAATGGCTTCTTCTGAGCTTGCTGATGAAAGTGAGGATCCTGATAAACTGAATGAGAAGTTAAAGGCAAGAAAGTATTACATTAACTTTTCATCATTACTTTGGCTGTATTAATGTGATTTTTGTCAGAGAAAAAAAACTAACGTTATTTGGCCTTTAGGTTGCTATAATCGTTTTCAGTGATAGGTTTCCCGATCTCACTACATTTTCGCACTTTCTCTTATTATGAGAGAACAATATCAAATTAGGAAATTGTCGAATATGTAGAAGCTCATAATTTTGGTTTACTATGGAAATAACACAAATTTCTGACCACGACCTGCCTTTTACTTTCGATTGGAGCAATTTTTGTTTATCTTAAAATTACGATTTATCATTAGAGAGACGTTTTGATTCATTGATCAGCAAAATGAAATGTGAATTTTATTAACTTAGAAGTCATTGCTGAAGTAGTGAAGATTAATTTGATGTGTTTTGAAGAATAATTTTTCTTTTTCTATTTTTTGTAGTTTGATATTATATTATTTAGTTGTGCTAAATATTCTGTACCCAGTGTTCTCTATGACTGATTTTTCTGTCTAGGAAACTGAAATATATGCACAATCCCTACTGTCATATATTGGTTCTTCATCTTTTGTTCAATATTTCCCTTGACTTTGAGTATATATAGACGATTTTATAACCATTCACTTAAGTTCTTGGACTCATTTAACCTTGTTGCATCAGCTGCTGATAAGATGACAATGACATTGACCTTGACAATTTACCTATGCTTTATATAGTTGATTTGAGAGAAAAGCGGCGAGAGGTTTTTATTTTCTTTTAATTTTACCTTCACTTTCTATATTTCATATAGGCTGTCCAAAGAGAAAGGGAAGAAAAGCTAGCAAGAAATTTGAAAGATTATCTTGCCCAATATGTTCGTGGTGACAAAAAGGGATTCTTCCTACGAGCAGAATCTGAAGCAAGACGGCTTTCTCGTGCTGGTTAGTGAACTTTCAGCTGCTTTTGTTTGTAATACTTGGGACGAACCACATCATGCCATCGCTTATCATTCAATGTTGTAAACTTTGAACCTTAAACAGAGGATGCCCCATGAAACTCCTAACATTTCTCTGATTGAAATTTTAAACGACTTAAAGGCAGACATTTTGCCATAAAAAAAAACTCGAATGGTTTTCCCATGATAGATGGTACAGAATCTCATAGTAAAGACTGACATTATGGATAATTGTTCGTAGCATGTTATTTATCAATGATATAATCAATTAGATTAGTCTCCGCTGTCTCTGAATGCAGCATTTGGAGTAGACATGTTACATACCATCGGCTACATATATTCAAGACAGGCAGCACAAGAACTAGGGAAAAAGGCCATTTATCTTGGAGTGCCATTTTTGGCTGAATGGGTACGTAATAAAGGACATTTCTGGAAATCACAGCTCACAGCTGCTAAAGGTTAGTTACATTACCAAACCCTCACTTAACAGTCTGTTGCATTTCCTGAGGTTAGCTATTTCAAATGATGTTTTAATTTTATTGAGCACATACAATTTAGGTGCTTATCAGTTAATTCAGCTTCAAGAAGACATCCGCAAGCAATTCAAAATGGATGGTAGTAGTGGCCCTGAAAATGACGTTGACTCTCACATTCGCCTCAATAAGGACACATTGATCAGTTCCTTGTGGAAGTTAAATGTAGTGGACATAGAAGTAACCCTTGTACACGTGTGTCAAATGGTGAGTTCATAACTCATTTTAATTATGTAACAAGAAGGGGTGCTCTTTAGTAGCTTCATAGTTGATCAGGACACATGTTATTGTATTACTTGTCGTTTATCCAGATACAATGAAGCTTGCGAAAAAGTAACTACTATTTCCACACACTGAAATGGTTAATAGTATGTTAGCTAGAAAGCCTGAGACAGTAACGCCTAACATAGTCCGAGACGAGTTCTAATGAATTCTATATGACTTCTTTAAGTTCGTTTTGTTTTTTTTTTTGTTTTTTCTTTTGTTTTTTTTTTTTTCGCCTGCGACCAGAACAAAAGACGTGAAATGGCTAACTAGCATATTGTTCTTCATACATTTATGGTTGCAGGTGCTAAAGGAAAACAATGTCAAGAAAGAGGAACTTAAAGTTCGGGCTACTGCTCTTAAAATTCTTGGGAAGATATTTCAGGTGCATATTCAGTTACCTTAGCAACTAGTTTTCAGGTTTTTCTGAATATAGGCTGTCAATTGTTCTTCATAATATCTTTTGGTTAAAATAACATTTTATTCCTATAATATGACTGATTTCGTTTTATACTTTTAAAAATATCGGTCTGCTTTAATTCCTATTAAATATTTATTCATTTTATTATAGAATGCCATGTTAACTATGACGAATGTAATTTGATTAAATTTAGAAACTTTCTTATAATTGAATAATTAAGAATATAATTTGATTAATTAGTTTTTTTTATTTAATATAAGAGTAAAATAAGAAACATGATTAAGTAGGTGACAGACACTATACTTAGTTTAGGGTTTTTAGCATTCTTGCTTTAGTTTTAGATTTTATAGTTCTCGTAGAAGTAGATACACTCTCTACTTTACTGGGGATTCTATTGGGTGACAGATAATGGATATCTGAGAAACTTTGGGATGCTGTACTTTTGATTTTAGATGTTAATACAAGTTCTATGTGTCCAGTAGAAAATATAAAACTATTCCAATGTTTTCTGAATAATACTAAAATGAATATATTTCAATATAAAGTGAACTAAAATGAAAATATTTAATTATAAGAAATTATTCTCTTTTGCTGCTTGTTAGAAATACTTCCTTCTTTTTTTGTACTTAGAAGAAATACTCATACTGAATACATGATAGTTTTATAGGTTTCCATCTTAAAATAAGACAAATATATATATATATATATATATATATATATATATATTACAGAGATATAAACAATTTCTTAAAGTAGATCCATGAAAACATATACTACATCACTAAAACATTGTTTCAGTATAACTTTTGTTAATCTGCACGATGCTCTGCCCCATGCCACCCTTTCCCCACGGTCTAAGCATGATATCTATCTGTCTCTGACACGAGGTAAACTTCAAAATGTTTAGATACATAAAAGAAAATCAAAGACAATTATGTACCTTTATAATATAACAGGGAATCTGTGTCTCATATAAATTCTTTGCAATTTGCATATTATTTTAAGGCCAGATTCGTGCCCCACAAGGGCGCAAAGCAAGTTACCATCATCAAGTTTGCTGATAAAACTAATGCTTCCTTCAGGACAAGTATCCAAAAGGAGAAACATTGAGGAAGAAGATTGCAGCTAATTCTGATGACGAAGGAAGCACTTCTGAGTCTTCAGACGATGAATCGCCTAGAGTAATTTCCTATCGAACTCCCTTTTTCACGCAGGTATATGTGGAAATATTTACAATTAATCACAAAAGTTATGTTTATACCACCATGTATGCACGATACTCTGATTACGAAAATACGTACACATTTATTCTTTCTTCTGCAGGGTCTCGGTAGACTTTTCAAATGCCTCTGTAATCCAGCATTTGATGTGGATGATGAAGAGATAGTTTACAAAAGCAAATGACTCATATGAACTTAAATACACTACGAAACAAAAAAGCAGCCCTTTCAATATTTTGTTCGTGAGATGATATACTTAAAGGACTTTTCTGATACCCTCTGAACATAGTTTTGGGAAGAACGGGGCAAGCCGTGAATAATCAATCATATTTTGTTGCTTGTTGTCATAGTCTTCGCCCTTAAGTTTACATGTGTCATAACACTTGGTCAAGTGTAACATTTCTGTCAAATCCACAACACTTTTCTTTTTTCTTTTCCTTTTGTATGTGACAAAATTGGAAATGAATAGTAACTTCTATATGGAAATTCAGTGTCATGCTTTTAGCAAATTATCGATTCCAATTACGGCACTATGAATTTCTTGACACTACCTATAATACTATTACACTAGAAAATGAGTATCATAGTTTTAGATGCTGACTTTTCTCATATAAGCATGTTATTTTTTTTTATCAAGGATTCAATTTTTTTGTTAGAAAATTATTATATAAATTAATAAATAAAAGGATAAAAATGAGGCTTACTAAGTGTATCTGTGAGTAAGTTTTTTCATAAAAGTTATCAGAGATAAAAGTAATTGAAGAACCTTTTTCATAAACTAATATTGGTTCATACATAATAAAAAAATATAACTTTCTAGTTATTGTGAAATATTGCAAATAAATTTTAGTTTATAACCATTTCATAAAAGTGTTCGTGGACATGATAACCATTCTTTAAATGATACTAAAAATTGGGTGGTTTGATAATGGTTCGACAAAAGATGAAAACAGATATATCTTCTGATACTATATTAGAAGGTAAGTTTTTAAACTTATCTCAATCTCACCAAACCAGCTTGTAATTGAGGTTTTGCACCTCACTTATATATTATAAAATGGTCTTATCTCTAGTCGACATGGAACTTTCAACCATTCCGGGCCTAGTGGTATTCGGTTCCTCGTTCTCGCAACAACGCTGTATTCGGTTCCAGCACCCGTATTCGGTTCCATGTTTGTGTGCCCTCAGTTTCAGCATTGCAGGCAAGCTAGGCGTGGAGGTGGAGGCGGCCTGAAGTTTCACGAAGGTGGAGTTTCGTTGGTGGTGGACGACCGATATGTAACCAAGGTGGACGATCAGCCTTGGTCCATGATCCGTGATGGTGGAGGATGCAGAGATCTCCATCCCATGCTCCTTCAAGCAGTCATCGAAGCTCGAGAAGGAGATCAAGCTGGACAAGTGCGCATCGATACCGTAGAAGAGGGCCTCGTCGGCGAGCATTTGTTTGGAGAAGCGGCGCATAGTGGATGGAAGGTGAGAGGTGCGGAGGAGAGAGAGGAGGTTGGAGAAGATCTCCGGCTCACGGTTGATGAAAACCGGGTTCGGGTCGGCCGAGTGCCGGTTCGAGAGGGCGAATAGGAGAGAGTCGGGGCCGCCGGAGTGAAGCGTGGATAACGTTGTCTCGAAGTACTTTCCACCCACGTTGAGCTTTATGCGCTCGTTTGCAGTGTTGGATTCCACTGAAGTATTTTCTTCCTCCATAATCGAACAAGAAGAAGAAAAAGAAAAAGAAAAAGAAACGAACAAGGTTTTCTTCTTGTTTTTTCAAAGCTTTCTCATTAGTTCATTTTTTTTTGTCAAATATAAGGCATAAATTAGATGTAATTTCATTACTTATTTTAAAATTATATTAAGAAAAAATGACTTTATTTAATTATATAAACTATATTATTTTAAAGTATACGTAACATATTTAAACTTTTATCATCAAAATAGAAGTACATTTTAATTTTTTAATCTTAAAATTATACAAAGCTAAAATATGGTATTGTTTAAATAATTATTAATTTTTTTATATTTTAAAATTAATTTTATTAATTATTTTTAATTTCTTACTCTTTATAAATATTTTTTACAATTAAATATAATATTAATACTTATAATTTTATATTACTTTAATAACTAAGGGTATTTTGGTAATCTTTAATTTCTACCAATTAAACAAATTTTTTAAATCTATCACATCAATCAAATCCTATAGTAATTCTCATAAACTTTACTTTCAAATCCACTCTCAATTACCTCAAAATCCACTCAAATAAACAACAAAAAATTTACTTTCAAATCTTCTCAAATCTATTCAATCACTTTTCTCCAAATCATCTCCTACAAATAATCTTAAGTAAACAAAATATAAGTGAGACATAACTTACTAAGAGCAGAATATATAAAGTTTTGGTATCCTCAAAATGGTTAGAAGAGTGGCCTGATTGTAAACAATATATTATGGCTAGACAAGTCTCAAACCATTATGCTTTGGTTCTTAAAACATCAGTTATTGACTTAGGTCCGAAACCTTTCAGGGCTGATGAATGCATGGAATACATAGAAAGGGTTTAACGATACGGTGAAAAGAATGAGAGATTCTTATATACTAATGAGTAATGGCATGGTAACAATGAAAGAAAAATTGAAAAGGTTAAAAACGGATCTAAAGTTATGGAATAAAGAAGTGTATGGCATAACAACAATAAAGAGGTGAAATTGTCATGAATATTATTGAATTGGATAGTAAGGATGATGAAAGAAGAATAGAGCGCATGAAGCTCTTTAGCGACTTAAGTCGATAGATAAAAAACAAACTTCTATTCTTAGACAGAAGGCTACAGTTAACTGATTAGAGCAGGAGGACAATTAAGAACGATGTTATCCAAGCAATCAACTGCTTCAAACACTTTGGACATATACTCACGGGTTGTAATGCTTCATTCATAATCCTAGTACTGAAAAAAGTGAACCCAATAGGTCTTTGTGAATTTAGGCCTATATAATTAGTGGGGTGTATGTATAAGATTATATCCAAGGTATTAGCAAATAGGATGAAGAGAGTGCTCCCAAAAAGGATTCATAACTCACAATAAGCATTCTTAAAGGGGAGAGGGCTATTGGATAGTATTCTTGTAGCTAATGAAGTTGTAGAAGAATTGAAAAAAAGAAGAAAAGGGGTAATTATAAAGGTGGACTACGAAAAGATATATGACTCAGTGTGTTAGGATTTTTTGTATTACATGATGGGTAGACTAGGCTTTTGTTATAAATGGATAGGATGGATACGAGCCTATTTGAAGTTTACTATAGTTTCTGTTTTTGTTAATGGAAGTTCGACTAAGGAAATAAAATCTTTACAAGAGGTTTGAGACAAGAAGATCCAATAACCTCCTTCTTGTTCTTAATAGTAGTTGAGGGATTACCAAAGTGACATACAACTAGCAAATAACTACTTGAAGGTATAGGAATTGGGAACAATGAAATTAGGGTTCAATTACTACAACTCGCAAATGACACACTTTTTGTATGTCAACCTAATAATAAAAATATCATGGTAACAAAAATCATTTTGAGATGTTTGGAGTTAGTTTTAGGTCTTAAGGTTAACATCCATAAGAGTAAGATAAGGGCTATAGGAATTGAAAAGGCGAAAGTGGATAGTTTGTCTAGGATACTAAATTGTAGCTATATGAAAATCTCATTCAAGTACTTAGACATGACTATTGGGAGGAACCATAAAATAAATTCTAGAACGAGATAATGGATAAAGTAAGAAATAAGGTATCTACATGGAAGAACAAGACACTTATAGGTAGTATGTCCCTTATTAATGTTATTATTTTAGCCCTACCATTATTCCTCTTATCATTTTTAAGGTATCAAAAAGTGTTTATAAAGCTATCAATAAATTATAAACAAATTTTCTTTGGGAATGAGGATCAGAGGGTTGAAAGATAGCTTGGATAAAATGGAAAAACTTGTGTAGACCTAAGAAAGGTGGTGGTTGGGAATTAGAGACATTGAAAAGTTAAATATAGCTTTACTAACGAAGTGGAAATGGAGACTAGGTGTGGAAAATAAGGGGTTACGAAAGAAGATTTAAATTCAAAGTAAGAATCATGGATGAACTTAAATGAGAATAGTAGAGATAAGTATGAATTGTGGTGGTGGGAAGACATAAGGAAAGTTTGTAGGAAAGGACAATATGATAATTAGTTTGATAATACTTTACTTGGGAAATTGGGACTATAAGATAAGACCAAATTTTGGGAGGAAAAATAGGTAGAACAAAACACCGTTTAATGATAGGTTTCCTTGACTGTTTATCATCTCAAATTGTAAGGATAAAGCTATATGACAATTGGGGTGAATGGAGAGACAGAAGATAAGTTTGGAATCTATCATGGAGGAGAGACATATTGGCATGGGAGTCAAACCAAGAAGAGGAGTTGATGGGCACTATAGAAAACCAAAAATTTAATAATGATAAGGAGGACACTTGGTTGTGGAAAGAAGTTGAGGATGGAGTGTTCAGAGTAAGGTTTATATAAAATGTTATGTAAAATGCTCCTATAGGGAAGTACATTAAGTTGTTTAATGCCTTTTGGAGTTTAAAAGCTTTCCCAAATGAACAACACTTTGGACGGAGAGTCTTATTGAATAAGGTACCAACAAAGGACAACTTAAAACATAGAGGTGTAAGGATAAACAATAATCAATGTGCGTTAGGTAACCAAGTTGTGGAGAGTGTCGCACACTTATTTTGTGGTTATGTTATTACTAAGCAAGTTTGGTGTAACACCCCTTTTCTTGGAGTGTCACAGTAACTATATATATATATATATATATATATATATATATATATATATATTAAAACATTCATAATGAAAACATTTGATACCATAGTAAATTCAAATTCTCAAAATACACAATGTTTCACTTCAAATCAAATTGAAAAGCTGTTTAAAATTACAGTACTTTACAATATTATTTTTCAATGCATTTCAAAATCTCCAAAAGTTTTCCCTACACGTCTTCTCGTATCTAAACATTACCCGCATTGTAACGTCCCGACAACTTACAGAGAATGTCGACTGCCCTCACACCTCAACACGAGGCTTTCCAGTGTGCTTTGTCCTCACTTGCACACTTTCTGAGAAAACTTCCCAGAAGGTCACCCATCCCAAATTACTCCAGGCTAAGAACGCTTAACCATGGAGTTCTTATGAGTTAGGCTACCGAAAAGCAAATGCATTTTGTTGATATAACGAACCAGAGCGGAAGCTGGTGGGCATGTGATGCCCGGGCAATGACGAATAAGAACTCTGTGGTTAAGCGTGCTTAGCCTGGAGTAATTTAGGGATGGGTGACCTTCTGGGAAGTTTTCCCGAAAAGTGTGCGAGTGAGGACAAAGTACACTGGAAAGCCTCGTGTTGATGTGTGGGGGCAGTCAACAGTCCCTGTAAGTTGTCGAGGTGTTACACGCATCACCTGAGACATTACCTGAAATATCACATGCTCCCGTATATTATATGATTATCGCAGTCAACATCATTCACAAATCTCAATCTACACGTAGGCTGTGTTTGAATCCACAAGGAATCAAACAGGAGTTTTATTTGTTTCTTCCTCCATTGGGTCGAGAGATAGAAGAATCATATTATTGTGTTTCTATTCATCGTTTTAGGGAAGAGACATCTTCTTTGCCACCCTTTTTGTTGGAAAAGATTATGTGAGATTAGCGTTGGGAGACAAGAGTGAGTGAGCGCAGTGCGAGAGGGAGAAGAAGGGAAGCCTTATCATGTTTCCTTCGTTGGACCGAGCCCTTTCTTTTCCTTTTCTTTTTCTTTTTTGCATTTAGAGTTTGAGAGGAAGACGGTGGCATGAATCTTTGTGAGAGAAAAGGAGTGTGGTTCGAGTCTTCTTGAGTCAAAGAAAGGAAGATGAAGGAGGAAGAGAGAATGTGAAGGATGTGAGTTCGGTGTTGAACAGTAAAAGATTAGGGATTTTTGGGTCGTAGGTTAAATCTTGAAAAGGCTTCGAACCAGGTAAGGGTAGCTAACCCTTATGCGCTTTTAATTTGTGGCTTGAATGCATGAGATAAAATGTGGATTCCGCATTGTATATAATTTGCGATGTTGCTTTGATCTTCTTTACTGGTTAATTAATACATATGTGTGTTTGATTGCTATTAAAGAGAAATTGTGACATTTAACTAGATTGCTACGCTTGTGATTTGTATTGTTAATTGCCTTGGGTGTGAATAAGGTTGATATGCAATGTCATGATTGTATTGACATTGAATTATCAGGTTATTCTTGCTTTGTTATCTATTGTAGTATGAAAGAATTGTGACTTTAATTTCTATGCAGAATAGGTTCTGGATTGGTTTATAACTGTAGATGTAGGCAGGGTTACATTGAGGTATCACTGCGACAAAGTGAACGAATGTAGGGTTAGTTTGAAGTTATCACAGGGAGTTTCAACTTAATCCTTTTTAGTATTAAACAAAACACGAGGTGTGTATGTGTGTTATTACCCATCCAAACTAGAGGTTTTTGGGTATGTAGAATAAAGGTTAAAGCCCTTATGCGGTCCCTATTTATGTTGGTTTTTCCCAGTTAGATCCTTGTATTATTTTTTTTCCCAATTAAGTCCTTAAATAGTGAAAAATTGACCCAATTGGGTCTCTGCCGTTAAATTGCCTTAACAGGGTTAAGTTTTTGATGACCTGGGACGCTAACGTGTTTAGTTTGATATACGTGGCATGCTGACTATGTAATGGTTAAGCATGTGGCATTAGAACTTCACACTCCTCTCGGTCTAGTGGTCGGCTTGGTGGTCGGCCTTGTGGTCGGCCACTCGGTCTGGTGGTCGGTCAGCCTGGTGGGTGATCGGCATGGTGGTCGGCCGCTCGGTTTGGTTGTCAGTCGGCCTGGTGGGTGGTCGTTATTTAGTATTTATGACTTGTTATAATAGCAACATATGACTTGTTTAATAGTTTACTACCCCTGGAATGCTATGAGAATTGGTATATAAATTTTCTCATTATTTAAGCTTTTGAAGAATCTTTTCTGTACCATACGGTCTCCTGGCACCATCAGGTCGATCACCCACCAGGCTAACCCGACCACCAGACCGAGCGGCTGACCACCAAACCGAGTGGTCGACCACCAGGCCGACCACTTGACCAACCACCAGACCGAGAGGACTGTGAAGTTCCATTGCCACGTGCTTAACCATTGCACAGTCAGCATGCCACGTATATCAAACTAAACACGTGAGTGTCCTAGCTCATAAAAAAACTTAACCCTGTTAAGCCAATTTAACGTTAGGGACCCAATTGGGTCAAATTTTCACGATTTAAGGAATCAATTGGGAAAATTAATACATGGATCTAACTGGGAAAAACCAACATAAATAGGGACCGCGAAAGGGGTTTAACTTAGAATAAAAATGAAGATAGTGTATTTGGTGTGGTAAAGATAGGGGTGGCTTATTTGTGGTTTGAAAAGAAAAATCATGGATTTTCGTAGGGACATATATTGTTGGTTGGGTGTAGTGTAGGTAATGGTTTAAGATGGTGCAATCAGTGGATAATTCGGGTGAATGGTTCAAGACCGTAGCTGCTGCAAGGTTTAAGGCCGACAAGGGTGGTTTTTTGGTCTTTGAGTGGTTTATCATGACAGGTTGAGGTATAAGTTAGGTTCTTTTTTGTGTTTTTGAATGTTGTGCATAAAATGAAAGGTTGATATGTCGTCAAACTAGGTATAGGGTAAAGGTAAGTCATTAGGTGATGATATGGGTGCAAGCCAAGAGCTTAGAGGTGCATGCCATGCATTTGCCAGAGGCTAGGACTTGTACCATTAGTTGTTAAGTGATAATCATCAATTTTTCTTGTGTTGCTAGGTATGCGTCTTTCCTCTTGCAATAGTGTAGAAAGATGGTTCTCTTTGTCGGTAAGAGGTAGTGGAAGAGATGAGTCTTTTCGTCCATGTTGGGTGATAGAAGGGACAAAGATTTGAGTGTTATCCTTTCCTCGTTCGAAGGGGTAGAAATGGGTGAATGTCTTTCCCGTAGGGTTCTGGCTCATGCTGAGTATGGTACTGATGTGAGCAGCATAAGAGATTTTATTCATAAGTTCATGAGAACCATGGGAGATAGGTTTGAAGCTATGGTTGAGGACGACTCAAATCAGCCTATTTTGGTGAACACGAATGGTGTGGTGAAGTATGGAAGATGACATATGTTTGTAAGGATAGTGGATATTGGCACAAGTTGTCTTTATTTGACAGACTTATGTAAAGCTCTTGAGAGTATGTGGTCAAGAGCGATCTTGTCTTAGTCTCTTATTGTTAGTAAAAGAGTTATTTCTTTCATAATTGTTTTGCATGATCTTATTTCCCTATGTTATTGCAGTTAGCTCACTTCTATTGCTTGTGTTTGTTACGATGACCATATAATATTTGTTATATGAGAGTAGATGATGATGTAAATGTTATAGATGTTACGTAGAAGCAACGAGAGGATGGGGAAGATTACAAATGGGGAATCTTGGCTAATTTGGTTGTTGATGAGATTTTTTTAGGCAATGTAACGTTAATTTTGAAATTGAATTCATGTGACAACTCTTTCTTGTATTATTTTATAATGTGTATTAAAAGAATTAAGTTGGCATATTAACGATTTTTGGAAAAATGCTGAATTTAGTACACTTTTGTGACACTTGACATTGAAGTGTTACAGGTTAGCTTGATCAAAAGTCGAGACAAACTGACTTGGGTCAAAAATAGTCTGACCTTGACCAAGGGTTAAGATGAGCTGACCAAAACCAAAAATCGATATTATAGATCCGAACTAAGAATCAAGATAAGTTTAACTAAACCAATGATACAAATTTTACAAAATTCAATTTAAATTACTTTTAAAAAAAATAAATTGTGAATTTAAACTTGATCCAAATATTTGAATCTAAGTATTTAGATCTAAATTTGAAAAAAAATCCAAACTAATTCTAAAACAAAAATAGATTTGGGTCTCCAATCCAATTATTTGAATCTACGTTAAACCTGAATTGGATGTTTAAAAATCTAAATCCACTCCTGTTTGTTACAAATATAATGCTAACACATTAAGCCCATGAATCCACAGGGGTAGCGGCTACAATCGACCAATCTTAATTGCAATATATATTCACAAATAAAATACTAAAAGAAACATGCCAAAATTGCCAAACTACTAAAGTACTTTTACTATTATATAGTTAATTCTACTGCATCACATATAACTTAGAAACATCTCACGTACATTAATTATTTTAATACTTAGGAATCCCGTGAAATAAGTTTATAAAATTACAACACGTAAAGTACCAAAAGCTTATATGAAGTATATGTTTACTAAAATAACGTTTTATTGAAATATACCTATACCTTATAATTATCAAAGCTGCTCACCTTATAATATATACATGTTATACATTACTATATATTTTACTATTGGCTTTTGTTTTATATAAAAAAACAAAAACAAAAACAAAACAAAAATCTTGCAATAATTTCATATACTATTAAAAAAAAAAACAATATAGTAAACACCAATTATTTTAACATTTGTATATCATATATTATGGCAAACACAAAACCACGATTATGTAAATAAAATAAACCATTTCAAACACGTAATTATTAAAAACCCGTTTTAGCTTTATCCATTTAAAACGTCAGTACCTAATAAAAGGACCAAACATATTTAATAAAAACATCCTCACATTAAAACCATACCCACCGAAAATTGCAAAAGCTATTTTGTCTTTATCCCAATTAAAACACCAATGCCTAATAATCGAAAACCAAACCCCAAATTTATTTGCAACTATGTCTATACAAAATACAAAATTACGACTTTCACGCCAAACTGCACGGATGACAAATTCACTCTCACATTACTTAACTTAAACTTTACTAAAAGAAAATAAATATACGGTTATTTTAATATTATAACGTCTTTTAACTTTTACATATACAATTCGCGGGTCAACCCGGCCTACCATGGGTTCAGGTCGAGTTAGGTTTGAAAAAATTGTATTCTTTTTTATGTGAGTCAGATTTTAACCCGGCTCATGCGGGTTGAACCCATGGTGGGCCGGGTTGGCCCACCAATCCACCTACCTAATTTTATTTTATTAAAATTTAATTTTAATTTTATAAAAAAATATTTATTATTTTTTTCCTTGAAAAAATAATTTAAGTTCCCTATATTCAAAATTATTTAAACACCCATGTTGGAAGTGAAATTTGGAAGTGAGATTTGTTTAAATTTGAATTATAGAAAGTTTATAATTTTTTTTATTTAAAAAAAATTGTAATTAAGTGAGTCAGTGAGCCAACCCGTTTACCCACCAACCCGTGGTGGGTCGGGCTGAGTTCAAATTTTTCTGGCCCGCTAATAAATGAGTCGGTTTGGGTTGGCTCACCAAGTGACCAACCCGTGGTGGGCCGGACCGGGTTACCCGTTTTGACATCTCTAATCAAACCTTATTGTTTGTAGTGCCTACTTTTATGTAATTTTTTTGTGGTGCTGTAGGTCAAAACTTTTATTTTTCCAATTTTGCAAATTTTAAGGTTCACCACTAATAATCATCTAAATTTCATATTTGTAGGTATAATTTTGTTGGTAATATGAGTTGCATCTACACTTTAGTCAGGTCTGAAATTCATTGAAACTAAAAATAATCCTCATTAGATTCGACATATGAATTACAACATTACCACAACGAACCTTCTCCATCATGAACTTTACCATATACGAAGGGAGAGGCAGACTTATAACTTGATGGCCTCTTCATAACACTTCCAAAGGCCACCAATTAGAGTGAAGAATCATGATCAACATACAACTCACTTTGGCTAGTTGAGCCAACATGATACCTTGACGGATATGTAGTTGCATAACTTCTTTTAGTACCGACTCCAACAATAGGAGGTTGATCTTGTTGTACTGTTGCAAGTGAATATTGTGAGATTTCTAAGGTGTCTAACTGCTTGTCAAACTCTCGTATTAAGCTTTCTGTAAGCTCCTGAGTGACTATTTATTGCCTTAGCTATTGTAGAGACTCTTGATTAGGTGCAACACAAGAATGGTATTTGCATTGTAATAAGGCTCCAAAGAATGGTGGAATCCCCATGTTGCATCCCCTAGTACAAAGACGCCTAGGGTCCTCAGGTCATCTAATAATAACAACAACAAGAATATCCCTTCGACCATGAGGAATAAAGTACCTTAGGTTCTATGCTCAACTAGGAAATCCTATAACAAAACAAAACAAATTGTGAAACCTTATATTAAATAAAAATTTATAATAATACTAGTCAAACATGTTTACTTACAATCCATTCAGATATTTGACATTATTCATTAAAACTCCATATCCTTAAGTTCTTTGGACAAACCTTCTTCCATGTCACATGGCGGGAAGATGGAGATAGAAGCTCACTAAAATTCCTACTAGAACCATCCTTGGCAGAAGAAAAACGTATTTTAAACATTTCTCTAATAAACTTCTCCTATACCTTTTGATAACCACCTTAAGAAAATATGTAGGGTCTCATTATGTGCTTGGATGGCTATAATGCTTTCTTCAAGACACCTTGTGAACATTCAAATGAATTTTATTTAGTAGTTAATAATATATGTAATGAAAAAATTATGCCAAAACAAAAGAAGTAAATATAACCTCTCATCTTTTTGATTGTCAAGTCTGTACAAATTGTTGGCAAGTCTATTCGTCAATATAGTGTATTTGGTACAAGGATTTGCACCTTTCCTTGCACTAAATACATAAGTTGTTACTTGTTTTGATTTAAAATGTCGAGGCTTTGTTGTCACAAAATATAAAACCTTTAATCTTAATGTCTCCACATTGGGAATATCATAATGCCTTTCCATATATTATAACATGGGAAATTTTAATTAGTTCATAAATAATGTAAACAAGCCAAGGTTAATAAATTAAACATAATTATTTACTAGAACGTCCTACAAAATCATGGAGATCATCATAAAAAGGGTATGAACTTGTTACTTAAATTATCAAAATGATTCATTTCATCAGTAGTTTGTCCAAACCTTAAATTTATTTATTCATTTCTTGATATAAGAAATCATTTATCAATGTTATTCCATTGCAAAGAATTAGTTGAGTGATAAAGTAGATCATAACATTTTCTATCATTTGCAAGACATTTATGTTTTTTAGAAAAATTTGGATTCACAGACAAACACTTAACATTTGAAATGATCGGAAGATACAAAACCACTTTCGTAAGAGGACCATCCTTTCTGACTCATAATTATTATCTTATCGACCATCTTCAAACTCTTTTCGATATAAAATACGATCATTATGACATGAATATAACATTTTATATTTCATACCTATCGAACAAAGTATCTTCATTTCCTTATAATTTCTATTAGTATATTTCCTTATAGAAGAATTTCCTTTAACAACTAAAACAATTATATGATATTTTTATCGATCTATCTAGTTATGTCCTTTTAATTCATCAACCTTAATATTGTTGGTAATCATGTGAAGTTAGTTGAACTAGGATATAAAAATGTCTCTGCATTGGTAGAAAAATTTTCGTGCACAAGCGGTTCAACAAAGGATTTTACTTCAACATCACAATTCATGACCTTTAGTTTGTCATCCATTGTCAAGTCACCAAACTTGTTAGTTTAACACATACTATATCATCATAGGGATAACAAAATGAAACTAGTGCGAAATAGGTTTTCTACGATGTCAATTGCCGAGGTTTAATAAGGTACTATAGTAAAAAAAACGCACGATGGAAAAATTGTAATTTATGCAAACTTTTTAATAATGGTTACCGTTGCTAAAAGTTCAAATGATGATTATTCTCTATATAACCGTCGTTAAAAGTATGACAGACGAAAAACAATGGTGATTATATAGAGATTCGTCGTCGAATATGCAATACTTAAATAGAAGACACATTTCTTTCCCCTATGTGACTTTCATTTGAGTGTTTTGTCTCTCTCCTACTCTTACATATTCTTTTCCTACTACATTTTCATTTTCTCTCATCTCTACACTTTCATTTTTTATTCCCCTTACATCTCATACTCGTTGTTATCGTCAATGGTGAACCTCCACGAGCCTTTTCTAGTCGTGAATTACTCCACACGAACTTCCACCAATTGCGAAGCACTACCGATCTCACCTCGCATCATGCTGTAAAATCCACGTTGCGAGGTTCCTCTAGGAAACTCTCCACATTGCGATGTGAGGTTCCTCTATGGAGCTTTCCACATGCCTCAACACCCTCACCACAAGTTTTCTCCTCACCTATGGTTGATACTTTACATTTATTCAAGATTTGTTTACTTGTTTCTAATTTATCTATACTACTTCACAATCAAATAAATAGTTAACCCATGAAAAACTCATAAGCCTTTTAATAGTCAGATGAAAATGTTTTTTTACTATACGGAGGTAGGTTTGTCTTTGTTAATCTCATAATAATATACAATACATTTTTTTTTCTTTTTTTAATGAGGTTCAAGAATAATTGTTATCCTTTGAAATTTTTAACAATAATTATTTTAATCATAGTTTATTTTGTGAAACTTTTAAAGATGTCAACATCCATTTAAAAATTATTGTTTAGGTTGTTTTAGTCATTATGAAAAGTTCATTATGTACTAATGTGAATAAAGAATGGGATAATGATACTTAAACAACATTTTTTTACAACATTTGAACATCATCTACGTGTCATTCTGTGATTGGTCCAAAATTACTTCATAATCAATAATAATAATCATAAACATCACCATGGATCAATCACAAAATAACACGTAGATGATGTTCAAATGTTGTCAAAAAAATGTTGTCTAAGTATCATTATCCGAAAGAATGTGAATAAAGAGGTAATAATATAAGAGTGAACCAATGAGACACAAACAACCACCAACAACTAACTATGGTAAAACATGCTTGATTAACAACAAAGCGACTCAACAAAAGAAAATTGAAGAAGAGAAATATGAGTGAAATTGAAAGTTAACATAATAAAAAATTTTACAATTTTTGGATCACAATAAAATAAATGATGATAATTTTGTATATATAGTTGTCATTTTTTTTTTCAGTTTTTAACTTTTGATAATGATTTGTAATAAATCATCATATATTATTTCTCTTAATTAACGAGGATCCCGAATCAATCATGATAAAAGATCTTTTTTATTTATAAAAGTAACACTGTATTTTCTTGAAGGAAAAAGAGTGATCTTTAAACCATTCTAATTTTGGTCATTTTATGGTAATTTTGCACTAGAGGGAACTATTCCCCATGTACGTGACGATGCTATGTACTACCAAAGCTAAACCAAACCATTCGGTTGAACTGAGTTTTACAGCTACCAATCAAACTACGTCTCTTTCTTTGCACCTACACTTCCATGATATGTATCATTTACTGTTGCTTGGGAAACATGCAATAGTACTTGTTATTATTAAAGATATTCTTTTTAAATATTTAAATTTTTTACATTTATTTGATATTATTCTTACTTATATTTTATTTTTATTTTTTAAAAAAAAATATAAAAATTTATATTTTTATAATTATTTTATTCTTATATTTTATGTCAAATAAATACAAAAATATATCTTAACAGTAGGTTACTCCGTTACCTAATTCATAAGCTGAGACAATGATTACTGAACGCATATTCCAAACAGGAAAAGCAACCATTATTGTTTGTGAAGGCAATTGAATGAGACAACATGATCGATGATAGCTTTATGATCCACTCCACACATCTTAGTGCATCTGATTAAAGAGCATGATGCCATCGTAATAATTATCTATGACCCACATTTCATTCTCCAGTATCTGTTTTTGAAGAAGCAATTTCCATCAATGGGTTCCTTTGTTATGATGTTTTCCTTGTAACAACAATTCATTAAAATAAAAGCAAGACCCAAAGAAAAAGCCAAAGGAGCAGAAGATACACAACAAATTCCTACTAGAAAGACTGCAACTCTCATCCAATAATCTTCTTGGTCTTTAGTTAGGTGTGATTGACTTCATTTTGTCACCATTGAATCTTCCTTATATGCCCATTTAACTTTTCAGCTTTACTTCTCAAAAGAATAAGTTTACTTTAAAAAGTAAAGTAAAAAATTATACCCATTAATTTAAAATAGAAGTTTAGATGCTTGTTGTTAGGTTGAAAAAGAAACTTTCCTATAGTCACTATTTAATTAGGAGTTGTTAGACTATGTTAAGAAATTCTCAATGAGTAAAAGTAAAGAGTATTACATAAAAAAAAAAATCATCAAACTATTATTTTAAGTTTTTGAGTTAAAGATAACTTTAATATTTTGTGTGGATTGAATTTATGTTTCATTATTATTGATTCTTCTAAGTAATAAATTCTTTCTAATTTTTTTTTTCGAAACATCCATCAAAATATGTTAGTTATATATTTATTTGCTATAATTTTCATTAAAAGAATCTCTGATGTCATATAGCCTTCTTATTTTAGTTGAGTTAAAATCATCATGGTCCTATAGTTTGTGCAATTTCCTTAAAAACAAATCCTAATTTTGAACGAGATAAAGGAGCGTGCGTCATGTTTTGTCAGTTAAACAAAGATGGAGAATACGAGGGACAGATGCGGTCATTGCCTTTTCCTTCTTCTACGCAAACAAAAGACAAATGATAATTGATCTCTTCATGATTCTGGTTAAAGAATCTTGAGGAAAATATTTTATAAAAAATTGAAGGAAAATCAAAAGTGATTGTGCATGTGAGTACATTCTTCTTACTGATATAGTATATTTTTCGAGGAAGGATTCTAATTGTAATGTTTTATTTCGAAAACATGTTTCACATTCAAGTCTATAAAAGTTTAAAAATAAAACGAGAATGAAAAAAATGGGGTTTTATGTGAAGGGGATCATGTTTTGTGAAGGTGAGCACGTTTTGTATGATTAAAAATTAAAATAAAAGGAGAATAAAATTATGTTTTAGGAAATTGCATGATTATTTGAGTGGATGAGTTTAAAATGTAGTTTTGTGAAGGTAAGCATGTTTTGTTATTTGTGAATGTGTGTTTTGGGATGGTTCCAACATAGTCAAAGAGAACAGGATGTTGAGCGATGTGTTCAACTTTCAGTTAAGGATGTTGCTCTTTGAAGGCTTTTTGTTCCACCATAATAGGAGAGATTGTCCTATGAGGGTGATATTTTCCATTTTTTCATCGGAAAGGTTGCTCTTTAGGGCGTTTGATTCTATCATAACTGGGAAACCTACTCGTTGGGGACTATAGTTTCACTATTGGTTGGGGAAGCTATTTAGGGTGTTGCGTGTGCATTTGTGTGAAATTTTATTTTTTTTTGTTTATTTATTTTGTTCATTGATTTGTTGAATGAAATAATTATTAGAAAAAATTTATTTATTTTCAAAAATGACTTGAACTTTAATCAAATTGTGAAGTTTTATTTTAAAGAAAATGTTTTGGCTATACTATGTTAGCTAACCCTTCCATTTTTGTTTGTGTTTTTTTTATTGCCATGATCATATAATGTATTTTTGTATTGCATGGTAGCAAGTGATTATTCAAGTGAAGATGCACAACAATGAAAAATGAGAGTTGGACAAGATTAGGGAATATTAGAAAGTTCTTAGAGTTTAATTTCACTATTAACTCTACCAATTTATCAATAAATTTTGGATGTAAGACATTGTTTATTTTAATTCATTCACTTTAATAAATTGGTGACATTTTTTTAAAATACTTATTTGAATGTAGTTATAAAACATAGAAATGTAAAAATTTGGAGTGTTACAAAGATGAGTGAGGCACTTTGCTGAGTAATTGGTTTTTGTTAAGTTTTTTATTTCTATTAAGCATGGGAGGCATGGAAAGGATTAAAACAAGTTCTTTGTTGAATATTTGTTATCCTAAAGTCAAATATCCAACCTAACACAAGTGAATTATCTATATTGAACCTCAATTGTACATACATATATCCTAACCTTGAAATTATGTAAATCCTACCTTCCTTAGAGATAAGGCAGACAAAACAATATTTAGTGTTGTCAAGGCAAACAGGAAGATGCTTTTGAACAAAAAAGAAAGAAATATCAAGGTGTTATCAACTAAGTGCATAAAAGGAGCAAGCAAATCAAAGGTTTCATAAAAACAAAATTATGCACTCAAAGAGACTGAGTGAAAAAGTTGATAACCTAGAAAGGGATGAATGAATTATTGCATAAAAATATATTAGAGGAGTCAAATTGATTGAGTTAAAAAGTTTATATATCTAGAACAGAGATAAGTACATTGTTAACAAGGCTAGAAAGAAAATGAAGAAACTCATGACACGTGCATACTACTAATTTTCCTTTATAAGTGAACTTTATCTATTCTGGAAAACCAGATTTTATCTACAGCCCAACCATGTTACAACCCCAAAGACCTTAGTGATCCATGCTAATTATGTGTACATAGTGATTGAAAACAAAAATAAAAAATTGTGTGGAAGCTTGGAATATTTCCTAGAGAGAAACACTCAATTGAGAATATAAATTCTTGTGCTTAATGAAAATTCTAGTGAAAGAAATGTAAGTTAATCCAAAGTGTGAAACAAAATTGCATTTGTGTCTTAACTATTTCAAATGAACACCATTTGGCAATGTCAAAAATGACCTAAAATGTGAATAAGAATCATTGATGTTGGTTCTTGAGCTAGCCAATACCAAATTTTGTTTTGAACCACTCTGTACATATTATTGATATGGTTTGTTTGAGGACAAACAAAGAACAAAGTTAGGGGGTCTTATTTAATCGATCTGATATATGTTTTTAACACTTGAAATTCATGAATTTGATAGTAACTCATACTCTCTTAGCTTAGAAATATTGAATGTAGTACTTAGAATTATTTAAATGTGATTTAAATGAATTTTTGATGAAAATAGAACACTTTTTTTGTGCAAGAATAAAAGAACCGTGTAGCTAGGCTTGAAGACTCATGTTGAGCACTGAAAGGCAATTGAGTAGTAAATTGAGTCACTAAAGCATGAAAAAAAAAACCCCTTAGGAAAAGGAAACCTAAATTGATAAAATCTAGAGAGCTTAAGCCACTAGATAAAGAGTTAAGCCTAGAGAAAACATTTTGTTAACGTTGTCGTTGACGCAATCAAATTAATATTACTGAACTATAGCAACTTTAGTATTGTTAAGATAATAGCCATCAAAATAGAAAGGGAAAAGTAAACCTTAAGTTGTTTCCCAACAAACACGAAATTAATTCCTAAAAAATTCATTCTTATAAAAACTATACAAAAGGATTATTCAAATAAAATAAAAATAATATAACACAATTAAGATAAAAAAATAAATAAAATATTAGATAGAAAAATAATAAAAGAAAGAAAGAAATTAAATTGCCATAAAGATGAAAATAGATAAAACCAATAATAAAGAAAATAGGTTGATTTTAGTGTTTTTTCAAAGTAGGATTCATTAATATTATTGTTCAATTAATTATTATCTTAGATTTTCGCAACCCTTTTTATATAACACGTTCGTTGAGTACAAGATTTTTCAAGTTAGTTGTTAAACGCTTGACTTTGTAAATAACATTAATCAATTAATTCTTTTCTTTGTGCTATATAGGATATTCGCTATGGTTTTTTTAAGAGTTTTCTTTTTAATGAACAATCGTTTAGTATGGAAAGCTATTTAAAACTAAAATGCAACTCCAAGTTTAATAAGGAAGCGTTTAGACAAAATTTAAATAATAAATGCACAAATATTTTTATACTAGTTCACTCCAACTAAGTTACATCTAGTCTCCTCTATCCACAAAGGGTTCCACTATAATCTTTAACAAGATTACAACTAAGTACTTTCACCACTCCTAGTATCCCTAGACACTCCTGGTATCCCCTCGATATTGGCCTAGTTGAGTTTCACTCACTTTTGATTTTGTAGTATTTTTCACCAGTCCTGGTATCCCTAGCCAGCGAATAACTTTCTGCTACCATAGACTAGTTGAGTATTTGCACCACTTTTGGTACTAGACAATCCTGGTATCCTTTGATATGCTTCCTAGATTTTCTTAACTTGTCAGAGTTTCACAATAAGTGTTTTAATTCTTTTTAGAATTGCAATCAACGATTGCTTACAAGTCGTTTACACTAATACTCTTGTAGAGAGGATATGTATTCAATACAACATAGTTTATAGACTCGATGGGTGTTTCTCTCTTTCTCTTTTCTCTCTTCTTACAATAGTAAGCAAATATTGCAATGATTTTCAAGAGTATTGCTTGACTTTTCTCTTTTTCTTCTCAGATATTCTCTTTTTGCTTGAGCTTCTTCATGCTTCTCTTAAACGCTTCTCTTCTAAAAGCTTTTTGAATGAGATCTTCTATTTAAAGGCTTTTTCAAAAGGTATCTACTAGACTAAGCTCTTGGCCTTGATTCTTGTGTCTTCTTTGTCCTGAGTGTGAAACAGTCGTTGGTTAAAATCAACATATCAAAGTAGGGATGCTTTTTCAATACTTTGCTCAAAGTAGGTTGTACTATCTTTCAAATACATCTTCTTATGAAGAGAACATTTTGTGAGTGTCTTCTTTGTCTTTAACGTCCACTTCTGATATATTTCAAATAAAGCATGTGGATGCGTGTAGTAGGTTACCTGCATACAATAGAGTAGATTGTGCATGCAACATATATGTCTTATCTCTTATCACTTTTGTTATTTTTGAACATTAAACATTTAATGACATTAATGTTTGTTCAGAAAAACAAAATACTTTTTACATTTTTTATCGTTAAGGTAGCATTTATCATTTAAGCTTTATCTTAAGATATCATTTGTTGAGTAAAAACTTGACCGTTGGACGAAATAAAAACTTTAACTCACAATATGGTCTAGTCTGTTATAAATATTTCTTGGAATATTATCTTTTAGAAATTGAACAATTAAGTTGTTTCACTTTTTTTTATTTAAGTCTTTTATTATGTTGATTTGAATATAATGTGATGAATTATTATACAAATATGAAGTATAAATCTTTATTTTTCTTTATCTCATTTAAATTCCATGTTATAAAAATGCTGTATAACTCGATAGAATTTTAAAAAAAAAAATTCGTGAAAATATCTTAATAAAATTATAAGATGATTTTTTAATTTTCTTTTTAAAACTTGATAAAGATAACGAAATTAAAGACTTTTTCATACTCCTAACTGTAAGGAAGTCCAGTTTGGAAATTAAAATAAAAATATATTTATTTTGATAAAAAGACAGAGTGGTAGAAAACAAAAACAGGGTGAAAAGAAACAAGGAGAGGAATAGGCCCACGTGTCAGTCCATCTAGAATCCCTTGACTTTAAGGACACTCTCTCTCAATCTATTCTTTCCTTCTTTTAAAAATCTTAGTCTCCAAGAAATTAAAGAGCAGCATCACCTTGAAGCTACACTTGTTGTGATTGTGAAGAACAAATCCCCTGCTACACTCTCCCACCGTTTCGAAACCAACCACACAAACATAAACACAACCCTCATTATTTTTGTAACATGTTTCATCCGCAAAGAGACCAACAACCCACGATTTCTTTTCCTCTGTGGAATGAAAAAGGACACACAACAACTCATAGTTATGACGCTTGGGGAGCCACAAACTCTGCTTTAGCAGCTTCAAAGAAGTCACCAAAAAGCTTCAAGAATTGTCACAGCTGCAACGACATGGAAGTGCAATTCGGAACAGGGTCAAAGGTGGATGATGAATCTGGCATGTGTTCCCCTCCTTTGTGGTCCACGAGTCCATCAAAGAGTCCCCATCACCGCAAAACCCACTACCGCTGCCTTTCCCCCGCTTCCAAGACTCAAGCCATTGCAAGAGGCCAAAGGGAGCTCATGGAAATGGTTAAGAACATGCCTGAGTCAAGCTACGAGCTTTCTCTTAAAGATCTGGTGGAACACCCCAAAGTTGAAGTTGGACAAGAGAAAGGGGTGAAAGGGGTTAAAGGGGTGAAAGGGGTGGAAGAGGCAGAGGAGAGGAAATTGAACAACAAAAATGTGCATGCTAGAATCGTCGATAAAAAGGGTCAGGTTAAGAGAAGTGGGAAAATTGATAGTGGAGGGTTTTATTTGAAAATGGTGTTTCCAATGTCTCTGGGATCCAAAAAGAAGACCAAGAACGAAACCTTGGTGAATAATAGTCCAAACAAGGTGTCTCCTAGAACATCGGTTTCTGATGGATCTGCTAAGGGTGTTGATAAAGATTGGTGGAAGAAAAGCCTTTCAGCATCTGGTGGAGAGAGTGACAGTGGTGTTTCCAGCATTAACAGTGGAAGCATGAAGAGTTCTGCTAGCAGCAACAGTAGCACTAGTAGCAGAAGTAATAGCAGGTATGTTCAAACAAACCAATACAAATGGATATTGAGTTTACATGTTGCAACTTGAAACCATAGAAAATTTATTGCCTAACTAAATTGCTATTCTCAAAATGGTATGAATTTGGCATGACAGAAAGTATGAATTTTGCTGGAGGACTTTGATTTGTTGTGAATGATGACATGATCAACATCTTTCTAAGATCATTTAGCAGTTAAATGCATAAAGGAAAGTAATACTGATGGTGTAGATTTTTATCAGTTAATTCTGCAGAAATTTCAATGTTCTTGTACTTTTCCAAAGTATTTAGTAGTTTGATAAATTCTTAATTAATGTAAAAACTTTTATGTTAATACTATATGTTTAACTTTTAAGAAAAGGTATCTGACTGTACTTGAAACACGTACATAAAAATAATTATAAGCTAAAGTTACTGTTATGCAGCATTCATGGTTTCTTATTATACTTTGAACCATGTATGTTTTCAAAATTCAGAACACCTCTCTGTTTTCTTTAAGTATAATCTTGAGTAAAAGTTTTTTAAACCCTTTAGCTTTCAAAATGCTTTTTTGAGAATAGTCACAACACCATGTCGTTTCCTGTATGAAACTGTGTTTCTTGGGAAATATGTGCTTGAAATCTTCACTGTCTCTGGTAAATGACAAAGTCAATAAAAGTAAACAAAAGTATGCACGCATTGTCGGTTTATTGGCCTTATTTCACGGAGGTTAAAGGGTCAAAGACACCACCTGTTGTAGTCTTTTAATTGATAAAGTTTGGTGGCGTAACTTTTAAGGTCTTTAAATCAAATCAAATGTTGCAGTGCTCATTGTTGGTGGATTAAAAAAAAAGACTGATCTTGTTCGTGAGCTAGGTACATTTTTGTCGGACAACAAGATTCTAATTAAGAACATAAATTGTTGATTTGTTGCATCACAACAACCAAGTTTTATTGTTCCAACGAATAATCTAGCACAGATTGCCGAACAACACTAACAACTATTTATTTGTGTTCACATAGATAGTAGTAATTCCAGTTCACCTGTTATCATTGCTTGAACATGGTAGCAACTTCTGTTAATTACATTGTTTAAAGTTTTGGAGTTTAATTATGTCATTTTTTAGGTATAATAAATAAGAGTTAGGCTTAAGATCTTCCATAATATTAGGTATTAATTCGAATCATGGATTTTTTGTCAACAATATTGACCAATAACTATTTTTGGGATGCAGGCATGAAGTGAGTGGTAGTAGTTGCTGGCCTTTCATGCGAAGACTTGAAATCCAATCACAAAAATAGAAGTTGGCTGAGATTATTACGAGTACAATTTGATATACGTATATGCAATTATAGTTTCTTGGGTTTTAGACATGACATGACACAAAAAATATAATAATAATGTGAGGAGTGTGTTTATGAATATTTTCTCAGAAAGTTTAACGAAGTGGTTTCTTTCATTCTATGTTTTCTCGAAGAACATGAAACCACCTCGAATGGCAATGTGATGAGTTGGATAGCTTAATAGGGCATAGTATAATGGTAGGGACAAAATCCTTTTGATCTTTTAAAATATTTAGGGTCGAATAATCCGGTTCTTCATTATGCGAAGAAATACGTTATAAAAACTAGAATAAGAGTAGTATGACTGACGTAAGGATCAATAATGTGAAATGAATTTAAAAAATATTATGTGTGTTAAAATATTATTTTTCTAATCTTAATAAATATTTAAATTACTTATGACAACAATTTTTCTTATTTATCTTAGATAAAGAAGTTATTGAGTGTATAACAGGGTTCGAGAATTTTATGACGCATTCCAATTCTAAAATAGTGAGTATCTTAAAACAACAGACAAAAAAATGACTTGGAGATGTTCGATCAACAATTATGAAGTTGAACACGAAATCCTACTAGACAAGATTAGAAAACTGGTAAAAAATCATAGAGATAGGTGTATCAATTATAACAGTTTAATCACTATCAATTTTTTTCTGAACTCTTCCTAAAATTTGCAATATAGCTAACAATAACTTAAGTCGTTATTCATGAACACAAAAATGTATTAAATTCAAAATTATCACCAAATGTTGTGGGAATTATGAGACAGGTTCAATTAAATGATGTAAATGATTATGAAACATCAATCAACATATCCTTAGAGTCGTGCATTATTAATTATTATAGTATTTTAATTCAATTGAATAGTAAAATAAAACTAATTTATGAACTAAATAAAAATATCATTCCAATTAATCCTAAAATATTTATCAGCTATCAATTAATTATCTAATTCAATTTTCACAAAAATTCAAATCAGAATCAAGAATTAACAAATTTAGATTTAAAGAAAAGAAAGAGCATAATTGAGTTTAATAATTATGAAACGAAACATAAATAATAAGAAATGCGAGTCAATTGAATGGTTTAACCTTCCATGGATCCATGAGCAGAAGATGAACCAAGATAGAGAAAAGAAATAAAAGAGAAGAAAAGTTTGAGATCATGAGACGTCTCCAATTTTATCACTCTCATCTTGAAACCTACTAATAAATTAAATTTGTGGCCTTATCAAATTAATCAAACTCAATCCCTGGTTCACGAATACTAATAACAAGTAATTCCCTAAAAACATGATTGGAGAGTTGTGACTTTGTGACACATTTTTAGGGTTTTTCTACACGAAAATTAGTTTTGAGAAGTTTGAGATCTTTCTTTTAGCTTTTCAAGGAAACAAAGATTGATAGTTTAAGTGACAAGACGAATTAAGAAAATTAAGTGATAGTTTAAGTAAGATTTGGGAAATTGTCACAAATGGTCCTTTTGTTCCTACTATTTTTATTAATAATTTGTAGAAACCTAAACCTCGTGATCAATGGAATATTGACGATAGAAGAAGATCCCAACAAGATGCAAGGGCTCGAAATATAATATCATCTGCTTTAACTGTTGATGAGTTTTATAGGATCTTAATATGTAAGACTGCATAAGAAATGTGAGAGGTTTTAAGGATCACTCACAAAGGTATTAACGATGTTAGAATAGCAAGAAAGAATACTTTAATCCAAGAATATGAGATATTCCACATGAAATAGGGAGAAACAATCATAGATATTTAGAAAAACTTCACTCATATTGTGAATCATCTCAATGGGTTAGGTAAGTCATTGATGAATTGAATATAAAAATTCTTAAATCATTGGATAAGACTTGGCAACCAAAGGTGACTGCGATAAGTAAGTCACAAAATCTTTATACCATGTTAATGGCTTCATTGTTTGGTAAATTGAGAGAAAATGAACTGGATCTCGGAAGATTGAACAAAAAGGAGCATTACCGACGGCCAGAGTCCGTCGGAAACAGAAAAAAGCCGTCAGTAATGCATATTGCCGACGGATTAGCGAAGACTAGTTTTCTGTCGGTAAAACATTTTTTGCTAACCATTACCGAAAGGCAAAGGCCTTCGGTAATTGCCAAAGGACAAAGGCCTTCGGTAATTACCAAAGGGCCAAGGCCTTTAGTAATTACCGAAGGGCAGAAGCCTTCGATAATTACCGAAGGTTAAAGGCCTTCGGTAAGTCCTTCGGTAAGAACCAGGCATAATTAAGTTATATTTGTATTTGTTATCCAACTACACAAACCTGCATGACATGTTTACAGCATAGACAGACCTGCATAACATTTTTAAACCACATACAGTCCTCCATAATATGCATCCCAAAGTCATCCAATCATTGATGAAGTAAACAACAATATAATAACATCATTTGTATTGTTCAAATTTAAGAATTTGTATTTGTAAATGAAACATGAAACATAAAACATAAAATAATATGTTCATCTAGACCAACAATGTATATGTTTGAAAAACATGAGCAAATGTAATGTAGCAGAATCATAATGTTCAAACATCCAAATGTTCTAACAACTATGTTCAATAACAAAATAAAACTAATAATCTACATAGTCATCATCAGAATGATCTTAATCATCATGTTGCTCTGTAGATGGTTGGACTAATGTGGCCTAGACTGATGTGGGATGGACTGATGTGGGCCGCTGAGGGACGACATGTGATGGGGAGGGTCGTGGCGGGGTCGGAAGGACGGTGAAATGAATGTGAGAAGCTTCAGGCAACACTCTCATGAAAAAGGACTTGAAGTTTGTAAACTCGTTTCTCAATTCAGTGTATTCTTCTATCAAATCCCGATTTTCCTAGTCACGTTGTTGTAGTAGCTGTGTCAGGCGCTCGACGACCTCGTCAGTAGTGGTGGTGCTTGAAGAAGAAGGTTGGTACTTCAGAGTACCTTCTCTTGCTGTTGTGTAGTTTGCAACAAACTGTTCTGCACCGTACACTCACCCCTTTAATGGTCTATAAGGATTTTTGTAATGTTTTCATTTAGCACTTAATTCCATGTTACTTGTTCTGCCATCTTTTGCTAATGTCCAAAGGGAAAGAGTAACTGGAAAACAAATTTCTTGTTGTACATCATAAAATAAAAGGGGGAGATTGTTGATAGGGGGAACTATATCTAGCTATACCCATCTCAAATATGTGTTTTTGATGATGAACAAAAGAAATGCTTTATGGTTTCTTGCATAACAAATGGCATAACAATTGCTTTATCATTACTATGTTTGTGCTTGAAAAGCTTGATTTTTGTATTCATTTGTGTATAAATGAATCATGAGTTTAAACATATTGCACATGGTATTTCTGTTAGAAATAATCAATTAAAAAATGTATATAATTTGTTAAATTTCTCTAGATTTCAATATATGCTTAACAAGGGCAAATAGTCGTGTAGTAATTGATTACATTAGTTGTATAATCGATTAAAACACGTTGTTATGCCAACATGTGTTTAATGAGTGTATTGATATGTTTAAAATGGAAATTGATTTGGAAATTTGCTTAACTATGGAATTTAACCGATTACATAAGTTTCCTAATCGGTTAAATTGTTTATCTTGTGAAAGTTAATTTCACTTAAAGCCTTAACTGCTTATAACGATCATATTAATTAGTTGTTGGCTTGTATGATTTACATAATCGATTGCATGCGATGTTTAATCTGTTAAATCTGAAACAAATGTAAAACTGTTAAAATAGAAGGAAAAACTTAATAGATTACATTAATTGCATAATCGATTAAAGTGCGTCATGATTTGAAAATCCTATATATATATATATATATATATATATATATCTGTCTTGCGTGTTGTTTCAATACAACTCTTTGAACATTCCCTTTTATAACTAACTTGTTGATTGAGTATTGATTGCAAGAGCATCTAAGAACGTATTGGAGAATCAAGATCACAATTTGGCTTAAATCATCAAGATTATTGCAAGAAAGTTGAGCTGAAAGAGTTCTGATCATATCTGCATTACTGGTGTGTTCCTTGAATATCAGTTTCTACATTTGCAGTGAAAAGGATTGTGTTCCTGTACTGGTTAGCCAGGAGGAGAGAACCTTGGTGTTCTTCATTGAGAGTTGCGATTCCTCTCAAGGTGTTCAAAAAGTTGGGATTTCTTTCTAGTTTGGTAAGATTGTGGGGATTGTTTACATCTTGTACTATAAGTGATTTTGAGTAGGGAGAAGTACGTTAAGAGGGTATATCTCTCTATTCTTGTAACTCAATCATTATAGTGGATTTCCCTTCAACTGAGGTTATTGAAGGAAGACTGGATGTAGGCTTGGTTGAACCAATATACATCATTGTGTTGATCTTTCTCTCCCTTATCTTTTATTGTTGAGTCATCTTTCAAGAAAACTCAGATTTTTCAAAGCTTTTTAAAAGAACAATTTTTTAAGTAAAATCCAATTCAACCCCCCCTCCCCCCTCTCTTGGGAGAATTGTTTAGTATCTTACTCGATTCTTCTCTTTTCTTTCTTCAAGTGGATGTTCTGATGAAGCTTGAGATTATCCTTCTTTTCTTGAGCTCTTCTTTTTTTTCTTTCTCCTTGGTTAGAGGAATTTTTCTTTAATAGCTCAAAGAGATTTCCTTGCTCAATTGATGGTGATATATCTTAATGTTCATTTTTCCTTCATCATCTTCTTCTTCTTTTTATCATTTTATTTATACACCTTGATAATATAGTTGTTCTAATGATGCTTGTCTTGAAATTTGATAATATGATAGTTTATCGAAGCTTATCTCGAGATTTGTTCTCTTCTGGCCATTGATGTAGATGTCTGTCATATGATGGAGTCTTTTGTAAGAGCATACATGCGTTTTAGAGCTTTATCAAAGACATATTTGACTTCTCATTTGGCACACCTTTTGATGACCTTTCTTTTACCTTCTTCTTTCCAACATTCATTTTGATTCTTATGAGATGAGATAACGTTTGTAGTAATCATCCTGCACATGATAGATTAGAAGTTTGTGCAACATGTATGTCATATTTCTTGTTTGCTTTGATGTTCTTAAGTGCTTTCAGCATTTGTTTAGGATTCTATGTTTTCTAATGTTTTGTTTGTGAGTGTAGTTGATATCGTTTAGCTTGTAAAAGACTTCTTCTCGGGGTATGTTTTTGTTGTTTTCATGATTTGTTTTAGACATAGGTATTGTGTCACGATTTCCTAAGACATGAATATTCTGTGAATGTCTTTCTTGTTATAGATACCTACTATTGATCTGTTTAGGGTTTTGATGTATAGTTCATTCATCATATATTATTATTTTTTGTTTTAGAACGTTGAACATTTAATATAATTTAATGCTTGCTCAGAACAACAAAGAGCTTTCCAATTTTCTACCGTTGAGGTAGCATTTAACAGTTTAGCTTTTCTTCTAAAGATACCAAGCGTTGAGAAGAGACTTCATCATTGACAAAGTAACATTTTAGCTCATGGTATCGTTTAGATTGAGTAAACACATTTTGTCATTTTACCTTTGTAGAGCAATAACGTTTAGCATTTTGTGTGTTTTCTTTGGTGTTTTATGTTTTAGTCTTTTAGGATATTTTTGTCAGTGATATTGTCTTGACATTGTTTCATTTTCTCGAAAGTTGAACTGAATACCCCTTTGCTATAGTAAGCTTACGCGTTTAGCTTCAACTCTCTTAGACGCTTTGACCTAAAAGTCGTGTAGCATAGCGTTTGGGTGTTTTAACTTAGTTGGTTTTCTATTTTCTAAAATCTCATAACCGTAATCCTTACCATTATTTGTGGTGCATTTTTTATACCAAATAAACTCTCTTTAAGCTTGAAGCTTGTTAATCCTCTTTTTTTTATCTAACTTTTGTGAATAAATTTAGTCTAGGTTACACTTAAGGGTTTTCATCACTAATTCCCTCATATTGTAGGAAAATGGTGTGCATTGGAAAAACATCAAAACTATCAAGGAGCTGGAACCTAGGAAAAGCAGCAAAAGCATCAAAATAGAAGGCATATGAAGGTAAGTTTCACGCTTGTGTGCCCCTCTAGGGGCGTTGAGCTCCATTTTCCTTGCCAAGCTCATGCTTGGGCGCCCCAGCCAGGGCGCTAAGCGTCATTTGCCTCACCAAGCTCATGGTTGGGTGCCCCATTCAGGGCGTTGGGCGTCATTTGCTGCTTAACTCTCGCACTTGGTGCCTTCCTGTCTGGACGTTGAGTGCAACACTTGCTGATGTGACACCATAAACCTATTTAAGGCTATCATGCAACGAAGAGACAATGTTTTAGCAGCTGAAATGCAAAAATACATTCTTGGAGATCTTGGAGCAAGCTTGGGTGCGTGGGAACTCTCCATTCTTCTTCCTAGGGTCTCATTTGCTTTCCATTTTCTTCCATTGTAAGCTCTGAACTTCATGTATATGAATATATTTTGAATATATTAAGCTTCTTTCATTGAATGCTAGTGGTTTTCTTTTGTTCTTAATGCTTGTCGTGTTTTGGTCATTCATAACTTGATTTTTGGGTTTGATTGATATTGGAAAATAGCTCATGAAATGTGACTTGGAGTAAGCTACCTAAAGGAAATAGTATCTAGGAATGGAGCTAGGACCTTTAGTTGTCATAAACTTCTTTTCATAATGCAAAATTGATTATTAGGGTTTTCAAGGAATTGAAGTCTAATAAGCAATTCTAGGCTCTCAACTCCAAGGGATTAGGTTTTGAGTAATCTATTTAGTTGGCATTAGCATTTTTATGAAGAAGATGAGTTTTAATATGCATGATAGTGAAGTAGGTGAAATCTAACCTCAACATTACCATTTCATTGCATTTCAAACCTCATTCATTTCCAAGTGTTTTGGCTACTAAAGATCATTTTATTATTCATGCAATACGCTTACTTTAATCATATTTAAGCATCATTTACATGGAATCATTCGTTAGTCTACATTAGTTATAAATTATACGATTGTTTGGTGACACGAGTCTCTTGGGAAACGATATTCGGTCTTATCGATTTTACTACTTGAAACGATTCGATACACTTGCTGAGGTCTTAACAAAATCCTAAGTGTTTTTCCTAAGTTGGCCTAATTTTAATGCTTTATTTGTGTTTTTCTATAATCCTACTGTTTTCTAAGAGTTTTCTGTAGTCTTTCTTTAGCTAGTCTAATCATGTTTCTTTTGCGTTGTATCTAGCTAATGTTTAGGTTTCTGCTTGTCCTGTTTTTCTAATGTTATAGCCTAGTTTGATCTTTCTGTGTGTTAGAATTCTTTCTCAGAGGATCACTTACATCTTTTCTTGTTGTGTGGATACTTTTTCTTTCTATTTAAAAATGTTCACCATTGGTATAAATTTTTATAACGTAATTCAATTATTTACTAAGTAAATTGTTATATTTAAAATAATTTATAACATAATATAATTGTTTGAAAAAATATTAATCTTTCACTCTTTTTTTCCCCAAATAATCGTTTTCCTAAAAAAAACACAAGGTATAAATTTGGCTTAATATCATTGTTTTCATTTTTTTGTCACTTTTGTTTGAAATGGTCCTCATATTTTTTAATGTTCAATGTAATTCTAAAGGTCATAATTTGTGTTCAATTTAGTCTTTTTTGCAAACATCATTTAAATCGATAATGACCAAATGTCCAACTGTGCAATCAGTGAATGACGTGGACACTTTAATCGTGCCACCACCACCGGTGTTCATCTTGTTTGTTTTGCAACCACCCAAAAACACCACTAGGACCATCTTCCCCTTCCTTCACCGTGGATCTCCACCAATGCCATTGTCTCTCCTTCTCAAGCCATCACCATGGCGGCCCAACAGCCAACCACATCAAACCTCGCATCAGGCCGCACCACAAGAACAACCTCTGAAATCGTCGCCATCAACCATCCAGAGCTTCTTCTTCGCGCGGTAAGCGGTGTCGTTCAAGCTCTACTGCGAGGGCAAATTCCACCACCACCACGCGAACTTCACTTAGTTGTTGCCAATGCTGCACCGCCATCATCTCCTCCCTCGCGCCTCCACCATCTTCATAAACCTGCAGAAAACCTAAATCGCCACTATGGAGAGCTACAATCGCAAACCAAAATCGTGACAAAAATCCTTGCACCGTTCAAACCTCCATGGCTGCCGCGAATACCAACCAGGCTACCACCACCTTCGCGCTCTCAACCCTAATCGCAACAGCTTGTGAGAACCCACCTGCACAGAAATTGCGCTTGTAGCAGAGTTCCAGCGCTGTTTCTACTTCGCGTGACGATAGAAGCCCTTTCCCCCTTACGTTCAGAAACCCTAATTTTTTGGGAGGGGAATTGGCTGCCACGTGGCAGTCTTTCATTAGCTGCGTCATGTTTCAGTCAAGCCAGGTCAATAGTTAAATGACATGTCATTCACTGATTGCACAACTGGATATTTGACCTTTATCTATTTAAACGACGTTTGCAAAAAAGACTAAATTGAACACAAATTACAATCTTTAGGACTACATTAAACATTTCAAAAATAATTAGGACCATTTCAAATAAAACTAACAAAAATTGGGACAACAATATTAAGCCTAATTTCAATCTCAAGTTAAAATTATTAGTACTCTTTTTCAATATTAACAACTTCTTTATTTTGCCTAATTATTTCAATATTCAAAAAATATTTATTAAAATAATAACAATTTCATTTAACATAATCACTTTTATATATTGTCTTTTAAAAAAAACATTAACTTAAATTAATAAATAAGATACATTTTTATCCATAAACTATGTCACATCTAATAAATAACTAAAAATCAAATATAATTTCATTATTATAAAGGTGTTCTCATCTCTTGAACTTAGAATTTTGATATGTTTGCAATTACAATCAAAGTTGTCATCTCAAACACGTTACGGCATGTATTGGATACACGTCAACCGTTCTTGTATATTTCTCCAAATCGAAAACTTATCTATTATCAATGACCGCGACATCCAGCAGCTCCGTATACCACAGTTATTTTTTTAAGATAACGACGTTTTATTAGATTTATAGAAGTTATATTTTAATATTTATTAAATAAAATATATTTATTTAATATTTAAAAGTAATCATATTTTAGTTATATTTATTTTAATTTTTAATATAAAATTTCAATATATATTATTATTATAATGTTATAGGAAAGTGGATATAATGTTTTATTCAAGAATACTACAATATTGTTTTTCTAAATTTATATAATTCAAAAAATTGTACAATATAAATTGTGACTATTTGATTTAATACAAAATAATGTATAGTTAGTAAACTCATGGAAAAAAGAAAACATGAATACTATATCTTAAATTAAAATTAAAGTTCAATCTCGATAATTTAATATTTTAGTGCAAATTTTTTATCCCATGCACATATGTACTCTTGCACTAAAGTAAAATATGTAGATGAAAAAAATAGAAATAATAGATTTATTTGATAAATTTGATTTTGAGTAAATGATGATTAATTTTTTGTTTTTTCCCCCTTTTAATGTAAACTTATTTATTGGCGTTTTTTCTTATTATATATATATTTTGATTAAATACATTCAACTTTTATTTTATCCTTCATATTCTTGTAGATTTTTTTAGGCTTGATTATTTGTTTGGTTTGTTGGTCGGAAAGTTTTAAGTTAATCTTTACTTAAATTTTTTATTTCAATTGTGTCTTAAAATTTGTTAAAACATTTTAATTAAATCTTTTCTTGTTAATGTCGTTAAAATTGTTAACATCTACATAATTAGATATGCTTATTTTATTAGTAATTGGTATGTTTTCACAAGGTGTTGTGTAGCTTCATTAGTGATATATTTTTGTTGGACTAAGTGGTTATATGTTCAAGCCTTGATTAGGAACATAATTCTATGTTATTCTTTTGGTTTTTATTTTAATAAGTGCAACACATGTTATTATATGATTGTTGAATTTTGTGATATGTGTGATTTCAAATGTGATATGTTGGTTTATTAGTATAAATGGTGTTTAAAATTGAATGAATGTGAGTTCAAATTTTAGGAGGAGGAGAAGTTTTAAGGGAAACCTTGTTTATATATATATATATATATATATATATATATATATATATATATATATATATAGCTTAAGGATAAAAAGGTCTTTTCTCTTCATTATATGAGATGCAAAAATTTTAGGTTGTATAGAGGGTCGCGTTTCTGAAAAAAGAGGAACATACAAACCCTATTTAAGAAAGATAAAGTACGGAATTGGAAAAACTCTAATGTGAAAGTGAGATAGATAAAAGGCTTAAGTACAATGGAGATTTGTAGAAGAGAAAAAAGAGCCATTACGAATAATTGTGCTATTGTATAAATAAAACCCCAGTATTGGCAAAAGTATGGAGAAACTTACCTAAGTCTTTATTGTATGATGAATGTGGGTATGTTGTTGTTTTCCTTGAGTGGTATATCATATGCATTAGAATATGATTTCCTGCACTGTGGTATGGTGTATACAACGACTGTTATAAGGTTCTATCAAGGGTTATGATATTTGCATAAGTGTCATGATGCTTTTTAATAATGAAAGGGCATATGTTGCTTGTGTATTATGAGGCATGAATTAGGGTTTGGAATTGTGTGAATCTATGAGTGCATGATAAGGATTATGCAGGTTGTGTTTAGAATGTGTTTGTGGGGAAATTTGAGGTTTGGCTAAGTGAGTTTATATGTGATGATTGAGTATGTGAGAAATATGCAGGTTGAGGGATTGTCATATGTAGATGTGTGTTATCAAGGGTTATGAATTTGTTATATGCAGTATAATTGGTGATGTTGGGTTAAATTTGCATAGTGATGGGTGTTTAATGATTCTTTTGGTATGATTCAAGTATGTAGGTGTTTTCCATGTATCGAGGATGCTTGGAGGTTTGGTTGAGGTGTTAATCTTATTTTTACAAAGTTTAAAGATGATGTATGGATTGTATAAGCCTTTTTAGTCTTTCTCGTGTGGTTTGGTTTTGTGAATAATCGATTATCGTGAGAGATAATCAATTATTCGCGAGTCATTTTAGAGTTGGATCTTTGGAATAATCGATTATCATTAGTGATAATCGATTATTTGCGCGTCGTTGTTGAGTCCTATCCCTAGAATAATTTATTATCTTGAGTGATAATTGATTATCTTCGCGTAGCTTATAATCTGAAAGTTTTAGATTGTAAAAATTATTCGAATAATCGATTATCATTGGTGATAATTGATTATCACAATGTCTTTTTTGAAACATTGCATTTTGATGAAGAATGGATAAGGGCAAAGCTAGTTGGGCTGCAAGACATGTTGTGTTAGCAAGGAAAGTGAGTTAGATGTTATAATTGGGGTTAGATTTGACTCTTGATTTATGTTGGAGCATGGATAAGTGATGGATTGTACCAAGATGTGTGGTTGACCAATGAGCGTGAAAGGTGAAGGGCGTGTTTGCTTTGGTACTATACCGTGAGATACGATATATGGGCTCTCTTTGGCCTTGTTTACGAAAAGAGAATGGTGTTTAAGTGTTGCACCTTCTTTTTATGGGGAATGATGATTTCCTTGGTCTTCGGCTTATAGTTGAGTATAGTACCCTATGCGTAATGTGCTGACGTTTTTACTCGTAAGTCCTTATGGAGCAGGAAAACAGGTCCTTTAACTGTGAGGGCATGACAACTAGAACGAGCCTATTCGGTATAACAGATGTGTGAGATAGGGTACATAAGTGTGATTGAGTCTTTTGTGGTGGATTTCATGATGATGTGATCCTCATGGTGATGTTCATTATGAGGGTATTCATGATGGTGGTGTAGATGATTATGATCATGGTGATGATGATACTCTTGATGATCCTTTGTTAATAGTGATGTGGTTATGATCATTGTGGTTACCATGATGGTGTTTTTGGCATAAGTTTTAATGAAGGAATAGACCAATTGTGTTTGTGTGTGTGTGTGTTGTCCATGATGATTCATTGTGTTAATAACGATAAGGATAGGGTTACTTGTTTGATGTTATGTAATGTTATTTGTTAATCATATATTGTATTGTTATGGATTGTTTTAACAGTAGCTTACCCCACATATGTTTGTTTTTGTTTTTGTTGTTTGTCATTTTGGCGATAATTATATAATGGATTATACGTGAGTAGATGACGTTGCAGATGTTCCAGAAGCATAATAGATATGTCAGATAACGGGAAAGATTTGGGGATCTTTAAACTTCTTTTTGTTTAAATTTTTGGAATAATGTAATCGAATTTATTTTTGTTTTCTTGGTTATTTTAAATAATTTAGACTATGTAATGAGATATTGCTTTTGGAACTATTATGATTTGGTTTATTTTTGCATGCTTTAATTATTGAGGATTTTGAAAAATACGTTTTCGCACTATACGAAGTTTGAAGTTTCGATTTAAATACGACTAGTGATTCCTTGAAATTGGAGCGTTACAAGTGACACATTATTACTTTCTGAGATGTAATTCGTTTGAACTCGTCCCCACACATAGAGAATACTTCGTATTCTCTCATTTTTTTCCCTCACCAAAAATTCTCCCAAAACCTCCTCTAACCCCTCCCCTTCCATCTCTTCTTTTCCCCAATTTTCTTGTTGAATTTACTTGAATCCCGTCAATTTCCTTAATGATGAAGACATGGGTTCTATCATGAAGTCTTAATCAGTGGGCATGAGAGGAAAAAATGATCAAGAATGAGTCTCTGATGAATCTGCGTGTTCTCTATTTTATTTATTTATTTTTATTTGTATTTTTTATTTCTATTGAAGGATTAAGCTATATGTCGTGGCATTAAAGATGCCTTATTTTCTCAGTGGGTATGGAGGTGAAACTCGAATCAAATAATGATGGTGTGAAAGGGTGAGAATTGGGATTATTGTAGTCTTCTAGTGACAAAGAAAGCAACCCCTAGAAGGTATGATGGATGATGAGTAATGTGAGGCAAATAAATGAGAATAGGATATAGTATTCTCTATGTGTGGGGAGGAGCCTCCTAACTTGGAGGATGGGAAGATGATGATGAGTAAAGGTGATGAATAATGTGAGGATGAAGATGTTAAGATGGTGATGGTGGGTGGAAGAAGAAAATAGGATTGATTGAAGCATTTCAAGCAATATTATGTTAGAAATTCCATGTCTGCATCACTTGCAGCTAAACCATGCCTGCTTAATCATACAACTGTTAACGATTTTAATTGGTCTCAATTTGGTCCTCATTTTTGAAAATGTGATACATTTTGGTTCTTTTTGTTAGTATAGTACTAATGACATTAACTCATGTGACACATTTTACTTGGTGGTTTTTTATTCTTTTTAATTTTTTAATTTTAAAAAAAAAATTATGTGTCAAATAAGGAGTCTTACCATGTAGCAAAGTTAGTGTGACATGACAGTGGTAGTGTCACGTGTCAGTGTTGGAACAAATGTCATAAAAAATCTGAATTTAGTTTCTGTATTTGATATTTTATCTCAATTCAGACCTAATTTTTTTTTAAACTGAAACAACTTCATTCTTGTCTAAATTGAAACCATATTTGAATTTTATTTAAATGTTATAGTTGCTATAATTATATTTGTATTAAAATTGATATTTTTATTAATATTTTTATTTAAATTTATATTTTACATTGAATTTTATTTAAATTTTGTTTCAAAATTTTAAAAATATTTATTTTAAATTTTATAAATCTATTTTAAAATTTTACATTTGAATTTATAAAATTTTTATTTTTAAATCAATTCTAACATTTATATAGAAATTATTGATATATAAATATTTGAAACAAAATTTAAATAAAGTTCAATGTAAAATATAAATTTAAATAAATTTAATCTTGTTAAAAATATTTAATAAAAAATATCATTATAACATTTTTAAAAAAGTTAAATTTGTCTCAATTTGGATACAATTAAAATTTCTCTATTTTAAAAAACAAAAATTAGTACTGGATTAAAACAATAAAAACAAATACAATGACTAAATTGAGATTTTTCACATGACAATTGTTTCAACAGTAACATTGTCAATGTCACATCACATTATTCTTATCACATAACAAGACCTTTATTTGACATAAAAATATAAATAATTCAATTACTAACATAAAATATATTTAATACAAAATAACTTAACTAAAATCACTATTTTAAATTTAGAAAGTAAAATACAAACAAATATTTAAGTCTTAGATCTTCTACCTACAATATTATATCTAAATTTATTGAATGTTTAAGAAAAATCTAGAGATGTGATGTGATCATAGTTGAATAGAACAAAACCAGATTTGTGCCACGTCATAATTGATATCCACCATCAGTATCTATGTTCAGCACATCCTCAGTATCCATCAATTGTTTGTTGTTTTTCAACTTCAACATAATCATCGTACTCGAGTGTTTGAAAAATGGGCCACCAAAGATTCTACACTGGACCCCATTGACCCAGTCTCACAAAGTAAGACTAATTACTTTACTATTAATTGTTAATCATTGTTTAAGTGGCAAAAATTGTAATTTTTAGAAACATTACAATTGATAATTATTTAAATTAAATGTTTCTCTTAATTTAATCCGTCTTACAAATGGAAAACATGGTTTCCTATTTCAGACAAATATCGAACAGAATCAAATTTCAATCTTAAGTGGATACAATAAAAAACAACAGAAGGAGACACCGAAATGATGTAATATTTAAAAAATATCATTACCATAACCCTAAAAGTTTAATAAAGATACATATCCCTAAATCAAATGTTCATTTATTACTCAAAATTTATATATAGATGGTTCAAATAATTCTTGTTTTTGTGACTTTTTTAAATAGGGTTTTATTTATTTTTTTAATTGGGTCTCTAATTTTGAAAAATTGAAATAATTAAGTCTTTGTTATTTAGTTTCGAACTAACACAGTTAGAAAAGTATCATGTATCACTATTAGGTCATATGTCCTTACATTTATCTCAATTTGGTCCTTATATTTTTATTTTATTTCAATTTAGTGTTATTTTTGACAAAATTAAATACCATTTATTATTAAACTTTATTTATTTTGTCTCAATTTAGTACTAATTTTTATGAATTGTTGAGCAAACAGTGATACTATTTTTTACATAGATCACCTTCACAAAAATATTTATTATTGAAATGTTAACTTTTATAGTTTCTTCATTTATATTATTTAGGTCAAATGATTTCATTTGTTATTTAATTTTGTAGAAAAATATTAAAAGAGTTTTTTTATTTTTATTTGTCTCAAATAGTTTTTTTTTTGAAAACTTTAATACAATTAAGTTATTTTTTATAGTACTACACAAATAAAAATATTTCATATGTTAGTTCGTAATTTTTTTATTTTTCTAATAAAAAAAATCAATTTGTATAAATAATTTTGTAAAGATTTATATATAAATTAAATTTTGTTTGAATTTAGAGAAGAACAAAAGTGTTTAATTTTTAAAAACATTAGGACTAAATTAAGAGAAAATAAAAATATAAGAATCAAATTTAAACAAAATAAAAATATAGAGACCAAATTGAGACAAATGAAATGATATGTGGCCTGACAGTGACATGTGACACTATCAGACCACGTCACATGATCATTACCATATGGCATAATGTCAGCTTGACACGTGACACAAAAAATAGAAAAAAATTAAAAATAAAAATATTCAAAAAGATATTTAAAAAATTCAAAATAAACTACGAGCTAACACATGTCATCCTCTTTAACGTGTTAGTACGAAAATAACGAGAAGGACCTAGTTGTTTAAAATTTTCAAAAATAAAAACCCAATTGAGACAAAAAAAAAAGGTGAAAGACCAATTTAAGAAAAATCAGCGAAAATATGAACTAAATGAAAAATTTTATATATCCTTTTATTTTTTTATATGTTAATTTTATAACTGGTTTAACTTCCAAATTAAGAAAATTTTACTATGAAGGATTATTGTTTCATAAATTATATCATTTATCATGAAAATTTTATAGATCAAATTATCAAAAATTAAAAAATTAGTCATTTACTTGATATTAGATCCCATATTCTAAGAATAAATCTAGTTGTTTTCTATGAATGAAAGCAATTTTAAAATTAATAGTTTTATAACTTTGATTGTTAAGCCACGTGATAATATGTTTGATAAGAGAAAATATTTTAATACCAAAAAGAGGATAATAAGTTGATTAATTTTATAAAAAAAACCTAATAGAATAGATAAAAAAAATTAATACTAAATCCTTTACAACAAAAACTTCTAAAAATTAGGCACTAGTAAATACAAGTAGTTGAAAGCTATTTGAAAAAAGAAAAAGAAATTTTGTAATTGTATTATTTATAGAAAATGACTTTGTTAAAAAATATGGATACTATGAGTATAATAAAATGAGGATAATAATAATTTATAGAGTAATAGAAATTAATGGAGGAAAACAAAAATAATCACATGACATGTTCTTTGTTATTTATTTTCAAAATTTTAAACTTAAAGTTTAAAGTTGAACTTGTCTAATATGGTCTATATGCAATTTTCAGGATCTTCCACACTTCTTTTAAAGATGCAACTTTTATTATTTTTCAAAGTCTGATTTGTGTACCTCTTTGTACAATAAGAATAAAGGTGATTTGTTCACAACTTTATACAATAAGTACAAAGTAGATTTGTCTTTTACTTGCGTCTTTCTCAACATAACAATGTAAGCCACCGTCTGCTCTTCCTCATCCATTAGTTCTTGGTACTAATTCTCCACTACATCTCACACGTCTTGGGATCCCAAAAGAATCTTCATATGCAAACTTTAATTATCATAATTGGTTTTCTTTGATAATTATGGCAAGGACATACTGTTTACTAAATTTTCCATCTCTCTCACTCTCTATTTCTCTCGAGCACTTAAGAACACAATCTCATTCTCTCTCTTTTCCTCTCTCATACTCAAGGCATAAAACTATGACAACACTTTGTCAAACTCGACACACATTATATGATTGTATTTTGCAATTCTGATATATTATTGATAAATTTCGCAAGCCTTAAATAATTGCAAGACTAAGAATAAAAACAATAAACTTAATGGGATCAATATAAAAAACAATAAACTTAATGGGATCAATATAAAAATAGTAATAGAGACCAAATATGTAGAATTAAAAATAGTAATAGATTTGATTTCTTAAGAATTGAAAATTTTTCTATGATGTTAATTCTCATAGAAAAATTATGATGCTAATTCTAAATTAATGAAAAATAAAGGATAATCTATTTCTCAGCCTTAGTATGCCCAGATAATTGAAAACATACTACACTTGATGAATTTTTCTAAACCTGATATTGCTTATATAGTAGGTAGATTGAGTAGGTACACTCAATGTCCAAATTAAGATTATTGTGATGCACTTTCTAGGTTTATGAGATACTTAAAAGATTCAATGAATTATGTCATTGAATATAGAGGATTTCCCACTGTAATAAAAGGGTACAATGATGCTAACTGAATCTTTGATTCAGATGAGACAAAATTCACTCGTGGTTGTGTAGTCACACTTAGGGGTGCTGCAATTACATGAAGATCAACCAGACAAGCAATTATTGTAAGACCAACAATGAAATTTGAGTTTCTTGCTCTTGAGATGGTTGGTAATGAGACTGAGTGGTTGAAAAAATTCTTAGCGAACATTCAACTAGGAATGAAACCAACCCCATCGTGTCAATACACTATGATTGCCAATCAACAATAGCTATAGTGAAAAAAAAGAATTACAATGGAAAGAATAGACCTATACAATTGTAATTTGGTGAAGCAGTTGCTAAAGAGTGAAACTATTTCTATTGATTATGTGAAGTCAAAACAGAATCTAGTAGGTTCTCTAACAAAACCCTTAAGAAGACAAATGATATTAGAAACATCGAGGGGAATGAGACTTAAACCACTTGCAAATAAACAAGTGATGGTAACCCAACCTTTGTGATTGAAAATCCCATGAATAAAGTTCATATGGGTAAAACTAAGTCACTTGTTAGTTTTAATAGCACTAAATTGATTTTAATCAATTATGTCCAATCTTATGGTGTGTGTGTGTGTGTGTGTGAAAGTGATATAGACTACATTATGAAAGGTTAAATTTTGTCATTAAAATTCTATATGGTGAAAGAATTTTTAGCTTAAATAAAATTTTTAATGATTTTCATATCCCTTATGGATTGCATATGATTTGTAGCATACACTTGATGAAATCACTTATATGAGCGTCAAGTGGGACCGCTTGCATGAGATCTTAACATGATCTCTAGAACACTCATGAATATCGGACATGGTTTAATAGGCACAACACAACGATAACAAAAAGGATTGTGATATTGTGATTGATAAACCTCTAACACACATCAAATGTCTTTGGTTCATATAGATTGCTATGTCAACTATATTGTGTGTTAAGTTTCTTAATCTAAGACTTGGTTCCTATAGATTGTTATATCAGCTCTACATTATAACCTATAAAACCCAAGATAAAAGTTTTTTATCTTTCTTTTAATTTTTGTTTAACCATCAGAACAAAGATTTGTGATATTACTTTATACACAATCATCTTCCAAGTTTACGAGAAGATGACATTTTTGAAAAATGATTACCTACAAAATAGAAATCACTTTTGAGACAAAACTATTTGAAAATAAATAATAAATAAATAAAATAAACGTTTGTATTTTTGAATGTTATACATCTTTAAATCCAATATTTCTTTTTGTAATAAATTATTATTTTACTAACACCTTCTTTTCACGTGACTGTAATTGCATTTTAGTTAAGGTTATTCTTTTAATGTTGGTGTTTCTTTGATTAGTCAAAGTGGTAAGAGTTGTAGGTGTTAACAATAAGGGTGGAAGGTTGGCATATCTTATTGAATTGGTCACAGGCTAGCTAGTGTTTAGAGTTTGTGGTTGGTTTGAATGTGAGAGTAATATGTTCTTTGATTTGAGTAGGTATTTCTTTTCATTGAGTTTAATTAGGGTCATTGAGTGAAGGCTATGTAATTGAAGATTGTGTAATTAGATCCCTATAAATATTCTGATTAAGGACAACCATCAAACCTTTCTGGTGACTCCTTGGATACAATTAGCTAAAGTTGTAAATTTAGTATAATAATATTGACGGAAATGAAGTAAGTTTCCACAAATTTGATCGAGGGATTTCATAAGGGCATAAACTCTGATTTTAGAGCTCTAATGAACCTAACCCATGATTAAAACTCATTCAATCATGACATCATCTACAAACACAAACCAAATAAATTACATCTAAGTGTATGACATAAAACAAATAATATTCAAATTATTAAATAAAAAACATAAAAGTGAGTATATAAGCTATCCTTATAAAAATGTTATAAGTTAATGTAAACTTACTTAAAACAGTTAAAACAAAAAAGTTAACAGTCTCAATTTTTACCTAGTTAGAAATTTTTATTAAAATTTTATACAAATATTAATGTCTGTGTTTTTATTAATTATTTATCATATTTAAATAATCAAAGAAATATATTTTATAATAACTTCCTATATTTTGTTTTGTAAATGAATTGAAACACAATTATGTTAATGATGATGAAGTACACAAATGATCATATAGAAGTTTCAAAGAATCTATCTGAATTACAATAATAATTAGTATTTTAAACTAAATTTATTACATTTTTATAAGTTTATATATTAAAAAAATAAAATTGCATGCATAGATTAGTTATTATTTGTCATGCCATGGACCCATAAATACGTCACTAATATGTAAGTTTTGTCCTTAAATGAATCCAACCAATTCGATTCAAAAAAATAACTATAATCAGAAGTAAAAGTACATGAAAAAAGATCCAATTTTAACAAAAGCATTTCATAGTCAGACCAATCCGAATCAAGTAAAACTCAACTTACCTAATATTTCAAGAAGAAAAACAAGCATCCTTGCATAAAAGGATGCAATAGTCAAGCTAGGAACAAACCCCATTTTTACACCCAAAATATCCTAAGCTTTTCACATGAAATCCATATATGAACAGCAGCTCAAGCACCAAGTTCAACCTGTTCTACAATAAACATGAAATGATGCAGCATTCAACATAAACTAATGCACAAGACCTAAAACTCTGAACCCTTCAAGTGAACTTCTCCAAAGTGTGTTTCTGCATGAACCGGTGTGGCTCAATGTGCTGTATTAGGAATGGTGCTGATACCACGGTGTGCTTGGACAGCACATGCACAGTGCACAGATGTCAGACTGAGACAACCACTCATGATGAGTGAGTGTCTTCCAGAACAGGTGTGGAGTGCAGGGGATGAGTCACACACAGCCTGAACAGCAGAAGGGGTGAGTGCTGTGCATTGGCTGATGTTCAAAGTCCTTAATCCATCCTCATCATTTCCACCTTTCACAGATCCCCACATTCTATTCTTCACTTTGCTTTGTGCCAAAGAATACATTGCTCTGTCTGTTATGTTTTGGCAGTAGTACAGTCCAAGGGACCTAAGATGAGGACATCTGTTTGCCAAGGCAATTACACTGTCATCTGAAATAACAACACATGAGTCAATGTTGTACTGTTGTCAATCAAGAGGCCAAAACTGAAGCATTTATACTAAATGAAGTGACTATTGGCCACTTCCTGAAGCTGCATCATGCTTAAGAAAGAAAGATCAAGGTTATGAGAATGTAAATTTTGAAACTTTATTGTAATAGACTATCTATGAAATTTGGATTAGTTTTGAACTACTGTACTGCTATCCAGATATTCCTATTTCTCTTCTAATAAGAGCACACCCAAAACCAAGAATAAGCTCAAAAAAAAAAAAAGAACAATATGGATAAGAAAGTTGTTTGGGTAATGAATTTGAACTTGTAAAGCAGAATAACGTAAATATGAGTAGTGAAACCAAATGGCATCTACTGTGGACTTAAATTACTGTAATTTTGAATGATACCTGTTATAAGGAGACAACCACACAAGTCAAGTGTTCGAAGATCAGGGCAGCCATACGCTAAACTCGTTACTCCAACATCACTGACATTTTCACACCATCCAAGGTTCAAAGACTGTAACTGATTGCAGTAACGTCCAATTGCCTGCATTCCATTTATTTATTAGAATATATCTCAGCCATCTTAGTTGTTAAAAGGTTGTGACAATCAACTGGTCTTGAACCCACCTGTAGTGCAGTGTCGGATGCAGCTTTAACACATCCACATAGATTCAATACTTTCAGCTCTCTGCATAAACTGGCTAGGTAAGCCAGAGCACTGTCACTAAAGGCTGAACAACCACTAATGTTCAGTTTTGTAAGATGCCAACAACCTAGGGCTATGGCATATAATGAACGATCTGTGAGCTTGAAACTTTTGCTGAGGTCCAGGATTTGCAGGTCATGACAGAAATTTGCAATAGACGCAACAGCATTGTCCTCTAGTTGAGGTTTGTCTTGACGAAGGATTAAAGTTTGCAGTTTTGTAAATTTAGGAGTAAGGGATAGGACCAAGTTATTCATGTTCTTGCTACACCTGAAAGGAATTACATAATCAATTTTGTAACTGGTTCTTCAACTCTACCCCCCAAAAACATTGAGAACAAACATCAGTTTCCTTGTTTAAATTTTCGAAAACTAAGTTGCCCTATTACCAATAGCTTATAGTTGTTATTTAAACAAGTGCAGACCTGTTTATCTGACCTAAAAGGTAAATGTTCAACAACATAGACACACTTCATGCTCTTGTCTTCCATAGAAAGGAATTAATCCATATTGCTAAATGGAATGCAAAGCAATCATACGAAATTAAAATGGGCTGTAATCTCACCAAGTCTCTATGCTAGCAATCCATAAACACATGTTAAAGGTGAGCTAAAACTTACGGCAGAATCGAGATTGCAGCAAAATGAAATCAATTCATGATCATATAATAAACCAATGAAACCAAGAATAACAGTTTTAATTTGCAGCTAATAGCAGATAAGTAGAAAAACATCATGTACATTCATAAACCAGACAGTGAAAATATAATTTTTTGTGGTTTATAATGTTTGATATACATAGCATTTAGAAATCAGAAAACACAGTGAAGTTTAAATTATAACTAATCAAGAAATTAAAGAATTTTTGAAGGGAAGATAAGAAATAAAGATGTACCATGAGAGTGACAACCGGGTAAGGCCAAAGCAAATTGCCTCTCTCCACCCACGACAAACTTCAGAAGCTATGATCACCGTTTGATCATCAACAAGTGACAAAATTTGCATCAAAAGCTCCACTGGAATATCTTTCCAATCAGTGATCACCCCAGCTTTCAAGTTCACTCCTTTCCCACTATTTTCCCCACCACCACCAACCATCATAAGCTTCCCAAAACTCAAGTTCAACACCCCAGTTCTCAAACCCTCCTTGCCAACCATTTCCATTAAAGCCAGAAAAACTTTGCCCTTGTTTTTACAAATAAAGTAGCAGCGATGCCACACAAGAAACAAGGATAACACAACAAATTCTAGAACCTTGGAGTAGCCCTTGCTTCAGTGCAAACAAAATAATAACCACAAACCATAAATTTAGTTAACGGCCACAAGTTACTACCAGAGAAAGATAATAATAATCATAGCAATTAACAATCAACAGATGAGCTTTTTGATATTTTTTTTCTTTTTGGCTTTTACATGTACCATCTTTCAAAAGACCAAATGCGGATTCTCTCCTATAAAAAATTTCATTCTTAATTCACCTCTTTATGAAAAACTAACCCAAACCCCAATATTATAACATTTTGTGAAGGAAATACATAATAAATAAATGATAAAAACTGTCTAATCTAGTTGGAAAATTTCTGCATATTCCAGAAATACCCTTAACGTGCTTTTTAATGACACGATTGGGACAAAACATCAAACTTGATCATCACAGAAAAGAGTATTAAACATTTTCTCCTTCAAAACATTGAAAAACCCTTATGCACAAATTTGACATGCAGGTTAAAAAGAACCCAAATACTTCAAATTGTAAGATAAAGGACCAGCCTAACCATACAAAAAGAACAAAAAGTTGATCAAAAGAAAAACTCAACCTTTTTAAAATATAAAACAGCAACCACATATGAAAAAAAAAAAAACCCACAACCCAATCTAAATGAAACTTTTCTATTCTACTTCTTTTAGAAAAAACCATCAGAGGTTAAAAATGTGCAGGATCAAAAGTGAAAGAGTAGAACAACACAAGAAAGATAGTGAAACTACCATTACCAGCTCGGAGCTATATTTCAAAAAGCTTGGTTCTTTATGATGCTACCGATTAAAGGAACAAAGGGTCTATTTCGCTTCTCTGAAAGCTGCAATAGAAGTGAAGGGAAGGAGAAGAAATAAAGAAGAAACTGTGACAGAGAGAGAAGAAACGGTACGGCTCATGATAGCGACGCGTATGATGCCACGTGTAGCTTGAAGTGACAAGGATGTGGACCCCACATGAAGCTATAACAAAGAGAAAAAAAAGTGATCATCACTAATTGGCACCCAGAAAGAAGTGGAAAAAATTGAAAAAAGGTTATTACTTAATGCATGAAAGGAAAAGAATCATAGTTATCATGAAGTTAAGGAAAATTGGAATTAAGGAAAGAAATAATTGTGGTGGTTTTGGAGTGTGTAGAAGGTTCCATTTGCCTGAACCCGAAACCGCCAGAAAAAGTTAAAGATAATAATAGATTGGTGAGTGCAGTATGAGAATACTATGATGCATGCAGATGGTTAGAGGATTAGTGGAATGATTATATTTATTTATTACATTAATAACTTGTTGAACAAAATTAATTATTCAGATAAAATCTTATTAATTTTTTATTTTGAAGAAAAGTGAATGTAATGAATTTGAAAGGTAACAATGATACAAATAGAGCTTCATCTAATGTTGATAATATTGTTTATCTCACCATTAAGATGCTTTATTATCTTGTTATAATAGAGGTATTAATTAGAATATAAATTTACTGTTGGATTTTAGGTACTGTAGTTATTTAATTTTTCTAATTTAACAAAATTAATATATTTCAAAATATAATATAAAGAGAAAATAAAATATCTTTAAGAGAATTTTTAGTAATTGAGTTGACAGTGAGTATAATTTGTTATTAAAATGAATTATAACTGAAAGACGCAATTAAGAAGGGGGAAATTGATATTTTATTTTAAATTACTTTTTAATTTCTAGTTAATTTAGAAAAATGATATTTTTGACAATTATATAACCATTTGATTTTACATTCTTAAGAGTAACAATAAGAGTGTTATGATTATAAAAAAAAATATTTTTTTATAATTATAAAACAGAAAAATAAAATAAAATAACAGTGTCATTATATAAATTTGCTAAATTGTTGACATTGTGCAAGATTTTCTCTCAATTTTTTTTTCATTTCATAAAATTTCTCTAATGTGTGAAGTTTAATTTCATCTTTCAAAATTGGATATTTATATTTCCCCACTATTTGACATTTTTTTTTTCTTTTATTTGTGTATTTCTTCTACCTTGTTTTCTTCCTGTAATATTTATTACTTCCTGATGTTCAGTTTCTTTGTTTTTAAATGAAGAAGTTCATTAATGTTTTAAGGATCAATTAAAGACATTAAAGACATAAAAGTTGAAGCCACATCAAACATAAAAGAAAAAAGAGAGTAAAACATTATATTTTTATTTATTTAGTAATTTCAAATATTCATACTCTTCACGTTTTTTTTACAGAAATTAAAAATATATTTTAGTAACAAATTATATAATTGAAACATCAAAAAATAATCACTAAGATTAACTATAAATGTTAATTTTACTTCTTATTAATTATTCAGATAAATTTGGTTACAAAAGGAAAAAAGTGAAAATAGGAGAATAAAAATGAATGATAATTGTATTGACATTTAAAAAAAACATTGTTAATATTGTATGCATTACAAGGAGATGAATCTTAAATAAATATATAACAGAAAAAAGGGTATATAAATTTTTATTTCCGTATAAATGATTACATTTTATGGATATAAAAGCTATATTGGCGAGTTTATATATTTATATATTTATATATATATATATATATATATATATATATATATATATATATATTTTCACACTAGTAAAAAATGCTATTTAACGTCACTCCTTAGACGTCGGTTAAGGGTAAGCACGACGTATATTGATGACTGGTGGAACTTTCGTAAATAAGTTGGTCATATAGACGTCAGTTAGAAGGTTCCCCGACGTTTATAATATTTTAGATGTCGGGACCCCTCCTAACTGCCGTCTATATGTTTGACAGGTGGGTGAAAAGTCATTTTTTTCAGTCATATAGACGTCACTTAGGAGGGGCCCCGACGTCTATATGGCAGAAATTAATGGCTATTCACCTACCTGTCAGACATATAGACGTCAGTTGGGAGAGCCCCGACGTCTAAAATATTATAGACGTCTGTTATTGGGGAACCGACGTCTAAACCCTAAATCCAGAAATTTAAAAAGTCACTTTAGACGTCTGTTATTCTGGGAACCGACGTTTAAACCCTAAATCTAGAAATTTAAAAAGTCACTTTTTGACTCCATTTAGACGTCTGATCCCGCCACTCTGACTTCTAAAGCACTTTAGACGTCTGTTGTAAGGTGAACCGACGTTTAAACCCTAAATCCAGAAATTTAAAATGTCACTTTTTGACTCTATTTAGACGTCTTATCTCGCCACTCCGACTTCCAAAGCACTTTAGACGTCTGTTGTAAGGGGAACCGACATCTAAATGTCTGCATTAAAACACTGCGAACGCGAGGCAGTAGTTACGCGCACTCATTGTTCATCATCTTCCTCGCGTTTTCTCTGCACAGGTTACGTTTTTTAGGTTCATTTTCTCACTTTTGCACCGTTTAAAATTAATTTTACTTCGATTACATTACTCTTTGATGAATTATTTTTCATTTGAACCGATTAAAATGCGTTTTCATTGAGTTTTTGTGCAGGTTTGCTCATGTCTTTAGGCAGCGTTCTTGGACGGCGATTTCTTGCGTTTTGCACTCCTCCAATTCCCTCCACTACATTATCAAAACCGTCCAATACAAAATAAGAACATACAATCCATTCTCTTCAACTAAAATATAAAGTTGTAAACTCGAATCACCATGACCTAGGAGCAACTCGAGAGGCCTCAAGCGGAGAAAGATCCTATCAAATACGACGACATTTTACACGTCTGATCTATAGAGTCTGACGTCTATAGAGACGTCTGACCTATATAGTCCGACGTTTATATAGACATCTGACCTATAGGGTCCGACGTCTCATTTAACGTCACTTGAATAGAAGTCGGTTCGGAATCTGATGTTAAAAGCCCAAAATAACCGACGTTAAACAGCGTTTTTCCACTAGTGTCAATACTTGTCTTACAAGAATATTTTATTTCCTTTAATTGATTACTAGGTTGTGAGGATTTCTAAAAGTGTCGAGTAAAATTTAAAATGTTTTTTTTAAAATAGATATATAAAAATAAATAAATAATTGAAAGAGTATTAATCTTGTAGTTATTCATTTAAGTGTTTTGAAAAGAAATAGGTTAATTAGAAAAAGTTTGAAAACACAGAAATATTTTAGAATATTTTTAAGATATACAAAAATAAATAAATGAAACAATATCACAAATGAAAACACTATTGACAATTTCATGAAGTTCCTTTGGCTTCTCTTCTCTGGAATGATTTATGGTTGAATTATGCTAAAAAATCATTTTTTATCATGCTCTTTTTAACAAGATAATTATAAAGGTTTGCTTGCCTTTCATAAATGTTCTATTTCTTTGACTTATTTGTTTTCATCTTTTTTGAATTCCTATAATTTGGTATTTTCAGTCATTTGTTAATTAAATTTGTCTAAAACTTATTTCTGGAAAAGGTAAAGTTCTTAGTGTGATGGGTAGAATCTGACTGCTGATACTATTTTGGATAATACTAATTGGATTGTGAGCATGGTGATTAGATTAACTTCTAAAACAACAAATGGTGTTCTAAAAGTTTCATTTCTCTTCTAGTTGATGTTCCTATGTGAGAAAGTTTCAAGCTTTCTGCTAAAGTTTTGTATGCCTGGAATGGTATTACTGATCTTTATCTCATCTCTCATCCAATATTTCTACTCTGGAAAATCTTAAGAATTTGATTCTTACTAATTTTCATACCCTTAATTGGTCTTTAGATGATTTTTTTTTTGAGTCAGAAGGTTGCGGGGAATTTCTTTCTTAATTTTTATGATTAGGTGAGGTTGATTTGGGTGAATTTCATCACTCTTGGAAAAGCTGGTTTTTATAGAAGCTTTTAAACTGTAAAAGATGAGGAGATTCAATACAAGTGTTTGTATAGTTGTTTATGTAAGCAACAAGAGGAAAGCACACTCGAATAAAGAAAGTCATACCTACATCATAAATTCATAACTCAAATTCCGTATATAAGTCTTATTTACGAATTACTTAATGTTACTTACAAAATTCAAAGCTAATTATATTTATATAAAATTTACATAATATAATTACTTTATGGATCCATCCATATTTATTGTTAGCTTTGATGAAATAGTTTGTTTGTTGGAATAATTATGGAAACCTGCACATTGATTAAAGTACACATATTGCAACATATTAGCGTATTAAATAAGCCAAGACAGTTGTTCTGTCATTGACACCTGTACTTTACTGCTTTATAAACTCTACATCTGAACTTACATCTAATAATCAGAAAATACACAATATTCATTCAGTTTCACTTACTCTCGTTTTCTCGGTTATTCTCCTCTATTATCTCTCTGTTTCTTCTGTTCCATCAAACTGGTATCCAGAGCCAGGTCGAGTGAGGACCTGAGGAGCTTTGTGATACGGTGCAGTGCGACTGGCCAGAGTGATTGAGGTAAGGAAGAAAGAAGGGTATCAAGATTTCGTTTCTTGATCAAAGAAGAGTGGTTGAAGGATGGCGGGATTGGATATGCTGATAGCAAATCTTCCCATTTTAACAGAGAAGAATTGGAGCAGATGGAGCACCCAAATGAAAGTGTTATTCCGGTTTCAGGATGTCAGTGATGTGGTAGAGGAAATTGGATTCGAGCCTAATTCTGGTGACTCGGAGGATAAGAAGGCTGCATTCAGGAAAAAAGACAACAAAGCATTGTTCATTCTGCATCAGTGTGGGGACGATGTACATTTTGAGAAAATCCAAAATGCCGTGACAACAAGGGAGGCGTGGAACATCTTGTTGAGGTGTCATGCAGTAGGAGAGAAGATAAAGAAAGTGAGGCTTCAGACCTTGAGGAGGCAGTATGAGCTCCTACAAATGGAAGAATGTGATAAAGTGGGAGAGTACTTCAACAAGGTTCTTGCACTGACGAATCAGATGAAACGGTGTGGAGAGAAAGTCAGTGACCTGATGATCATTGAAAAGATTATGAGATCTTTGCCTTCAAAGTTTGACTACATTGTAGTAGCTATTGAAGAGTCAAGGGACCTTGAGAAGATGAAGATCGAGGAACTTCAAAGTTCCTTGAAGGCACACGAAATGCGATTGCTAGACAAAAATCCAATTAAGAGTGATGAACAGGCACTGAAGGTGCATCATTCCAAGAATGAAGAGAAGAAAAATTTCAAGAAATGGAAAGGGAAACGTGGAAAAGGAAAATGGAGAAATTACAAGAGTAAGGATGAGCAAGATGAAGCTGCAGCAGAAGAAAAGAATGGTAAATCTGATAAAACTTTCAAAAAGAAAGACAGAAGAAATATTGAATGTTTTAATAGCCATAAGTACAGGCATTACGCCTCAGAATGTTATTCTGATAAAGGGAAGCAGAATAAGGCGCAGAAGAAGGAGGCTCACATGGTTCAAGAAGAATCTGATTCAGAACCACTCACACTGATGGAAAGCTCATAATCTCAAGATCAACTGTGGTATTTGGATTCGGGATGCTCGAATCACATGACATGTCACAGAGAATGGTTGGTGGATCTTGATGAAACTAAGAAGAGCAGGGTGAAGTTTGCTGATGATAGTACCTTGAAAGTAGAAGGAGTTGGTGATATTGTAATCAGGAGGAAGAATGGCTCGCGTACCATTATAACCAATGTGTTGTTTGTGCCCACAATGAAGTGTAACCTTTTGAGTATCGGTCAGTTGGTTCAAAAGGGTTTTATAGCAGTGATGGGAGGATTCAACAAGGTAGAACTATTTGATGAAAACAGAAACCTGATCTTGAGAAGCAAGATCTCAAAGAATCGCATCTTTCAAATCAGCATGGAGGCAATAAGTAATGTCCAGCGTATGAATGTTGTGAAAGAAGAAGCTTGGTTGTGGCATTGGAGGTTTGGCCATCTGAATTGGAGAAGCCTGCAGCAACTTGAAAAGAAGTAGATGGTTATAGGATTGCCATGTATTAGTGTGCCAGAAAAGGTGTGTGAAACGTGTTTGACAGGAAAACAATCTAGAAAGTTGTTCAAGGCAAATTTGTGCATGAAAGCAAAGGAGTGTTTGGAAGTGGTTTACTCAAATGTATGTGGACCGTTTGAAGTTCCTTCACTAGCGGGAAACAGGTATTTCATCACTTTTGTGGATAAATACAGCAGGATTATTTGGTTATTTACAATTAAACTGAAGAGTGAAGCACTGGATGTGTTCTTGAGATTCAAAGCAAGTGTGGAGAGAGAAAGTGGAAAATTATTAAAGATTTTGAGAACGGATGGAGGAGGTGAATTTACCTCAAGCAGTTTTGAGCACCACTGTCAAAAGAGTGGAATCAAACATGAAGTTACAACACCATATACTCCTCAGCACAATGGGCTGACACAGAGGAGAAATAGAACAATTCTCAACATGGCAAGAAGTATGATTAAGGAGAAGGTTTTGCCACGAAATATTTGGGGTGAAGCAGTGTCAACAGCTGTCTACATCTTGAACAGATGTCCTACAAAGAAGTTAGAGGCAAAAATGTCGTGGGAGGTGTGGACAGGTGTGAAACCATTCGTGAGCCACCTAAGAGTTTTTGGTTCACTTGCATATGCACATGTTCCAGACCAAAGAAGGAGTAAACTACAGGACAAAAGTGAAGCAATGATTTTCGTTGTCTATCACTCAACTGGTGCCTATAAATTGTTTGACCCGGTTAAAGGAAGGGTGGTCTTGAGTAGGGATGTGGTTGTCTTGGAGAATGAACACTGGGATTGGAAGCAGAAGAAAAGTAGCTTGGTGAAGTCTATAATGCGTGAGAAATCTGATAACACAGTAGAGCCAAGATTGAATTATGAAAATGGTGAGAACATGCAGTCTGAAAGTAGTGAAGAGCATTGTTCTAAAACTGCCAGACCACAAAGGAGATGCGAGTTGCCACAAAGATTTCGTGAATGTGAGGTATATACTGATACACAAATTGGTGATGAAGGGGATCTAGTGCACATTGCTTTGTTTGCAGGTGCAGAACCGATAGATGAAGTAGAGGCCCTGAAGAAATCTATGTGGAAGAATGCAATGAAGGAAGAAATTGATTCCATTGAGAAGAATGGAACCTGGGAGTTGGTTGACCTTCTAGTTGGGAAAAGATGCATTGGGAAATGGGTGTTTAAGCAGAAACTCAAGCCAGGCGGATCAATATCCAAGTATAAAGCACGAATGGTTGCAAAGGGGCTTCTTCAGAAGCATGGTGTGGATTTTTCTGAAGTATTTGCACCGATAGCTAGAATGGAAATAGTGAGATTGGTGATTGCAGTAGCCTGTGCACGAGGTTGGCCACTCTTCCAACTTGATGTGAAGTCTGTGGTTTCATTGAAGAAGGGAGAGAAGCACAACTTTATAGACTACATAAAGCCTTATACGGGTTCAAATAGGCCCTCCGAGCCTGGAACAGAAGGATTGACTCCTTTCTTATCAAACTCAAGTTTACAAAGTGTGTAGTGGAGCATGGAGTCTATGTGAAGGGAGACACAGGAGAAGATCAATTGATCTTATGTTTGTATGTGGATGATTTACTCATCTCAGGTTCAAATGCAACTGATATAGAAGAGTTTAAAAGGGTCATGGCATCTGAATTTGAGATGACAGACCTAGGAATGTTGAGTTATTTCCTGGGAATGGAGTTTGCCTATACTACTACAGGTTTGGTGATGCATCAGAAGAAATACGCTGGAGATCTATTGAGGCGTTTCAACATGACGTCCTGCAATGCGGCAAGGAGTCCAATGGAGTCAAATTTAAAGCTGCTAAGAGATGAATCAGAGAAGGGAATAGATGAGACTGAGTTCAAGCAGTTGATTGGTTCGTTGAGGTATTTGTGCAATAGCAGACCAGACCTTGCATTCTGTGTAGGCTTGATCAGCAGGTTCATGAACAACCCAAAGAGATCTCACATGTTGGAAGCCAAGAGAGTGATGAGGTATGTTCAAGGCACAATTGATCATGGGATATTATTTCCTATTGGAAGACAGAAGTTTGAGCTGCAATTGGTGGGCTATACTAACTCGGATCGTGGTGGAGATCCAGTGTAGAGGAAGAGTACTTCCGGATATGTGTTTTTGCTAAACGATGCACCGGTTTCCTGGTGTTCAAAAAAGCAACCCGTAGTTGCTTTATCCAGCTGTGAAGCAGAGTATATTGCAGGAAGCTTTGCAGCTTGCCAAGGTGTGTGGTTGGAAGAACTACTAAAGGAGTTGGGGGTTTCTATGAAGACTCCACTACAACTAAGAATAGACAACGTTTCAGCCATAAATTTTTCCAAGAACCCAGTGAGTCATGGCAGAAGCAAACACATAAAGGTCAAATACCATTTTCTAAGGGATTTGGTGAACAAAGAGAAGATTGTCCTAGCTTACTGCAGAACGGAGGAGCAAGTGGCAGACATCCTTACAAAGGCGTTGAAGGTAGAAAGGTTTGAGCTGCTAAGGAAGAAAATAGGGGTTACCTCTTTAAGTGCTTGTCTTAGAGGGGAGTATTGGCGTATTAAATAAGCCAAGACAGTTGTTCTGTCATTGACACCTGTACTTTACTGCTTTATAAACTCTACACCTGTACCTACTTCTAATAATCAGAAAATACATAATATTCATTCAGTTTCACTTACTCTCGTTTTCTCGGTTATTCTCCTCTGTTATCTCTTTGTTTCTTCTGTTCCATCACAACAAACATATCTAAGAAATACTCATTAAGAAAATAATGTCAACATACAACAATAATCATAATAAAAACTCTAAATTCAAACATTATAAAATAAAAATGTCTAATACTAATAAATAAAATTTACAGTCAATAAGAACTTAAACATGGTAATAATAAAGTTTGGAGTTCCCTAATACAAAAAATCATGATAAGAACGAAGCGAATCAGGGAGTTCTTCATCATGTTGTTGCACTTGATCATTGTTGTGTGGCTAGTTTCGTTTTTTAGTATTTGGTGTTTGAAAAATAATTTTTGCAACCGTTGTTGTCGGAGGCAAAAAATATTGGATGATCGCTCCAATAAAATTCTGTAAGGTGTCAAATCTGATTTGAAATTAAGAATTCATTTGTCGAATTTGTTCCTCAATATTTGCAAGTCACATTTGAAGTTCAATAAACTCCTCTAGATTGGCTTTAACTAGAAAATGCTTGTGTTTGGTGTGAGTAACTTTTAACACAATCATCATAGAATCGACATGTTCAATCTCGTATATGCGTCCCTTGTACTTTCCATTTATCACTTCTAACCAACATTTATTTCTTAGTCTTTCCTCCTTAGCATGGTCTAGGGGACTGCATTATGAGACATCAACAGATGTAGTCTCATATACTGCTTAAGAAAATCTAGTTTGAAATTCTTCTTCTTGACATAACCAAGCTCTACATTAAAATAGTAAATACCTCAGGTGTAAAATGTAATATAGTTGGTAAAAAATTACATGTGTCCACCTAGATCTCTCATTGAAAAAATTCCCTATTACCCGACGAATATGTGTTTGTTGAAAGATTTTCATCAACATGGACTGAACGACCAAGCTCCTATGACTAGAAACAAAGAAATTTATAAAGTAAACAATTGTTATTACATTTATAAATGAATTCAAAATATATAAAGATGTCATATCAAACGAATAGCATGGTCATGTACGCTAATATGTCCCCTGGTGTGCAAACTCATACACTTACGTTTTCCAGATCAATAGTTTTTCTTAATTGTATCGCACTTTTCTTGATACGCATGCATGTTCCACTTCTCCAACAAGAAAAACAATATCCAATCATATCTTATACTAATAAGTTTTTATACTAATAACATGTTAAACCCAAATATCATGAACTCTCCAAATTAGATCATGATCCATACAGTTTAATCTAATGTTTGATTTAATGGTTGTTGTGACAAAATTAAATATATTTTGAACTTGTAGAAAAAATCATTCAAGTTATAAGACAAATTCTATGTTACCTGAGTTTTAAGATAGTTTGTGGAGTTTCAAACTAGATTAAGCTCAATTTCCCGAATTTTAACCGCTAGAAGCTCAGTTTCATAAGTTCTAACTCCCAAGAAGGTCAGTTTCCGGAGTTCTAACCCTAAAAAACCTTGATCTCTCCGAAACACAAAAAAGTATGAATTCAAGTCAAAATCCAAAATGTATGCAGAGAATAAACGAAATTTCTATCTACCACAATCCCAATTGACTTTAGGATTCAAAAGTTGTTTACCCTAACCTTGGTAACTCTCGTTAGAGGTGAGAAGATGTTATACCGGTTGTGAAATTAAAGCTCTGTCATGCAACATCAATGGTGAAAACTTTCATGAGTCGAGACACTGAGCTCGATGGGCGAGCCAAAGTAGAGGAGGCACGAGTAGAGGAGACGTGATCTGTGGAGCCGTGAGCAGGCACGAGCAATGGACCTCACCTATAGGGTTTCACCTCATTTGGAGCTCGATAAGGATTTTGAACAAATCAACAATGGTTTATTTGCTACGAAGAAGGAAGAAGTTGTGAGGGTTTTCGAGTGATTGAGAGTGAGTGATGTAGTTGTGAAGATTTAAGGGAGTGCAACAACTTCTCCTTCAAGTCAGGAAACGTGTAAATAATCCTTAGTTTTTATTTTAAATAATTAATTATTTTTAAATTCATATGTAAAATCAGTAGTTAATTTTTTTTACTTACATAGAAATTTTGTACCATTACCTACAAATCTTGTCCTTTGCAAATGTTCTCGCCCTAATGCACCAAATATACATAAAAAAAATTACATAAGAAAAATCGATAGGAAATATTTTTCTAATTACATATGGAAAAATTCATATGTAACTCAATTTTACACATCCAAAGATAAATTTGTATATAATACCTATATTACTTATGGATTTAAATCCATATATAAATATCAATAGATAAATCAATTTTTTTTGTGAATGAACATGAAAATGTGGTAAGTGTTATAGAGGGTTAGAAGGTCAAGTTGAACGGTGCCATAAAAGATAGAAAATAAAGTGGTGTGGTTTGATGGGATGTAAGGATTAAAAGAAATTGTAGAACATATAAGGTTAGTTGTTCTGCTACCTAAAATGCAATTGAAAAAATGTAAAGTGTCACCTGAATTGTTGACAGAAGTATGATTGATGGAAGAAGTAGGTTCCTTGCATTGCTAAGAAAGGTAAGGAGAGCATGATGCTGCTCTTAAGAGAAACAATATTGGTCCACTATAAGAAAAAACGCAGTTAAATACGGCCAAAATCTGTATGTAATGTACTCATAGGTATCTTTACATATAAATTTATCCGTATGTAATTATATACGGATAAATCCTATGTAATTACATATGGATAAATCCATATGTAACTGTGTTCGCAGATTGAAGGATTAGACCTATTACAAAGACTACACATACCTGTAAAACCAATTCAATGATATAATGCAGACAATTCAATGTTATAAAGACACACAATACTGAAAAATAGTTTCATACATTGATCTAATAATAGTCTCCAAACATAATTTATAAAATCCAAACATGTTTAAAATATCTAAGTGTTAATAATATAGGATAACTAACAAGTTACTAATATCAAACGTCTGAAAGTCCTAATACTAATAATCCTTAGAAGGATTTTCCAGATGTTGAGGTTGATCTTGTTGTTGGTCTTCATTCATGTCCTAGGGCTGATTTTTTTAGTTTGGCATTGGAAAAATACTTTGTGCAACCGTTGCTGTCGAAGGTGGAAGATATTGCATTATTGCACCAAGAAAATTTTGTAATGTGTCAAATCTGGTTTGGAATTGTGAAGTGATCTGTTGAATTTGTTCTTCACTATTTGCTAGTCGCGACTCACTATTTGCTAGTCACGACTCACTCTGTGCTAGTCTGGTTTGTAGTTCATTAAACTCCTCTGCATAACTTGTTGACTAGAAGATACTTGTGTCTGTTGTAAGTAACTATCAACACAATCATCCTGAGAATCCACATGTCTAATCCCATAAACCCATCCCTTGTACCTTCCACCCGCTGTTTGTAACCAACATTTATTCCTTGGTTTTTCCTCCTCAATAGGATTTAAGGGACTAGTTTCTAAAATACCAATAGATGTAGTCTCAGACAATGCTTGAGAAAATTTACTTTGAAATTCTTCTTGTTCAAATAATAAATGTTTGCATTAATAATATATAGTAAATAATTAACGTGTCAAATGTAATACAAGTTGTTAAAACTCACATGTTTCAGCCTAGATCTATTATCTACAAATTCTCCCATTGAACTCCGAATATGTGTTTGTTGAAATATTTCATCAACATGGACTGATCGACTGAGCTCCTATGACTGTTGTTGGCTGCAAAACCAATGGCAAGTGAACTGATCGCAGCGTAGCAAGTGATAAATATCGTTCTCTCCCAAGGAACTTGTGAAACATGACAATTCTTCCTTTTATAACTCAATTAGACATCAAAGTGTACAAAACAACACAAGAAACTCTTTTTGGTATTTTATCAAACAGTTGGTGTGCAAGGAATTTAACATAGTGTATTTACAATTTGTCAAGACTAGAATTCATCCACTTCATTCTCATGCATTTACAAACAACTCAATTCCATCAATTAGGTGTTCAATTTCAGTTCTAAGTTCAAGTCATATTTTCCAATACATCAAGAACCATAATTCATGTATGGGTGATCAATCCAAAGCAAGCATTAAGCATAGAAATCAAATACTAACATTGAAATGGAAAAGCATATGTCTTAACATCACAAAATACACAAGATTCAGTTTATTACATCTAATCTCAACAAATAGGAAAAAATCTCCATGGTGGAGAACTTAGGGTTCACAAAATTGAAGAGATAGGGAAGAAATTGGAACCAAAGAGAAGATGAAAAGTCTTTCCCAAGGTTCTTGGCAACTGCTCCATGCTCCATGTGCGCCTCCCCTTCGCAACTCCATCTCCAATTTGTGACCCATCTTCTTCCTCAACCCAAAAGGGGCAAAATCACCATTGATGAAGCTTGAAGACCCAAGGAGGAGTGAGAGAGCTTCCCAACACCCCAAATAGCCTCCAAGGGCCTCTCCCAATCTCTCTAGGTTAAGAATGAAGTGTAGGAGGAGAAGAATCGCCAAAAAATCGCGAGACTCATGTTTAAATAACCCATTTTTGACACATCAGCAAAAATCGCGCCTAGCCCCCCTTTTGGGGCGCCCAGGCGCGAAGTTTTGGGTGAATCTGTGAGTTGAAGGGTGCTCAACCCCCTTTTGGGGCGCTCAGCCCCCTTTTGGGGGCCCAGGCCTGATTTTTCTGCACTGTATCTATTTCTCTTTCTCTGCAGATATGCTTGCTCCAAAGGCGTCCAACATGGGTATTTGCTTTAAATTGATCTTTTCTTGTCCCAAAACATGTTCCCTTGAGTTCTTACTTGTTTTCCTCCACAAGAATTGCTTCCTATTCATTTATTTCACACACTCAAACAAAGAGATTAGAGGTAAAAACAAGCATATACTAAATAAAGCACAAGAAAACTAGAAAACACATTAAAGTTGAGGATAAAATAATGTAAAAGTTATGAAGGAGTTGATTTGTTCACAAAATATACACACACAAACATGTTAAATCAACCATTATCACTCCCCCACACTTAAAACCTTGCTTGTCCTCAAGCAAGAGGTAACTTGGCTCAGAAAAACATCTACTCAACAAAAGTCAAATAACTAGGAAGCAAGTTCACATAATCAAATTAGATAACATTCATGAGTGCTCTTCTTTCAATACCAATCCAAAGAGAATATGTGTAACGTTGTAAATCCTTAACTATGGTGCTCACAATGCAAATATTACACGAATGAATGTACATGCTTTATGAGAGATTAACAATCATGGCAAAGATGTTTTCATTGATCAACCAAAGGAACCAATCCTCACTAGAAAAATTGTTTTTGTCTAAGCACACTAGTGTATAAGGGTGTGTCATTCTCTCATCTACCTCTAATAGCACCCAATTTGACTTTGCTTTTCATTTCAAGAGCCAATAATTATCAAAACATACAAACACAACAAGGGCTTTATTTGATGTTCTGACAAGGCAAAAAAGGAAATTGGTGTATCTAGGTAATATGAATGAGCAAAGAGAGCAATCACATCATTTTTACAGTTTTATCATTATACTCTCTTTTGTCTGAAAACTAGAACAACCAAACACCAACTTGTAGTCATCTTATTCATATATTTTCTTTTTCTTTTTCTTTTTCTTTTTTCTATTTTTCTCTTTCTTTTTCTTTTATAGATGACATATATACAAGAATGCATCACATCAACCAACACCAATTCACAATTGTTACTCATGTCCCTTTTTAAAAATAACATCCCCCCACACTTGAATCCTACTACTGACCATGGAAACCTTACTCTCCCATCAAGGTGAGATGGTCAATCATATTCAATAAGGCTTAAGGTTTCAAAAGTGAAGGTAAGTTTCCTTTAATGCTCAAAGGATTGCACAAGGGTTCTAATCTTTGAAACACAATTGGCTATTTTGGGTATATGATGCAAGGAGGGAAAGAAAGACGACCCTGTTTCAATGTAAGCATGCAAATGAATAATAACTAGCAATGAAACTCAAGCAAAGTTAATTGTAAACCAAGAGTGGTAGCACTCATAGATAAAATCTCACCCGGTTAAGTTCTTTGGTTTCCTATGGTTGTCATACATCATGCCATAATCATTAACCACAATAAAAACAATAACAACATTCTCAATATATTCACATGAGATCAACCACAAGCATAAGTTTTCACTAAATCACAACACATTCTCAATGTATTCAAAATTCAATTTATCAGCAAACACAAATGGTTCTCCTCAAAGTCATGCAAAACTCACTCAAAGTCACTTAACAATTGCATCATATTTGTCAAACGAGCCAAGTCACACTTATAATCAACAAGCATGAAAAGAAAATAGAAAGGAAAAGAAAAAGCAAACTCTTTTTTTTGGTGGACCAACTTGCTGCTCAAATTCCCTGACTCCTTGTGTATTCTTTTTCATCAACTTTCATACTTATCACTTGCAAGAACACCAAGAAACTTGAACAAACACGTTAGTCCAATTTTTATAGAAACCAAGATTTGAGAATTGAAAATTGAAAAACATAAAGATAAAAATAAAAGTGGCATATAGAGAAGTAAAATAGAAAAATGAAAAACACAAACAAAGAGACAAGGAAAAGAAGAAACAAAAGTTGCAAACGTGAGCACACCAACCAAACAACAATTCCAATATGCAGAATGATTGAAATGGATTTCCTAAACAACCTCAGTCAGATCCCTCTTGTTGCAAGATCACTTAGTACTATCCTAAGGTGATGAATACTGCTTTCCCTGTTCTCTAAGGTAAAAACAATCAGATCCCTCATGTTGCGCTTATCTAAGTCTGACACACCTTACCCAATCCCTTGGCATAAGAATGTATCAAAACTTGAATTAAGAACCAAAACAGTGGGGTCCAAATACACAATCACGTCGTATGTCACTCAGGTGACTAGTAATATCTGGATTGATTTAGCTAGTTCGGCTGCTGAAATCCCATCCCTAGGATCTTCCAACAACTAGATCATGCTCTAAGGCGTACCCTGAAACAAGCTTTAAGCACAAACTAAACTAATGAAAAGTATAAACATTTGTAGGAAAACTGCATAAAAGAAACACAAACAAAACAGATATACAATTGGCATAGAATTCCACTTTCCCTATTTTCTAAAGTTAGAACACTCAGATCCCTCTTGTTGTGCCTACCTAAGTATGACGAACCCTCACCCAATCCCTTGGTGTAAGAAGTCCATCAAACTTGCCTTAGGTTCCAAAACAGTGAATCCAAACACATAACCCCATCCCTGGTGATTTGCACATCTGGCTTGATTTAGTTAGTTCCGCTAATGAAATCTCATCCCTAAGAACTTTCAATAACTGCATCAAGCTCAAAGGCGTACCCCGAGACAGGCATTAAGTTCAAACTAAATCAATGGAAAGTCTTAAAAGCTAAAGCCAACTACAGACAAAACAACATTCAAAGACAAAACAAATAACAAAGTCTAAAAGAGCCATAAATGCCCAAATTTCCTTGTGTTGGAAGACAAGTCCCCGAAAACGGTGCCAAAAACTTGTTAACTCATTGGCAAGCGTACCAAATCGTTCTAAGTAATAAACCGGTAAGACCGGATATAGTTTCCTAAGAGACTCGGTTAACGCTTTACTATTGTATAATTAATTAACTAACTTAGGCTAAAGAATGATTCCCTTTAATATGAATTTGTGTAGTGAAAATAAACATAATGCATAAATGATAAAGTGAACTTCTTGGGGTCAAAACTCTTGAGAATGAAATGATTTGAGATGATATGGAATGGATATGTTGGAGAATGATTTCAACTATTACACTCTTATGCAAATGCACATAATCTCTTCTTCTTCATTTAATTTCTCTTGTCAACTTGTTGAGTTACTTAAACACAATCCCTTGGTGAGAAAGCCTAGATTCACTTATTAAATCCTAATCCCTTGGCAACCTAACAAGTTCATCCACATTAAGAAAAGAAGTTTAAGACAACCAAAGGTCCTAGCTCTATCCCTAGACACTATTTCCTTTAGGTGTTTAGTCCAGTTCAAGGTTCACACAACATTTCCCAACATTAAGCAAACCCTAAAATAATGCTATGGTTGATCAAGTCATAACAAGCTTTAAGCAATGGAAATAAACACTAGCAAGTAATGAAAGAGGCATATTTTCATTGAAACCAAGTGCATTTACAAGTGAGTTTTACAGTTTACATCATTCCCCAACAAAATGAACTTAGCTCTCCATAGTCATGGAGAGCTTGAGCATACAATGGAAGAAAATGGAGTAGATGAAGACCCAAGGAGGAATAATGGAGAGTTCCCACAGCCCAAAACCAGCTCCTAGAGGTCCAAAATGGTGTTTCCAAACTTCAGCCGCCAAGAAGATGGCACCCTCGTTGCATGGGAGCCTTAAATAGGTCTAGGGTGCCATGTCAGCAAAAGTTGCACCCAGCCCCCCTCTTTTGGGGCGCCCGGGCATAAAGATTAAACACAAAATGCGAAGCAAAGGGCGCCCAGCCCCCTCCAGGGGCGCCCAGGCGCCATATTTTGAGATGAAACAGCATAAAAGGGCGCCTAGCCCCCTTCAGGGGCGCACAAGCGCCACTCTTCAGTGAAAATGCTAACTGAAGGGTGCCCAGCCCCGTTCTGCACTGCAAATTTTTCTCTTTTTCTACAGATCTGCTTGCTCTTGTAGCTCTTCCTGGACTCTCATTCTTGATAGTTTGGATGCTCTTCCAAAGCATTCAAATTTCCTACAAAACTTGAGAAATTAATGATGAAAACTTGTATGTGTAACCTAAGTTAAAGTTATTCACAAAGTTAGATAAAAGAGAAGATTAAGCATGTTTCAAACTTCAAGAGAGTTGATTTGATAAGAAAATTGTACCACAGATAATGGTAAGAATTACTGTTATCAACTGCAAACAAATAAATATGTAAAGTAAAGAAGGGTATGACTTGTTTTAAAAGGAAATAATATTATATAAAGAAATCTAACCAATGAATAGCGTGGTCATGCATGTTAATAAATCCCTCGGTATGCAAACTCCCTCCCTTTTCTGATTCACAGTTTTTTTTAGTTGTATCACATTTTTCTCGATACGTTGGCATGTTCCATTTGTTCAAAAAACCGGTCCATACTACATCTCCCATCCAATGAGGCTTTTTACCTTCTCTTCATGTCTCTTTAAACATCTTTTTCTAGTCGATGAGATGCTTTGGAGTGAAAATTTTTTATAACTCTTTCCTCATCCTCAAGCCTCCATGACATTTTTTTTCTATTATTACAATGATGCAGTTGGAATTATTTAAATCAAATTTATGAAAATGAAAAGAAGAAATAAAGTAGTTTCATAAGAAAAGAAGCAAGAGACATTTTGCATTCATTTATCAGTGTACACAACATTCATTTCAATGGAATAAAATATCTAATCATAATCATTATTTGAAGTAGAATCTCACATATGAAATATCTACCCGACGCACACTACTAGAACTAAAGAAAATAGTACGAAAAATCTTAGAAATATTATGTTAAGTCCATTGAAGGTTACACGGGTTTTGCAAAGGAGGAGCCGATTGTCCTCCTGTTAGTCTTACCAGATTAGATAGTTTTCAATTTCATCACAACTCAAATAATTAAGCTCTCCTTGGGAGAATGTTGAACAAGGGCATTTGCTTCTATGAGAAATTAGGAATGAAGAGTATAAAAGTGGAGAAGTTTTGTTCATTTCTTTTGTCTTTTTTGGCTGTAAAAGCCAGAACAAGTGTATAAAATCTATCTACCCATCTCATTGCTTGATTATTTATTTTGGGAAGTTCAATTGGAAGAGTTTTCAAAGATTGAAAGAGCACAAGCGGTTGGATGTATAAATACAATGATTGTGTTTAATGTTATCTTTTCTTTTGGTTGGGAAAAGTCAGGTTGATTAAATATGTGGAACTTATACATATATATTCTACTTTACCATTAGTATTTTTGTGGACTAAATTAGCTAGCACAGTGAGTATGCGATGGAGCAATGAGATTGCCCTTTTATGAGATTTTTTATGGTATCTGCTTCCCTAAATTACCACACATGCAATATGTTTGCTTTTATTGTTGTACTTTTTCTAAGCAAGTGGCACAAAGCAAATTTTTGTGTGTTTGAAGTGAGGTGATGGTAGGATATAAGGTGATAGGATATAATGGGGTTAGGATAGAAGGAAGAGGAAATGAGAAGGCGATTAGGAGGGAAAATTTGTTTGATAGTTAGTTAGTTAGTGGGAAGGGGAAGGGAGACTTTATAAATAAGGTGTGTGTTTTGTACAGGATTGGCTATTAATTTGTATTCTTTTGGTATAGACTGCATATCTCTTCTAGTGGAGGGAGATTTCTCTCTAGTAGGGTGATATTGTTCATTTGTTCATAGTTACATTAATAATACACATTTTATTCTGTTCTCTTTTGTGTGTGTGCGAGTTGAGGAGTGTTGATCGACTTCTTGACAAAAGAAGTCTATCAAGTTTGGTCTAACCTGCTGGATAGAGGAAGAGGTGGAAGCATGGAAGGAAGAGACAGTACCAGGGAGAACTGGGCCAATGAAAAGGAAATTGGGAGAAATTTCCAAGAATTGAAAGAAATGATATTGGAAGAGCACAATCAAGAAAGGGACTCAAAATGAAGGGAGAAATCTATTGGCAGAGCAAGAAGGGGAGGGAAAAAGGAATTTTTTCGTGACAAAAATAAAGGAAAGAAAGAAGTAAAGAAGGGTAGGGATACTGTGAAAGACAGTCTGCAAAACATCAAGAAAGTCGAGAAATTATCTGAAGAAGAAGAGTACTTGGCTAATGATGAAGAGAAGAAGGAAGAAATATATACAAAGTAGTGTAGAATGGAGAAGAATTACCCAAGAAATAAAATAAATGTTCAGAATATCAAGATTTAGATAAAGGGCTTGGAAAGAAGTGATAAATTTGTCATGAAAGGAAAGAAAAAGGGAAAAATGGGAAGGGATGTTATGAAAGGTAGTCTGCTAGACATCAAGACAACCAATAAATCCCCATATAGAGGAGAAAATTCAACCAATGGGGAGAAGAAAAGAGAAACGAATATCAATGAAGAGGGGAATGTTGTTACCATTACATCAGGGAGTAGAGTGTTAGAAGTTTTTGTTTTGAGTGTTGATGGTTTTGCAGGAATTAGAGGGCAAGATAGGAGAGAAGAAAATATATGTTAAGAGTAAGGCAATGACGAAAACTATGATGGAGACATTGGTGTGGCTGCTACTGAGAAAGTTGCAGAAGTTGTTGCTATAAGGGTAGGTAATGTGAGAAATGTTTGTAGGGAAAATACATCAGGTGAAGACCATGATGGGAATGTTGTGACTCTTGCTTCTCCAAGTAAAGTTGCAAAAGTTGCAGTTTTTAATGGAGATAGAGTGGTAGGTTATGGTGTGTATGTCAAAATAGTAAAGAAGGGGGAAGAATTGTTGAGGCTTAGGGTTAAAACAATGGTGCCAGGGAGCAATCTAGTTGAGTTTGTTTACAGAGCAAGAGAGGAAAGAAGAGAGGAACTTCTACAAGACATCAAGAAAGCAAAAACAACACTCAAGTGGAGGAGAAAATTTGATCAATTGGGAGAAAAAAGGAGAAGAGGATGCCATTGACAATAATGGACACTAGTACAAAATGGGCGTACAACGTCTAACGCTCAACATCTGACAACCAAGCTCCCAACGTTAAAAATGATTGGTGGCAATATTGTAAATAAAATCACACGATTGGCATCTTTTGATTAGAGGAACAGACGTTAATTTCCTTTTTGAAGTTTATTGGTGAAAGAACAGACGTTTATTGGTGTTCAAAATCAAAAACTTTGAGCGCGAAGATAGTTTAAGAAACCCATTAGATCTTTGATGGTTAGAGGAATAGACGTTAATTGCTTTTTGGAATTCTGTTGGTGAGAGAACATACATCTATTGGTGTTCAAATTCATAAAAAATTAAGCGCGAAGATATTTTAAGAGACCCATTAAACGTCTATTGGTTACAGGAATAGACGTTAATTGCCTTTTCGAAGTCTGTTGGTTAGAGAACAGACATCTATTGGTGTTCAAATTCATAAAAATTTAAGCGTGGAGATATTTTAAGAGACCCGTTAGACGTTTGTTGGTCAAAGGAACAAGCGTTAATTTGAGCATCAAGATATTTTAAGAACGCAAGAAATAACACTTGCTTCACTATTTTTGTGTGCACTTTCTTTATTGCGAGTCGAACGTCTCTAGCGAAGCTTTCAGCGACCACCAAAGGTAATGTTTCTTCCACTGTCCGTTGATTGATGACTTTATGTATGATTTCCTTTCATTTTAACTGATTAATTTCGTGCATAGACACCATTTGGAGCATCGTTGAGTTCTCTTTTTTTCCTCTTCGGCGATATTTGTCTTTTCTTCACCCTCACAGTAGTACCTGTCTACTGCCTCACCTTCAAGGTTAGTTTCATTTTTAATGTTTTATGTGTATTGGTTGTTGCATTTTCATTGGTTGTTGCACTTTTCATTGGTTGTTACTACTTCTAAAATTCTAGAAATTTTTGTGGTGTATTCTCGTATTGTATATTGATTTTTCATGGTTTCAGTGGAAGAAAATATTGGCAAAAAATTATAAAAAAAACTCATAAATTGACGTCTGTTGTAAGAACAACAAATGTCAATTAACGTCTATTATAAATGCAATAGACGTTAATTGACATCGGACATAGAGCAAAATCCGACGTCAATTTACTTTTTGTCCGACGTCAATTAACATCAAATTTTTTAAATCTGGCATCAAGTTAACATCTCCCGATATGACGTCAGTATTTTTTTAGACGTTAAAGGCCAAAAAATACAAGCATCACAAGCCTTTTTTGCACTAGTGGAAGCTAGGAAGGGTGAGGAAAAACCAATTTTTCCGTGGGTGAAAAGAGAAACATTGACCACTTATGAAGGGACTAACACCAAGGTTAAACAAAGGGGCAATAAAAGCTTCTGAAGTTCATAATACCAAAGGATCAACAAAATTACACCTAAACAGAGAAGAAAATGTAGTCCAGGAGTTGAAGACCTGGCATAAAAAATCCAAGAACCTTTCTTGGAAAAATCTGGCAACAACTCTACTAAAGATAGTTGAAGGGAACAAAAGAAGCATACTATGTGAGAGTTGGACAGTAGTAATACAGATTGGGAGTGTGGAAATTTTACATGAGAGTTTGCAAGTAAATGGAGTTGCCGAAAGTGTTGTTGCTACAAGAGTCGATGAAGTCAGAGATGAGATTTTAAGGATTTCACAAAATTGGGCTAAAAGAATCCAAGAAGAGTGGAAGTCATTGGAGGAGGATTTGTCACCACCTAAGCCTCCAGACCTGAATTGGAGGGCAATAGCCAGTGGATTCCCTTCATATAATAACATGAAGATGAAGAGGAGTCATGAGATCAAGCTTCACAATTTCAATCTTGAGGACAAGGTTGTTCTACAGTGAGTGTAATGATAGGATATAAGGTGATAGGATATAATAGGATTAGGATAGAAGAAAAGAAAATGAGAGGGCACTTAAGAGGAAATAGTTGTTTGTGAGTTAGTTAGTGGGAAGGGAAAGGGAGACTTTATAAACAGGGTGTGTGTTTTGTACAAAATTGACTATTCATTTTGTATTCTTTTGGTATAGACTGGATATCTATTCCAGTGGAGGAGAGTGCTCCCTAGGAGGGTGATATTGTTCATACTTACATCAATAATACACATTCTATTCTATTCTCTTTTGTGTGTGTGTTGAGGAGTGTTGATCGACTTCGTGACAAAAGAAGCCTAACGGTTTTCACAATACTTATTGTTACGTCCCTGATTAGTTTTGGTGGAAGCATTAGTTTTGGTGGAAGCATTCTTGCTGAAAACAGGTGGCCCTTTTGCAGAAGCAGTAAGTAAAAGCAATTTAATCTTCGGACGAGGTGGTGGCAGAAATGCCAAGAAACTCACGTTCGTGTTGTAAAACCAGTGAAAAACTTTTTACAAGGGAAGGCATGAGATCCATTTACATTATTTGTGATAGAACTTGTGAATAACTGTTAAGGAAATTTATAACACAATCATCTTCGCGTTCCTTCTGAGCTTGGGAAGAAGACTACAAGAACACGAAGTTTGATAGTGGAAAGCAAAAACACAACGATACATTTCTAGATTTTTCCACATGACCTTCTACGGAGTGTAATATTCTAACACAAAAGAATCACCTTGCCTACAACTCTATATTTGATCTTGTAAATCAGTATTTCTAAATTTGTTTGCATCAGAGAAGCGATCTTTGAGGTCTTTCCATATCTCTGCCGCTGTTTCCATCCACATGGCCTAATGCTTGATGGATGGATTCATGGATCTTGTGAGCCATGAGATTACCATGTGATTACAGGGACGCCATGGATTATACAGAGGATCAGAAGCGGGAGGACAAGGGAAGTCATTCGTGATGAATCTGTCTTTGTTCTTTGTCTCGAGAGCAACAATCATCTCTCGTTCCCATTGATAGTAGTTTGATCGGTAAGAAGCGCGACAACAAGAATCGGCATTGGATTTTCTCCAGGATGAAGGTAACGCGGATTTGAAAGATTTACTATGTGATCTGGAGGTTGATTGGAAGAAGAATTTTGACTGTGGGAAGTCATGGTTGACCAATCAAGGATGAAGAACCACACAATTAAAAGACGCCAAGAGTATACCTTCAGATACCATATTAGTGATATGAAAACATGCTCTAGAGAAAGACAAAAGGCAAGAATCCTTTATAAGGGAAAGAACAACTCATTTGATATTATTGCATATAAGGACTATATACAATTTACAATTGAAAATATAAACAAACGGTTTTAACAAAAACCTTTTTACAAAGTTGTTAAGCTAGAGGAAAGATCTGTGTACACCACTAATAAAAGAAAATTTATTAATTTATTAATTAAATAAAATAGTTTATTCATACAAATAATGATACAAGTATACAATAATAAATGATACCAACAAGTGAGAGCTTATTTAATTGAGTATTGATAGACCAACATCATATACTTTATATAATGTTTAATTTCTATACATTCTTAGTGTATTATATATCATTTTTTATATTCAAATATTTTTGTAATCTCGTTTTTGTTTTTTAATTGTAGGTGAGAACAAGTGTTCATTAATTATTTTTTATATTCATTCAAGTCTCACAAAAATCTAATTTTGTCAAGGGAGGACTGCACATCTATCTCATCACCCCCATTTGCTTCCAATGATTCTTTATAGGTCATCCCATGGTATCTTTGTGGATGTTCTTCATCAACAAAATCTACGCCCGGGCTGATGAATTTCGCCAACTGAGGTCCATGAAGGGTGACCACAGATATCCTTGGCACCTTATTTTTGTTGACAATAACTCGATGGATGTGACTCTTATACTTTCCATTGGTTAAGACCTAAGTCAAGGTTGAAAAAAGTTAGCACAAGAGCTTCTTGAAGTAACCCAAAATTAGGTAAAAATGACTTAAACTAAATTAAGTTAAAGTACCTCAAGATGATCACCAAGTTGGATGAGTATGGCATGATGGGGTATATAAACATTGATCCACTTTCCTTGATGGGATAGTATTTGGAGTCCACCATCTACATCTTGCACTAGGGTAACCACAAAGCCAGGGTCAGTGTGTTCAGGGATACCAATCTCTCCCTTTGACCTAGAATTTGGTGGATAAAGATTCATAGCCATCACATCAAACCCTGACTTCAGGTTCAACTCCTTCTCTATGTAGTCTTCTTCAAACCCTAATGTTCTGGACACTGATCTTCCCAACCCTGCTACTATATTCCTCATTTCTTTGTGATATTCTTCTAAAATTTTTCTGATAAAGCAAATGTCCCAAACACATTCGAATGAAACATCACAAAAATATAAAACACTATTGTAAAATATATTATAGAGAAATACTATGAACAAAGTAAATATCATGGTTCATTTATATATTTATACCTAATTCCTGATGGATTAGAAGGAGCGTGAAACTGGGGATGTGCGATAACTTTGAGATATTCCCTATTTTCTCCAGCAGACGAGTTTAGGTCCCATCGAATTTTATCTGATGGACCACTTTTGCGGAAGACCCTTCTTTCATCTATGGTTTTTGGATCAAAGAAATCAGAAAACCCCTTTAGAGTAGAGTCCAACACTTCATCTGGGATGGTGTGGTTTACCAACTGCATGATGCATATACGAAGAAATAATCATATATATGATGAAACATGTTATACATATGAAATATTTGAGGTGTAATAATATCTTTGAAAGTGAAAAGAATTCATGCAAAGCGTATATATATTTTAAGTATGCAAGGGATGGTGAAAGATTTTACATAGAAGAAGCCATATTCTTGACATGCTTGGCGAAGGTTTTCTAGGGCAAGAAATCGTTGAACAAGGTTATCAGAAAATAGTAGAGAGTAATCAACCGTGGGTATGTTATCATCCGAAGCAGAAAAAAGATCTGCACTGTGCTGAGAAGAAGTAATGTTCTCAACTGGGGGAACATTCAATTTAGGTTGAGTTGATGTTATTTCAGCCATTGAAAGATTTTCTGTAACACTTAACTAATATATCTCTCAATTTGCCTTCATATTATGCACCATTTATATGGGGTGCATCCAGGGTTTTAGATTATTCTTATATGACCATTTACCATTTCAAAGTGTTTTCTTATCCTAGTTGTATTATCACATATGTCTGAACAACTTTTTCGTGATTTAATAGTGCAAGAAGGCATTTAATAATGTTTTCTTACCGTATAACGCGTATTTCTCATGTATCCTAAGACGTATATTCGCATAATGATTTACGTAAAGAAATATAATGTGTGATGTGTCTTGACCAAAGTAGGGCACTTGATGATATTTTCTGTCGTATAACAAATAGTATTTATCATATGTATCCTAAGATTTATTCAAATGATGTTAGATAGAAACGACAAACTAATGTTAAGTAGGTAGATAAACAAGAAACCACCATGTGCGTCCAGTGAGCTCATGCGTTTATACAATGAATCAAATAGCGTAGAGCAGTTTAAAGAAAATAAGAAGTTCGTTAAGAAATAAAGTAATCAATTTTTAAGTTCTGAAGCTGATGAACTGTATACGTTGGTCAACATTAATAATGATTAGCATTTTCTCTAAGATGGTTTTATTCTTCTCACTTTATTATTTATTTATTTATTAGTAAATTTGACATGTTAGACATATTGCAGCAGCTCAAAATATATAAAAGAAAGTACAAAGGAATAAGTCAATACTCATGAAAAAATTTGAAGAAAACCTAAAGATTCTATCTCTCATGTGTTATATGACGGAGGGAGGATAATCTCACAAAAAAAAAAAAAAAAAAAACCTACCATTGGCTAAACAGAAGTTAACTATAGGCGATTAAGGGTTTCTTTTTATTATAATAGTGCAATTTTATATAAAAATTATTGAAATGAATAAGTTTTAAAATTTTACAAATATGATTATGAAGAACTCATAAGACACAACATGACAACTTTAAAGTGAAGTCGTGATGATCCTACAAGTATTTAGGTAAGAGAAAAAGTAGTGTAGATTAAATATGATTTTGATTATTTTTTTTAATTTGCACTTAAGTCAAATAGGAATGACATCATTTTAGTATAACATTAGTAAAAGAGATGGATATTAACTCGTGTTTGGTATCGATTTTATTACAATCGAAGCATAAAATGGTATTGTGGTTTTTTTTTAAAGAGTCTATAGCTTCGGTTCTATAAACAATTAAGGTCAAATCCTTCTATAAATTTGATTTTTTAGTTGACTCATTTTTTAATCAAGTTTATGACCTCTGTTGTTTAGGAAAACTGAGACCATAGAGTCTTTATGCTTTTGTTATAGTGCGAACCAAGACATAAAATAACTGAAAATATTATTTTTTTAAAATTTTTTGTGAGGCTTTAGACACCAGTTCTTAATAAAATCAAGATAATAGACCCCTTATTACTTTGGTAGTAAAATAACTGAGGTAATAACATTCGTTTTTAGGGTTAAATTTCATGAAGTAACAAAGCCTCTTGCACATTTCTTCTTCATTCTTCTTCATTTTCTCTATGTTGTCGTCACTTTGCTCTCTTCGTTCTCCATTTTCGTGACCATCAACCTCAACATTTCTTTCATTTTACGTTGATTAAGTTTTTAGGTATGATTTTCTTTCATTTTGACCGATTAGTTTTATCCACAAGTACTCTTTTGTGACATTCATTTCGTTTCAGCACCATACTCACCTTCAAGGTTAGTTTCGTTTCGTTTTAACTTTTTGGTGAACTTTCGTTTTGTTTAGTTTAGTTTGGTTGTTTGTTCTTCGTACACCATATACATCAAAACATAAGTATAGGTAAAACTGAGAGTTTGGTAAAACGAACTCGAAATGTCCTGAAAATTTGTTTGAAGGACTAAAAAATCATGAAAATCACCCATAAAAAATTTAAGCTCAAAATTCAAGGTCTAGCTATTTTAAATATTTTTTCAAAGTTTAAAAAAAAAACAAAATATATTTTTGAAAAATAGAAAACGAAATTTTCAGAAAAATATAGAAGGATTACTCATTATTATATGCAGACAAGTTTGTTTCTGTAATATGTTGCTTTTGTGATATGGAATGTTGAAGAAACAGAATTGTTATTTTTTTTAAAAAAATGGACTTTAGACAACAGTTGTAGTAAAAACCAAGATAAAAAATTGTCTATTGTCTCGGTTTTGATCCAACCGAAGCAGAAAAGGGTTGATTGTTTCGATTCTAGATCCAATCGAGGCAGAAAAGGGTCTATTGCCTTAATTCTGAATCCAACTGAGACAAAAAAACCCAATTTTATAATTTACTGCTTCAGATTTTTTGAATCGGGATAAAATCATAACCTTTTTTGCTTTAGTTTTTGAATTGAGATTAAAAGTCATACATTTTTACCTCGTCTAAGTATATCATAATCCCAAAATTCCTTTGTTGCACTAATATAATCATATTTGAATTGAAGTGATAAAGGATTATTATGACTTTAATATAATGTGATTTGAACTAAACTTATGTAAGGTTAGGACAACTTCAATTCAAATTAAAAAAAAATAATAATCAAAATTATGTTTGATCATAAACTTCTCCTTCCACCTCTATTGTAGAGCTAATATGGATATTTACTTTTAAATATTTGAATTTGTGTCATGACTTATTCAAAATGAAGTTGTGTCATGTAGACATCATTTTTCTATGTCCCTAAAGCTTATAAAATTTGCCATTTCTAATAATTTGCATTTAATATTGCACCATTATGTTTATGGTAAAAAAACTGACAACTAGTAGATTAACTTGATAACTAATTAATCACCCTCAAGCGTTTGGACTATGTTTTGTCGATAACTACAAAAGTTTCATACCCTAGCCTCAAAAAGCAGTTTAATTTTGTGGCAAATGCAAAAGGAAAACCCTAATAAAGTTACCTTTCTGATAATATAAAATGTCCCGTACAAGTTGATTCACAGTTTTTTTTTTTTTTATAAACTTATCAAATCTCAAATTCTCCAAAGTAATAAGTAATAAATGGATTGAATGACCGCACATATCCTTAATGGCTTCTGCATAATTATTTAATCATAAAAAATAAATTATCGAAATTTTCAATTTGAAAAAATAAAGATAACATTTTAAATTAAAAATAAGAATAGGGTTGGGGTTTTATTTCAGACTAATTAAGTTTAAGTGAGTTTAAGTTTAGAGAACTCTTAAGATTATTTATAGCATCATAGTTCTCTAAAGATTTACATTTAAATTTTAACAATTAACTGGCAATTTACTAAATTGATTTATAAAAATTCAATCTTAATATCATTCAATTTAATTTTTATTTGATTATCAAATTAAGATTCAATCAATTTCTTTTAGTTTAATGGTTCAAATTTAAAGATGACAAATCTATTCATTATAATTTTTTTCTCTCATTTGTTATATAAATCTCATCATCCTTATATTCTTCACTCACATTCATAAATTTTTTCACTTTCATCCATATTCATCTCTTTTACGAATATTCATCTCCTTTATCCATATTGATCATTTTCAATCACACATATTCATCTACATTTTTTTTCTTATCTCCTTCATCCATCTTTTTGTCCTCTTCTCTTTCATCTACATTTATTTTCTCTTCTCCTCCATCCACATTCTTTTCCTCATTCCTTCTTTCTTCTTTTGTATTCATCTCTTTCATCTACATTTATCTCTCTTATACTTATTAATCTGCATTAATCTCTTTCACCAATTATATATTTTTTGTTTATATTTATGATTTTGTTTTTTTAATGTACTTGATCGACACTAAATTAATTTTTTCAAATAAAATACATTAAGCTTGACCAATGTTAATTTTTTTAATTAAAATAAATTTAAAAATTAGTAATGAATTAGTACTAGCTAAACTAACGTTACTTAGAGTCAATCTTATTAGATATCAACACAAACGAATTAGCATCCATGATTTTAGAGTTGCATATGACACAAATCCAACCCTAATAATAGTTTAACACGTATTTTTCGGTTATGAATGACCATCATTATAAATAATGTTATTTTCTGAAATCTCTCTTCATTTGATATTTTCTCATTTATTTATTTTTTCATATATTTGTTTATTTATTTGTATTGAGAAATATCATACAATTTTTATCTAAGATAAACACTTATTCATTAAATTAAGCATTCTAATTGCACATATTTTATATTTTGACAAAATTTGATTATATATACAGAGAGGAGGAAGATATATATATATATATATATGGATATATCTTTCATCTCTTTCTCAGCCGAGGTTTCACGAACTTTTTTCCTTTCTTTTAATGATTGCTGAAATTTTTCGTATAATAACAAAACATAATTTGTTTTATTAATATTCTTTTTTTTTTCTTTTGACCAAAGGAAGTATCCATTTTGAATAAAATGGAGAAACAAAAAATAGTTGTCATATGATTCTTTTCACTTGAACATTGGGTAGCTGCCTCGTCATTGAAGGCTTATTCAAATTTTCATCCATTAACGATTTGTCTAAAACAACTCTATTAAACAAAGACTTGCAAAATTTGAACGGTTATTACAGTTACGTAACGACTCTATCCATTAAGGCCCTCACACGCCCAAATTACAATCATTTTAGATTTCCTTCTTTTATTATATTATTATTGTGTGAAAATGGAGAAGATTAAGGAACTGGGAAAAGATTGTAATGTAGAGAGTTCTTCATTGACTTTGAAATCGAAGTTGGATTTCAAATGGATTGGGATGGTTGATGATAAACATGAGAATTTGTGTTAAATAGATATATAAAAGTAAATGAATATTTAGGCTAACTATATCATATTAAGTATTTCATTTAATATTCTTACGTTCTTTTTAAGGTTCAATGTTTCTGTGGTTTCACTCTACCAATACTCATTCAACGATAATCCTTTTCTCCTAACTTTACTTTTCGGTTTTGCACCTTAATTTCACATATAATTACCTTTTTTTTAGTGTAAAAGAAATATCAATATATTAAGCTACTGCTAATCTAACCTAAGAAAATATAGAGTAGTTCCTGCACCTCCATAACTTTTTTCATATACTCTTGTAAATTTTTATATTTCATTATGTAATTCGGAATGTAAACTTTTGACTTCTCAAAGATATAATTTAAGATTTATTTTTTATTTTCATTTTAACATGTATAATCTAAAATATACTTTTTTTTATTCTAAAAAGCACTACCCAAAATAATATATATATATTTTGTAGAGTCTATAATTTTTTTTTCCAAAGTATATAATTTATAACAATTTTGGGTTCTGAAGATATAATTCATAATCTCTTTTTTATTTTGTATTTCAAAATATATAATTTAAAATACAATTTTTTTGTATTATAAAATAAAAAATATATTTTAAATTGTACAAGCCATAATTTATTAGTATTTCAAAATATATAATCTATAATTTATTTTTTATTTTTTATTTTAAGATATACAATTTAAAATATAAAATAAGTAAAAGAAATTGTGGATGCAGGTTAAAATTATGGAGGTGTATAAGGAAATAATTTTGTTAGAAGTAAAGTCCAAGTAAGCCAAGGTTCATAACAAGGATAAAACATCTAAACAAATAAATATCAAACATATTTTAATCAATTATTTACTTTTCTTTATATGTTATATAGTTTAAATAAATAAAAATTAATATATATATATATATATATATATATATATGGATTATAAGTTTTAAGGTTAAGAATATTCTAATAATTTTTATTCTCAAAACTAAAAAAAAAATCTCAAACCCTTGCTTATCCCCTCATTCCTCTTAACGCTCTCTCTTTCCTCTCTCTCTCACACTGTAACATTTTATCTGTCATCACTATTCCAACTGGAAAAAAATCAGAAACACTCGTGGTTAAACAATTTCTTACAAAAAAAAAATGATTTTATAATGAGTTTTTATTTCATAATTTTTGTTTTATCTAATTTTATCAATTTTCACAAGTATAATGACATCTGAAGGAATTTATAATTGGCCTGGAAAAAAATCAGAAACACTCGTTGTTAAACAATTTCTTATAAAAAATGATTTTATAATGAGTTTTCATTTTATAATTTTTGTTTTATCTAATTTTCACAAGCATAATGACATTTGAATGAATTGTTAATTAGCCTGGAAATTTTTTTAGAGATGATGATTCAACATCCGTAGATGATGAAATTAAAGAGGTTAGTGAATAGGGATGACAACGGGTCGGGTCGGGCACGGATAGTGTCTACCCGCAACCCGACCCGCTGGATAAAATCCTACCTGCTACCCGACCCACTACCCGTCGGATACCCGTTTAAAAAATACCTGCGGGTATTTTAAAACCTGCGGGTATCCACGGATACCCGCAAAAAATAAAAAAAAAATATTTTATACATTTTAAAATAAAATTTAAATAAAATTACAAAAAATATATTTATAATATAATGTAAATTAAATTAAATATAAATTAAAATTTAATTTTAATTAAACTTAACCTAATAAAATATTATTTTATTTTATTTTTAATTAAATTTAATTAAAAATATATATAAATTAATTTATTTTTTTATTTTTTGCGGGTAACGGGTACCCGCGGGTCGGGTAGTATACTACCCGTACTCGACCCGTTTAGAAGCGGGTATTAAAATACCCGCTATCCGTTACCCGCTATCCGTTACCCGCAGATAGTAAATATCCGCGGGTAGTAACTACCCGTCGCGGATTTTACCCACGGATACCCGTGCCCGCGGATTTGTTTGTCATCCCTATTAGTGAAGATGATAAAATTGAAGAGATCTTGAATGAACCTTTTCCTGAAAGCGAATATGTCAATGACTCAACTCTTTACAAAAACAAATTGTTTAACGACGAGTATTTTTTTAATTGGGACTAGTGTAGGATAACAGAGAAAATGTTGTAGTGAGAAAGATGAAAGAGAAAGGGTTGAGAGGAATGAGAGAGGTAAGGAAGGGTTTGTGGGTTTCTTTCTTTTTTTAGTTTTGGGAATGAAAATTATTAAAATATCCCTAACTTTAAAACTTAAAATCTATGATATATTAGAATATTTTTGTCTACTAAAACCCGGTACACATTGCTAAAATGTACCAACGAAAAATAGGCGTGCGCTAGTTAGAAAACTCATATTATATATATATATATATATATATATATATATATATATATATATATATATATATAAAGGGTTCCTCTGGTTTTGGCTACACCATCTTTAGTCCCTGAATGAAACCCATTTGCTCCGATCACACTTCAATTTGTTACTCCACAAAATAAGAAGGTTTCTCCTCAAGTGTACGGATATATGATTTTACTCTTTTTTACTCTTTCTTCTCTTTATACTCTTTCTTCTATACATAGATATCTCAGAATCAGTATAGCTCTGCGCTGTGAAGAATGTGAGAAATTTAAAGCTGGTGTTGGAATCTTCGCACAAAACTCTGTTCTTCGAGAAATTAGGTATGTTCTTCTGTAACTTCTGTGAGTGTTGAATTCAGCTTGCTGCGTTCTCTCATGCCAATTTTCCGAGCTTAATTATCTTCTTGCACCATTCAAATGATTTTTTTTTTCTCATTTGAAGGAACACATTACTGAAAAGCCATTAAATTAGAAAATGCTACGAGTGTTACGTTTATGCGGCTTCAAGATCTTTAGTTTTGTCCATAGTCTTCTGCCTCAACCATAAAGGTTTCCTAAACGTGAATTCAAGATTTCTGTATCAGTTAGATTCGTACAAATTAGTTATTATTAACGGATCAAATTTGATTCAATTTGAGAGTGGTTGTGCTGCTTAATTAAAATGCTTTAGAATTTTAGTTTTAATCATGAAAGGGAAGCAAAAGCTTTGATCGTTATGGAAAATAACAATTCATTTGAATGGAGTATATTGTTATAAGTTTTTTTTTTTTTTTTTAATTACGAATTTCTATACTAACTTAGATAGTTTATGAAAGTAATATTTATATTTAATTACTTAATTCTATTTTAATCACCATAATGGTAGTTAACACTAACTTGTCTTTTGATATAGAATTAGAAGATTTGTATGATGGTTAATATATACTTAAATTGTGGCATATAACGTAATGAACTTATTAATACTTGATTATTCTCAAAATTTTAATCATCTATATATTTTACTATTGTATCCTCTGCAGTAGCATGTATATTTTTTTAATTTAGATGAGTCAACTTGTATGATCATAATTTTTTATAAAGTAAATAGAATCATTAAAAAAATGAAGTGAACTATATTTCCTTATTGTTATTATTACAAACTTGTGGTAGAATAGGTGGAGTTGTTTTACTTGTGGATTTTGCTTTTGTTATTATGAAAACTATGTATGAAAGTATAAAATATAGTTTTGTTTGATTATTATATTTTTCGAATTTTTATTAGTTTTTTAATAAAATATGTTATCAAAAATTAAGATGTAATATAATTATTATAGTAAATGGTCTTATTACATGAAAAATAATTAAAAATGGTAAAATAAAATAATATTCAGTATGATAAGGGAATCCTTAAAGAGAGATGATAAAGAAGATATAGCTCGGTAACAGAGTGGTGTAAAATTAAAAAAGAAAAGTAAATTAAAATAATAAAAAAGATGATAGAAGAAACAAACTGTATTAATTATATGTTAGAAATTAATAAAATAAGTTTGTATAGTGTAAAAATTATAGTTAAATAGTTTGCAAACTATCTCATTCAACCTGTTAATATACTTGATGTTTTCGAGTCATGAAATATTTTTACTTTTTATAAAACAATGAGATGAGAAGCAGTAATTGTATATTTTTGTTTTATTCAACAAGATGTAATTTTTCATGCACAAGCAGTAAATCCAAATGAGTATAATAAAATTAAATCACTACATATTATCACAAAAAATATTTAGTATAATCTTAATAATAATTTAGTGACTAAATATACAATTTTCATAGTTTATATAAGTCTGATTTTTATATGATATTTACCCAAAGTTTATGAATTTTTTCACTCCCTACTTGCTATTTTTTCACTTCCCTTACTTAACGAGAAAAAGTTATGTTTTCGCTGAGTAAAGTTGTACTTCATTTATTCTCGTTTTGTAAGGGATTATATATCAAAAGATATTAATTAGTAGTTAAATTTTGAAAATTGACACCTCCAGTATTTTTATTAGAAATGAACTTTATCAGTTTATTTATTTTAAATTAGTTATATTTAAAAAAAAACTAATATAGAGATATATAGAGAGAGAATTATCTATTGAGAATATATTCTTTTATAGTGTAAATAATAAATATTAGTGATTAGATATATTTTTGTATAAACAGTAAGCTAACAAGTGGGATGCTGACAATAAAGTATGTGACAGACAAATAATTTGGCAACACCACTGTTGGATGAAAAATTGTCTTGTATTTATGTCGGAGTCTTTTAAGGTATTAGTTATTTTTTTTTTTAAATTTTATAGTTACCACTAGTATTTTTCAAAAACATAATTATCAAAATATCAAGATTACAAAAAATAAATTTGAAATAATGTATTTGTATATTAAAAATAAATAATTTCAAACATAAATTTATTTAAAAATTTGTGTTATACACCAATAATCATGTTGTACATATACATTTCCCACTCCATGTTGAGTATTTGTGGAAAAGTATGTATATCCTAAACAATGAATATTAGTTTGGATACTTCTGATAATGGTATTATTTTTATACATATAGGAGCCATAACCAAATTAAAATTAATTTTTTTTTTCTGCTTAAAAACCTTTGAATTTTCTCGTTAGAAAAAAGTGATAGTTATATAATCTAACTTGTAAAGAAAATGATAGTGTTTCTTCTTTAACAAGATAGAGTAGAGAAGGATGAATTTAAAACTATTAAACTATGATTTTACAGTTTAGTTTAGTTACTTAAAATATACTTGTGTCCACACTTCTTACCAATATCATTCCCATTTTCTTTGTATATATCAGCTTTTATTTTTTCTTTGGATAGGAGGATAGAGAATGAGAAAATAAAATAAAAAATATTAATATTAGTAAACATGTTTTATGTTTATCAACTTTTTTTTATTTCTTTTTATTTTGGATTTCAATTTTCCTTACTTAAAACAAACAAGACATATCTTGTTGCCTCATAATTAATATAATTTCATATTTCTAACAATAATGATGATGTGTACATTAATGATATTATTATTATCTACTCATTCACATATAATATTAATAATAATATTTGATAATAAAATTTGACTTGTTTTCACTAAACACAAGTAAAGTTTTTTAAGCAATTAAATAATATGTGAATGTTTTTTTAAGCAATTAGGTGATATAATTAATGTGGGATTAAAATTAATCCATTGAAAAGAATTGGAAAACTAAATATGCTGGTAAATTTTTACTAGATCAAAATTGTACATCTATAACATTATAGAGATCAGAAGTAGATTTAAACTTAAAAAAAATAGTATGATAGTTAATGTATCATAGGTATCATGGTGTCGAACGGTCTTCTGCATACAATCATGTCGATCGTCCAGGACAACCATCCAGGTTAGGGTGGTGAACCAACCAACTTGGCCGATCACACGAATAGGTTATTAATGATAAATAGCTTATTAAAGTTCCTAATGGAGGTTAAGACGTGATTAGGTCGTCATCAAGCCTACCACGAAAGGTAAAAACCCAATACAACTAGTATAAATAAAGGTCTCAGGTATAACTTCTAGACCACGTTGCATAATTCATGCTCTACTTGCTATAATAACCGTTCGGTCACTTTACTAACTTGAGCGTCGGAGTGCCTTTGACAGGTACCCGCCCGCCTGACTCGGAGAACGTGGAGGGAGAATGAACTTGGAGTACGAGGAAGAGGCAGGTAACCGTTCAACCTTCAATAGGTACAACGTCCGGTCTTCATCAGTTAGCAGTCCTCGCCAGCTCGTTCAGCCTCTACCAGTCGACAGTCTTCTCCAACATGTCTAGTCCGGTCTTCCAAGCTTGGAGCGCTTGGAGTATTTACATGGCCCGTCCAGTCTTCAACGTTTGTCCTGTCATCAAGGTTCGCCCTGTCTTCGACACAACATGGAGTGTTTTGAGCGTAGGACATCCCTCAAACCTTATACCTGAAACATTATGGCGCCCACCGTGGGGCGATCGTGCATCCCCATTTGTAACCATAAGGAAAGGGTGAGCAGTGCTCTTAGCACCCTCAGGTGAACATCTTCGGTCGCTCGGTCTTGGCAATCAAGCCCCAACCTTTCGACATAACTTGGCTTCCAGCGTTCTCATCAACCGTCCGGTCGTTTCGGTCGTAACTTGGCCTCGGCTGGCCTAAACTGGTCAGTCATGTCTTGACCGCTCGAGTGCCTTCCTGAACTGTCTCAAGCACTCAACTACTTTTGGCTTCAACCGTTCGGCCACACGCTGGTCTCAACCTCTCGGCCTCCCGTGGCCTCAACCGTTCGGCCTTACAATGACCTCAGGTACTCTGTCGTCCGTTCGGCCTCATCATCCGTTCGGCCATTGAGCCTTGTCATCCGGTTGGCCATCCGTTCAGGTACTTTATCAATATTTGCCTCACAAGTATTCAGCCAACCATTAGGCCCCACGTATCCATCCTTGACCGATCGGCCATACAATGAGGAATCCTGGCCGAAGCGCAACAAAACCCAAGTTGATGAAACGGAGTTTCACTCTTGTCAACTGGGTCGGGCAGTGAACGGCTATGCCTTGCCGCCCCCAACACGTTTCAGATCGTCAAGTTGATGAATGGAAAAATGTCCTGTCAACTTGGTCTGGTGGTGAACGGCTATGCCCTGCCGCCCCCAACACGTTAAAGATAGGCAAGTTGATGAACGAATTTTCACTCCTGTCAACTTGGCCGGCCGGTGAACGCCTATGCCCTGCCGCCCCCAACACGTTGAAGATAACCAAGTTGATGAACGGAGTTTCACTCCTGTCAACTTGGTCGGGCAGTGAACAACTATGCCCTACCGCCCCCAACACGTTGAAGATCGCCAAGTTGATGAATGGAAAAATGTCTGGTCAACTTGGTCGGGTGGTGAACGACTATGCCCTACCGCCCCCAACACATTGAAGATAACCAAGTTGATGAACGGAGTTTCACTCCTGTCAACTTGGCTGGCCGGTGAACGACTATGCCCTGCTGCCCTAACACGTTGAAGATAGCCAAGTTGATGAACGGAGTTTCACTCGTATCAACTTGGTCGGGCGGTGAACGACTATGCCCTGCTGCCCCCAACACGTTGAAGATCACCAAGTTGATGAATGGAAAAATGTCCTGTCAACTTGGTCGGGCGGTAAATGGCTATGCCCTACCGCCCCCAACACGTTGAGGATAGCCAAGTTGATGAACGGAGTTTCACTCCTGTCAACTTGGTCGGGCAGTGAACGATAATGTCCTACCGCCCCCAACACGTTGAAGATCGCCAAGTTGATGAATGGAAAAATGTCCTGTCAACTTGGCCAGGTGGTGAACGGCGATGCCCTGCCACCCCCAACGCATCAAAGTTCAAGTTGAAGGGAAAGATGTCCTGTCAACTTGGCCGGACGGTGAACGGGACACCTTGCCGCCATTGCCTCAACCATTGTTGAGCGTTTCAAAGTCCAAGTTGATGAACGAGACACCCTGTCAACTTCTCGGCCACCAGTGCATCAGCCGTTCGGCCATAGCCTGGCCTCAACCTCTCGGTCATATTTAGGCCCAAGCTCTTGGCCATCCATTGACCTCAAACTTCTCGGCCTCCTATGGCCTCAACTATTCGGCCATATTTCGGCTTCAAGCCATCGACCATCCGTTGGCCTCAAACTCTTAGCTAAATTTGGCATTGGCTTTCAACCTAGGCCATTCGCCCTCGAGCTCTCGGCCATAGCTTGGCCTCGATTCTTGGGCTCCTTAAGGCCTCAACCGTTCGGCCATCCTTTGGCCTCAAGCTCCTCGGCCTCTTAAGGCCCCAACCGTTCGGCCATAGCTTGGCCTCGATTCTCGGCCTCCTAAGGCCCCAACCGTTCGGCCATAACTTGGCCTCGATTCTCAGCCTCCTAAGGCCCCAACCGTTCGGCCATAGCTTTGCCTTGATTCTCGGCCTCCTAAGGCCCCAACCGTTCGGCCATTGGCTTCGATTCTTGGCCTCCTTAAGGCCTCAATTGTTCAACCATCCACTGGCCTCAACCTCTTTGGCCTCCTAAGGCCACAACTGTTCGGCCATAGCTTGGCCTCGATTCTCAGCCTCCTAAGGCCCTAACCGTTTGGCCATAGCTTGGCTTCGATTCTTGGCCTCCTTAAGGCCTCAACCTCATTGGCCTCTTAAGGCCTCAATCGTTCGCCATAGTTTGGCCTCGATTCTCGACCTCTTAAGGCCCCAACCGTTCAGCCATAGCTTGGCCTCGATTCTCGGCCTCCTAAGGCCCTAATCGTTCGGCCATAGCTTGGCTTCGATTCTTGGCCTCCTTAAGGCCTCAACCGTTCGGCCATTTACTAGACTCAACCTTTTTGGCCTCCTAAGGTCGCAACCGTTCGCATCATTATCATCATGCTCGGGCTTGGGGGACTTATGTACCGTACGATATCCATGGTGCCGAACGATCTCCTGCACACAACCATGCCGACCGCCCAGGACAACCACCCAGGCTTGGGTGGTGAACCAATCAACCTGACCGACCACACAGATAGGTTATTAATGATAAATAGCTCATTAAAGCCCCTAATGGAGGTTAAGGCGTGATTGGGCCGTCATCAGGCCCACGAAAGGTAAAAGCACATTACAGCTAGTATAAATAAAGGTCTCAGGTATGACTTCTAGACCACGTTGCATAATTCATGCTTTACTTGCTGTAATAACCATTCGGTCACTTTACTGACTTGAGCGTCGGAGTGCCTTTGACAAGTACCCGCCCGCCTGACTCGGAGAACGTGGAGGGAGAATGAACTTGGAGTACGAGGAAGAGGCAGGTAACCGTTCGACCTTCAACAGGTACAACATCCGGTCTCCATTAGTTAGCAGTCCTCGCCAGCTCGTTCGGCCTCTACCAGTCGACAGTCTTCACTAGCACGTCCAGTTCGGTCTTCCACAACTTGGAGCGCTTGGAGTATTTACGTGGTCCGTCCAGTCTTCAACGTTCGTCCGGTCATCAAGGTCCGCCCTATCTTCGACACAACATGGAATATTTTGAGCGTAGGACATCCCAGACCTTATACCCGAAATAGTTTATTTCTTATATAATTAGATTTTAATTAATTTCAAATTGCAAGTTCATGAAAATGTTTTTCTATCCCCTTGCTCCATTTATAAGCTAACAGTTACAAAATATAGTGTTTATTTAACCTACAAATACGTTTGGTATAACTTTTTTATCATTATATACATACATACAAGTCATGTGAATATTTTAAAAGTTAAGTGACTTATATAGTTATAGATTTATTTGTATTCATTGTTTAAAATGCACGAATTCAAATATTTTCACATCCAAACAATTAAAAAAGACATAATGAGTGTCTAAAACAAATTGTTTGGACATGTATCCAAACATGTAATATATGCATAGCTGAATTATTTAAATTTATTTTTTCCGCCTTGTGCAAAAATATAAACCTTTTAGTTATATCATGTGTGTATTTTTTAAGAATAATATACGGATAATCCTATTTAAATATATAATGAAACGTTATTCTATATAAATTACCAATCATCTATTTATAATATACTTGTTAAGAAATTATATTGATTGTTGCAAATTATTACTCTTGATGAACACACTCATGAGTTTTTCACATAAAATACCAGTTGGAATACCATTATTGTTGCTGGCCAATGAACTTTTGCATAAAGTGAGAATGAAATGCTACATAAATTACCACACAATATTTGTCATTCAATATATTTAATCACCATATAAACTCATTTGTGTGCTAACCACACTGTTATAATCATCATGAAAGAATATTTTCTCAGAAACTTGTAGAAAAGCACTCATCAAATTGAACGGTGGTAACTGAAGATCTTTCTATATTACGGAATAATTGTGGAGGATAAGGTAAGGCAATTGGGCACGGATGTGTACCTTTTGTGATGGTAAATTCACAAATAAAGTGAAACAAAACAACTATTGTTATCGAAGTTGGAATCATATATTTATGTCAATTCAAGTCACTTTGGTCGGACTTCTAGGATTCCATTCAACTGTTTGCTGCTATTTTACAGAGTTACGAATTCGTGGCGAAGCTTAATTGTCATTCATTTGGGTATCATATGCATGGTCCTGTAAAGCTTAAATATGTCTCTTCACCATGTGGATTCTTGTTGTTGCTTGATGCGTGTTCGGAGTTGTGTTGAAGTGGATTGAACTTATAAATTACATTAATATATGGTATCAGAATGAACATGCTATCAACTCAGGATTTGATCATAGTGAATGAAATAAACATATTTTTGAGTTTGAATCTGGAACATACAACTATCTCAATTTTTCATGTCAAGGGTCTTTTTCTAGTCATTAGATTTCGCTTGCACTGTTGTTACTGTTACATACTAGATAACATTTTGCTCACAGTAGGCCATCTGACTTAGAGTTCTAAAACCAGTACAAAATTATAGTTTGTACTGATCTTACACCACTCAAATACAATTTGGAAACCTAAAAAGAGAAAAGTACCAGAAGTTATATAAAGTATGTGTCAAACCCACTATATATATATTTTGCTTACCTAGCATAACATGAAAGGTGGTTGCATGAGAGTGATTCTTGCTTGAACGAAGTTATAAACCACACAATAATCAGAAGACAATCACTATAGTATGCAAGCCATGGAACTATGAAAAAGTTATATGAAAAGCTCTCAACCACACGAACCATCTTGCTTTCTGTAATAATTGTGAGTTTTGTTACTCTATTTGTAAAGTAAATTGCTTTATTATGCGTGCTCCAAAGAAAGGAAAAGGTTATAGCATTTAATATTTCCACTATGGCATTAATATACTCTCTCTGGATTCTTCCACGTACCCATCTAGGTTTTGCACCGAAAATGTCTCCTTTTCCTGATGCCATGATTCTCCTGTCATCCTCTTTATTCTTGTCTCTGTCTCTCTCTGCATTTGATAATCTACTGGAAAAGGAACGTTCGGTGCTTAACATGTTATTATTCCTAAAGTCATGTTCAAAGGTCAGGAAATGAAGCACGAGGATTCTTTACTCATGAAGAATGTGTGCCTAATGCATTGCATTAGGTAGTGCTCTACCATCCCTCACTGATGACATCATGGTTTTAAATTATGATTTTGATTGTGTGATGCTTTTCAAATTTGTGAAATATTGCAGGTATAAATATGGCACGTTATGCACTACACTTCATAAAACTATTGTGCACCATAACATATAGCCTTCATGTAACTGATGATGGGATCTGTCTTAGGAACTTCAAAACTTATTTGATTCCTTTGCTGTAGGTCTCATTAGTTACCTGTGATCCGTTTTGCGCTAGCCAGTTATATTATATTGTATACTGCAAGTAGGAATCTGCACAAGAAAGTAACTGCTCTGTTTCTCTCTCTGACTAGACTTTTTCACTCTTAAAAAGGGAAAACAAGGAAAGTTGTTGACTGGGGAAGTTGATTAAATGTCAAAAGTTTGCTGGCCATATTTTGATCCGGAGTATGAGAACTTCAGCAACAGAATCAACCCTCCAAGGTTCACTGTTTCATCTTCCCTTCAATTACAGCTTTGGTTTTCTTTTCTTTTCTTTTTCTTAGCAATGGTCTGCAAATTGTGTAGTTTCTCTCAGCATTTTTTTATAGCTTAATTGGTTTAATGTAGTCACAAAGGTAAAAGGAAAAGAACAGCAGAACAAAAAGGTTAAAAGCTTGAGAAATTCTTAGCTTAATTAGTCTCTGTCATCAATTTAATCCCCACTGGAGTCCAAGGTTAACTCCCTGTGAAATTGGGGTTTGTGAAGGGAATTTCTAATACCGGAAGAAGTGACTCTTTGATGGTAACTTTGTTTCCACTTCGCAGGGTCTCTGTGGACAATGATAGTTGCCATGCTTGTACACTAATCAAGGTATAATTTCTCAAAATGACTAATTGTGATAATGATATGGTCTCTTTGTGTTGAGTCATGATTTGGCAGCTGAGAATCTTGGGAAACATACCTAAATCATATGGATTTTACAGTTACTTTAACCCTAGAGCTTCACAATACGTTGAATTTAGCTTTATTCTTATTCTTATATGCCAAATGAGACTTTATTGTACCTTAGTCAATTCTCTGACTTCAGTAAAAAACTTTCACCAAATTTCATTTGAGCAGAAAATAATTCAAATTTTAGCCCCAAGTGACCACTTTCTTCGTTGCCTTTGATTAGAAACATTCTCTCAGTTTCTTCCTTGTTCTAATTTGAATAAATGAACAGAAAAGATAGTTGAAAACTGAATTGAAAAGCATATTGAACAGACAGAATTTCTGTTAAGACCCCATTAAGTCGATTGCTAAAATCTTAAGTTACCCAAACCATTTAGCTTCCACAAGTGGCTATCATCATCAGATCATATTTTTTCCGTAGTTCAAGAATGAATCATTAATATAGAGATAAGTTGATGCTATATCTAACGGGATTTTAATTTTTCAAAAAATAAACGCAGTTTGATAGTATTAACAAACCTGGAATTCTGCTGGAAGTGGTGCAAATCCTGACAGACCTTGACTTCATAATTACCAAAGCTTACATATCTTCTAATGGTGGATGGTTTATGGATGGTATGTTCGTGATTGAAAACTTGAATCGGTAATGCATTGACTACAGAAATTTGTCCTGTCCATGATTGTTGTTAGCCTAATTAAGAGCTGGTTACTATTGAGAAACACTGGTTGCTATCAAGATGCTCTTCATTACTTTCAGTTTTCTCTTGACCATGTATGTCCATTATGTATTTATTTTTCTATGCATATTTGAGCCAAAAACAGGTATAATCCACTGTTTGGTAGATTAAGTGCTTGTATGGCAAACAAGACATTGGTGTTCTTATGAACATATTTGATTAAGCATATCGTGTAAATAAAGATGAATTCATAGCTAAACGCTGACATGTTTGAACAAATTGGATAAACAGTATTTCATGTCACCGATCAGCAAGGCAAGAAGATAACAGACAGCAAAACAATAGACTTCATTGAAAAGGTATTCATCTTTCTTCTCTACATATGATATATTATTATAGTTAAATATAATGTGATAGTATGTATTAGTAACCAAACAATCATGGAAAAAATTTTAGATTGTTGATGTAGTAAACAGAAATAGGATAATAATTAAGAGTTAGCTAAATGGAGCATTGAGTGGACAATAAGTTTTATGTCTTAGAAAAAGAAACACACATCATTACCAATCATGAATTTCTTCGTTTAAACAAAAAGTCAATTGTAGTATAAACAAAATAATTGGTTCACGCCATATTCAAAACCAGATAGGATTTGTATCCTTTCTCATCTTTGAATCTCCAATGCACTTCCAAACTCTCTTAGGAACTTCCACAGTCTAGAAAATACACTAGTGATTATGCTAAAAGAAACAGGTTCATTGTAGTAGCTAGGTACCCTTCATTTACATATGTAATATAACAGAATTGCTTCCTTACAGTGACATAAATATTTAACACACATCAAATACTGAGTACTATTTGGGAACATTACAACAGGCTCTAGGACCAAAGGGCCAGAGCACAGAAGGAGTGAAGAGTTGGCAAGGAAAAAGGGTTGGAGTTCACTCAATTGGTGATCATAAAGCCATTGAAATCATTGGAAGGGACCGCCCGGGTCTCTTGTCTGAGATATCAGCAGTCCTTGCCAGCCTCCAATTCAATGTGATTGCTGCTGAAGTTTGGACTCATAACATGAGAATAGCTTGTGTCCTTTATGTAAATGATGCTACAAACCAAGCCATGGATGAATCAAAAAGATTGTCTATTATGGAGGAGCAGCTGAACCACATCCTACGCGTGTGTGAGGATGACGAGAAAGTGGCTAGGACCAGTTTCTCAATGGGTTTGACCCACATGGATCGCAGGCTCCACCAAATGCTATTTGCTGACAGGGACTACGAAAGTGCTGGAGTAACAACAACAGATTGTCCTCCTTCTTTTAGGCCAAAAATCAGAATAGAACGTATTGTGGAAAAAGGGTACTCAGTAGTTACTGTAAGATGCAAAGATCGAGCAAAATTGATGTTTGACATTGTTTGCACTCTCACAGACATGCAGTATGTGGTTTTCCATGCTACAATCTCATCAGAAGGGCAATATGCATCACAGGTACACATCATTTATAAAAAATAATCCATTCTGAACTTCAATTTACCATCATACATAGTTACTGTGCTCATTTAGCTTTTGGTTTGCTCAATTGATTTAAACCCAATTCTTGAGGATGCAACTGTAAAATAGTTCATCAGAAACTACAAAGTTGAAATGATTCATACGGGGATTTACTCGGGAAAAGAATTGAACTGCTATAGAGTCTTTTACAGAGTTCTGCAATTGACTGTTGTAGTATAAACATGAACAAATCTACTTTACGTGAAAATTTGTAATTGAAAAACAGTGAAAACTCATTTGCATTGTTAGGAGATAAACTATTCTTCAAAAAAATAGATGTAGAAAGACCAAGTTGAAAAATGTGGACTAAGTGTTTGATGTGCATTGTTAGGAGTACTTTATCCGGCACATGGATGGATGCACGCTTGATACTGAAGGAGAGAAAGAAAGGGTCGTCAAATGCATTGAAGCTGCTATTCAAAGAAGAGTTAGCGAGGTAATGTGCACTTTACATTTGATTGATGCATGTTTTTTTAACCCATACCAAAAAAGAAGGCGGGGATGAACTTCTGCGTTTCAACTTAGTAAGTTCTTCGTGCAACTTGATTTCATAAGATGGTGTTGCAATAATCCTTATGCTATGTTGTAACTACTGAATTAATTTTCTCTTGACCCCTTTTCTTCTGAAGTCAGCGATCTACTATATTTTTTTCTGCTCATTTCTTTCTTTCCCTCTTTCTTTCTCTTCATCAGAAACTCTTCTGAGTTTAACCCAATTAATACATTTTGAACCTGCAGCTATCTACTTGTATTGTTGCGAATGGTACGGCAGATATATGGGGACTCAGATTGTATGTGACCATCATATCCACCTAATGAATCGGTGACAGTGATGGTCTTTTGTCTTCAATAGAGCATTAGAGCTTAAGAACATATAATCTCCACGTAATATCATCTCATCCACATCCCTATCACCTAAAAATTACAAGTTAAAAACATTAAGGCAAAGTTTGTCGTTTGGTTTTATCATATGCAAATTGAGTTAATGTGACGGATGCTTGTCATACTCAGGAACAACATACAATTAATTACGTGATAAATGTCACACTATCATATTTGACATTTTATGCATACATTTTATGCATACAATAGAATTAATTATCATGATCATGATCATAGTGTTGTTAGCATTGATCCTGTGGATGGTGAACACAGGGTGTGAGCCTTGAACTGTGTGCAAAGGACAGAGTGGGGTTGCTGTCAGAAGTGACAAGGATTCTACGAGAGAATGGCTTAACAGTTAGTAGGGCAGGTGTGTCAACCATTGGGGAGAAAGGACTAAATGTGTTCTACGTGAGAGATTCATCTGGGAACCCAGTGGACATGAAGATCATCGAAGCATTACGCAAGGAAATTGGACAGACAGTGATGGTCAATGTGAAAAGGGTACCTGGCAGTGCCAAAGCACCAGCTGAAACCCGAGGTTGGGCCAAAACAAGCTTCTTCTTTGGGAACTTGTTCGAAAGGTTCTTGACTTGACAATCAGACTTCAAAATCATGCATGCATTGCTATACTTGCCTTGCCTGCTTATCAAAGACACATCAAAATGTGTATATATTTAAGAATAAAATCAAAAGTTGTTCTGTGTCTCACTTGGGTAGGGCTTTAACTTGTCTCTTTTGTTTTAAACCAATGCTTATAAGATGTAACTTATACTCAGTCTTTCCTTTGGCATATCTGCCTCTCCGTGTTATTTTCAATACCATACATTTTTATATTTATTTTGACAATTTTATATTTATTTTACACATAATATTAGAGTAAAATAATTATAAAAGTATAATATTTGTATTTAAAAAATAATAATAATATTAAATAAATATAAAAAAAAAATTAAGTGTGCCAAATAATAATTTTCTTTTTACTCATCTACTTTCTTTATATTAAGTTTTGTTTTACATAATGATGCTATGATACATACAAATCTTTTATGTTATGTAATATTATTTTTTTATTTCTTTTTAAATATAAAAATTGATTTTTTTATGTTTTTTTATTTTTTTTAAATATAAAAATTAATTTTTTATGATTAATTTATTTTTATAATATATGCTAAATTAATATAAATATTTGTCTTTTTGTATTATTACTTTATCTTTTATGACTTAAAACAAGGTTACTGTATCATTTTTCATATTCAAAGTCTAAGTAATTTTCAAAGGACATACCTAAGTTATATAAATAATTTTGGATATGAATATGTTTTTAATTTTTAAATTTAGATATAAAATTAAAATTTATTTTTATTTTCAATATGTATATATTTTAGTTTTTAAATATGTATGTAACATTCTAATAAATATAGAATGAAAACTATACATACATTTAAGAGTTATCAGTAATAATAAGATAGAACAATGGAATATATCTAAGTACAAGATAAAAATATCCATGTTAAATTTAAAACTGTACGAGGACTAGAAGTCTGATACAATTCTACCACTCACACAGAACGGTCGTGGTTCTATTCAAGACTGAACGGTGTTACAAAACCAAATTAAACCGAACGGCTATAAACACAACTACATACATACAATCCTATTGACCAGACGGTCATACGCTATCTTCCAACTGCCCGCTCTGCAGGGCTTCCTCCAAGGAATCTTCAATACCTTCTGCTCACATTCATAGAATGATCATTACAGTGAAGAGAACAACCGTACGGACAATGAAAGACATGACAGGAAATAAGGGTAAGCTTATGTAATTTAATTAATCTAATCCACATAGCATTTAAACATAAAAATTGAATAATCAAATCAACATATATATTCATACAATCATCATACAAGTATCACCATCACAGACCGAACGTATAAATTATATTAACCGACCACTATAGACACTGTCCGGACTATATGAACCATGTAGCCCGTCGTTTCTAGCACCCGGTGTGGTGTAGTAACTGGCATACTCATCAACTGCCACCCGAGGTTAGTCCTAAAACGACCATCTGGTCTTATGGTCGTGGACCTCCTGCCATTCCCACGCATGAATTACCCTCTTCTATATGATGATGAGTAATCACGGATTTTCAGGATCAAAAACGAAGCCAGAGTCTGACCATGTTCATACTTTACCAATAATCACCAATCATGAGACATTCCTCCTTGGAATTCTCTTACACCACCATATTATTCAGATCATAACAGAGTATCATCATACTTATACATCAAAATAATCAATCCGAACAATATAGTAAGAATAACACTCATAAACCAAACTTAAAAGAATTAATTCAATAGCTCATAAAACCCAATCCGAACGGTAAGAATAATCCCACCCAAGAATCATGACCGGACGGTCATGTAACATGATGACTCTCGTTTAAGCCGAATACTGTTTAAAATCCAACCCATGTGACATTCTCATGGAAAGATAAAGACTTAATCATATTACTATAACTTTGGCCGAGCACTTAGAGCTGTGGCCGAGTACTTGGAGCTTGGGTCGAGTATTTACAGCTTTGACCGAACGCTTTACCATGGGATGAAGTTCTCTTCAAGAAATCGAGTGTCAGTATAAGACTAAGCACTCTTTAAAGGACCGAGCGTCCGTGCAAAATCGGACGCTCTTCGAAATAAATAGTTTTAGTGGTAAACCGAGTACTTCAAAGACTGAGTGCTAGTCTATGAACGAGCACCCTGAAGACCGAATGCCAGTTTATGACCGAGCATCTCAGGACCGAACGCCATTAAAGTCAAGACTTTTCCTAAGCTAACTAGTTCGAAAACTAATAGAATCTTAATTAACCAAATAATTATAATTAACCAAGGGCAAACCGACCGGTCAATAACTGAGATCCCCTATAGAAGAGAATTCAGTCAAGACCGAACGTACCAAAGTAAAACCGAACGTTTACAAATGACCCTCGGTCCAGATTATGGAAGTTTGCGGAATTACCACTAGTCCTATTACTACTCAGTTCTTATCATTTTAACAATCATAAACACATTCAAACATCCATGCAAGCCCACAATATCAACCAATTCATCATCATTCAAACATACAATATTCCAAACAACGAATCATAATTAAATTACAAGTTTCCCTTACCTCTAACCGAACGACTATTTATCTGCAGTAAAATGTCTTCCTTGAACTTTTTCTATTCTAGAATCCATATTACCCATTACCCAAAGAAGAGACCAAAATATGATCAGAATTCTTGTTAAGAAGAAGTAGATGAACGCATGCAACTAAAGCTTAGCTTGCATGTGGTAGAAAACAAGTTTCTTAAGAAGGAGAGAAACTTACCTCCTTAGAACCAGAATCTGATCGGTGCAACTGAAAGATCTTGACACCGAGATTACTTAGATGGTGGCTGAATGGTGATCGGAAAAAGAAAAGGGTTAGAATCTGAAGAGAGAAGGAAGTAAATTCTAGAGAGAAGGAGGAGAGTTTGAGTTTCAGAAATTTTGGAGGAGAAAGTCGCATGCAGAGAGGTGACACCGAAATTTGAAATCACAACTTAAATGCTGTCGTCAAAAAAGCCGAACGGTTCACTCCCATACCGCCACCTGTACTCCACTTTTTGAAATCTCACATTCTTTCGATGACACATGTTTCTCACTAGATGGAAAATTTATTGACGTGACAATGTCAAAATATAAAATAATAACTGAGTTAGAAAAATTATATTTACTTCGTTTTATCAATAAATATTAGTTATTAATATTTTTATCTTGAATCTATTATATAATTAAAAATAAAGTTTTAAATTAGGTAATTTCTTAATTCACATGCCACTACCCATGGTCACATTTATTAATTATTTATACACTTACAAATAGATCTAACAACAAATGTGATAGGAACAACGGAAAAACATATATTAAATGCTAAAACTCGAACCATATAGACTTTTGTATAAAACAATTATTGATATTAATATTCTCTGTCTATGTAATCTATTTATCTATATCTATAATTATATAAGGAGACTTTTTTTAACACTTCTAAATACAGTCTTTAATATAAGTAATACTATTTTTCTTATTTTCTTCTATTTTATTGCCTTCTATACAAGTGTCAACATTATTCTCTCCCATTTCTTACATTTTATCTTTAAAATATTTAAATTCTTTATTATTCATATTTCATTATTCTTTCTCTAACTCATAACTTCATATATCTTGAATTTTCTAAATATATCAAATTTACACAAAACAACATAAAAAGAAATAAATAAATGTTGCAAAATACTAAATTTAAAATCAATATAAAATAATAAAAGTTAGTACAACAATTCAATTTTAACTCAATAAAAAAAAAAAAATACGTAATTAACAATTGTATTTTTGCATAATACTTAATGCATATGATTGTATATTGGTGAAAACATACACCCTGTCCACATTTTTTTAATAATAGAAATTAATAAAATTATTGATTATAATTATAAAATTAAAATAAGTTTTTGTAATTTTATTTTTATTTTGTCGATAGTTTATAATTTAAAAATTGGTTTAGTTTAAAAAAAACTCAAATAAAATTTAAATTTAAAAAAACGACTACTATAGTTTCTTAGAAAAGTTGAATATTAAATAACACAAAAAAGAAAAAAAGAAAAGCGAAGCAAGCCCCATTTCCCAATCCCAGAGCCATGGCTACCTCATTCTTCCTTCAATTATCCGAACCGCTAATGATTCGCTTTACATTTTCAATTCTAATCGGCGGGGATTTCATCTGATCATGTAAAGTAGTTAATTTCGCGGCATTGTAATCTATTTGCTCGTTGATCTTTTCGTTTGCCTCACTCTAACAGAGAAATTTCGATCTGACAGCGTTTTCATGTTTGCTCAGGCTTTAAGATTTCTCCAGTTCGACAATATTAATATGATTTTTAATAATAAGAACATTGTTGTTATTATTTTCAGCTAAATTAGCAAATTGAGTTTGTTTTTACAATTATAATTTTGACTTACAGGGTGGGTAATTTCTTTTGCATTCTTTTACTTTTTCAATAAAAAAATTGATCGTCTCAATCGTAGATTGTGAGTGAAACCTCTGATCAGATAAAACTAGTATTGTGTATGGTGCTGTCCGAAGTTTTATTTTATGGTGCTTGATTTTTAGTGATTTTACTTTGGCTTAATCTTGTTAATCATATAATTTTGTGTTCGAATTTGCAGAAGATTTGAATTAAATTTGAGAATTGAGTTTGATTGGAGAGAGGGAGAGAGAAATGGCTAACAATGCATCAGCCTGTGCTGAGAGGGCAACTAGTGACATGCTGATTGGGCCAGACTGGGCAATTAACATAGAGTTGTGTGATATCATTAATATGGACCCTAGGTATCTCTCTCGTTTTATTTTATTTCTTTAAGCCATTATTCTGCTCTATTATATATGCTTTATGCGGATTTTTTTTTTTTAATTTTTTTGAAATGAAGAAATGGACAGGAAACTAGTTGTTCACTGGCCTTGTACTTTGTTAACAATGCTGGTGATTATATTTTATTAATATAGAACAACAAGAAAGTAAATCTTTTAGTGATTGTTTAAAAAATAAAACATTTTCTAGTCTGCTTTTACTGGTTTGGAGAATTGCATGGGAGTAGGAGGGGGTGAAAGATTTCTTCGTTTGCTACAAATTTTTTTGTGTTGTTTAGAGAATTGAATTAGTCAAGCACTATGGTGTATGTTTTTGGACAATACCACCTTTATTCTGCATCTGTATCTCGTGCACTGACCTCAATATCTGTGTTTTCTTAATTTTTATTTCTTATCCTTTATTTTGAAATGGTTGAACTGTTTGTTAATGAAATGCTAAACACCCCTTTTCTTTCGAATTTATGGACCACCATGTTTTAAAGATTGCATCAAAATTAATTGTAGGAGTCCTCCGGGACTTATGCATGCCAAGACTATACCATATTGACATCTTGGACGGTGCTAATGTAACTGATATATTTACCTATTAAGAATTCTATTGCTGGAGAATTGTATGTTGGTGAGTATAAAGGTTCTTATAAAACACTAGAGAATGGTTGCATGCTATGATTCTAAATTTGCAGTATAATGAGGCTTATTTCATTATCAGTTGCAGCACTTTTGGCCCAATAGTTTCTGAATTGATACAATTAAATCCCCTTGTCAATCTACTGTTGACGAGGAACACTTTTCTGAAAATATAGTGTCTTAAATCCCCTAGTCAATCTACTGTTGACGAAGGACTTAAGTATGAATAATAGAACCACACCAACTGTAGACGAGGGATATAATCGCATCTGTTAAACTCTTGGAAAGAGAAGCTAAAACAATGTATTTTCTATACGCTTGCTTTATTTATATTGATGTTGCAAAACGAGATATAATTGTGGAATAATTTTCCTTGATTATTTGAGGGATAATACATAGGTATTTAAGAAAGAATAAATATCCTAATTAAGGAATAATTAAGGAAATAAATCTCCTGAAATAGAGATCCCAAATCAGGAGCACATATGCCAAATAACTCCTAATCCCAATCACTTAATTTTACGGATTTCAAATAATACTACATTTATTGTACAATAAATACATAATATTTCCAAATATTCTGACATCCCCTTCAAACTGAGGAATAGATATTAGTCATTTTTAGCTTGCTTATTAGATTGTGGAAGATTGAACTATTAAGGCCTTTCGTTAGCACATCAGCTTCATGCTCTCTAGACGGAATGCATGACATGCATATTAGACCTTGTTATAATAATCAATTATTGGTCCTTTTTAAGATTTAGTGAAAATATTTGCTAACCGATAATTTGAATTAAAAACTCAGTCTTGATATCTCTAAATACAATTTTTTCTTGAATGAAATGACAGTTAATTTCAATGTGTTTAGTCCTTTCATGCAAGATAGGATTAGAACTGATATGAAGAGCTGTCTAATTGTTACATATAAGGGAGCGACATCTCCAAAATGTATTTCTATAAGCAATTGCTTAAGCCAAACAAGTTCAAAAGTGGTTGAGGCCATAACTCTATATTTTGCTTCTACATCAGATCTTTTCACAACACTTTGTTTCTTACTCTTCCAAGAAATCAAGTTACCACCAATGGAGACACAATACCCGGAGGTATATCTTCTATCAAATGGAGATCTTGCCTAATCAACATTTGAATAGCAAACAACTTTTGTATGGTTATTGGAACCATATAACAAACCTTTTCCATAAAATCCTTTAATGTACTTTAATATATTGATTGTTGCATTCCAATTATCTTCACATGGGGAATTGAGAAATTGGCTCACCAAAGTGACTGCAAAGGAAATGTCAGGACAATTAACTGTAAGGTAATTTAATTTCCCAACCAATCTTCTACATTGCTCAGGATTTGAAATAGGCTCCCCCTGATTTGGTAGGAGTTTGGTATTAAGATCCATGGGTGTGTCAACAAGTTTTGAATTCATCAACCTAGTTTTTTTCAAAATATCCAATGCATACTTCTTTTGAGATATAATAATACCATTGTTGGATTGTTCTACCTCAATACCTAAGTATTTGAGATTGCCAACAATATGAGACGACTCACCCCAAGCAACAAATTTAGAATGTTGCTCCATCTAAGGTTCTTCATCAAGATCACCATGTAGAAATACATTTATGATGTTAAGCTGAAACGGAGTCCATTTTTGAATAATTATTAGAAGTGGAATCAACTCCCAACTATCACTACTTTGAAGGGTACACTGTACACATCTCATCAAGCACTTGTTGTCATCAGTCTAGATGAGATAAGCTTCACCTAGAGGCTTAGGAATAAGAATAGAAGATAACAATAACAAACAAGTATCTAAAGTTTGGTGGAAAACCAATTATAAATAAGGCTTGTATAGTCTGGAGATGGGTTACAAGTAGAACATATTCCTCTTTGAATTACAATAGACCAATTATTTTCAAGGGACACTAGATAGGGTGCTAAAGATGATGTCAGAAAGGATCAAACATGACCTTCAGTAAAATATTATCTTTTGAATATGGATCCTGAACTAGAATTTCATTCGGTTGTGAATGAATTTGATATATCTAAAGAGGCACTGGAGAAGCATATCAAGTTATGATAAAGATGTCAGGTGGTAGTAATGAAGGATGCTTAACAATGGTGGAAAAGTGACTACATATGTTGTCATTAGAATGGATAGTTGTTATATAGAATAAACTTAAAGAAAGGGATGCTAGAAAACATGAAATACCTATGATGATCGAAAGAGAAACATTGATACCATTTTTAAGAGCGATGATATCCCACAAAGACAATCAAATGATTAAGGAGAAATATCTCAACCAGGTGTGAGGTTACAAAACGTATGATACTAAAAACATGTAAAGGAACACTATATAGAGGGAATGGGGAAAAATGATAGAGTGGGGTGCCTGATCATTAAGAACAAATAATGGCATTTAGTTAATGAGATAACATGCTTTGCTTGTATAGTCAACATCTTGATATAGAAGGTTAAATTTCCTTCACAATACGCATGCATAAAAATTGAAACATTGCTAGAATATATTTCATTTAATATATAGTAGGCTTGCTATATATATATATATATATATATATATATATATATATATATATATATATATATATATATATATATATATATATATATATATGTATAACTTTCGAACATTGGTGAAATCATTCTTGTCTGTAAGTACTGCTTTCAAAGATAGAAATACAATCGACTTGAATTACTTTTCAAGTTGCCTTTGATATTATAGAGTATATGATAGATCATCTAGTGTAAGGATGAAGATAAGATTGACATTTTTGATATATTATACTCTCATTGTAAACAAAACACATGTTATAATGTTCATAATATCATAATTATATTTGTAATCATCAAGACTTGTCCACAAAGAGATGGTTTAGTGCTTCTAAATTTGCATTAGACCGAGTCTTAACAAGGAGCATAGGGAGGAGGCGACCAGCACAAAGGTTGGCTGTCAGTAGGCAATGTCAAGATAGTGAATGTGAACTTGGGAGAAAGGTTCACAAAGAAATTCTCCAGAGATAGTGGGTTTACCTGGCCAACCTTGTTTTGGGAAAGGTTCTTATATCATTTTAAATTCTAGGAAAGAGAGAAACATTAAGCTGAAATTGTATTTCTAAGGAAAAGGAATAAATATAAATGTTCCTATTAATATATATGATGGAACTACTATTGGACCACCCATTAATGTCTAATTCTATGCACGAGATATACATATTTTGGCGTGAGAGAGTGTGTTGGAAGTTCCACATCGACTAGTGATAAGGCCAATTTAGAGAATATAAGTGGGTGCAAACCTCACCTTACAAGTCAGTTTTGTAATATTGAGTTAGGCTTAAAGTCGACCTTACTTCTATAATTATAACATATTTGAAATCTATTGGTTAGTCGACCTTCATCGGAATAGGAGGACTCAAAGTGGAATAAGATTATTTTGAGTTTATTTCACTTTTTAGATTTTGATCTCAAGTATAAAATTGCTTCAACCCTTATTTCGATTTTGTCTTATGGGGATTTCATAGCATTTTCCTCATCTTTGTTGTTGAACTGATTGAATTTGCAGGCAAGCAAAGGATGCAATAAAGATACTTAAGAAGCGATTGAGCAGTAAAAATCTCAAAATACAACTTCTGGCTCTTTTTGTCAGTATTTTTCAAAATACAACTTTCCTTTTTCGTCAGTACTTTCTTTAACTTCAAAATTATCAAGCATTTAATTCAATTTGATATGATGAATTAAGTTATATTCTATTTTACTAAAATTTTACAAATGGTGTAAATTATAAAAGTCCTCAGACATTGTCTGCATGAAAGATATTATAATTAAATTGCTTCCAAATGGTGATAACATAAAAAACTATGATTACCTGACATGAATATTTTTGTATTCAAATATTTTATGTAGGCTCTGGAAACCCTTAGTAAAAATTGTGGTGACAGTGTGTTTCAGATCATTGAGCGGGATATCTTACATGACATGGTTAAAATAGTGAAGAAGAAGGTATTTTTGGACTTTTGATACCGAAGATTTCTTTTACTGTTATTCTTAAGAGAAAATTTTAGGGTCAGGGCCACAGTCTCATCCCAGAGTCACAGTAATGCCTAGGTTCAATGAGCCTTGCAGGGGTTACTTACCTGTAATGTACCCGCAACCTACTTCAATGAGTTTTTGAACACTGATCAACTTAGTTTACATCTTGACTTGGATGTGCCAAGTGCCAACTATTTTTTGCATATTTCTTTTATAATTTACTATAATTTCTGCATTGGTTATGTTTGAAACGGAAAATTCTCTCATCAAGTGTTGCATTCTTTTAATTCTATTGTACAGCCTGACTTAAGTGTGAGGGAAAAGATATTGACTTTGATTGATACATGGCAAGAAGCTTTTGGTGGACCAAATGGAAGGTATCCCCAATACCATGCAGCATATAATGAATTAAAGGTGATTGCTCTTGTACATTTCGACATTTCAAGTGTTATTCTACTTTTTCCAAGTGACATTACTATTATAAACTGATACATATTGACATTTTTAATTTTCTATTGATACACACTCCTATTGTAATAAATGATAATGTTTTATTTGGACTATTAATTTTTTACACCTGTCTGGAACATGCTTTTGAGACTTGTCAATCATTCAACAACTTTCTCTGTATCCCTCCATCACATGTGTCAGTTGGTTTTCCAAATGTCATCAGTCATGCTCTTCCAAGAATATTTTTACTTTGTTGTATTGTTGAAATTTCTACATAAAACATTGATATTTTATTTCTGCTATGTACTTCTTAAATAACTAGCAGTCTGCTGGTGTTGAATTTCCCCCACGAGAAGAGAATAGTGTTCCTTTCTTCACGCCTCCCCAAAGCCAGTCAGTTGCTCATATTGCTGCTGCAGAATATGACACTGCTGCTATTCAGGCTTCTATTCAGTCTGATGCATCTGGCCTTAGGTACTCTTTAACTGCATCTTTTTTACTCTTGTAACATTTTTTTTTTCATGGCTTGTAATTTTAGTCATTGCACATCGTGTATGAGATTTAGGAAGTTTGTTTCTCCACCCTTATAAACCCAATGTTATTCTAAAGGTTTTAGCATATCGAGAAAATGGCTCACAATACTGTATCTTAGAATTAGAAAATTAAATACTCTACCATATTTTTAGAGGTTCACTTTAAGTTGTTCCCATATTTTCTTATATTTCATGATTTATTTTAATATTTAATTAGGATCAACAATCTAGTATTACTGTACTATAAATTGAGGTTAGTTCTTTGTATTTTGTATCACATCATAACATATCATTAACAGAATATTTTCAATGTCATTTTATCTTCTTTCGCTCCTTTCCTGCTGTTTTTACTTTTTGTACCCTTAAGTTCTGGATTATGGTCATGGTTTTGAAATTAAAAAGAAAAGACGAAATTCCTCATAACTCTGAACAAAACTACTTTTGGATCATTTTTGTCTGATAATGAAATTTTCACAATTGTGAAATTCTTCCATTGGAAACTTCTGCCCATTTCTCACAAGGGACCATAGGAGGAAATTATTTTATTTTATAAAAATGTAGACTAGCATCTAACTGCATGGTTATTAACTTTCTTAAGTTGTATTGGTGTTTATCCCCTGAACTTTCTTGTTATCAGTTTGCCAGAGATTCAGAGTGCTCAAGGACTAGCAGATGTATTGAGTGAAATGCTTAATGCCTTGGATCCTAAAAGTCCTGAGGTCGTGTAACGTTTTATGTTGTTTTCCTTTGTCTACTATCTGATTAGCTACATTATCCCTATTCAGTTATGATTGTTTATAAAATATATATTTTTAAATTTTGAAGTTATTATTTAAGGTTGTTTGGCAAAACTAACTAAAAGGTGACTAGTAACTGATAAGTTGGCTACAAGCTGATAAACTTCTTACCAATAAGTTCATAAACTAGCTTCTTGGATTAAAAGTGTTTTGTAAAATTACTGATAAACTAATTGGTAATGTAAAAGGATACGTAGAAGGATATAATTACATAAGTTATATTATATAAGTGATGTTTCCGTTTTCTGAAAATAAAGTACTACGTAATTGTAATTTAATTTTTTTATATAATTAATTCTTAATAAACTTTTTAGTACTTCTATTAATTTTTTTGTATAATTTGTTCTGTATATGTTTTTTTCATTTAGACAAGTCATCTTATTTAAATGACTTTTCGAAATATAGTGAATATTTATGAAATTCAATTTATATTTATTTTCAAAAATATAGTCTTTTTATTTCTCAATTTAGCTTATTGTCTAGTAAAAAGCTATCATAACAAGTAATCAACATTAATTTCTTAAAATTCTGGACAAAATATGCAGGTTGTGAAGCAGGAGGTGATTGTTGACCTTGTTGACCAATGTCGTTCTTACCAAAAGCGTGTCATGCTTCTTGTGAATGAGACTATGTAAGAATATTGCTTAAGATGACAAATTCCAGTTTTGTTAGTGTAATTAACAAGATATAACAAGAATGACTGTAATGTTTGATTCTTTTCAGGGATGAGCAACTTTTATGTCAGGGGTTGGCACTGAATGACAGTCTTCAGCGAGTGCTTAGTGAACATGACAATATTGTGAAAGCAACTCCTGTTACAGTCACAAGAGGAGTAGAAACACCAGTTCTGCCACCTGTAAATGTAAAGAATGAAGAGGAAGAAGAGTCAGACGATGATTTTGCCCAACTAGCCCATAGGTTAAATTGCAGTATTATATTGAACTCGTTGCAAGTTAGTTTCTCGTAGTGGATTATGTCTGTTATATGAGAGCATATTGGTTACATCTCTAAAGCATGACTCATTTATAGTTGATACACTGGTTGATAGATATTTCTTCTTCATTTTCTATTTTTTTTTTTTTCAACTTAGTAAGTGATTACGAGTTTATATTACCTTGAGTGCAGGTCATCACGTGGTATCAATGCACAGAGACGGAAAGAAGTCAATAACAATGTACAACCAGTGAGAGTAAACCCAATTCTTCCCCCACCACCGCCACCAAAGAAACCAGTGTACTCTGATACTGGTATGATTGATTTTCTGAGTGGTGATGTGTACAAAATAGAAGGATCCCATGAACTTTCTGAACCAACTTCACATGTCGAGCCCCTTCATTCTAGTTCCAATAATCCTGCCTCAGCCACTAGAACACTGTCTTCCTCTCCGCCTTGTTCCTCAAGTATCTCGTCACCAATTTTAAGCAAGCAGCCTGTGTTTGATGAAATATCTGTCATCAATAAATCCTCGGAAATCCTTACACCAACTCCTCGGGAAACACAATCTTCTGGCTCCCTTCCACAACCCCCTTCAATGTTTTATCCGAGACAACAGTTTTCTGAGCAACAAGGTGTGTCTCCTTTGAGTTTTGGTTCCAGTTCCTCAAATGACAACTTGTTGGAACAAACCCAGAATCTATGTATGTATTCGTCTACTCCAACCAAACAAGAGAAGCCAGAAGATGTCCTTTTTAAAGATCTACTGGACTTTGCAAAATCCAAAACCTCTTCTAAACCCAGTAGTAGGCCATTTTGAGAGTTTTTGTTTGTATTTGCATTGGTTCAACTTATGAATGCTAAGAACAGGTTTTGCTTCTGATCACTCTAATGACCCATTTTAGCGGTCTTCAGTTATTTGGGTATGATTTTCCCATTCATGTAGCCTCTGTAATCAGTACATTGATGCATATATTCCAGATATTCTTGAATATTGCTCATATTGATTGTTAGCTCATGTTTTCAATTTATTCAAATTTTCTTTTGGTTAAACAATGGTAAACTTGTCCGGAAAGGCTAAGCACCATATTTGATCAAGTCTATAAATAATTGAGGGATGGGATCGACATAGTAAGTTACATTATTCTGAAGTTAGGGTATTCCAGAGGTGTTAATGATGGTTTAAACTTCTTAATGCATGGGTTAAAAATCAAATCATATTGTTGTTAACCACCAAAGTTATCGAGGTTAAACAGATTTCAAACTTGATTTTATTCAAACTAACATGAGTCTTTTGTAATTTACTTAAAATTAATTCTACAAAACCTAAGATATAAGGATTTTCGTAAGTACAACTAATTTCAAAATAGACTAATTACGAAGAAAGTTTTACTAAATGGTTAAAGACTATTTTAGCCATAATATCAAAATTTTTGTGCCCTAATAAACTCGAAATTGTTTTTGTATAAGCTACAGTTGTTTATAATTTTCTCAATATCAACAAATACTACGAAATTGACAGTTGTGAATGGGCTACAAATTAAAACCTTAAATAAAACAATTGACCACTTACAATATACTTTCAATTTGATTAATTATTATACTATAGTTTTTTTAATTTATTAAAGTTTATGTTAAAGACAAAATCGTCTATGTGTCTAAATACTCTTATGTTTTAAAGTTTAATCAAATAACATTAAAATGGAATAATAATAAGAAAATAACTTAGGGTAAAAATACAAGACTTAAAGTCTAAATTCCAAACACACAAAATGTAGAACCAAAATCCCCAACCTAGAAAAACTTAGGAAAACAAGTAGATTTCTTAGGAAATAGAAAAACATCTAGGTTAAAATACCTAGGCGCATGGCTAAACAATGTTGTGCCTAAAGCGTTTATGAGAGTTAAAAGTTAAATGCTTGATGCTTATCATACATGAAAAATGTATTCAATATAGCTCTCGAAAACAAAATAGGTCGAGACGATGTCTCTGACAAAATATCTTAAAAGACATAAAAATCAAAACATTAAAGAAAGCTTAAACTAGCTAAACGACATCTGTCTAAAAAGAGACAAAACCAAAAGAAGCATTTACTTGACTAAACGATACTATGAACTTAACTAGTACCTCATCTAACGATGAAGTATCTACACTATGCTTGGTATCTTTAGAGAAAAGAGCTTAATTGCAAATGATACCTAACGGTAGAAAATAAAAAAGCACTTTGTTGTTCTGAGCAAGTATTAAATGACATTAAATGCTCAACGTTAAAAAACAACAAAAGTGATAAGTAAATATGTATATGTTGCATGCACAATTTACTCTATTCTTGTAGATAAGCTATTATACACGCATCCATAGAGTTACAAATCAAATATCAAAAAGTGGACATTAGAGACAAAAGAGATATTCACAGAATGTTCTTCACTTGAAGTCATACCTAAAAAGATCATACAACCTACTTCAAGTAAAATTCTGAAAATCTGACAAGTTGACTTACCCAACAACTGTTGTTCGAAGAAGAAAGAGAAAGCACAAGTATTAAGGCCACAAACTCAGTTTAACGGACAGATATCCATGAAGCCATTTAAATAGAAGATCTCTTGAAAGGAAAATCAAGAGGATAGTCAAGAGAGAAGCTCACAACGTATTATTCATCTTGAGAAGCTAAAGAAAACGAATACATCTGAGTTGAAGAAAAGAGAAGAGAAGAGAAAAAGAGAAAAGAAATACTCTCATGCTTCATTGTCATATTGCTTACTGTTGTAAGAGAAAAGTTCTAGATATTCAATTAAATGACCATCATCATTATCATCATCATCATCAACAACAACTTCTTCTTCTTCTATGGATAACCGATGATGAATATACCTTGGAAAAGCAATGGAATTAGCCTATTTCATTATAATTGTTTCAAAGTTTCTCATTTGTTCTTTAATTAAACTCACAACATTCTTCAACATTAAATTCATTAGGATAGATTTTCATTCTTATTTTTAAGCATTGCATAACATATAATAAACATTTCAGAGTATTCATAAGAGTCAAGTATTGAAAAGCAATCCCATATTCGTTGGGAAACAACTCAGGGTTTCTTTAACCTTATCTACTTTCTTGACTACTAACTTAGCAATACTAAAGTTGCTTTGTAAAGTAGTGTTAATTTGATAGCTTCAATGACAGCTATCAAATACTTATGTTTATGTTTAATTCGCTTATTGTGTTCCTTCAATGTTCTTGTTCTAGTTTCCATTAATTGAACTTTTCTTATTCTTTTTTAACCTTGGAAGTGAATCTTTACATCTAAATAACCGTAGTTATCTTAATGTCTAGTGGGGATCTTCCTTGTGTTTAATCATCACCACATCATATATTGCTAACTCTTAAAATGGGTCTTTATCAATAAGATATGAAGAACTCCTTCCTTCGTATAACATACAACATAACACTATTATTAATAATCCATATGCTCTCATATGATACAAGATTAAAAATTCATAGTGACGAAGAAGAACAAAATCACCACATGTGGTAGTAATAACACAATCAACATCATGATAATTCTCTTTCTAGCTACCCATCTTGCCTTTGTGTCCCTTTGGAAGTGGCCAAATTGATTACAATAATGACATTCCACATTCATTCTTCTATCTTGACCTAAACTTTCTCATACTTTTCTCTCTACCATCCTTTGGTTCATTTTTTTTACTTCTCACACTGATTTTGTGACAAACACTTAAAACTAAGATGAAGAATCAGATGCCTTTCATGTGATCTCTTTATTAAGAGTGTCACTCTTTGTCATTTGGAAATAAACAATACAATTAAAGATGGAGTTTGTAATTGAAACTTGAAATATCTCTCAAGACTCTGGTAAAGTATTAAGTAGTTATACTCCCAATTCATCATCAAAACTTATACCCATTCCTAACAGTTGATCTAGGAGCCTTTGAAACTTATTTAAGTGATTTGAAATGGAAGAACTATCCTTATATTTCAAATTCATCAAGAAATTCAACAAATGCAATTGATTATTTCCCAACTTAAAAGCTTACAAGGTCTCAATCTTCTTTATAAAGTTGTAGCATGTGTCTCATTAACAATGTGATTTGTCTTTTACAAATATCCAAACAAAATCACACTTCTTGGTACTTAAAGTCCCATTATCAATCAGTATTAGAATCCAACTTTTGTGTATCAAAGAGGGGAAATAGTAATTTCTTTACAAACAAGATGTCTTTGTATCATTTGAAGCAACCATCTTTGTATTTGCCTCCATCGTTCAAACAAGTTAATATAACTCCAAAGCGAAAAACTTTTTAAAAGGAGTGGTGAAGAATACTACACAACCAGGAGTGGGTGAAACTCAAGGAAATCTTGACAAAGTGTTGAGTACCATGAGTAGTGCGAATACTCAACTAATCTAGGGTAATTGGAACTTATTCACTGATTAGGGATACTAGGAGTGGTGAATAATACTACACAACCAGAAGTGGGGGAAACTAAACTAGACAAGTCTCAAAGGCATTGAGAGCATCTAGGGATACCAAGAGTGGTGAGTAATATTATGCAATCATGAGTGAGTTAAACTCAACTATACTTCGTTGAATATCCAATGGAACCCTATAAGTTAATTTAGAGAAGAACTAGACGTAGTCATACAGGTGAACCAATATAAAAATCTTGTGTTTTCATCTATTGATAGACGATGTAGTTTGTTTAACTTTTCCAAGCTCACTCTTGTATAATGCACTTTACACAAGACTATTATCTACTCTCTAACTTGGATATGTAAAGTTGGTTAAATAAACGATCTCACTAGGATAACGTTTACTAACTAGATGAAAGTATCTTACAAGTATTATGTGCATCATGATCAAGTCGTAAGTTGCGAAAAAGTTTGGAAACACTATTCAACCCCCCTTCTAGTGTTTCCTCACACCTTCATCATCATCTCTACTAGACCATTCAACTAAGGAGTTTTAGGAGAAGTATTTTCATGTCTAAGACCATGTTTCTTGCAATAAACATCAAAGGATCCATGGAAATCACCACCATTATTAGTATGAATGCATTTTAGCAACTTACCTGATTGCCTCTTAACAAAATAATGAAAGTCTTTAAGCTTTTCAACTACTTAATTCTTTCTTTGTAGTGCATAGACCCTTAACTTTCTAGAACAATCATAAATAAAAGTAACAAAGTAAAATGTATCACTAAATGACTTTACCTTCAATGGGCCAAAAACATCATAATGCACCAATTTAAGCAACTTTTACTTCCACAAGGGAAGATGCTTTTTAAAAGATACTTTGATTTGTTTACAAGTCATGTAATAAGAATATTTCTCCAACTTTGAACTCTTCAATCCCAAAACACACCTTTTTTAGCCAAGCAATTAACTCTTTTTTCACTTATAGAACCAAGCCTTTGGTGCCACAAAAATGCCTCCATATATGTAGCATTCACATAGTATTTAATAACAAAAGCTTTACTCCAATACAATTTAGAGTTTCTCTTTTCTATCTGTAACTAAGTTACCTTTAGTGAGATTCCATTTACCATAACCAAATTGATTGCCATAACCACTAGCATTAAACAAATGCACAAAGATCATGTTAAAAAGAACACCTAGAACTATTTGACTCCTCTAAGTAATAATTACTCTCCCATGTTGGTTAGCAAACAAACATCAACAACACCAACAACCTTTGACACATCATCATTACATATCTTCAACACTCTAAAATTGACAAAAGTTTATGATCCCTTAACCCCTACCAAGGATGGAGGCACATGCTTAGCAAGAATAAACATGTCTAGAAGGCAAACATCTTCATCTTCTCTCTTTTATGGGGGTTTAGTTTTGTGTTGACTTTTCTTATGTTGACTTGAGTTAAGTTGACTTTTTAAGTTGACTTGTTGACCTTTGACTTAGGTTGTTTTTTTAATAGGTCATAATGCCAACTTGGAGAAAGATAACACTACTTGGAGGGAAGGAGAGCCTCACACTTGGAGCCAATCAAACCTAGTGTCGAGTTTGGAAAGTCTTGGAAGGCAAAGTTGACCTTCTCTTGTAGAAGGTCAATGCACCACATGTGAAGCCTTGGGGAAAAAGCTAGGGTTCTCTCATTTTCAAGATGCCTCCTTTTTGACCTAGTTTCTAGAACACTACTTTGTAGTTTTTCTTATTTGCCCTTCTACTTTGTATTGTTGTAAGGAGACCCCTTTCTACAATTATAAAAGGGGCTCTCCTAGAATATTGTAAGGGTTGAATATTTTGATATCATATACTATATATTTGACAAGCTTTCGAGAGTCCTCTCCTTGAAAGTGTCCTCTTCCTCTTGCCTTATCTTGAGACTTGCACTCAAGTGGAATCATACAACACTAATTAGGTTGGTGAGCTTTAATGTCCCCCTAAGTGGAGTGCCTTCACCTTGAACTCCCTTTTCCTATTCTTTCTTCCATTTTTTTTTATCATTTTTCTTCTCTTTTGGTTACTTATGTTTTATTTTCAATTCGCTTATTGTGTTCCATTTGTGTTCTTGTTCTAGTTTCCATTAATTGAACTTCTCTTATTGTTTTTGAACCTTGGAAGTGAATCTTCACATCTAAATAAACTTATTTATCTTAATATCTATTGGGGATATTCATTGTATTTGCTTAATGATCATCACATCATATATTGCTAACTCTTAAAATGGGTCTTTATCAATAAGATATGAAGAACTCCTTCCTTGGTATAACATGCAAAATAACACCACTATTAATTATCCATATGCTCTCATATGATACAAGATTAAAATTCATAATGAAGAAGAAGAACAAAATCATCACATGTGGTAGTAATAAATCGATCAACATCATGATAATTCACTTTCTACTAGTGGTCGTTCTTGCCTTTGTGTCCCTTTGGAAGTGGCCAAATCGATTACAATAATGACACTCCACATTCTTGTATCTTGACCTAGACTTTCTCGTACTCTTCTCTCTACCATCCTTTGATTCCTTTTTCTTACTTCTCACACTAATTTTGTGACAAACACTTAAGACTAAGATGAAGAATCATGTGCCTTCTCTCTGATCTCTTCATTAAGAGCATCACTCTTTGGCATTTGGAAATAAACAATTCCGTTAAAGATCAAGTTTGTAATTGAAAATCAAAATATCTCTTAAGACTCTCGTAAAGTATTAAGTAGTTATAGTCCCAATTCATCATCAAAACTCATACCCATTCCTAACATTTGATCTAGCAGCCTTTGAAACTTATTAAATCATTTAAAATGGAAGAACTTCCCTTATATTTCAAATTCATAAAAAAATTCAACAAATAGAAATTATTATTTCCCAACTTAAAAGCTCACAAGGTCTCAATCTTCTTTATAAAGTTGTAGCATGTGTCTCATTAACAATGTGATTTGTCTTTTACATATATCCGAACAAAATCACACACTTGTTGATTGTTAAAGTCTCATTATTGATCAGTATTAGAATCCAACTCCTCCATACCAAAGAGGGGAAATAGTAATTTGTTTACAAACAACAAGTCTTTGTACTATTTGGAGCAACGATCTTTGTATTTGTCTCCATAATTCAAACAAGTAAATATAACCCAAAACCGAAAAGCTTTGATGTCATTAAGATGGGCAAACAACACAACAACAAAAGTACCAAAGTATCTAGCTAAAGTAAATTGTCTCAAACTAGAAAGATGAGCAACAATAATAAAGAAACAATAATCACATAAACAAGACACCAATTGCATTAATGTGAGAAAACTCTCTCAATGTGAGAAGTAAAATTCATAGGCACAAGTCAATTAATCAAGCTTCATTATTAAGATGAAATATGAATATAACCAACCAACCAATTGTTTACAACCAATCAATACATTAAAGCAATAATGTTTTCAAATTTTTAAAAAAAAAAGAGAAACCTAAAAAAGGACACCAGTGCGAAACTGATATCTTCAACTATAGACTTCTAATTGAGGATCTAAATAGTTAAAATGAAAAACCATACATTGGAAACCTATTATCAATAGTTCAGTCCAATTCAATTGTGAATTTTACAGGAATTTTAATAATACTAAGGCAGCCAATGAATATGTGACCACTTTTTTCTCTTCTAAAATATACAAAATTTACACTCTCTCTTGATAAAAGACCCTTATCCACTTAGGTTAAGTAAGGCAAAATGAACTTAACTATAGACTCTTTAAACACGTAATTAAAAATCCAACTAAACAATCTAAAATATCATGTTCCAAGTGATACTTAATTAACATTAATTTTATAATACAAAAACATCACTTGTACACCAATTTTCACTTTTCTCGTGACACTAAGGTCATTATAAAACAAAAGGTTTCCATTATTCACAATTGATAGAAACAATAACAATAACACTATTGGATACATTTTCATGTTGGTTCAGGTTATCTACCATCTTGCATGTTCAACATTTTGTTTATGTTTCTGTCACTGAATTTAGAGTTTTCATGTGTCAGAAAAATTAGATTTGCATCCTTTGTTTTGATGATGGGATGGATTTTCTCTTTTCTTTGCTTTTGTGGTCCTGGACTGTAATACTGTGCACAACAATACCTATACACCTTGAGGCCAATGTGTCTGTAAGTGGATATGGAAAACATGATAGGAAGGTAGAATGTATCTTCCTTGTGAGGATGTCGTGTTGATGTTGTCGTGAGACAGCTATATATGTCACAAAGATTCAAACACAAGAAAACATTTTAAACGAGTATAATTTTTATCTATTATTAACGTAAAAATATTTATTTATTTCACTTTATCTTATAATAAAAGTCATTGATTATATAACATTTTAGAATATTATTATTGTAAAAGTTTTGAGTTTCTTTATATTTCTTACTTAATAATACGATATTTTTCTACACTGTTAGTGCATAAACTATCTACTAATTCGAAATTATTCTCCACAACTCCTTCTTGATTTAGAAATTTTGAAAAACTCTTTCCTCAATATTTCGCAATAAGATTGAAACGAAACTTCAATTTAATAAAACTTAGCTAATAAAGGAGATTGTTATTGATCTCATTCTCTATGAAGAAGACTATTATGTCCAAATCCATTGCTAAGACAAGTCTGTTAAGTGAGGGAGACAAAGAAACAGTTTGAGAAAGAAAGTGAACCTTCCAACTGTGCAAGTAATTATTAGTGTGGCTTTAACCCGACAATCTTTCAATCATAGTTTTCTATGCAATAAAGTTTCCAACAAACAAAATTGTTACATTTGCTTCATAACATTGCAAGGTTTAAAAAATAGTACTTTAAAAACATTCAAACTATTGTTATTGTTTCTATCAAATTTAACAATCATTTATAACCTCAAGTTTTCACTCCCAAGTTTTCAAAAGATCAAAGGGATACCTATCTGAAATGTTAAAGAATATCCACTTTTTCACTCTCAGTATCTTCATATAGTTAATACACTCCTTTGTTGGGTAAACAACATACAAAAATAAAGATGCTTTTCATTTGGGTGGACTCAATCAAATGCTTATTTTTCTGAGACTTTTAGCTTTTGAGCTATATGAAGCTGCCGAAGAAAGATCCTCATGTTTGCATGATTGAATTTTGTGAATAATAATACTAGACACACTTTGGCCTAATGATATATAGCTAACAAAAGCATAATGATAATTAAATATTAATATCCAACTCGTAAAGAGGAGTGAATATTTTAGCATTATTCATATTCCACACACATGCGCAGTAGGATTCTATTATTGTATAGGACAATGAGATCAACAACATGGGCTACTTAACAACTTTGGATTATCAAAAACCTACCTTGTCTGCCATTTACACACCCTTTCCCAAACAAACAAGTTGGCTGGCTCCCTACATTACTGAACATGTCTGCTACCACAACCTCTCTAAAGCTGCTATACCTTCGTTGCATTGCTCACTGAGACTGACACTACACACACAATCATGAAAGGTTCTTGGAAGCACCAGTGCTTGCTTTTGACTCTTCTTGCCATTCTTGTTCTCTCAGAAGGATCAAGATTACCTAAAGAATACTGGGAACAGATGTTGCCAAAGAAGCTACCTTCTCCTTCTTCTTCTCCCTCCAAAGGCACAAATTCTGTCACCCCTTCTTCTTCCTCCACCATGGAAAATCATGCTCTTCCTACATCTGATGGAAAGGTCTAATTATAGTTACCAATCTCTCTCTAACTCTACATTTCAGTGCTGAGGAGTTGAAGAAAGCATCGTTCTTTGCCATTCAGGATTCATCTCTCGTGCTGCTTACAAAACAATATCACACACTTTTGGATTCGAGGATCTTGGTCCCATGTAAAGGTGTTGGATTAATTTATCAGTAACAACTCTTTCTTGGACAGGAAAAATTTATCAGTAACAATTCCTCTTACAGAATCTATTGGGAAACATTATAGCACATAGCTTTATTTCTTCCATCTAACATCCTTGATGATCATCTGTTAATTAGTTATGTTTTCTTCAATAATATTTCTGTAAATCTTAATTTTTGCCATAGCACAGTGTCTCTTGATTTACTTTGTAGATAGAAATTAATAGATGTAATTCTTGTAGAGCAATATATTGCCTTGAATTCATAAATACCATATGCTTGTGTTATTTGGTTTCTGATAACTTTGGAGAGGGAAAGTTAGAGTAACTTCTAACCAATGAGGGCGTTCGATTATTTATTTTGACACGTTCAAGTTTGATTAACCATTTTTCTATATCGCAATTTATGAAAACATTTTTTGTGTGGACACTTAGTAAAAAGAACTACAGAATGCATAATTGTCCTGTATTTACCGCTTCTTGAGTTAAGTGCAGGTGCCATGCAGAGATGTGCTGGTTTAGAAATTTTCACAACTGTCGAAATCTTGTTGTGCCCACATCCTGTTTGACTTATTACCTCACTGTGTAAAATAATTTATAGTGATGGAGTGTGACTTTGATGCCGATTAATTTTTCCGTTAAGGCAAAAATTTGTTTGAACATGAAACATTAAACATTATTTGACATTTGATAATTAACTTAAATACTTAAGAAAGGGACACGTTAAGATTCTATTTACGTTGTAAATGAGAGGAATTTTAAATTTTCATTTTGATTACTATGAACTGATAAAAATCCTTCACCGATACAAAAATATTAGTAAATACAACAAACAAAATAATCCGTACAACATAGAATTCCGAAAAAGAAGTTTCATTAGGAAATTCGCTCATTACTTACACCTTTGTCATAGTTGTTGACTCGTTTCTTGACCCATTGCTGAGTAATTAGTAGTAATTTTTGAAATAAAGAGGTGGGAACGGAAGGAAAGAGGAAGAAGGTGAATGAAATACAAAAGGGCTAATACGGGTGGATGAATGACGATGGGCCAAAGAGATCAGAAAGGTAGTGGAGGAAGGTACAATGCAACACCAGGACCACGACAAGGAACAATGGACTGACGAAACAATAGAACAACGGTAGGGCAAGGAAGGGGAGTGAAAATTTTAGTTATTTTAGTTATCGGACAAGTGAAAATTGCAATGTCAAACCAAAAACTTTGGTTTACATGGTTTTCTCTTTTACATGATCTTCTCTTTTACACAGTTTGTCGTCTTTTAGATGAAGCATATTCATGTTTTGAGCTTTGTTGTGGCAAGCACTTAATCAAAATTACATTGTTGTTGAGTTGTATTTTAAGCTCTTCGATGTCATCTAAAAAAATATTATATTCATGAAGATCTATCCAAAATATCTAATTAGAGCTTCTTTCTATCCGGTCTAATTGGTAATACTAAAAAACATAACTTAATAAGACCCATTAAGCCTCTTCGTTATGGTGTAGCCCAAACCTATGTCCCTTGAATAGGGGAGGACAGTATGTCCCTTGAATAGGGGAGGACGGTTGACGGCGTATCCGTTGTTTTCTATTCTTCAGAATCGTTTCCTCGAGTCCTGCTAAGAACTAACCCCGTGATTTTAGCTTTAATACCAATTGAAGTACGTGAAAAACACTAGAAAAGGGGGTTGAATAATGTTAATGGAAAACATTTTACAATCCTTATGATATAGCACATTATCGAGCTTCGAAATTTTCTTTCAAAAGCTTAGACGCTTGACTTGATGAATATGAATAAACGATAATAGTTTTTTTTGTGCTATTTAGAATATATCCTGGAGTGTTTTGTAAGAGCTTCCTTTATGAAAAATAATCGTTTGGCTTGGAAGATTCTTGCGTTTTGAAAGTAAAGCACAACTGCAAATTTTTGTTAGAGGATCGTTTAGATAACCGAAGAGATAATTGCACAAGTATTTTTATACTGGTTCGCTCCAGCTAAGCTACGTCCAGTCTCCTCCGCAAAGGGTTCCACTATAATCTTCACACGATTACAAATGAGTATTCGCATCACTCCTAGTCTTTGAGTATTAGCACCACTCTTGGTACCTGAGTATTAGCACCACTCCTAATACTCAACAACCCTAGCCGATATTTCCTTTGAGTATTTCCACCACTCTTAGTACTCAACAACCCTAGCCGATATTTCCTTTGAGTATTCAAACCACTCCTACTACTTAGCAACATTGCTAAGATTCCTCAAATCAAACTGAGTTCAGTTATAAGTATTTTAATTCTCTTCAGAATGACAATCAACAATTATTTACAAGTTGTTCAGACTATAATTGTCCTAGAGAGGATGTGATTACAATACAAAGCATTCCAAACACTCACAAGTGTTTTTTCTCTTTTCTCTTACAACAGTAAGCAATGCAACAATGAAGCTTGAGAGTATTTTTTTTTCTTGCTTTTCCTTAAGCCTTAGAAGACACTAGACCTCTCTTAAAGAGCCATGACCAAAGAAGATGGAAGATGATGGAGCTTGAAGGATTCTACTCTTGTGGAGTGTCAAATTTTAGTCTTCTTCTTTATCTTAAAACACTTTTTGTAAATATGTAATATAACTCATTTTTTAGACCTTGTATTTGGCCAAGACACTTTGTTTAGAAGGCTTAGTGGCTTTAAGAGAGAGCTAGTGCACCATTAGGTCTTTAGTTAGAAGGTAGCACCTAAAATGGGTTAAAAATGGGTTTTAGAAGGAGTTAGTTCCAAGGAGCCTTTGCATAATGCTTTGACTAAGTTTACAAAGCATTAGGCTACTCACATTTAATGCTTAGGCTCCTCATTTAATACTTAGGCTCCTCATTAAATGATGTAGATGCTCCTAAATACTCCATATACTCTAACCTTCTCCTTCACCTATAAAAGGAGAGACACCCTTTTGTAATATTTAGAATTTGATTGAATGTAAAGTCTTTTTGCAAAAATGGCAAGACTTCTCTTCTTGAGTTCTCACCTTATGAAATTGTCTTCTTCTAAACTTCTTCATACATTCTCCTTCATGGTTGGCCTAACCTCCTAGAGGAAAATCTACTAAGACCACACTACACCAATACCTGCATCTCTTCATTTCTATTTTGCTTCCACAACTATCATTGGTCATATGAAGTCCATCCTTTGGAGAAGCTTCATCAACCCAATTGGAATATCATCTTATGTTGAATAAGCATTCTCAAAGCAATCTCCATCAATCCATGATTAAAGTCACATACAACATAGATTGAACATTGAAAATTATTTAGCATTAGTTTTTCCTTCTTAAGGTCGACTTTTGGGTGATGTTAAATGCATGTTTTCTTATAGTGTAAGAACACCAGAGTGGTTGAATTTTATTTGAAATTTTTGTAGTTTTTTGCTAGTATATGCTTTGTGAACACATTGTCAGACGATATAAATCTATATGTAAGCAGTTTATAAAACTTTTTTGTAGGTTTGGTTTTGGCTTTTTTTTTCTTCATTCTTTAGCTAATTTAACAATTACAACATGTAGTATAAAATATCAAAGGAATGAAAGATACCTTGTATCTTCATATTGGTTCGCTAAACTAATTCTAGTTATTGAACAATTACTAAGATTCCAAAAAGAAGGTTCGTGTAAGTACAAACATGTATTATTATAATATAAGTCATTTCTAATGCTAGGTATTCTTTCCACAAGAAAATTTTGGCTTAATAATTAACTTTTTTGACAAACCATTATTAACTTATATAAACACGTGATCAACCACGATTTTGTCGTTTGAGTGACTTTTAAGATATATAATAGTTATACTTTCTTAATTAGTTTACTATATGACCACAAATAATGTTCTTATAAAGTTTTGCAACAAAAAATAATTTCAGTGAAAAGTTTTGACATTTTACACTTATTTTTGTTCTTTTTAAAAAGATATAGAAATAAAAAGAAGTAATTCTAATAAACCCTTTTCCACTTGAATGTCTTTTTCTCTGTTTATCATTTCTAGAAGTTTTGATGTTAAGTGAATGCCGTTGCAACACTTCTTATCCCTTCAAAATAGATGAAGTCAAGCTCAAACCTTATCTTGGAGTTGATCTAATCTAGGTTGACGATCTTGTTGAAGAAGTAAACACCAAAGTCTAAATGAACACAAAATCATTAACGCAAAGGCTCATGAAACTCATGGTGCACAACATGCTCTAATTCTATGTCATTCTATATACATACATAAATATTGTCGAAGTCAACCAATTTATCTATTTCCAAACATTTCTGGATTTGTCTTTGTCGGGGGACTTCAGCCAACGGCCTTCACTCATTCAAAAAGAAGTTCGGTACCAATTGGAACCTTAAATTTGTACTTTAATATATATATATATATATATTTTGTTGAATTAAAATTTGTTTTCTCTTCATTCTAGATAATCATATTTGAAAAGATAATGGAACACTTATAATTGATAAAACTCAATTGTCACAAGAATAAACCGTAATCGAGAAAAGTTAATAATTGACGGAAACTAACCATTTACATTAAACTTAAGGATTTTAATATATTGTATACATTTTCAGTTGGTTGAAAGTAACCACTAAATTTAATGATGCAATAGATGTTGAATTTTATCCGAAAAGGATTAAGGATTAAATTTATTTTTAAAATTTTAGAAATAAAGAAACATAGAATTTCTGAAAAATATTAATTTCATCTTCCACGTCCATTTTTTATTTCATTTCATGTACAACACGAGACTTACTACACTAAATCATAGAATAAACATAAAAGAAAAAAATGCAAAGGCAAAGGTTTGTAATTCTGAAATTCAATTTATCTTTCTTCATAACTAAAAGACACTATAAACATATTATAATTTCATGCATGTTTTACACTTTTAAGGATTGAACAACTAAGATTTATGTAGTATAAATTCATATTGTTTCTAGTAACGTAAGATCTCATCCAGAACACATCATGTTTCTCTGTCAATGTACATCGGAGGGTCTTGTTCGGAACAGAAACACAAACGTGAGAGAAAACGAACCATGGCTTCGACCATCATTCTCTTCACTGATTTCCTCGGAGCTGGAATCACAGTGGCATTAGTCTTCTTCTTTATCTTCATAATGTGATGAACTTTCCTACTATACCAGCTGCTTTGCTCCCTTGATCACTCTTTTTTGTTTCTATATTTTCTCTTTGGGGTTTCCACAACTGAACGTTGTTTATTTATAATGCATAGCGTAGGAACAGCACTGGGATGTTTCCTAACGTGGGAACAGCTGGCGAGTGAAGATACACCTGGTCCCAAAATCAGCTCAAGCTTGAAAGTGAAGTGTGAAACTGCGAATTGTAATTATAACCCAAATTCCAAATAGGATACTTTTCTATGTGTGAATGATAATGATAGAGATTCAGTCCAATTAATTCCACAACTTATTGAGATCATGTTTGAATAACAAAATATTATAGGATATTTGAAAATTTTAAAATATTTTAAAAGTTTAGAAGATTAGTTGTTTTTCACTTTTTTTTTCTAGAAAACCAACTACATAAAAAGACCTCATTTTGATACAACGAAAATTTTTCTTCTCAAATTTGACATAAAAAAGTTTGTTGGAATAATTTTACTTGGAATTGAAAGAAAAAGAAAAGTCATATACTTTTTTAGTAAGAAAGTCTGACAATTTATTACTGTATTTATAGAAGACAATAATTCTGAAAGATAGAAAGGCGAAAAACCTCTAACAAAACCTTAACATAATTATTAATAATAAAATAAAGACATTTTTACTTCAACAATTTTTTTTAAATCATTATTAGGCCAATATCTTGTGTCGTAATTAATGGATAAAGTTTGTATAAAAGTTAAAATTCTTTTAAAGCTAAACCGTCATTTAAATATGAAAATATTTTACGTGACTTAAAATCAATTTGATTGAAATGGTCCCAAAAAAAATTGATCTTTGCAGTGAGTATAATGTTAGTTCCACATTCAATGTGTCTGGCTTATTTTTATTTTTTTTTAAAGTAGATGGAGAATCTAATTTGAGAAAAAATTCTTCTCAAGGGAAGAGAATGATGGGATGTGACCATGAACAAAGAATAAGATACTTGAAGAACTTGAAGGACCTATAATAAGGGCCAGGAGCAAGGAAAGCAAATAAAGCTTGTTGTTCATATTAATGGAATACAAGTCCAAGATTCAAGGAAAAAGGACCAAAGCAGAGTTAACTGTATCATGTTCCTCCATCATGTCCCACTTGGAGGAAGACTAAAGCACCACTTTATTGTGGTTTTTTTTCTTAAGTAATTAGTTTGTTTAAATAATGGTCCAATTCTTTGTAAAATTGATTGGCCAAATTATGTTTTGGATTAATCAAATAATAGGTCTTATTTTGTTTTATTTTCAAGTTGTAATAAAGGTCTGCTTGGCCACTTATCATCAACCTTTAGAAAAACTAAATGGATGCAAAGTTGATTGTTTTTGGATTACTTTTAGTTGCCATAAATTGTAGTTACAATTAGTCATTAGCTCTTTTGTAATTTTGATGACTAAATCTTTAATAAGCTTAATCATTTTCATGAAAGGATACAGGTGAAGTTTTTCTTCAGAATATTAGAGTTTTATACCCTTTTATCTTAATGAGAATCTCCTAAGTTCTTAAGTGATTCAAGAACTTTTGGCTGTATAAAAAAGCTTTACATCCTTTGTTTGTTGCTTCTCATGGAAAGAGCGATTCTTTCTTTCCATTTTTCATTGTCACTTTATTTTTTTTTCTTCTCCCGAATTGTAGAAACTCAATTTTGTCGAGTTTATCTCATAGTGATAACTTTCATTTTACGTGTCCAAATTAAGTGTTTCTTCAGCTAGAATATAACTTCAGAACGTGAGCTTTTACCTCGTTTTGGAAACACCCTAATTGGAGTTTTGTAGCTCAAGATATCAATGTTTCTAAAATTTTGTCAACCCACTAGTAAAAAAAAAGGTTTTTAACCCGCACATTCGCTTCAGTTTCAAAAAAATCGAAGCAGTCAAAACACAGTGGCAATTTCGTAATATTTGCGAAACTATATGCCTCGGTTGAATTGGAACTGATGCCTAAGGGGTATATTGCCTCGGTTCTTCGACCAACCGAGGCAAAAAATCGAAGCATATCAAAACGTGATTGTAATTTTGTAATTTTTGCCAAACTATATGCCTTGGTTCAATTGGAACCAATGCTTAAGGGGTATACTGCCTCGGTTCAATTGGAACCAATGCTTAAGGGGTATACTGCCTCGGTTCTCCGATCAATCGAGGCAAAAAATCGAAGCATATCAAAACGCAGTGGTAATTTCGTAATTTTTGCGAAACTATATGTCTCGGTTCAATTGGAACTGACTCCTAAAGGTATACTACCTCGGTTCTCTAACCAATCGAGGCAACAAAACCCTGCTTCCCCTTTGTAAATCAGACTTTCCACTTGACAACATTTTCAAAACAAGCCTACTATCTCGATTCTGTACAGAACCGAGGCATTATGTCTTGCCAAAAGTTGACAACTTCTTTATCTGAACGTTCCAAATCCATTTTGTCAACCTCTACTGCCTCGATTCCATTTGAACCGATGTCATAAGACCTTCATGCCTCGGTTTAACACGAACCGATGCCTATAGTTAGAAATATTTTTAAATTTTGCCATTTATAATTTTATTTTAAATTTTTTTTGAAAGGTTTATGCATCGATTGTCTTTAGAACCGAGGCAGTAGAGTCTTATTATCTTGGTTTTCTACTTAGAATTCAAAAATGTAAAACAATAACCACTCTTCAGGGAAGTAAGAGTGATGATAAAGTAAGGTTTCATACCTTTCATTCTCCCCTTCCACAACCTTCTCATCACAACCATCCTCAACTCGCACCAGTCAAACTCAACCTCAGACTCACCTGCACACACAAACGTTCTTCGACATGATGTCGGAGGAGCACACACGCAAAGCGCAAGATCAATTCTCCAAGCTTCTTTGGGAGTTCGCCTTGCTCGAGGGGGGCGACATCCGGCTCAAGGTCTAACCTTTCCTAAATTTTCTTTAAGGTTCTAACCTTAAAAATCCTAAATCAGTCTTTGTGCAAATGGGGTTCACATCACTTTATAATTGGTTTTGATAATTTAAGTATAACCAAAGGATTAAATTTCAAGGGGCCTACCCCACTGTCTCAACCTCTTAAGTGGGACGAGGACTCAAGCAGTGACATCTTGAACGTCTACAACCACCACCCTCATCATATCAATTGTGATGGTTTCATGGTGTATGGCTGACCCCAAAGTATACATTTTACCTAAGTTAACCAAATAATATTTGTAAAATATATCGTAGAATATAATTCAACAATCAATTACATGCAAACAATATAACTAGATAAATTACCTAAGGCCACAAAGCATTGTGCGACATTATCACTGAACAACATGTAGTGTGCATCAACAATGGGAGAAACATGTCGAGAGGAAACATCAAAACTCCCCTTTGTGCTTATACAAAAAGGAAATGATTGAGCAGGATTCCTAGGTTGTCTTGAGGGAGAGGCTAACTCTACTCATACTTTTGTTAACATTTGTGCTCTCATGTTAGAGTACTCATTCTTCAATTATGTTGCATAACATCGTACTCTTTCTTGATCTCGTTGATCACCTCCCTTATCTCCTGTCTATTTTCTTCTCTAATATTCTTGAGGACCTCCTCAGAGACATGGGCTTTACTATGATGACTTGGTGGAGGACCAAAGAATTGACGAATGCCAACAAATTTTCCAACACCTCTTACACGACTAGGATGCTCTAGACGACCAATGGCAACCATCAATATGTCCTCACGGCTCTCCAGAGTGAAGGTACCCAGTATCTTATGCTTTAACAGGACATCCTACAACCAAAAAAATTTAAGTTAAGTTAACCAAATTTGGGAGATCATATGTTTTTAATTTATGTACATACAATGTGCCTTGTTATGCTCGCTACTTCCTTATATATGTACACCCCTAATGGATTTTGGTGAGCTCTCTTCCATGTATCAAGGCGAAAAGGAAGAGTGTTAAGACAAGATCGTTTATAAGATAGGACCGTCTAACACCTTCATGTTTTGAAGTTTAACAAACAACAATAAACAAAATGAGTATATAACAAAGTATTATCTTTGTAAAAATAATATCGTTGAATGAAAGACATCTTATGAAACAAAGAACTATCACATCTGAATGAACAAAGAAAAGTTTCAATAAATGCACTAAGACCAAATGATCCTATTTTCAATAAACGCGCTACTACAAAGATGGTTTATTATGAACGTATCACTGGACTAAACGATATCCTCATAAAAGTGTCAATATGCTACATAATATCTTTGCTAAATGTGCTCCTATTGTATCCTACTAAAGAATGCAATAATGTGCTACATGATTTTTTTGGTAAACACGTTAAAGATATAAACAATGCTCCAAAAACAATATGTTCAACAACACTTTCCTAAAGTCGTTCTCATACTAAACAAATATCACTTAACGATGCATTGTTAGTAAACGCCTTTTAAGGTTAAACGATACCTTGTTACAAAATGTGTTGAAAAATAGGTAGGCTTCGTTTCAACACCAAGAGGGGGGTGAATTGGTGAGGTTTTAAAATCAAAGTCTTTATAAAATCTTTTTCGCAAAGTCTAAACTTTTACAAAGTTTCTTGAATCACAAGGAATGAAAATTTCAAGTACAGCGGAAAATGTTAAGTTGACTGTAAAATCAGTAAAGTTGACTGAATGTAAAAGAGTAGGGATAGAAGATTCAAATATAGGTTTTTATACTGGTTCGGCCTCAATGCCTACATCCAGTGTCCTTCCACAATTCGAAAGCAAATGCACTATAATGGTCAAGGTTTTTACAACAAGGCTTTTATAGAGACCTTCACGTAAAAAATATAAAACACCTCTCTAACCCTCTAACCAAAATATAGGCAATACACACAACAAAGATCTACAGCAAGATATCCCTTCTTTTGTAATCTTCAACCCACTTTGAGCAATCCTCAGTGTCCAGACTCCACGAGTCAACCCCGGATAATCATAACAGGAACAACAACAACAATCTTTACAAAGATTGATAGAAATCTTGATCAGCAAATGAGCACTACAATGTGCAGGGTATGATTAGCCAGTAAGCACACAAATCTTTCTCCTTCAAAGAACCTCTTCAAAGATAGATCATCACGGTCTTCTTGATGAGTTCTTGGAGCAAATTCTCAGAGATCACGATCTGTAAATCACCAATGAAAGTGTTAGATTATCCAAAGTTTCGGTGGTCAATTAAGGCACGTCTATTTATAGTTTTCTATAAATTAGATGCTCCTGTAGTCGACTAAGCTACTAATAGAGTCGACTGTCCTTAGACAGTTATAATAATTAAGTTAAACAGTAGCAGTCAACACCTAACAAATTGATTTTACAATTAATACAGTTGAATAACATCCATGCAATAACTAACTTTTGAAATATAAGCGTTACTATTCACAACATAACAGAATTTCAAACAAAACAAATAGCTAACTCAAATCCATTGCGCACGTAGTCGACTTAGACACATCAGCATAGTTTGAAAAAATTTTCAATGCAAAATCACTCACAGCATTGCTTTTGAAAGTTTGTGCATAGTCACGAGTTTTAATCGACTTACTTCATAATGAAGCCGACTTAAAACTTGCAGTTATGCTACACAATATAAGTTCATACAAGTGCATGTGGTTTTCTCATCAAAAACTTATGTAATGCAATCACATATAATATATCAGAAATAAGCTCAGTGAAAATGCATTCATATATCAAGATCAACACAAAACATGTTCAATAAGATATCAACCAATAAGGAACAGAACATGTAACACATAACAAAACATGTGTTATTAATAATGTGTTGTCATCATAAAAAATCAGAGTGATTAAAGCACTGTGAGATTAAGGTTAGCTAAACCAGTGCTTCCTTTATCAACAATCTCAACAAAATGATATTTTCATCCAACGATGAAACCTTTATGAATCAGTACTTGGTATCTTTTCAAAAGTAATTAAACAATTTACATGTATAGAAAAATTGAAAAAGTTGTTCTGAACATGCAATGTAACGCATTAAATGAACAACGTTTCAAACAACAAAAGTAAAATGAAAAAGGACATATCTGCCAGCATGCATTTCTTATGGCTGCTACCTATGAAAAGGCTACAAAAATCTAAAGTTTGAAGACAAACTTTCTCTAATGGATCTTTTCCCATGAATGTTATAAATAGAAGATCACTTGGAAAGAAGATCAAGAGAATAAGCACACGAACAACGAAAACTGAAACTCATACTCGTGCAAGAAACAAAACTCTAAGAATACACTCTCAAGCTTTATAGAGTCATAAGCTTATATTTGTAAGACGAGAGAAAATCCTACAAGATCTATTAGATTGAGTTGTATTGTAAACACATCCACTCTGTCAGAGTTAACATTTAATACTTGTAAACAATTTGATTGATTGTGCATTCTGAAGAGAATTCAAACACTTAGTGGTTAGATCAATTGAGTTAAACACCTACTAGTTAGTGTAACAAATGTTACCAGAATTGATTAGGTTGTACCCGAATAAAATTTAATATTCAATTAAATGTAGTATAGACTAGGAGAATGATCCCTAGGTCATCTCTCAAGGACCAAACGTGGTTCAAGAATTAAATCAAACACATGGTAGGGAGTTTTGAAGATGGTTTTGTGTACAAAATAAACTAACTAAAGCACAAATTCAAACACAGATTTAAAGACAGATTAAAGACAGGTTGGTGTTATCTCGGTTGCACTTGTTTCCAATCACATATTTACAACATATATCCAATCCTATGACCCTTAATTCAACTCAAACTAGACAACTAAGTGAAGTCTAAAATGGTCTTTATAAAATGCGAATTAAGCAAACACACTCACACAAATTTATCAATTCAGTACACACACACTAATCAACTAAGCGAAGATTATCATGCTCAAATTAGACCACTAATCGAGGACCAATTGCACATAACAAATTGGATATATGCAGGGCACACAAAACAAAATCACAATTAAGCTCCAAAAACCTCATGGAAACATTGCAGCCTCACTAATCACCAACCCAAACGAATTTAAGCTTCCATGAAATCGAATTCAATGCAGCAAAAGCAAAACGATATTTACATAACAATTGGAAAACAAAATGCAAACGTAATGGGAATAAAAAACGCAATGCAACAAACGAAATAAAAAAAACGCAAATCAAAGAACTCAAAGCGAATTAAAAACGAATTTAAAATACCCTAAAACGAATTTGCAATGTTAAATGAGAATGAATTTAAATGAGCATAATCTAAATTGCAAGCATATATAAGAGAAGAAAACGGAATTGTAAAATCGAAATTATATTCTAAAATTTAAATTGCATTGAAATGTAAATGAAAACATAAAACCCCAAAAATGGGGGAGCTCTCCCTTGCTGTCCAAAGATTATAAAACGTAAATGAGAGAGTGAAAGAGTGTTTTTCCCCCCTTGGGTCCTAAAACCCTAGTCCAAGGTCAGCCTAAAAATTGAGCTTTTAGTATTTTGACCCAAAATGGTCCAACAGTTCAAATCTGCCCAAAATTACACTAAAAACGAAATTTACAATTGAATTAAATCTAAAATGCCTGTGTGGAGAGTGGTTGTTGACGTGGCAGCCCTTTAATGTCCCAAAATATACTTCCAAAAATTCCCCTGCAATTAATAATGAAAATAATTACCTCAGATAATTCAAATTAATTACAATAAGAATTTCTGGTCAAATTAAGCACAATTAGAAAAAATGGGAAAATAATAGACATTCAAGCACAATTCCTTAATTAAATATAGCACAATAAGCTAAGTGAAGTCGAGAAAATATTGTCTAATCAGTAACAATCAGCGAAGGCTGATCGAGCTCGACTAAAGGAGTCGATTGAGGCGTGTCAGGGCAAGGCATTGTCTAAAGCGGAGCAGGCCGACCTTTCTGAGGCTAAGCAGCTTAATTGGACGCGGCTGACTAGGGATCTCGGCCATTAGATGCCTTATCACCCATCTTCTTCTTCTTGGCCGCAAGGAAGGTGTTTTTCTTTGAAGCAACGGCGGACATGATAACTGAAATAAAATAAAGAACTTAGCCAAGTTAAGACCAAGCACCTAATAAAATCACAAAAGGAAGACATCATATCGGTTCCTCATCAAATTCCTCAAAACCGAGGCATTCAATTAGAGTACGAGCGGGAAGACGGTTGGGGTAAACCATTGATTATTCCAATTATCTCCAGCCCGGCCGGCGTCATAGAAGTCGTTGGTCAAGAAGTCACCTTACGAGGATTTCTCATCTAGTAAAATGGAAACCTGGGGCGCTCGACCTCGTCTAAAAATTATGAACGCCCAGTCTCTCTTATTAATACCTTAAAGTATTTAGTTTTAAAACCCTTAAAAGAATCAGAAAACAGTTTAAAAGCAATTTCTTCTCCATAGAGACAAGTGATAACCAACCCCTTTTAGCGATCGACCTCACATTAAAATAGTGGAGGAATATGGCAGGAGTAGGGGTTAAACCCAACGCAGAACATACTACCACGAATGCCTACATACAAGCTCAACCGTTCGGGTGTAGTTAGGTAGGAGCCACATTCAGCTCCCTAAGCATGGTCGCTTGGAATTTGGTAAAAGGAACTCGGACGTACATCTGGGAGAAGAGGTAAGTGTACATAAAGAAAAAATCTTTCATACTACAACCCTTCCCATGATATATGTGCTCATTCCCTTTACACACCGCTAGCCTGATCAAGGTAGCGTCCTCTCCAACACGTACCACACACGCCCGGTCGGTCCATTCCACCAAATCTTTCTTCAAACGGAAGCAGGTGACATACTCTCCCATTTTGTGAGATGCCCAGCCATACGCTGAAATCACTGGTAGGTCCGCTATGTATTATTCCCCCTCATTCGAACCATCAACATCCACTTCACCGCAATGAAGGGCGATCACTGTCCCAGAAAAGGCTTTGTCGCTATATACAATTTCCGGAGTGTCTGCTCTACTACTGTCCCGTTTGCACTCCTCAAAGAAGGACGATGACACCGAACTTGGAGGTGAAGGACGGTCGTCGTTGCGCGGCAACCCCCCGTCATCCCTTCCCATCAACTCCTCAGACGAAGATAAATTAACAATAGACATCTTTATTACCTGAATAGAAAATCTTTAAACTGGACGGTAGTCAAAGCAGATAAAGAAAATGAGCGAAAATGAAAGCCAACCCCACCGCTATTTATCGGAAAAACCAGCATAATCGCCAAAACTTCCCCATGCGTAGATCCTACGCATGTCCAACAGTCCACGACACGTGTTTTTCCACCACTAACACATATTCAAATCACGTCGTACGGGGAAGTTCCAACCCCAGCCACGAGACCTACCCAACACTACCCATGTATCAAATCCCAACGCCACCCAGCAGTGGCTATGACTTGGAGGGCCTGTATACCGTGTGACGAGACGGTCATCTGACAACCGACCGGTGAAACCACTTGGAGGACCCGGCCGACCTAGAAGGCAACAAGGAACAAGTCAGATAAGCGGTCCATCAACCGAACGACCCAAAAGGAGAGGAGGTCGTTCAGACGTACCTTGACAACTAATCATCTTCAAATAGCTTGTTAAGTCGAGATTATGGATAACCATTGCTTAAGAAGGATTGGACCATGATTAAGGTTTCACTAATCTCAGACCCATCTAGAAACCTATAAATAGAGGTCAAAGGTAAAAAGGTAGGTGGATTCATTTATTGCGAATTTAAGATTTTGCTCTGACTCCCAATCGACCCAATCATTAACTTGAGTGTCAAAGTGTCTTTAACAGGTACATCCCGGACGGTCAGAAACCCAAACAAGAAAGGATTTGATCTAAAACTCGTAGGATTACCCAAGCGAATTTGGAACAAAGTGTGAAGATGTATTGTGGAAATCCTCGATCCTTCGTCCGAAACCGTTCACAAAATTTTTTTTTATCTCTTCCTCCTTTATCAGTTTAGGTTCTTCAGTCCATTCCCCGTTTATCCTGAGTCCTTTAATGTCATTTTTCATTCTTCTACAATTGATTATTGAGTAATTGTATTGAGAATTTTTTAGCCTCCTAAATTTATCCACTTTGCTCTTGCTTTTTTCTTTTTCTAAAAATCTTGCTTAAAACGGATATTGTTTAATCCAACAAATAACTCTCTTCTCTCCATCTTTTGGTCATCTTTTAAGTCGTTGTTTTCATCCATCTAGTTCACCTATTTTCCTAATTATCTCTTGTTTTGTCTTATTACTGACCCCGAAAATTTCTTCATTCTAACTTTTGAGATCCTCTTTTAGCATTTTCCATTTCTCCTTTAGTACATATATCTTTGTTTCCAGTTATCTGATATTAATCCCAAAACCATTTTATTGTGTCATTAAAACCGTTTACCAAGCATCTAAAACCCTAAAAGTAAACTTGTTTAGTTTTCAAGATCAGTCCAAAATGATTAGATACAACTCTTTCTAGTGCGATCTGTTTGGTATTAGGCCACTGGGTAATCCAATCTTGAGAGAGACTAGTATTTTATTTATCCAACTTTTAGATGTACCATTTTCTCTATACCAAGTGTACCTTCGTCCAACTAATGGTATGTCCAATTCAACATTTTCTAAAAATCTGTTAAAATCTCCCATCATAGCCCAAATTGTGTTATTATCACATCCTTTCAGCCTTATGAGTTCCTCCCACGGTGATTTCTTTTCTGAGTATGTGCATGGAGAGTAAATGTTAACTATTGAAATTGGTAGATTTTTATTTCTTCATTTTCATCTTAGCCATATATAACCCTTTCCACACTCAACATTTTCCCAATTAACATATTCCTTTTGCCACATGATAAAGAATATCTCCTCCTCCATTAATTGTAGATTTATGTATCCAATCAATTTCTCTTTCTCCCCATATATTATGGCATATATATATATATATATATATATATATATATATATATATATATATTCTTTGCTAATTATGCTTTTGACAAACTTTAATGAAACTCGTACATTTAATAATCAAATATATAAACACAATTTATATTTGGCACATCAGATAGTGTCTAATCAATTTGTCTTAGTGACGTATTGAACTCATCTAGTTAGTGTTTTTTCCCATTTTAGGATGTTTTATTATCATCAAAACACTCTGTTAAAAAAGGATGTATCTAGTTTTCAATATTCACATCTCTCCTATCTGTTCTTCATTTGTTCTTTATTGTTCTCTGATATTGTTTTTGGTAAAAGAGTTTTAAAATCAACAAAATCTTGAAACTAAGTGGCTTAGTAAAGATTTCCTTAAAAGTTCTTATTTTTTAAGTGTGATAGTTCAGTTTCCCTCCTGAACTAACCCTTTTATTTTAACAATCTTAACATTTGAATCTCCTTTGAACTAGTGTTACAAAGTATTTCATACTTCCTTCACTAGTTTTTGTTCCCATGATGCTTGAAAAATATGACTAGTGAGACTTCTCTTAAACCATCCAACAAACTCCAGCATGCGTCAATTTGTATAAACATTGAGACATCCAAGGATGTAAACAAGTTTCCATTTTTGATCCAAAATATCATTTTTTTTCCCTTCAAATAAAGAAAATTTGGACATTGCTAAATTGTATTGTTGGATCTTGGAGTATTTGAGTGTGATGGTCTTCTTCATGTGATTTTTTGTCAGTTGCAAGGATCAACAAATCTGATACTTTAGATATTGAATCAAACTCTATTTTAATTGTACTTCTTTTCCTTTTTTTCTTGTTTTCTTTGGCTTACTTTTTTAATACATTCAAAGACATTTATAGAATGGAAATAACTCTTAAACTTCCATAAGAGTGTTCTTTCACTTATTAATATAAAAATATCACATAAATACTACTAAATATTCAAAATAGTTGTTCAATATCCTTTAAATACTTAAATGCAAAGTTTAGGACCCGACAAGATCCTACCAAGTCTAATACAGAATATACTTAATCCATTTTGTACGACTATATAATTAATCTATAAACAGTATTTTCCTCCTACACTCGCCAGGCTAATAATTTTCCACAAAGCAAAGGATGAGTTGCATAAAAAAAATGTAATAATATAAGAGTAATAATGTCATAACCTACTTTATATTTATTTGACACATAGTATAAAAATAAAATAATTATAAAAGTGTAAAAAATTTATATTTTTTTAAGAAAAAAAAGTAAAAATAATATCAAATATAAAAAATGTAGAAGTGTAAAAAGATTAAATTTTCATAATACAATCCTAAAAGAGAGTGTTGGCCCTAAAATGTGTTATAAACAAGTCTCACAACAGCTACCTAATTGGACCAACAAACTCTGGACAAAATAAAGGCACGTGAACCTTTGCATGCCCCCAACATCGTACAATTGTACGCACTTCCGAGTAAAATTAATGTTGAAATTTTCCTATTAATTTTATTTCAATTTTAAGTAAATTAAGATAATATCAATGATTACATTTATATTGACAAGTTTAGAGTTCCCATGTTTCGCTCTTAATAAAGGTCTCAGAAAATTAAAAAAGAAAAATATATATTTAATAAAGATCTCAACTCTTAAGTGAGTATATTATTGGATGTTTGATGAAAACAGTCTTTTACTAGAATTTACTGAAACATCATGTAGAAGTGAAATATAGGATCTATCTTGATGGAAAGAAAAAACGGATTCTACTCCAAATGTTTTGTCGTTTGTCTGTATGTAGTGATTTACGGTCGCAAAATTCCATTTCTCAACTCTACAAATACATGCCAGTCCTTGGCCTTTGTGTTCTAACTCCACACCAAGTCCCTCTCTTATTATTTTCTGGTGTAGCCTCTTTCATCACTCACCGAAACCTACAAGATATCAGTATGAATTCTGGTTTCTGTATGGTGTCATCCCTGAAGCACCAAGAAGTTCAAAGCCGTTTCTTCGACCCCTCTTGGCTACAAATGCAGCAACACGTTCCCATGAGCTTCGTTTGGCCTAAGGAGTGTGTGGTGGACGCGAACGAGGAGTTTCAGGCCCCAATGGTGGACCTTGGAGGGTTCCTCAGAGGTGATGAAGAGGCCACACACGTTGCTGTTAAGCTCATACGCAAGGCATGCTCTACCCACGGCTTCTTCCAAGTATTCAACCACGGGGTTGATCATCTCCTCATTGCTCAAGCCTATGAACAAATGGATGCTTTTTTTAAGCTCCCAATTGACAGAAAAGTTAGTATTCGTAAGACTCCAGGTTCTGTCTGGGGCTATTCTGGTGCACATGCTGACCGATTCTCCTCCAAATTGCCTTGGAAAGAAACCCTCTCTTTCCCCTTCCATGATAACAGCACCTTAGACCCCGTTGTCTCTACCTTCTTTAACTCCACCTTAGGACAAGACTTCCAACAAGCAGGGTAACACAGCTTTTGCTTCAATATATCTCTTCATTTTTCATTCATCCCATTTTCTTAACTCAACCCATTATTTGAATCCTAAAGTTCAGAACAATTACAAGAATGGGTTCTGTTTAAATGCACCTACATGTTATCAAATCATTATAATCTTAGTTTGCTATCTTTTAAGCAACTGTTATTTGTATGTGTGTTTATATACATATATAAGAAAAACCTTAGTTAGTATATATTGAGTAGTTTTCATCGCCAGAATGGTGCATACACCCAATTAGCACTACATATATTAAGTTTTTTCTTTACGTCTTGTTAATATATTACCTTTATAGCTAGCTTGGTTGTGCGTCATTTCAGAGAAGATTCACGTTTCATTCTCAAATCTGCTTAGAAGCTTGCTGATTTTTATAGCTTCTGACTTTTACGTCTCTGATCCACTCTTCTCTCTTTTTGGGCATAAAATTGGCACATGATGTTCTTGAATGATTTAAATCTCCAATAAGTGTTTTCTTTTGGTCAAAACATGTTTTACATACTTTTTAATTAAATTTTCAAAAAGGTATTGATCCACGTAGGTGATATATTCATGCTGCATAATAGAAGTGGTGTATTCAAAATACATAAAGTTTCCAAAACTGTAATTTTTTCCTAGAAACAGCATATCCGAAATACGAAGTCACAGTTAATTAACATTATGTGTCATGTGAATTTTGGTTTTTTTTTTTTTCATACTCTGTAAAAAGTTGTAAAATTTCATACATACAGTAGTACCCTTTTGAATAAGAATTGAAGTAACTAATTTGTGGTGCATTGGGTAGAGTGGTATTTCAGAAATACTGCGAATCCATGAAGGAGTTGGGAATGAAGCTGTTGGAGCTTTTGGCACTAAGTTTGGGAGTGGATAGGTTGCATTATAAGGAGTTGTTTGAAGATGGATGTTCTGTAATGAGATGCAACTTCTACCCGTCATGCCAGGAGCCAAGTCTTGCACTTGGAACAGGACCACACTGTGACCCAACATCTCTGACCATTCTTCACCAAGACCAAGTTGGAGGGCTCGATGTGTTTGCAGACAACACGTGGCAGACGGTTCCGCCTCGTGCCCGTGCTCTTGTAGTTAACATTGGTGATACTTTCACGGTGCGTTACATAAGCATAATAGTTACAAATCTTCTTCTGTTTGCATATATATCTTACTTTGTGACTTTGTGGCTGTCAATTACTACCCCCCCATGGCCTCATTATCTGTTGCAACATGACAAATCCGTAAATAAAAGCGCAGATATACTTTGGTGTATCACCATTGGTTCTCTCTGCACCATCTCTGACATGATGACTCTCTCTATACTGAACTTGCATGAATGCATCGTCTGTGTAGGAAAATATTAACTGACTTATTTTTGCATCACATAAAAGATGGTGTTTGATGCACCTCCACACTTTTTGTCCTTTCCAAGTTTATCAGTGTAACGTTTAAAGTTATTTCAAGAAGGAATTATCTTTTTTTTCTTCATATTAAATGTTTCTTTTTGGTTTTGTAGTTACTACTTAAGGAACAAATCTCAGGCCCACTTGACACAGAAATATCTCTTCGGTAGTAGTAGAATTAGTAGGTAATACTTTTGTTGGAGATCCTCCATCCATAGATTAAATAGGACAAATTTATCTCAATATATACAAATATCATCTAATTCAAGTATTAAAAAAATGTGTTGTAGTGATTAATAAAATTGTTTCATATGCCAAAAGAGTTAAACCTCACTATAGGATATACATATACTAACCTCATATTTGTTTATATTTTGATGTAAATCTTTTGTATTTTTGTGCTGAAGGTTTTTGTTTCTTTATTATCAGAAAGCAAAACTTGCACATGCTGTGACTGATAGAAATGATGCAGTTTGCCCTAAAGAGTTATTTAATTTGTTTTTGCATGTAAGGAAGGGAAAGGCTAAGGGGGTTGGAAGGGAAGAAGTATACGAATAATGTTGAAGACATAGTTGTATTCCATATATGGGGGTGAGGAGTGAGTTTTAGGTGTGGTTAGAAAAAGAATCATGATGTGCATGGATATGTTTGAACTTATTTGTTGGTTGTTCAGGCATTATCAAATGGGAGATACAAGAGTTGCCTGCATAGGGCAGTGGTTAACAAGTACAAAGAGAGGAGGTCCTTGGCATTCTTTCTGTGCCCGAAAGAAGACAAAGTGGTGAGAGCCCCAGAGGATATTGTGCGTAGGGATGGGACAAAACAGTATCCAGATTTCACATGGTCTAATTTGCTTGAATTCACACAAAACTACTACAGAGCCGACGAAGCTACACTGCACAACTTCACCAAGTGGTTGCTATCTTCCAAACAACAAACTCTTTAAGTTAACCAACAAATAGATTCTGTTCTGCAACTTTGCTTTTACTAGAGCCTCACACTCACTGCTGCATTAAATTCCTCCCTCTACTTTTCCTACACTCCAAAACCTCTTCATATTTTTTTATGTAACTTATTTCCACTGCGTACGGCGTCTTTCTATTTATTGCTCATCTATCTATGCAACTGTAACCCTTCACTCACTACTCATCTTTACCCTAATTACTTGCATCCAATAATTACCTCGAATACTCTACAAAATGGTTAAATGCATGCATTATAGTGTCTGAACATTTTGTACACTGGACATTCAAGAGATTCAATATTAATCGTAGTAAACAAACTCATAAAATATTAACCTATCGTTATTTTCCATGTAAAACTTTAATAGTGCATTTGAGATAAGAGAATAATTTATTTATTTGGTGAATTTAAAATTTCATAGAACAAATGAGTTGTTTGGATATAGAAATTATAAAAAAATATTTAAATTTAAGAATTTTAGAAAAATATTTTCAATAACTAAAATAATAGATTTTGAAATTTATTAAAAAAAAAAGAAATTGCAATTTGAGACCTAACCTCTCTATACATAACATCCTATTTAAATAGTATAAAACACTATAAAAAAATCACAAAATCAATACAACACAACAATTAACTTAAAAGAATATATAAAATATCTATAGAGTTATCCAAAATAACTATAACTCTAACTTTATATACAACACTCTAAAAGTTAAGAACTATTTATACAATGTCTTTCAAACATAACTAGATAAACTATATATTCTAATCTTAACTACATGTTCGCATCATCTCCTTCCAACGCCTGCTCAATTAAAGGTCATCTTCTCCTGCTCACACCAATCAGATGATCATTACAAAAAGAAATACAAAAAACCAAAGAAAGAAACACAAAAGGGTATGCTAATGTTAAAAGAAACAAACATGGGATTTCATAAATCATCATATATTACATTTCATACAAAATCAAGCAAACATCTTAAGCATATCATGAACCTAGACTTAACCATCTGGATACACGTTGGATGAAGTAGATCGTTTGGCACATGGTATCGTCTGTTCTATTCAACAAATGTGTTTAACAATGTAATTTACAACATAAGTTTTTGGAATATCATTTTAGACTTTTTAGCATATTTTTCCAAAAATATCGTTTGACACTTTTATCTATCAAGAAATATTGAGAGTTTGTTTGATTATTGCCTAACGATGTATAACATTTGCATTCAGGAAGACTCTCATTTACACATTAATCAAGGAAACCGTTTAGAGGTGTGTTTGTTTTACTTAGGTGTCTTACTAAGACTTTGCCTAACGTACTTAGGTTTCTTGGAGAATTTTCATAAACTACTTATATTTTACCCATGTTATTATTCTAATGATAACATTGTCATATGCTCATTTCGTTTAATATTGTTTGTTAAACTTCAAAACACATGAGAGCATTTAGACAGTTCAGTCTTATAGAAGATATTGTTTTAACACTCAAACCTTTATTTTCTTCACAGACCCTCTTCTTTAGATTTTCACTTGTTAAAACCTATAAAAATTGAACCAAAAACAATACAAAACTCAACCTATCAACTACTCACCAATTTCACTTCATATTTTGCTTAACTCAAGGTCTAGACAAGTTTTAAATTACCATAAAACATACTCAGAACCTTAGTTTCTGCCAATTGACCATTTCCTTAAATTATCACCTCTCAAAACCCCTTTTTTGACTAAGATCAATATACTAGCCTACTTTCCCATTTCTCAATGCCACCTCAGTTTTATACTCAATATAACCTCAAATATCAATATGCATAATTTCCAAACCATTTACATACTACAGACAATTCTCAACAACACACCTTCAATCACCAATGACATGCATTTTACCAAATTTCAATTTGCACAAGCTAACATATACTCATTTTCATCAAACAATCTATTTAAACACCAAACCAATTCAATTTCAATACAATGAAAGCACATCAAAACAAATTATTAGTTTTCTACAACTTTATGAACAAACAATTAGCTTTCCGTACCTGGTAGGAAAACTTATACAACTCTAAAAGGTAACTACCCCTGCCTCAGATCAAACATTTTATTTGTACTCTATAAGAAAGATTGATTGAATGAAGATGAAGAACTTATTGTCATGGTCACCTAAGCACCTCCGGATCGTCAAACTGATGTCTCAAGATTTAGAACTCTTAGAGAGATGGAAGAGAGAACTCAAAGAATAAGTTTTAGAGATATGTCACATGTTTTAGATAGACGTGTTTATAAAATTTTATTTATATTATTGAATTATTTTAATATTAAAATACTCAGTCTCATTCTTTTAAAATACTTATCAACTCTAATATTCTATTTTCTAAGTTCTTATCCATATTATACACGTATACATATTATAAAATTAAATTAATAAAAATTAATTAAATACTTAAATTTAACTAATACTTTTTGTAAATTTTAATTTTAAAATTCATATTTTTAAAACAAAATTTTATCTTAAAAGAGAATTTTATCTAACAAGGAAATTGAAAGATAGGAACAATTTTTTAAAAAAATTTAAAGAATTTAATTACAAGTAATTAAATATGTTGTAATAATTTTTTTGAATTATTGAAATAACTACTACAAAATTTTGATTAGATGAGTATATTTCTTTTTAGGCACGATATATTTGTTATTAATATACCGTGATTAAAAAAAATGTTATTTAATGATCACTTATAGACAATTATTTTTCAAACAAGTGTTATTTATGAGATCATTTATAAACCGAGTTTTCAAACAATGGTGGCTTATTAGTCTAAATCTTTTTAAAATAATTTATTTAATTTTTTAATAGACAATGTTTTTTCTTGTCTATTGGTTTGAATATTTTTTAAATAATTTATTTAATTTTTCAATAGACAATGTTTTCTCAAACAAGTTTTTGGTCTAATTATTTTTTAAAATAATTTATTTAATTTTTAAATAAACAACACTTTTTTAAACAAACAAACACTCTCTATTGTTTTAAATATTGTTTTTAATCATTTATTTGATTATTAATTATTTAATAATTTTTTTATTTTAAAAAAAATATTCTTTAAAAGATTTGACAGCCACATATATAAAATTGGTATTCAATTAATTATCTTTTATCCGAATGTAAGATAAGAAAATATTTTTATGATGTTTTATATATACTATCTTCATTTTTATTTAATATGTAATTCCAACTTACCTTCAGTTCCTAACTTATATATAATACCATTTGAATATGACAAGTTTTGTTTTCGTCTCAGTCTTTGTAGCAACCTATTCTCACTATAACATCTTTAAAAGGAAATTAGTAAATAAAAATGTAAATATGTTTAAAGTTTTAATTGTATAAAAACAAAGGCAAACTTTTTCGTCATGCAGTAACGAGAAAAAAGTAATGATAGAAATGTCGTAAAAGCTTTAAACTGTTCCTTCAAATATGACTTTGTTTCCTTTCCTTTTAAAATGCGTTTTGCGACAAATTTAGCTATAAACGCCAGTAAATAGAGGGAACTTAGAACACGTAATTATTTTCCATTGTTTTTAATCATGAGATTTCATAATCTAAATCTTTATTTTTCTTCATAGTTTATTATGGATTAAAGTGAAATATGATTGCTTTTCATAACTCAGATTGAAATATTCACGTTAAAAATTATGATTGGCTTTTCATAAATTAAGAGAAAGTTTATGATATTTTTTTATATATTGTTGTATTAATATTGTGAGGCAAATCCATTAGTTTGGTTCGTGATTTATTTTTTATTTGGGATCTGATGGCCCATCTTCATCGGAATTTTTTATCAGTGTTAAAAAATTTATTTAAAGGAATCAAATTAACCATATTATTTATATTAAATTAAATATGTTTTCTTTAAATTATTATAAAAATTATATTTCAACTTCAAAGTAAATTATAAGATATTTAGTTATATTTTATGAAAGTTACGTTATTCTTAACAATGACATGTGAGACATGATTTATACATTTCCCGCTCAACTATAATATAACTTTCTTATCATGCTTGTTGAAAAATATATTTTAAATGATTTTCATAAAATATAAAAATAAAACAATTTACAATTTAATTTGAAAATAAAATATATATTTTTATAATATTTTAAGAACTTAAAGATATTTAATCCTTTGTACTAATTAATAATTTATTAATACCTTTGTATTTGATTTGGGCAAAGTGGTACTCATATAAGTCATAATGTGCAACAAGGGTTAGAAGGGGAAGAGAGAATTAGGTGGAAGAAATCAAAATTTTGAACCATTATTTAGTTTACATTTCCATCGAGAAAAGGCTGAGTTTTCTCTACACGTCAACATTGCACAGCTTTCAGCGTTTCAATGACCATTTCGTAATGTATTTGTTAAAAGTTTCAGTGGCCATTTCTTAGTGTATTATTTGTTAAAGTTTCAATAGCCATTTGTCCTTCCACGTGTTTTTATTGCGCATTTAAATTATTTGTTTTAACATAGTTATTGCTCATAAGTTAATTACATTTTAAATTTTTCATAAATTTTAATATTTATTACAAGAAAAATCATTTAATAACACTTAATTTTAAAGAACAAAAAACTTTAATCTAATTTAAATATTAATTTAAAAAACTAAAATTATTAATATTTAGAATAATTTCTATTATAAAAAAAAATATGGTTGACCTCTACTTTCCTCTCCTAGCTTCATTTTCATGAATTTATGAATTGTCATAGCAGAGGGTCCGATTTCATACCATCTTGTCTTCACATATTTATCTTCTTGCACAGGGAACCACTTAGTTTCTCCTGTTGTAATAAAAACAAATATTCAAGATATTATAGGAATTTTAATATAAGATAGTATTTAATAATATATAAAGTAATTTTATAAGATGTCTCATAATTCATTTTCATATATTTCATCTTTTATAAAGTTGAGTTATTGTTCAATTGACTTTCAAAATACGTATCTGTATGCTTATTTAAACGCTTTAAGTCAATTTAATAATATACAAAAATATTATCGGAAGGAGTAATATATTAAATTTTTAATTAAATAATAATATAAGATAATTTTGACTGTAAGCTGATAATGACCAAATGAAAATAATGAAAATCTAAATCAGAAGGGAAAACTAATTTCTTAGTGTGGAAAATTTTCTTGGAGTTTGAATTAGCTCATCCATCATTTTTAGTATTAAAATCATCTCTTTCATCAAACATATTAGACTATTTATAAGCTAATTTAAATTCTTCTACAAGCTTCCTTAAACATCCAAGAATTAGCAATTGTCTCATAATTACTAAGAGGTAAATCTAAATGTTTGAAAACCCTGCAAACTATTGATAATAGGATTGCCATCCTATCCTTCAAAGAAGGTATACCAATTAAGAATCAAAATCCACCAACACACCATCGCTAGTAGAAAACATCTAGATTCTTAACAATAGAAGATTCACACACAACACAAACATGATCATGATTTGGTTTAAGTTGTGATTGAACAATAATCGGCCTCAAGAGAGTGCCCCATAGTAGGTGAACCATCACAAGGTCCACCATATTACCCACCACAAGCACTATATGCTCCATGATGAATCATTATTTTGTCTTGTTCACTTAGTTTTCTGCACCGAATTTAATTAGTGAATTGTGTTTAAGTGTCCATTATTCTCTCAATTTTGTCATTTGGGCTTAATTTGACCAATAATTCATATTTTAATTAATTTGAATTATACGAGCTTAATTATTACCATTATTATTTTGAGGGCAAATTTTTGAATTATAATAATTATTTTCATATTTTAATATAATAATTGTAAAAGGACATGAGTAGCAAACAAAGACAAAAGAAAAAATGAAAAGAGTGGAGTTTTCTTGCAAGACAGAAGACAAATACTGTAAATGATTATCTGAAAACAAATGTACATCCTGGTGAAAAGAGCCACTCAACTCTTTTGTCACCCATCTACGTACTTGAGATTTGATAAATAAATTGAGAGGATGATGTTTCATTCCCATGGCTTCCTTAATAAATGTCTAAATTTTCCCACAGTTTTCACCTCATTCGAAACAGTACTAGAAATTGGAGGGACGAAAAGACAAAATGTGTGGAGGAAAGAACCAAATAGAGGTGAAGATGAGGAAATTGCTAAGGACAAAACACACGAATTGGTTGGTATGTCATGGATCATATGGATGATATATAACCATAGACAAACAACCATATTTCTTGGGATTGAGAGATTATGGATTGTACCTCACCCACTTAAAAGAGAAAAATTAAAAGAACCATGCATTTAATATTTCCTTGGACCACTTTTGCATTTTGCATACTTTCATTCAAAAAGATAAGTCACCCTATACTATTTGGAGCATGTTGCCTTTGTCCTCTTCGTAGTTGAAATTGTAGGAAAATGTTGAAAGGATGATTTGTTTATACTTATAATCGCTAGAAATTTAAGTACGAGTCTAAATTATCTTATAAGATAATAAGAAAAAAAAGTCATAAATATAGATTTTAGATTGAAAATAATTCAATATTTTTTTATATAGATTGAACTTATATATAATTTGATGTAAATTTTAATTTTCTATTGAATTTTTTATGTTGTTTATTTTTTTTTACCGTGTTTTTAAAATTTCTTGATTAATAGTGATTTTTATATTTTAAAATATATTAAAAATAATATACCAAAATCATCATCCTATTTTTAGTATTTAAACAGATAATAAAGCTAAAAAATTCAATAAAAAATATGATCTTGATAACTTTGAGTGAAATTCTTTTAAAAATACCCATCAATATTTTATTACCTTTTACAGTTTATGCCCTCATCATGTTCTTTTAAGAAACGGATATATGAATAAAGTCTGAGATATCAATTGTTCGGAGGTTTTGGTCAATTATGTCGTCGGCAGTTTCACGTATTCATGGATTTCTATCAGTGAATGTACAAACTATGTTAGTTCAAGAATTCAACTCGATAATTTTTTTCTCAAGAGAGTTGTGTGATTTCAAACACTGTACATGTGTTTGTATTATAATGCGCGTGACGGTGGTACATATTAGGGGTAAACAAAATGAATTATTTAATTATACTATATTATTCTATGTTTTTTAGATTAAAAATTGAACTGTATTATTTTATAATTTAACATAGAAAGTAATTTTTTAAAATTATAGTATTGTTAACTATTTATTATCTTAAAAATATTTTATTTTATACTCTTTACTTGTTTGAGTGTTTTTAAAGTTGTAGTTTAATTATTGTTATTTTGATCAAATTTTGGCTACTTAGTCAAATTTGATTGACTTTTAATTTGAATCGACTTAACTACGATCAATTAGGCCAAATTTTGGTCGATACAAACTCAACTAAGTTTTGGTTAAATTTGATCGATTTTTAGTTAGGGTTGACTCGGTCGAATTCGATCAAATTCTAGTTTGGACAACTCGACCTAGTTTTGATCGTGATCGTCCTAGTCAAATTCAAATGATTTTCAGCTGGCCCTAAATCAGCTGAATTTTGGTCAGGGCAACTAGATCGAGTTTCCAACGAGGTCATCCTAGGCAAATTTTGCCAATTTTCGGAACGAGCCAACTTGACTAAATTCGATCGAATTTCGATCAAGACCAACTCCACTGAGTTTCAATTGTGGTCAGAATGACTAAAGTGAGTTTTAGGCATGGTTGTCCCAGTCGAATTTAGCTAAATTTCGGTGAGGATCGACACGAACGAGTTTTGGCTATGGCCTTTTCGAACAAATTCGGTCGATTTTTAGTTAAGGCTAACTTGGCCAAATTTTGGTCGAGATTGACTCAATTGAGTTTCGATCATGGATGCCTCTGAAGATGCGGGGAAACACTAGAAATGGTGTTGAATAGTGTTTCCATAACTTTTTCGCAACTTGTAAATTTGATCATGATGTCTGTGATGCTTGAAGTTGGTTGGGCTTAATAAGTAAATACTGTCCTGGAGGGATCATTTACTTGGCCAACTCAACGTATCCAAGTTTTGAGTGTAAGCAGTAATCTTAAGTGGAGTAACGCGTATTTTCAGAGAGAGAGGAAGCGTAGAAGTTAACTAGACTACATAGTTTATCAATACACTAAAACATACACAATGTTTATATTGGTTCACCTGTTAAGGCTACGTCTAGTTCTCCTCTAAGTTAACTTAGAGGGTTCCATTAGATATTCAATGAAGTACAATTGAGTTTAACTCACTATTGATTATGTACTATTATTCATTATCCTGGTATCCCTAGACGCTATTAGTACTATGAGAAACTGTGTCTAGTTTAGTTTCCCTCACTTCTGGTTGCGTAGTATTAATACAGTGAAGTACTAGAGGGATGCTTTACTTCGTTATTTTCTATCTTTCTGAAGATACCAAGTGTAGATATATACTTCATCATAAGATGAGGTACTTGTTAAGCTCATGACATCGTTTAGTCAAGTAAATGCTTCTTTAGCTTTTGTCTCTTTTTAGGCATATAACATTTAGCTTGCTTAGGCTTCCTTTCATATTTTAGTAATTATGTCTTTTAATATGTTTTGTTAGAGACATTCTCTTGACCTATTTTGTTTTTTATAGAATTTGAATACCTATTACAGGTATTATAAGCATTGAGCATTTAAGTCAATCTCTCTTAGACGTTTTAGGCACAACAACATTTAACCATCCGTCTGGTTGTTTTAATCTGGATGTTTTTTTGTTTCCTAAGACCCAAGAGTTCTCCTAAGATTTTTTTTTGTTGTGTTTTGTGTTTCCAGTTCTAAGTCTTTTCTTTTCACCTTAAGTTTTTTTTTTCAATCATTATCTTAAGTTGTTTTGTTGTTTTCTAGAGTCTTGAGTTATTTTTCTTCAATTGGTGTCTTAAGTTTTCTTAGTCTGGTTTTTCGTTCTTTAATTATTTCTCCTTGATGATCATTTACAACTTTTGAGTATGTTCTTTCTAGCTAGAGTTTTATCGTATTTCTAACTAGAGTTTTCTAGGATGTTCTTCTTTGGTGTTTGGTGATTATTTTCTATCTTGGGGTTTTTCTATCCTAGTGTCTAACTAAAGGTTGGTTTTATAGTTTAGGTTTAGGGTTTAGTCTTGTCTATATAAAGGTTGTCTGTTTCCTTAGCCTAGATGTTTTATCCAAGTTGGTTTGCTAAGTGTTTTTCTAGTTTTAGCTTTCCATACACAGAGACTTCTTCGTTACATGTTATTTAGTTAAACTTCAAAACCAAGACTAATGTTTCTATTAGACGAGCTTGTCTTATCCTGACAGCCTCGAGCGAATTTTAACCCGAACGTCTCAACATTTATCTAGACTAGACTTGTCTCAACCTTTGGCCTAACCTGACTCGTCTCAACGTTTGATAGGTCTTGACCTTCGATCATGCACGACTTATCTCAACTTTTTGCCTAGCCTGACTCGTCTTGACATTTGGCCCGTACTTGACTTGCCTTAACCTTTGGCCCAACCTGTCTCAAATTTGGGTTAGGTCAGCTTATCCGACCTTCGATTTGACTCGACTGACATCGATATTTGCCCTATTGTGGCCATTTAAGTTATGTAGTGTGTCGAAGTAGAAAACAAATTTCATTGCAATTTACTATAGTGCAGTTTTATAGATTAAAAATATTTTTGTTTAGTTCATCTAAACTAATTTTTAGTTCATTTAATTCAAACAAACTATTTTTGATTCACTGGAATTTTTAACCCTGTAATTCAATGTCGTTCATTTTTTCTATTCTTTATATTGTGAATCATTTTGTTTTCTAAAAAAACCTGTTTAAGGTCATAACCTAGTGAATATTTTCCATCTCTAAGAATAATAAAGAGATATTGTAATTATTCGATATTATTATGTTAATTTAGGAGGATGGGTACAAAACGTTTTAATGGTGAATGTCCGTGCCATAGTATTGTTTACGTAATATGTGAAAGAGGTGGGAAAAAAATCCCATAGGTGAAATGCTCTGTACAAAATTCCTTTCACAAGGTGATGACACCATAAATTTGAGTAGACAATTGTACACAGAGACGAACATACATCAAATGTAAATATAGAAATACTAGTGGAAAATGTACCAATTACTTCACTGATTTTATATTTTGAAGCCTTTTACTTTGAATGGCTATACGACCCAATTAATATTCAACTTCATATTTATGTTGGAGTTTTTTGACATCACTTGACGTAAATATAGAGTTTACACCTGAACTAGGACATCATACGTTAAATCTTGATTTAAACTCGAATAATGGCTTTGTCTTCGTTGTAGTTATGACCTGTGAATAAATTATTGGATTAAATATGTTTTTAGTCCCTATACTTTTGGGCAATTTTGGTTTTAGTCCATTTTCAAACTAAGGTACAATTTAGTCCTTCAACTTTAGAAAACTCTGGTTTTAGTCATTTTTACCAAATTTTTTTAACTTTATTTGCTGTTTCAAGCACGTTTCATTATAGCATTTAGATTGTTTACACTGTTTGACACATTTTTGCTTCAATGTTAACTGAGAAACGCGTTTGAAACAGCAAATAAAGTTAAAAAAATTTGGTAAAAAGGACTAAAACCAGAGTTTTCTAAAGTTGAAGGACTAAATTGTACCTTAGTTTGAAAATAGACTAAAACCAAAATCGTTCAAAAGTATAGGGACTAAAAACATATTTAACCCTAAATTATTAAGAGTTGTTGAAATCCGTGAATCAACTTGGTTTATTATGGATTTGACTTAGGTTAAGATGAAAAAAAATATAAAATTTTAATACGAGTCAATTTGAATTTGACTCACTGAAAATTCGGTTTATTCAGATTAAGCCGGAATCTGACTAATACACCTAATTCTTTTAATAAAATAAAATAAAACAAAACAATACAAATTATACTAGAAAAAGGGATTCAAGTAAAGAAAACGCAGAAACACGGTTCCCACTTCGTGTAACAGGCAGCAAACCCTACTCTTCGTTCGCCTTCCTACGTAGCAGAGTCCTTCACCTGATTTCTTATGTTGAATACAGTGTTAAAAGCTAACCTGACAAGATACCCTCATTTGGTAGGTTTCAATACTTCCTCGAAGCCACGTAAGCGTAAAGCGTTGTGTTCTTGACATTATTTTGTTTCTGAGATATTGCATCTCACCATATGATATGTTATAGTAGCTAATAGAGGTTAACTTAAAGCCTTTGATATGTAGCCACTACTTTCTATTTTAAAATAGGATTTATTGCAGCAGCATAACATTTATTGGTCTATTGCAGCAGCATAACAATTATTGGTCTCTGATGAGGTGGATAAACCATTTATAAGTTATTAGGCTTAATTATCTTTTTAGTATCCAAGTTTGGGGCTGAATTTTGTTTGATACCTGCTTTTAAAAATGATGTAATTTGGTTTCCAGGTTACTAATTTTGTTGTTATTAGATTCTTTCAGTTAAGTTAGAAGAAACGACGTTAAATGTTAACTGATGTGGCAAAATAAATATCCAACTTGGCAAAACTTAAATTCTTTTTCCAATCTTCTTCCCAGCAAACACAACTTCAGGCACATCTTCGTCATCATCAACGCCATCCTCAATACCATTATCATTACTCTGACTTTTAGTAATGCCTTTCTTACTTTTCTTCTTTCCCGCCGCAGCGGGTTTCTCTTCTAGCGTTGGCTCCTCAGAGAGCTTTGTTCCAATGGAATACTCATCATCGTCGAAGACCACAACCTTCTTCTTAGATTTCCCGCCACCGCCTTGTTGCGACGCGTTCTCCTCGTCCCTCACTGTCAACTTCTTCCTCCCCATGTCCGATTAGGGTTTTCTCTTCTCCCGTGAGTTGGAATCACAAAATTGCGAAATGGAAAGGAAAATCGCCTCGATGGAATAAGAATAGGATCTATTCGCAGAAACTCTACACCAGAGAATAAATTAAAGGAAAGGAACGCACCTAAGTTAATCAGACGACAACGCAGAGAATATGCCACGCAAGTGAAAGGAAACGCCGACTGCGATTGGGTTTTTCATTCCTTCTCAACCCAACGTAGAGTTTTTTTTTTGCTTTTTGGTTGTATTTTGGGGATTCGGGGAAATTGAGAAAAGGCATGGGTTTCTGGGTGTGTTTTTTTCTTGTTGATTGATTTCGTCATTTAGGGATGGTGTTTGTTTCAGATTTAGAAAAACTGAGGTATTAACCATCTCTTCCAAGGAGTTTATGTGAGTTACGCTATCGCGATAGAGCTTCGCCAGTCCTTCATGGGAATGAAATCTAGGAACGAGCTCGACAAACCAGATCAGAGACAATAACAACCTGCAGAAAACCAGAACTACATCACAAGGCCAAGAAGAATGAAGCAGCGCCAGGATTTCCATGGAAGACAAAGGAGAAACCTGCATCTCCACCGCAGCTGACCATTGTAGAAGAGAAAAGGTAATTGGGGATTGGGGTTTGCAAACCCGGGACAGAATGGGAACCAGAATTAGGGATTTATTTCCCCCATTTAAAAACCTAAACTTTGAATATACACGTAACCCAAACTCTCCCTGCCACGTCAATTTAATTTAGGCCAACTAAATGCCACGTTGGATATTTATTTTGCCACATCAGTTAACATTTAACGTTGTTTCTTCCAACTTAACGGAAGGATTTAATAACAACAAAATTAGTAACCTAGAAACCAAATTACACATTTTTAAAAGCGGGTATCAAACAAAAATTCAACCCCCAATTTGGGGACTAAAAAGGTAATTAAGCCAAATTATTATTCACCAACAAATATCCTTGATACTTGGTATATATATTAAGTTTGACAATTTATAACTACTTCCAGAAGGATTTGTATTAGTAGTATTATGAAATAAACTATAGAAACCATTCCAAATACCGTTTGTGCCCCAATATTCAAATTGCTTTCATACTTTGTAGATATATTATACATGTATTGTAAGACTGCATACTTGATGTTTTACCTTACAGGATTAAATGAATATTTTGTGTTTATTTTTTGTGGGATGTTATATTTTATCACTTTTTAAATGCAGTACTTTTCTTAATTTCAAGTGATGTTATATTTTATCACTTTCTAAATGCAGAACTTTTCTTAATTTCAAGTGACTTGTTAATTCAATCACTTAAATTTAAATTTGAATTAGAAAAAAAATTATTATTTTCTAAAATTAGAAAGTTGTAATTAAATGAGTCAGTGAGCTAACCCGTTTAACCCATCAATCTGTGGTGGGTTGAGTCTAATTTGAATTTTTTTGGCTAACTAATAAGTGAGTCGAGTTGGGTTGACTCACTAAATAGCCAATCCATGGTAGGTCAGACCAAATTACCCATTTTGATAACACTAGAATGAAGGTATGTTTTTTTTCTCCTCTATCCTCTAATGGTGGCAAGAACATTTGTGGTGGTTCTTCATCCTAAAGTTTATGTCTTGTCACTAACACAAAAATATCCTTTACTGTCACCCATTTGACGTAGAAACCCAACATGAAAAATAAATAATTTTTTATAAATAAAATATTAAATTTAATGTCAATCATCCAATACTTAACGTTAATGGATGTCGGCTCCCAAATCCCCGACATCAAAATAGAAAATGAAGTTGATCCACCACAAATTTGACGTCAACGAATGTCGGTCTAAACATCGTCAAACATCAAATGGCTTTTTAAATCAGCCCTAGTGTATTTTCCCCTTCACTATTTGAACACCACCTTTGAACATTCATGAGTAGCAACGATGAGTTCCATAGGTGAGTTTTGCTTCATTTTCCACAATTGAACTTGGTTTTGCTTTCATTTATAGATTCACTTTTGCATTTTACATGGATTGGTTTTTCCTTTCATTTTCATTTGTGCTTTGAAGTAGTAAAGAGAAAAATGGCAACGAATTCTTAGAAAAGAAGTGTTTCCTTCCTTGTAAACCCACTTTAAGATTTGTAATGAAATGTTTCCAAATTATCGAGTGATTCTTAACTTGTCTCTAAGTCATGGCTAGAGCATCCCTTAAGGTCTCCCTATCCACTCATCTCTAGAGTTAGTCCAACCTCTCTAAGAACAAATCAACCATCTTCATCCATCACTTAAACTTCTAAACCGAGAACAACCACCACCATCTCTATAGCTTATGCATCACTTCCACTTCCACAACTTCATCTTTTTACTTTGACCCAACCTAGCTTGAAGGAGAAGCTACCAAGAAGCCAGATTGGATGTTTGATAATATTTGGAACTCACTATTATGAAAGTGGAATTGTCTTTCATATTGTTGAAAGTGTACACAAGCTCATCAAAGTCGAGCATTTAAGATAGGTGGCATTACTGCACATGAACATGCAATTTGCATAGTAAATATACAATTCTATCAATTGAAAATTGTTTCTTTTTTAATTATCAAAATTAAATTGTAAATAATAATAAACTATAAGAATTCTACAAAATCATGTTCTATGATGAAGATAATGACATGTGTCTCTTTGATGTTGTTTTCTAGAATTGATAACATTGCTTTCTGAATTTTATAACATTGTTTTATGGAATTGATGTATGTCTTTTTGCTAAATTTCCTAGTCGTATAGGAAACAACAAAGAAATTAACTTTCCCTAACGAAGTAAAGGAAAAACCAAAGTGTAAATCCTTAGAAATGATAACTTTTAAACAAAACTTTATTTTAAGTCTGTAATAAAAATGTAGGCAAAAATGAGGGAAAGAAAATTATCTAAACTAAAACAAATATGCAAAACAAACTCATGCTAAACCTAAAAACTCAAAAAAATAGTGCAGAGGTTGATTAATGACTAAAAATAGGTGGATAATGCAAATGTATTGTGAAAAGATTATGTATAGTTTAGAAAATGAAAACGAGCGCCTAATATAATATGGTGATATGAAATGTGTTCATATGCTAAGAACCAAGGATGAAATTTCCTCAATTGCAAATTTAAGTACTGGAACAATTAAGACCATATATCAATGATAAACATGCATTAAATTTACAAGAAACACAAAAAAGAATGAAAGTCTGGCCAGATTAGTTGTTTTAAGGCACTAGTTTGGATGCAAAACAAATATTAATGAGTCAAGACTGGTAAATGTAATATTGTTGGTTGACCGTTTCAAAATTGAAATACAAATGTGTGAAATTGAATACTTTAAAAAAAAGGTGATAACTACAAAAATCACTTCTATATTTGAAATTTGTGTAACTGGAATGTTCAAAATCAAAAATTGAAACTTTTAATGTATTCTATTATGTTCAAAGGCACTAAACAAATATATAGAACTGAATAGAATAATTTGAACTAAGAAATCATGAGACAAATAAGTAACTCAAAAATGTGGTTTAATTAGAATTCTTATTTTATCTAATATACCTTCAAGGCAAAAGCTCAAAAAAATGAGCAAACAATAAAACATAAATGCCAACAACTTTAGTATCACAAAGGCAATAGGAAAACGATATTTGAATAATTCAAAACTACTTGAAAACAAAATCAATTTTTTTACAAAAATTCTTAAAATTATCGACGGATTCTAACCGAAAGATATTTATTTGTCGGTATATTTTCATTATTGATGGATTTTGAATTTTTTATCGATAGATTTATCGACGAATTTTTTCATCAATAAATTACATATATATTACTTACGGATTACCGAAGGATTTTTCCATAGATAAAATGAGCGAGAATTTTCTCACCCATTTTCCACTTACTAATAGAATTTTTCAACAGATTCGTCCGTAGGTAAGTGACATACGTATTATTGACGAAAACACCCATCAATAAATTCATCGATAATGTGTATGTCACTTACCGACGGATAATTCTGTCGGTAAATATGTTGGTAAAATGAGCAAGAATTTTCCCACCCATTTTTCCTCCAGTCTGTGAGACACAATGTTATTTATTTTCTCTTACTCGCATGTTTTGCTCATATTTGTGCGAGACAACCTTGTTTTTCTCCTCCTTCCCCGTCTCACCGCAACTGCAAGCCCAAGCTGCTTCCATCTCCATTCAGTCAGGCCACTATCTCTATCTCCATCGTCTCCATCTCTATATTTGAGGTTTTCTACTCCAACTTTTTCTTCTCTAGCACGCACAGGAAAGGGCTAGTGTCTCTATTCTTCCCCTTTCACGAAACTATGCAACTAAACATTGTCTCCACCCCGTAATGCCACCGTTGTTCGCTCGAAGTCTGGCTAAAGCCAATGTTTGTCACCACCACTACACACCCTACATTGTTTGGAATGAGAGTTATTTATTTTTTAAATGGATTCTTTGATGGATGGATAAAAATGAAAGAAAGAAGCAAAACCAGAGTGGGAAAGAAGATGAACCAAATCGCGATATTTATCGACGAAAAAATCTATCAGTAATTACTGAAAAAAAATTTCTATTGATAATTATTCATGGATTTACCGACATATCAAAAAATTCGTCAAAAAATTTACCAACAATATTTTTACCAACAATTTTTTGACCATTGGTAAACTGTCGATAATTTTAATTTATCTATAGATTTTGGCCATTACCAACGAATTTTGACCATAAGTAATATCAGTTTTTTATTGTAGTTAAACAAATGCAATTATGCAAAAACAATATTAAGAAAAATACAAAATCTAGGTAGTATTTTTATTTCTTTATAACATCCTATTTTTATTCATAATTTTGTAGTAGTTTAGGTCATCCATTTAGAGCATATTCATATATGAAAGGATAATGGTCAATTTGTGAATGAACGATCAAGGAGGACACATGTAAATTTAGTATATTTTTATATTATTTTTTTTATTATGATGTGTGTATATGATAATATTTTTTGAATAATAGAATGAATTTGAGAATCAATTATCATCAGAAGCTGCATCTTGTGTTGGACAAACTCAATCATCCCCTATAAACCTTGAAAAGGAAGAGAAAAGCAAGAAAGTTGAATTATTGCTGCGGTTAGAAAGAGAAAAGGTTGAATCTAGGTTGGACAAATCGCTCATACATGTTGGCTTTTAAATATATATGTTCTTTGCCTTTCATTGAAATATATATGTTGTTATGGCTTGATTTTAAATGTGCTTAAAACTTTATTTGACTTCGTCAAGTGTTCCATAAGTTTTCTTTCATTTTAACTTTATTACAATTGAGTCATATAAAAATATATATATATTTTTATTAAAATGTTACAGTAATCCATTTCACATAAAGAGCTTCTCCACAATTACATACAGATAAATTTTATATGTAATGTCTACATCTTATATACAAATAAATTTTACATTTATATAAAAATAAATTTTACATGTAATGCTCGTATCTGTTACACACAATAAATTAATTCTGTATGTGATGTTATTCCTGTTACATGTAAATAGATTCTATATATAATGTTCGAATTTATTACATACGGATTAATTTCGTACACAATGTCTACACCTAGTACATACAAATACATTTTTGTATGTAAATCTATTCACAGTTACACACAGACAAAATTTCCATATGTAACACTCTGATAATGATCTATTTCTAAACCTGTATGTAGGAATAATATCTACAAATTATTTTCTATGTCTCATTACTTACGGGTCATCCGTATGTCAAAAACTATATATAAAATTATCTATATTTCTCTTATATACGAAATTTTTTCGATATGAATAATTTTAGTTACATTACATATGAATTTTGTATTAGTAAATTTTGATATTTTTTTTAAGTGAATATGCTTCTTTATACAAAGTTAAATAAAGCATATTAATTCCACATAAAATGAAGTAATTGTTTTGTCATGATGTGTTATTGGTTATGGTCAAATTCAAATTCGAAACTTTACTTAAAGATGAATCAATTAAAAATCTTAATCTTTAAAAATCACCAAATGGTAAAACCCGATAAATAAAAAATACTTGTAATCATTGCATTTGATTATTCAATTATAATAAAACAAAAGTTTTTCTGTTCTTTTTTTCCTTTCGGAACTATCAATTCTTGAACAAGACAGGTAACTTCTTTAGATCATTTAATTTATTTTAAAATAAGAGGAAATTAATTTCCACAGAATTATTATTTTTTAAATCTCAATTCAAACAAAATACACATCCAACGTATAACTATACAAAAGTTTCCACCAAAACGTATGTCATGATAATAAAAAAATACGAGTATTGACTACGCGGATAAGTCTAAGTAACAGATTTAAAATTAAACCTATTTAAATTGTAAATAATAAGAAGTTGTTATAATAACATAAAACAATAATAAAGGAAATATTTAATTATATTGTAGCCCAGTGGACACAGACATCAATATCTTCTTCGGCCATCAACACGTCAACTTTCTCTTAAATGATAAAATATAGTTATAAATATGAACCAAATTGATACCTGTGCATCATTTTGTCAAAGATCAACATGTCAAAAAGAATTAACTAAATAAATAGCATCAACATGTCAGTTTCCAAAATAAAACTTAATCATACACAATAATTTATCATGGAAAGATGAACATGTATGATGGTTTGGCAGTCATGTGTTGTTGACATGTCAAAATACATACATATATAAATACTCTATATATATATATATATATATATATATATATATATATATATATATATATATATATATATATATCATGCCCGGTAAAAGAATTGATACAAACCACATGGATGCCAAATCTTTGCGTATTACCATTTCAAAGCATAATATTCCTACGCATAAGATTACTAATTGAGTTTCTCTAAGTCATCTCTACACACACAAACTTCTTAAAAAACTTCATTAAGTTTTAAAAGGATTCTTATCTACCATTCTTTATAAAATCAAAAAGATTGTACTAAGTTATATTCCTGATTAATTTAAAACTCATTATTTTTTAATTTCTTCTTCATTTAGGATAAATTAGTGTGTGTACACAAAAATTCACATTTATTCAAAACCAAATAAGAAAAAGTCTTAATCATGATTATAGACATAAAATAATTAAAAAAAAAATACTATTACTACTTGTGCCCGGTCAATCTAAATTCCTCTTACTATAAATTGTATCGAAAATGATATTGTGCACATATGGAAACAATGATATTGAAGGAGATGCAGAAGCAGCTGACCAGACTGACCGTGGTGTTACTGATGGCAGTAGCAGCAGCCAGCCAAGCCCTGCCCGGCTGCCGGAACTCCTGCGGAAGTGTTTCATCGATTCCGTATCCATTCGGCGTCGGCCATTCATCCGTCAGCGGTGAAAACTGTTTTCTGGAGAGCGAATTGGAGCTCACATGCAAAAACTCAACCTTATTTCACGGTGACGGTAACGTCGAAATTCTGAACATAAGCCTCGCCGGTAAAATCGACATTCTCACCTTCATCTCCGAGGTCTGCAAAAACGAATTGCTAGGTGGAGTAGAAACACACGGCAACGACCCATTTCTCATAACACCGGCTTTCGCCATTTCTAGTGAGGACAACAAGTTCGTGAGCGTAGGCTGCGACACCTACGGCTATCTCAACAGTTTCCGGAACGGCACACAATCTTCAACAGGGTGCTTGACCAGATGCGAGACCTTAGAGAGCGTTAAAAGCATGCAGAGAAGTGGAAACTGCACAGGCATAGGGTGTTGCCAGGTCGACATTCCTCCTGGGATGAAGAACATCACTTTTCAAGCTTTCTCTTTCAACAATTTCAATTCCACTTCCGATTTCAACGACTGTGGCTACTCCTTCGTCGTCAAAAACGGCAACTACACTTTCTCCGTCGATCATTTAAGCGGCGTCCCGTTCAATATGACACCTCTTGTCATGGATTGGAGCGTTGGAAGCGACACGTGCGAAGCTTCCATGCTCAGAGCAGATTATGCATGCAAGAGTAATTATAGCGAGTGTGAGAACTCCCCGTTTGAATATGGTTACCGATGCAAATGTAAACAAGGCTTTCAGGGAAACGCTTACCTTCTCGATGGCTGCCAAGGTAATTCATTGATTTATTACTTAATTATGCTAACATTAATTCTGCATTTAGACAAATTTAAGAACTAATTTTCTGGAGTCAAATTAGCATACACATTTTTCTTAATCTATCCTAATTATGATTAATTTGAAAACTAGAAATTCTAATACTATATCGTCACGTCACGTCACGTCACGGTATTCCAAAATGCCGGCCATTGAAATATATATGTATACACAGCGTGATCGGTGGCCTTTACAAGTGTCTTTAGAAATTTCATGAATGACGTAATGATGGTTATTCCAATTACATTGTATTCATAATCAAACGAAATATAATAATAATTAAGTCCCAAGTCATTAGAAATGCTAAAAGATTATCATACTTAATAAATTATTATTTTATGTCAATTTCTTTCATAGAAAATATATTTAGGAATTGTTCTTGTTAAAACATTTATTTTAATTTAATATAATGGTGGCTATCCTATTCGACTTCTACTTCAATCACAGTCATTATTATCAATCATGATTTCACTCAAATTTAAGATTGAAATAGTATTTATTAAACATGTCGTTTTTACAATAAAGTCAAGCACAACGTATCCATAAACATGTCCTAATGATGTTCAACAAAAAATGCACCAGTTTTATAAATTCGATTCATTTAGACTTACAATTTAATTTTTTTTTTTAGACATTCCGGAGTGTAGTAATAACAAACACAATTGCGATAGTGAAGATCATTGTCGTGAAACTTCGGGCTCTTTTGAATGTTTCTGTCCTGACGGACTTATTGGAAATGCGACAAAAGAAGGCGGAGGATGCCACCCAAGGCAGCCGGCCGATGCTTTTACGAAGATCGTCATCGGTAAGTAAATAAAAAATTATTTCAGTTTTGTTTTTCTTGATGTTTTAACAAAATGCTTATTCAACACTGAATTGATAAAATAATTTGTGGTTATGGAAAGGAAGTGTTACTATGAAAACCTTAAGAATAAAAATACTCATTTAACAGTTAATATATTAACAGTGTACTATTTTTTTAAAATATTTTTAACTTAAAATATTATTATGTTCTTAAAGTAAATATTTTATTTTTTAAAAGATATAAAATATATTTTATATAAAAAAATGGGTTATTAAAATTTACTCACTCTATTGTATAATTTCTTTATTCATATTCATATTTTGGTAACAGGCGCAGGTGTAGGATTAATTGCACTGTTCATAGGGGTTTCTTGGTTGTACTTAGTGTACCAGAAAAGGAAAGTCTTGAAATTAAAGCAGAAGTTTTTTCAGCAGAACGGAGGCATCATTCTGAGACAACAACTATCCAAAAACGAAGACTCATCTCAGACCACTACAATTTTCAATGCAGAACAACTTAAGAAAGCCACCAACAATTTTGATGAGAGCTTAATCATAGGTAAAGGAGGTTATGGTACAGTTTTCAAAGGAGTCCTCTCAAACAGCAAAGTTGTAGCTATCAAAAAGTCCAAGATAGTGGATCAGAACCAGGTGGAACAATTCATCAATGAGGTCATTATACTGTCACAGATCAATCATAGGAATGTGGTGAAACTCTTGGGATGTTGTCTGGAGACAGAAGTTCCTTTACTAGTCTATGAATTTGTTAACAATGGCACCCTTTATGATTATTTGCATAACCAAGGTCAGGGAGTAAATGTGTCATGGAAAACACGTCTAAGGATAGCTACAGAAGCAGCTGCAGCTCTATCATATTTGCACTCAGCAGCTTCCATACCCATCATCCACAGAGATGTGAAGACTGCTAACATACTCTTAGATGACACTTACACAGCCAAAGTTTCTGACTTTGGAGCTTCAAGATTGGTTCCACTTGACCAAACTGAAATAGCCACAATTGTGCGAGGAACCTTTGGGTATTTAGACCCGGAGTACATGCAATCAAGCCAGTTGACTGAAAAGAGTGATGTCTATAGCTTTGGGGTGGTTCTTGTAGAGTTACTAACGGGGGAGAAACCTTTCTCTTTTGACAGGGCAGAAGAGAAAAGAAGTGTTACAGTTCACTTTCTATGTAGATTGAAAGAGGATCGTCTGTTTGATGTTCTTCAGGTAGGACTTTTGGATGAAGAAAACCAGCAAGAGATTATGCAGGTTGCTATTCTTGCTGCCAGATGCCTTAGACTTACAGGGGAGGAAAGGCCTAGCATGAAGGAAGTGACAATGGAATTAGAAGGAATACAGCTTACAGAGAAACACCCTTGGATCAATACAGGAAAGAACTTTGAGGAGAGTCAATACTTGCTTTATGAGGCACAAAACTCTTATGAACATGGTGATAGTAGTAGTGGCCAACGGAATACTGGATATGATAGCTTGAGAGAACTTGAACTAATTGACTTTGGTAATGGAAGATGATACACGCACACTGCACAACAACATGTAATTCCACTTCTGTTTATTTCAATGAACAACATATTTCTTCAATCACTATTTCATGTAGTTAGCAAGGTTATGCTTCTAACAAGGAATTTGTTTGATATTTCCTGTAACATATTTCTACCTTTTGCCCAATTTGTTTGACTCGTTTTAACTTCTTTTCTGTCATATTTTATTTATTCTTCTCTGCAAGAGAAAAAGTAATTTTTGTTCATACTGTTTCGGAAATTGCTTACAAATGCATTAGTAGTTGCATAAGAGTGCATTCCAAGCCTATTTATGAGTATTTCATAAACATGATTTAAGATCATGTAACTTCTGAGAAAGACAAAACTTATACTTTGTTTTGGATGAAAATAAAGGAAAGATGAATGAAGACAGGTGTGATATTTTTTTGTGGATTTACATTGATATTCGCTTTTTGTGTTTCCAAATGTTAGACTGGAGTGCATTGACAAAGTCAATAGTATTATTGGCAATTAGTGTTAGTTAAAGACCAAAAGTCCTAATGTTCATAGGTTTTCGTCCATAATATAGGTCGCTTGGTTGTCTCTAAGACAACTTGGTCCTAATTAATATGTCATTTGTATTATATATTGTTAGAGGAAAAAAAAATCAATTCCTATTATTTTAATTAAGCATTTAAATATAACAAAGTTTAAAGTAGGAAGAAGTAACGTCTTATAGATGTCGTACAAATTGAGTGCATTTATTTCATTTGACACATATATGTATGTAGAGAACCATGCAGTTTTCCATTACATCTGATATGTGAACAATGATGATAAGACAATAAATATAATTAAAGAGTTTAAATTAAGACATATTAATTTTAATAACTGATTATAGAGTGGATCATTCTGATTTTTAATTCATAGATATGGATCTGGGACCTATATAAATGAGGATACGCCCAAAACTAAAAAAAAACCATGCAGTTTCCATTACATCTAACATGTGAACAAGACAATAAATATAATTAAAGAGTTTAAGTCAACATTAACTTATAAGATCAATTTATTCTAATAATTGAATATATATATATATATATATAGGGTTTATATATATATATATATATATATATATATATATATATATATATATATATATATATATAATGGATCATTCAAATCTTTCAATTCTTAGATATGGATCTCTAACTTATGAATATATCTATGAATAGGGATACCTCCAAAACTCACAAAGAAAAAAAAGAAGAAGAAACCGAGTTAGACAAAAAGAGAAAAAAACTTGGATATAAAAAGAAATAATTTGGACAAAAATAAAGAAAATGACTTAGACAAACTTTTTTTGTCGATAAACTCAAACCAATCAATCAAATATTGATTAATATATAACCGATCGAACACGATTTAAAAATGACTATTCTACTCAGAAATTAAATAGTCTAATTGTTTTTGGAAATTCTTGTTCTCATTGAACCATTTCTATCTATATACATTAGGATCTCAATTCATAGATCTCTCCATTTGAGAAATCAAAATAAGAGAATCAAATCATTTTTTTTGACTCTTTTTTAAATTTGATTAAATTTTTGTTGATCATGTATTTTTTTCTAGTTTGATTATTCAGAGTATTATTCTTTTGAATTCCATATTTAAAGTTTTAATTGAATCGATTCAATACATAAATCATAAACCATAGGTGACATATTGGATTTGAATAAGATTTCATATTAGTCTATATTAATTCACTGTCTACCAAATACAACTATTTAAGTTTTGGATTTTCCATATTATTTATTGGACCCAATCTTTATGATCCAAGTTAAATACAAACTTTATTCAAATATATTTTAGGATTCAAACTAAAACATAAATGTCTTACCACTTTTTTAAAAGCATATCCTTTATATGTCCTAATATTTACACAAATATATGTTATTCCTTACCTCTTTAAAGTTTCACGGTGCTACTTCCACTTACAAATTAAATACACAGTTTTAATCAATTTTTTTTGTATATGTAATATAATCATAAGACATATTCATAAACATACGTATTACTTGTTACATTTCCAAAATAAATCAAATTGACAATTAGAAGACTTAGAAAAAAAAAACTATGTTAATTACATTTACTTAAGCAAAATTTATATCAGTAAAAGAGACTTAAGGGAGGCCATTAAAGATAGCCTTCTAAGTATTCTAAGAGTTCAAATAAGGTTGTTTTCTCATTAACATGTCAATAACAAAAATGTTACACTAGTGAAAAAAGTGTATAACGTTACTCATTCAACGTCCAACCACTAAATAGTCAACGTTAAAAATGATCGGTGACATTTTTATAAATAAATGTAATCGTAGAATGTCAAAACCTAATACAATTCGACGTTCTATGATGGTAATTATTTAAAGCAACGCGTCATTCTCTTTATTCTTTCTTTTAAACCACCAATATTACGTCAAATTCTGTAGAGGATTTGACGTCTTATTTTTCAGTCATAAGCAAAAAAGTAACCCCTTTTTAATTCTTTTTTTCTTTTTTCTTTTAAACCACATATAATATTCTGTAAGGGTTCGACGTATTATTTTTCAGCCATAAGCCAAAGGGTTACCCTTTTTAATTCTTTTTTCTTTTAAATCATCAATAATATGTCGAATTATGTAGGGGCTTCGACGTATTATTTGTCAGTCAAAAGTTTCTCCTTTTTAATTTGAGCAGGAGATTAAAAATTCATCCACTTTATCTTAGCGCTGAAGATCTTCTTCTCTTCTAAAACTTTTCTCGAACAAAGTTTGACGACCATCACATGTAATTTTTCTTTCATTTGATACAAATGCATGCTAATTAACTACTTTATGTATGATTTTCGTTTGTTTTGATTGATTATTTTCGTGTTCTTGTCTTTCATAGGCGCATTTTTCTTTCTCTCTCATTGGTGGAAACACTTTATTTTGACGAACCCACCTTTTGAAGGTTGGTTTTTGTTTTCATTTTTGTTTGAAGAACTTATTTGTTGAACTTGTTTGTTGCTTTTTTTTCGTTGAATTTGTTTGTTGTTGTTATTTGGTTGAACTTGTTTGTTGTTGTTGTTTGATTGAATTTGTTTGTTGTTTGTTATTGTTGTTTGTTGATACTATATTACACGTTCATAGTTCATGCTTTATAAAATATCAAAAACTGAAATTTGTAGTTTTTCTGCTTTTCAGGTCTCGTAGAGTTGTAAAAAAGATCACAATTAATTAAAAAACAAAAGAATTGCTTAACGTCGAATATTGATAAAGTTCGACGTCAATTTGATTAACGTCGAATTTTTAAATTTGACATCAATTTAACGTCTCCCGATATGACGTCAACCTCAAATTCGATGTGAAAGGCCAAAAAACGATGACGTTATACGGTATTTTTGTACTAGTGTTATATTGTAACAATTCAATTCTCAATATAACTAACATAAACAATCCTATTTCAAATAATTATTTTTAGGTTTAAACCCTTACATGATCCTTATATTTGTTGAGTAATCTCAAGTGGGTCCTCTTGTTGAAAATGATCTTAATTGGATCCTAAATTTTGAAAAATAGTAACAACTAAGCCTTTTCCGTTAAGTGCTGACAAACGGTGTCAAGAGAAGCTCACGTGTTGCACAGTAAATATGCTGATGTTAATGGTTTTATTATGTTGAATTAATATTTAAATTAAGGGATTTTGACATGGCAAAATGTAATTGGTCATTGTAGTTAAAATAATAGAATAGAGATTTTGTGCACTTCAGATTAGGGTTTTTTGAACTAAATAAAGTTAGAGAAAGAGGGATTTGAAAAAGGGAATTAGGGATTTGAATGCGAACATGAGACAAACGAACAATGTGAAGCCATTTGAATTTGAAACGGAGAGAAGATGAAGACAATCACCTTAGCCTTGATGAATCGAACATTCATGACAATTAACGTTAGTTTGCTTTCGTGCTTCGTATTGTGTTTGCTTTTGTGCTTCGTATTGTGTTTGCTTTCGTGCTTCGTTTTGTATTGCATTTTTCGTTTTAGGGATGGGTAATGGGAAATGGGTTTTTGCATTGTGGTATGACTATTTATGCGGTGTTTTATGCGTTGTGGTCCCTATTTCGTTTTCAATTGTTTAGAAGCAGTGGTCCCCTGTCTGAGTGTTTCGTTGGTGGGGATGTTAGTTTGTTCCCTCATTTACATTGTTTAGATTTATTGACTGATGACTATGGTGGAATGTATATGCTTAACATTACCACGTTAAATGGTGAAGTTCGTCTATATGTGGCTCATAATACCATGGAACCACAAATAATAGAAATGATTGATTGGGGTGATGCTGATGTTGATTGTGAAGTTGCAAAAAAATGGAAAAGGGTGATGATGATGTTGAAGTTGCAAGAGAAATTGAGGATGCTAATGTTGATGGTGAAGTTGCAAGAGAAATGGAGGACGATGATGGTACAAAAGAGGTGGAGAAGAGTGGTGGTGATGTTGAAGGTGCAAAAGAGGCAGATGATAGTGATGTTGCAAAATAGGTGGACGATGTAGTTGGTGATGGTGATGGTAATACTAATGATGTAGATGATTTTGAGGTACATGATTTTGAGCTAGAGGATGAGGATGTACATGAGGATGAAGATGTATATGAGGAAGTAGGTCAGGAAGTTGAATTTCAATGTGAGTCTGTGAGTGAAGAAAGTCTGGTTGATGTCACCATTCAATGTGACATTCGGACTTCTAAAGGAAAATTGAGAGAACAACCTTGCAGTCCAATATGTGAGTGTTCACGGGCAACTAATACTGATTCAATTCAATATGTGTGTGGACTATCTGATATTGAGTGGTTGTGAGATGAGTTGCTTAGTGCTACAGATAGTGAGGAGGAAACTGAAAATATAGAAACTTATGGTAGGTTTCCCACTTTTACAACGCCTAAACGTTTGGATGAATATAAATGGGAAGTAGGAACATTTTAACTGAGAAGAAGGAATTCACAGAAGCCATTAGGACTTATGCACCGACAAATGGCAAAAATTTAAAATTTATTAAGAATGACAAAAAGAGAGTGTCAGTAAAGTGTTTGGGGGCAAATGGAAAATGCAAATGGTATGCATATTGCACGATTATGTGTGGTGTGAAGTCATGGCAGCTAAGAAAAATCAATGATCTTCACAACTGTACTAGAGATTTCAATGTAAAGTTGATGACTTCGAAATGATTGAGTCAATGTATTAGAACAAAGATTTTGTGTTAGACATTTGTATTCAAACTTTAGAAAGAAATTTCCTGGGAAAATTCTTAAACGTCTCATGTGGAGGACAACAACAACCACATATCCACAATAATGGGAGTCTAAAATAAGGAACATTAAACAGGCCAATTTGAAGCCCTTTGAAATACTAAATCGTTATTCCACCAAGGTATGTATTTACTGTTATAAATGGTTTATATACATTTCTTGCCCCTAGTTTTTAGACTTATATTTATTTACAATTAATTAAATCATGTTTTGGTCAAGATCTAGGTTCACCCCTACATCAAACTATGACACTCTTGTCAATAATATGTGTGAGGGCTTCAATAATGTACTAGTTCATACTAGGTCTAAGCCCATTATTACCATGTTAGAAGACATTATGGTTTACATTATAAAGAGACGGGCTACGAATAGGACAAAGATGATATCGTATGAAGGTTTTATCTGCCCTAGAGTTCTCAACAGATTTCAAAAGGAATCATGGTTAACCAGATACTGGATACCAAGGTAACTTTAGTGACATAATTATTATAATTTCACATGATCATTATTTTATTGTTAACTGTGTTATGGTTTTGTATACGTGATAGGTGGCCAGTAGATAAATTATTTGAAGTGAGGCACATTTCTCAATTTGGGGAGCAATTTGTTGTCAATGTTGACAAAATGGAGTGCATGTGTAGAAAATGGACCATTACTAGCATTCCTTGCAGTAACATCATTACTGCAATGAAATTTCTAAATTTAAATGAGAAAGAATACATTGGGAATTGGTTTAAAAAGTCAACATATGAAGAGACCTACAACTCAATCATTTATCACATCAATGGTCAACATGTGTGGGAAATTACATCATATCTAGATATATTACCCCCAAAGAAAAGAACAATGCTAAGAAGTCCTAAGAAGAAGCGAAGACTAGAGGCATGAGAGATGAAGAAGAATGAAAGTGAATTAAGAAAGGGTGGGACCAAAAAAAGATGTGGTGTCTGTAAGAAACTTGGACACAAGAAAACATCTTGCCCACAAAGACCTCCAATAAAACACACTGAATCAACAATCTCTACACCACAACAAACTGATGTAACAATATCTCCACCAACAGATTTGCTTCCTACTAAACAATCAACTGATGTTTAATTAGTAGACAATGTTAGGACTTTCATTTTCAAGACAATGTTTTATATTTGATGTAATGTTTAATATTGAAGACAATGTTTTATATTTGATGTAATCCCTGGACAACCCTTTTTTTTGTTCCTAATGCTAAGCATGTATATGCTTTGTGAAAGAGGATGCCATATATTTTGATAACTTTGGGGCTCTGTTAAAGTATATTATCAAGTTTCTTTTGGTGTATTTATTAATGACCATTGTTGAATATCCCTTCTTACTTATTGACTACAATTTTTCATGTAATGAGTAAACTATATTTGCTTTTGGATAGACATCATTTTCTATTTACCTTTAACAAATTGTTAAACACTAATGAGTAACGTTTTTAATTAAAACACACATTAACGATACAAATAGCCAATTTCATTACATAAACTTCTTATAAAAAATCAACCAAGTTTCATCAACATTGATAGTACAATTACATTAAAAACACATATAGCAAACACCATCCCTATTAACACCTTCAACCATTTTTCCAACATAAAAACACATTTTTCTATAGAAGCTATTTTCATCTTTTGAACATATCTTTGTTCCATCTTCATCACAATTCCAACCATGTCTTCATTTCTCGCACTTTGACTCCTTTCTTCCACATTCAACACATTTCTACATATATCTTTACCACTTTCTTCAATTCCTTCTTCACGCACCATTGAAAGAAGTTGCAGCCAACCAAATATTCCCTCCCACCCTGTTCAACAACACAACAACAACACACTTCAAAACACGCATCTACTCCCTCGTCAAAACCCAAAAAAGAAAACTCACATTTCTTCTTCTATGACACTTACCTTGAAGTTAGGGCAACCCCAGAATTTGTTTCCCTTGTTTTTAAGGGTTCTTGCAATGCAGAACACTACATCATGACAATATAAGCAAGTGGCTTTTATACCCAACCTACTTGCATTGCCACTACTATGTTGAATGCCCTAACTGTTGCATGTGCAAGATGAAGACAAATGATACATTCCTCAGTTGAACATTATTGTAGTTCTGCCTTCCACAACCTCTTCTTTCTCAAGACAAAGAACAATGACAAATTCTACCTCAAGGACCCCTCTAAATGTTAGGGCAACCATAATAATTTTAGCCTCCACATGGAAATCATGATTATAAAACACATCAGCTAGTGAATTTAATACACAATGACATGTCCTCTAAAAAAATTATAGCTCAACATCTCTTGACGCGGTCTGTCAGAACTAAACGAAAAGGGCTTAATTGTTACGATTTTTCAAAATTTAGGACCCAATTGAGACCGTTTTCAACAAGAGGACCCACTTGATATTACTCAATAAATATGAGGACCATCCGAGGGTTTAAACCTTATTTTTATTATAAAATTGGCACTATTTTATTAAAATTAAAAATAAAAATAAATTCATGTCTTACATCCTGAAACTCTAAAAAATTGTAAAATAAATGTGAAATAAAAATTCTAAGACTACCTAACATCTATTGGTGCTATCCAAATTCTCATTTTCATTGCTTTGCATCACAACCTGAATTATCCTCTAGTCCTAAATGAAGAACACGATCATCGTAATAAAAAAATACAAGAAGACATATAAAAGTTTACTAAGAAGACTTCTAGAAAAGATAGATGATTCACAACGAACAAACTTAAAAACCTTGTCTTTTTCAGTCGGGTCGTATGATCCTTCAATAGTCTTTAGCAAAACTCAAAAATTTAGATTATGAAAACTAAAACTAGTAAAACAAGTAAGTAAACCAAATATTTCACACAGTCTTTAAGAGTAGCTACCCTAGCTAATGAAAACAATCACTCTCAATAAGCAAGTCCCTCGCTAGTGGAATAATCACTCTTAACAAGCAACATCTCTGACTAATGAAATAATTGCTCTCAAGTAGCAACCGCTCCAACTTTCATAAGTACTCGATGCATAGCCTAAGTTTTGTACATTTCATTCTTATTCACCATGATTAACTAAAATATTGTAGCTTGGTATAGTTTAAATTGTAACAAATGGGCTATAACATATGGTGCTTTATGGATTTTCTAACATTTGCAATTGACATAAGGACACCTTATTTGATAGCAATCTCCTTAGCTTGGTTGGGTCAAAACTAAAAGAGATGTTATAGTAAAGTGAAAGGGTAAAGATGATGCGGAAGTTTGGTGGGTTTGGGTGGTGAAGGCTGTTAGCAAAATCATGAACATAGAAGTTTTGATGATGCCCAAAATCAAGTCTCAAGTGCTCACTTTGGAAGAAGACCTTTATGAAGACTTGTATTATGTGTTAAAGCTTTTGTAATAAGTAGATTTATGTATATGGCTTTAGTTGTTGTTGATTCCTTGTATTGTATGCTTTAAAACCCATTTTGGAATCACAAAAACTCTACAATAATTGATTAGCACTTAAGATATTCAATTATCACATAAAGGTTTTTAAAGATTTCTAAAAACTCATTTTGTCTCTAGATTAATCGATTACCAGCTTATGATAATCGATTATCCATAATTGATTATGACTTACAATAATTGATTATCACGACTAGTTGTTGGAGTTTTTAGGCATGTTTTTGGCCTTTGTACATTCATTAAATGCATAATCAATTACCATAAATGGATAATCGATTATCATGCGAGAAAAAGTTGACAATGGATTTTTAGGGTGTCCTTGAGTGAGATCTTTATATATTGGTTTGAGACTCTCATTCTAATACACGAAAACATATTTAAGTATTTTGTTTTATGATAAGTGTGTTCTAGGGTTTGTGTAACCCTTGTGTCGTGGCTTTGAGAACTTAGTGTTAGAATAGAGCGAGAACTTTCACTAGGATTATGATTGAGTGTTGTTGTTGTTGCTAAGTGAGACTTGTCATCCTTTGTGAAGATTCAAAGGAAGTGTTCATCCTTCATGAAGCATTCAGAGGAGGTGTTCATCCCTTGTGACCTTCAGGGGAAGTGAGTTTCATCTCTTGTGGTAACATGAGAGGTGTTTTCTAAACCCTTAAACTTGTGTTTATATGTGATTGTAATAGTTTATTAGTTTTGTGCTAGTGGAAAGTTAATCTCCATTTGGGATTAGCAAATGGATGTAGGATCCTTGTGATCTGAACTAGTATAAAATTCTCTATGCAATTTTCTCTCTTCCTTACTTTTATTATTGTTTTAATTATTTGATAAAGGAATTTAAAATAGAGAAAATTATTAAAGGCACACGTTTGCGATAAGAAATCAATTCATCCCTTCTTGGTTTATTGTTCACGCTAAACATTTTGTTGCACCGCTTTGACAATTGGTATCAGAGCTTGCTTTGATAGTAATTCAAATGGCGGGGCAAAATCAAGCCTTTACTGAGGGTGCCTCTATAAACAGACCTCCTTTGTTTAGTGGTGAAAATTATGTTTTCTGGTGAAAACTACGCTTTCTAGAAAGTCAAAATGCAAATTTTTATGGTATCTGTTGATAGTGAAATTTGGGAAACCGACACAAATGGTCATTTTGTTCTTACTATATTTATTAACACACTATGCAGAAACCAAAACCCCATGACCAATGGAACGCTGATGATAGAAGAAGATCTCACACTACTGTCGGAAAAGTAATCGGTACCGAATAGAGTCGTGCAGCGGAATAAAATAAAAGTAGCGGAAAGTGTGTTCGGTCATAACTCGTATTAATATAGTCCGTTTTAGAAAATTAATTTTCTTAGAGAAAATTTATCAAACAGTTGATATGCGTAAAATATAAAAAGTGTAGGGAATAGAAAAAATGACACACTGGATTTTTATACTGGTTCGATTCAAAAGAATCTACGTCCAGTTGTTAATCACTATAAAAAGTGATTAACGTTTTCACTAAAAATCAGTTCAAAATAGATTACAATAAAGTGAAAGAAACTGTAATGATAAAACCTTCCTTCAAAGAATGAACTGGAAGGGTGCTTCCTTCGACCAACGAACCGGAAGCAAGGATTCTACACTTTCCTTCGACCAACAAACCGGAAGATGACAGCCTTGCTAACTCGAAGAGAACCGCTCCGACCTTTAACCCACAAAGCGCAAACTTCTCCTATTCACGAGACCAGGCAAAGCACTTGAACTAGCTTTTTAGAACTTCCTCAGACAAACTGTGTTCTTAAAAAGCTTAGAGTTACCCTCTAAGGGTTTAAGACCACTATATATAGTCAACTGGTCAGAAACTGAAAAGACATCTTACAACTGCCAGTGATAATCGATTATTGTAAGTTATAATCGATTATTCAAGTCTGTTACAGGGTTTTCAAAAGAGTGATAATCGATTATACAAAGGCATAATCGATTATTCCAGGAACTTTGGCAGTTCTCAACAGGACCAGTGATAATCGATTATTTGGAGTAATAATCGATTATTCCTGAGCAAAATGGTTTTTTGAGAAAGCTCAGCATAATCGATTATAACTTCACATAATCAATTATATACGCAACAATTCTAGAAATACGAAATTTCTAAGTTTTACATACTCAAAAACATTCCTAATACATTTGTAAGCTACTAAGATGCTCTTAAATCAATTATAACAGTCTTCTTCAAGTCTATCTTCTTGTAGCATCATCAAAATCATTTGTCTTCAAATTTACCAATGCTCCTCATTGGTAACAACTACTGTAGAAAAGGCCTTTAACTTCTCTTACTTTGGGCTTTTGGCGTCTGATCCCTCCCCTACGTCATATTGGGCAACGTCAATGGGACGTCGTCTTGTGCAAAGGACGTCGATAAACATCAGATGTTAGCCATCAGACGTCATATGAGACGTTGGATCTAAGCCATCTGACGTCTATTAGCGTTGGGCGTCACTAGCGCTCTTTGAGCGAGAAAAACACTGTAATGCTACTAGAAGCTATTTGACATCTGTCAGTGCACTTACAGATGTCAATAGACGTCGGACATGACTATAATCGATGTCTACTTTAAAACTTTAAATCAGCATATGAGGAAAGGGTTATTCAGCAAATAAAAAAAATTAAAACCTATTTTAACAAAACTAAATAATAGAAAAAGATTAATTTCCTAATTATTTAAAAACCCTACAAAATACACCCAAAAACCTCTTTTAAACTAAAATTTTACAAAACTTAAGATCTAATAGAAAAACCTAAAACTAACCTAATTCTACACATTTAAAGACAAAGGATTTATCCTAGACTTCTAAACATAGAAAAAGACTGAAAAACTGAGAGTTATCACACCCCGACACTTAGACAACTGCCCTACTGGGCATGGACAAACTAAATAAAAATTCAAAAGAAAAAGTAAAGAGTCAACTAAAAATAAAAGACTCAACTAAACAGTAAAAACTCAAATTCTATCACATTTAACTCAACTCTACCAATTCATACAACATCTAACTATTTTCTCTAATCAAAACTGCACAAATAGAATCATTAACTTCTAATTTATGTTTCTAGAATTAACATAAATTAATTCAACCAAAAGAAATAGAAGAAAACATTTCAGAGAAGTAACAACCTAATTCAACCTCATAGGACAAAGTTTTTACACTCATATTCACTCAGTTGTTTAGGTTAGCCTCTGTTTCACTTCACATAAAATGATAGACCACAATTCACAACTTTGAAAAAATTCTAATTAACACTGCTTGAATTAGGATATCATCTATATCACTAGGACTTTCATGGCTTGTAATGTAAGGGAGAATGGAATAGGCTAGATGGATGGAAAATAAAAACTGGAATGGATTAGAGAGATATGAAAAAGAATGGGAGAATCTGAAACTCAGTTTTCAATTTTAACTTGGCCAGTAGATGGATGGAAAATAAAAACTAGAATGGATTAGAGAGATATGAAAAAGAAAGGAAGAATTTAAAACTCAGTTTTCAATTTTAACTTGGCCAGACTCTATTTTTTTTCTTTCTAGTTTTCTTTCATTCTTTTTCAAGTATTTCTTTCTATTGTTCTCATTTTTTGTTTTTCCAGACCTTTTCTTCTCTTTTCAGATCAACCAATTTTCTTTAAAGAGCTATTTTTTTTTCTTCTCAATTTCTCCTTTGGCCTAACTCTTTTCTGCTTTCTAAATTTTTGAAATCTCCCTACTTCTCACAAATCTCTCAAGGTTGTTTATTGGTGGGGGAAAAACTTGAAATTGATGGAAAGCAAAGAAAACAGGTTAAGGCTCAAATGAGGGTGCAATGGTAAGAAATGTAATGGGTAAGCTAAATTGACTATGGATGAACAGAAATAAATAAGGTCTAGATCATCTCTAAAGTTCTACCAAGTTCAACCACACTCAAAGAGAATCAATTCAAAGTTAGAATTATGGCTATAAATGTATGTAATCACACTAGAAAGAAATTGTTTTGCCCAAAATCTCTTCAGGGTTAAAATTTGTCAAAAATGGACTTGCTACTCTCTATCATGCAGAAACTGCTCACTTGAATATAACTAACTGCAAAAAACTATTGCTAGATATACATCTACTTAAATCTAGAGCTAAAGACATTATTAACAACTTTATCTTAAAGAAACAAAGCTAAGAAATTGAATAAATCACCAAGGAATTCATAAAAGTGTAAAACAAAATCTAAAATTCCTAAAAATACCCAAATAGAATTACCTAGGTTATATACAACCTAAACAAACTAAGACAAAATAGTATGTAACTCAAAAAACTAACCCATCTAGAACAGACTAAACTAAAACCTACAACAACTCTTAACTAAAACTTCAATGAAAACGAAAACAATAAAAGGGAAAAGAAATGAGCATAAGCAAAGAAGAAATGAAGAACCTAAAACAATGGACCTAAACAAAATGATATTCAGCTAACATATCCTAATCACAAGTCTAAAAAGGAAACAACAAAAAAGAAAATAAAAGAATCCTAAAGCACATTCTATCTGCAAGCTGCAACAGAACCTAAAAAACGAAAAACACCTAAGACAATTACTAATTAAAGACTGAAACAAAATTTAATATGAAAAGAACCTAAAACAGGACAATAAAAGTCAGAGAGATACAAGGAACCTAGAATGAGTCATATTTACATAAACAATGGAAAAAATTTACTTTAAACAATCCTATTGAAAAAGAGCACAAACATTGTACAAGAACAGAACTGAAAAGCTAAACTAAATCTATAAAGGTACAGGAAAAAGAGAATTTATTCAAATTGGCCAAAGATCAAAATTAATTCTTTTCAATTTTATGAAAAACATGTTTTCTATCCTATTATTTACTATGCTACTTAAAGTTATGCACATTACTACCAAAAACCTATAACTAATATTAAAAAGAAAGGAAAAGAAAATTTTTATAGGTTTTATTCCACTCTCAGCCTCTTTGTGTATTGTCTCCATGGCTGCATTGAAATCCTCTTGCTCAAGCATATGTTGTAGCAACCAGAGCTCTCCCTTCAGGACTTGCAGCTTGTGATTGCATGAAACTGGAATGAAGCTTGTAAGTTCGTCACTAGTAGCAACCATCCCTCCTTGCACAGTCAGGACTGCATCTTTCAAATCAGAAATGTCATTCAACTCTGCACTAATTGTGTTAACTGCAAGATCAAAATCAAAGTCAACTTCATCATACAAATCAATAGTATTATTGGCCATCAGATCATCATCAAATAGGTCATCAAGAAACTTTGCATTAAAATTACAGCATCCTAATTCATTTGATTCAACCTGGTCCAAAAGCACAATTTTATCCATAATCACAGAATGGCCAAATATAACAGCACAAGGATGAGTTAAAAGTTCTATATTTTTAGCATGCAAAAGATCACCAAAGCTAATATGAACCTCAATTAAACCTATAGGGAGTTCAAGTTTAGATTCAACCTGCATTGGCTTCTCAAAAATAACCTTACTAATCTCAACAAACTCAGCAGTTGCATCATCCAAGTTATCATAGAAAATATTGTCAAGATCAACGCAAACATCATTAACAACATCAAGAATATCCATGTGTTCTACAACAAATATTGAATCCAAGATGTGAGTGTGTACATACATATCAATAAAAGGATCCAAGGTAGGTTTTATTGATTCAATTCTCAATGATTCAAAAGCATTAAAATTCACTTGAACCTCAGAGATCTCAATTGGAAGGCTAGGTTCAGAATAAACCTGAGTTCTTTGTTCACTGGCTACCTCGTCAGAATCAATCCTAGCTATTTTGCATAGTAGCTTCTTTGCCTCTGTTGGGGTCTTGTCTAGCAAAGAGCCTCCTACTACTGCATCAACAAACACCTTGTCTTTGTAAACCAAACCCTCATAAAAGTATACCAGAAGCTTGGGCTCTGAAACCTAGTGGTTGAGGCAAGTTGTACAGAGCCCGTTGAACCTCTCTCAGTACTCAACCATACCTTTTCCTTGAAATTCTACAATGGTTGTGATCTTTCTCCTGAGGTTAGCAGTTGTTGATGCTGGAAAATATTTGTTGAGGAACATTTTTTTCATCTCCTGCCAGCCACCAAAGGGTACTGCTGATACAATAATCAGTCTCTTGCTGCACCTTGCAAGGACATTGGAAAAGCTCTTATCAACACTGATTCCTCTGAAACCCCAGCAGGCTTCATAGATGAGCACACCCAACTAAACTCCTTGATGTGCTTATATGGATCTTCATGTTCCAACCCATGGAACTTGGGCATCCTCTTGATCAACTTGTACATCCAATCCTGAGAATTCGCCATCTCCTATATCTAGTACAAATCCTATCTCAACCTGGACTTCAACTACAAGAGAAGATCATACCAAACACACAGAAGCATAACATGTAGAAAAATCACTATTTACAAATTTTAAAATTTTCAGAAACTAATGCTAAACACATAGAATGCAAAAAAGAAAAACAGAAACCTACAAGGCTAACTCTACAATCTAAAACCTCAGTCGCCAAAGTCCACGACAACGATGTCATTTGTTGAAAGGCTTTTTAGTCACATAAAAAGTCAACAAAACCTAAGTTCCCCACTAATGTAGCAAAAGGGAAAACCTTGGATCAATCCAAGGAATTGGCTAGCTTAAGTTTACAATTGTAGAATTATGCACTTATTACTTACTAAAACAAAGTGGGAAATATGAATTTTATTTAAAAAGAAAAGAAATTTAACTAAGACTAATGAATGTATCTAACTAAGCTAATGAATGAATGAAAATAAATGTTAGAACAATACATGATATTTAACCAAAATGCAGAAAATATAACCTAAGCTAATGAGTATTTTTACTTTTATGAATCAGTAATTAAACTTAAAATCAAAAATCTAATTACCATTTAGTAATCACCTATATGAATTAAAAAGGAACATTATAGAGAGTGAACTGTAAAATAAGAAACTAAAACGAATAAAAATAAATGCTTAATCTGCAAATATCACAAAAAGAACAAATCGTATCAAATTCTATTCAACAATTATCACTACAACTACTAATGAATTAAATAAATAAGCACAAACAATAAAGAAACAAAGGTGAATTCAAGGAACATAGTGTAAGAAAAAGAAATCCAGAAGTATATTTGCAAATGGTTGATAAAGAGAGTCTCAATAACACTCAAAAAGACATTTTGAAAAAGTTAAACTTTAGGATTTTTGAGTTCCTAATTTAGGAACTTAAATTTGGTAATTCTCACTCACACTACCAACTAGTACAACATTTAAACCTGAATTTGGTCAACAATCAACATCAAAATCTATTTCTAAACCTATAACAGAACTCCTATATATGATGTATACACTATTATAATGGTCTAAAATCAAAGTCAACAAAAACAAAATCAAGAAAACAACTACACACTATGGAACATCATAAAACTCAGAGGGAAACATCAAATGGATAGAAACAATGTAAGAATAAAAGAAGAATACAAGAATCTAAAGTAAATGCAGTTCAGACTAAATCTCTCTATGAGAGGATTTGATTACAATACAATGCAGTCCAAACACACGCAGGTGTTTCTCTTTACTCTCTTACAATAGTAAGAAATTTGACGCTTAAGCTCGAGAGTATTTATTTCTCTTTTTCTGTTCTCTTCTCTTTTCTTCATCTCAGATGCATTCTTTTCTTAGAGCTTTTTCCTTTCTTTTTCTCTTTAGGATGGATATGTCGTTATAAGCTTTGTGCTCTTTGGCTATCCTCTTGATTTTCTTCTTGAGAGATCTTCTATATATAGGTTTCATGAAAATATTTCCGTTGGACTGCATTTATAGTTCATAGCCTTGATACTTGTGTTTTCTCTTTCTTCTTTTTCTTAACAGTTGTTGTATAAGTCAACTTTGTCAGAGCAAGCATGCTTTTTAGTCCTTTGTTTGAAGTAGGTTGTATGATCTTTTTAAACTTTGCTTCAAGAGGGGAACATTCCATGATTATCTCTTTTGTCTCTAATGTCCACATTTGATATTTGATCTATAGGACTATGGATGCGTGTAGAATAACTTAACTGCAAAATTAGAGTAAACTATGCATGCAATAGATATGACTTTTCTTATCACTTTTGTTATTTTTGAACGTTGAGAATTTAATGTCATTTAGGTAGCATTTTACAATTAAGCTCTTCAATCAAAGATACCAAATTTATATTTAACTTTTCATCATAGATGAGATGTTTGTTTAGCTCATGGTATCGTTTTGATCCAGGTAAACACTTCTTTGTCTTTTGTCTCTTTGTAGACAGATAGTTTTCAACTTGCTTAGGCTTTTGTTATATGTTTTAACAATTATGTCTTTTAATATTTTAGTCGAAGACATTGTCTCGACCTGTTTTTGTTTACAAGAGAAGCCAAATACCTACTTCAGGTATTTTAAGCACTGACCATTTAGCTCAATTATCTCTTGGACGCATTTAGACAAGACATCGTCTAGTCATGCGTTTGGGTGCTCTAGCCTAAGTGTTTTTCTATTTCCTAGGACCTAAGTGTTTTCCTATGATTTTTATGTTTGAGGTTCAGATTCTAGTTTTTGTTTGTTTGGGGTTTTGGCTATATGTTTTGTGTTTTTACCCTAGGTAGCTTTCTAGTCATTAATCTGTTTTAATGTTATTTAGTTAAACTTCAAAACATGAGATCGTTTGTTCGTATAGACGATTTTGTCTTTAACACAACATCACATATCATGTCCTCTAACCGATCACCCATCTATAAATAAACTTCTGCTTCTAGTTAAGACTCACCTACACTTTGCATGTGATGAGTGCATATTTATGGCCACATTTTAGGTTTAATTTTGAAATATTGATGGAATTCTTATGTTTACATGATTGATTTGAATAGAATTTGTGACAAGTGGACTTATTGAGTATGGGAATTACAAGATCTTAAAGAGTGATTATAGTTGCATAAATTATTTGTGGATATTCTAGTATTGTTTAATGGAGCTAAAGTTTAAGTTTGATTCATTTGAAGTGTGAAACAAAATGGTTTGAGTTACAAATTAAGGTCAAAATTAGTTTATTCTGAAAAAAAATATACAAGGAGCTAAAAACACCCTTAGTTTTCTCTTATACACTACATTTTCAGCATTGGGCCACAAAATTAGCCACTTAAATTACTATCCTCTAAAATATAGCAATGAAGAATCAAATTCCACTAGCACACCACCATTAAGATTTTTAATAAAAGAATATTCATTCACAACACAAATATTACCATGATTATCCACCACTAGCTCGGGCTCAAGTTGTACCACCTTAGGTTGCACAAATTTAACCACATACTCAACCATACGCTTCATTACAGGCTTTAACACAGGTTGTACCACAAATTCCACCCTTTGATCTAGAAAGCCCTTAGCTACATTGTTGCATTAACCACCTTAGGACAATAATTTTGTTGTATGTTTTCTTAAATTTTTTTCTCCCGTCAGAAATAACATTGGTATCTTGTTGTAACCGTCTACAATTAGATAGATCATGACCAATTATTTTACAATTTGAAAAAAAAAAATAAAGTTAATTTCTCATATTCCACATCAACAATAAACGTAAATCGTGGTCTTTCCACCAAAATTGATTATGTTAAGATTGTTGATAAGGGAAGCACTGGTTTAGATAAACCTTAATCTCACAGTGCTCTGGTTTTTTATGATGACAACACATTATTAATAACACATGATTGTTATGTGTTACATGTTCAATTCTTTATTGTAAATGATATCTTATAGAACATGTTGGTGTTGATTCTCATATATGTATGCATATTCACTGATTTTATACTTGATACATCACTCGTGATTGCATTACATATTTTTATGAAAAGGAAACCACATGCACTTTGTTGAACTTATATTATTGTGTTGCAAATCTGCAAGTTTTAAGTCGACTTCATTATGAAGTAAGTCGATTAAAACTCGTGACTTTGCACAGATTTTCAAAAGCAGTGTTGTGAGTAATTTTGCATTGAAAAGGCATTCAAAACTAAGTTGAAGTGTCTAAGTCGACTACATGCATAGTGAATTCGACTTAGTTAGTTATTTGTTTTGAAATTCCGTTAATGTTGTGAACAATAAGGGCTATATTTCTATTGACTAACAATGCATTAAGTGGAAGTCAACTGTATTAAATGAGTAATCAATTTGATTGTTATGACTGCTGCTATTTGACTTAACTTTTATAACTGTCTGATGACAGTCGACTTCATTAGTAGCATAATCGACTACAGGAGCATCTGATTTATAGAAAACTATAAATAGACGTGACTCTGTTGATCACAGAGACTTTTGGACTTTGGAAATTCTAACACTTTCATTTTGATATTCCAGATTGTGATCTCTGTGTTAAGGCTCCAAGAACTCATCAAGAAGACGGAGGATATCTTTCTTTGAAGAGTTTCTTAAGGAGGAAGTATTTGAGCTTATTGTTTGATCAAGAATTCTATGAATCTTTGGAAAGATTGTTGTTGTCCTGTTGGGATTACAGGAGGTGAACTCGTGGAGTTCTAAACACTTTGAGGATTGTTCAAAGTGGGTTGAAGATTGCAGAAGAGGGGATATCTTGCTGCAGATCTTTGTGTTGCTGCCTATACTTTTAGTTAGAGGGTTAGAGAGATTGTCTATACTTTTGACATGGAGGTCTCTATAGAAATATTGTTGTAAAAACCTTGACTAATAAAGTGCATTGGCTTCCTAGTTGTGGAAGGACACTAGATGTAGGCATTGAGGCCGAACCAGTATAAAAATTTTGTGTTTGCTTTCTCTTTCCCTACACTTTTACTTTAAGTCGACTTTACAATTTACACAATCAACTTTACTTTTTCGCTGCACTTAAAATTCTTATTACTTGCGATTCAAGAAATTTTGTAAAACTTTATACTTTGCGAAAAAGATTTTAAAAGGACTCTGATTTTTGAACCTCACCAATTCACCCCCCCTCCTCTTGGTGTTGAAACTGAGTCATCCTTTTTCCAACAGATTAGGTAAATCAGATAAAAAATCAACATAAACCAAGACAGGTGCTAAGAAACCTTGAGACTTATTCTTGATATAATCATCTAAAGAAAAAGGTGTACAAATTTCATATGTTATTGAGAAAACCACTTTCTGCTGCTAATACTTCAAATGAAGCCTGTAAGTGTGAATCCAACATTGAGTTTTTACGAGTTTCATGGAAAGAAGGACAACACTTTTTATCCAAGAGAAAACATGATAAATGCTAGGAGATAAATTCCAAGTTTCCAACAACCAAAATCCTTCACATGTCTTCTAAAGAACAAAATTCATAGAACCCTTTGCTAAGTGGAATTACCTTTCATTGACCCAAATGCTTCCAAGTCACACTAAGTTTTTCACAAAGATTTAAATGTGTAAGAGGTTTATCTCCTTTTGTTAACAAAATATGTTTGTGCAAATGAGTTTTTCACTCTTGACCAACTAGATAAACTTCTTCAAAAATCTACACAAAAAGTATATCTTCCTTTATACAAAGAGAATGTAACAGACGAAGAAATATCACATACATTATAAAGGACCTAGATAAATGCACATTTTTCTTGTGCCATACATTTGAAGAAGATTTAAGAAAAGTTTGATTCCGATCTTGTAAGCAACCCCAATGCATTTTGAAAATTTTCATTAATAGCAATGTCGTTGACGCGAACGTATTTAAGGCATCATCTTTTTCTTAAAAATGACGAACATTAAGTACGCTTGTAAGTCTCCGTCAACGATTAAGATATTCATGTCTGTAATCGTTTAGCAAGTCTTATATTTCTTGTCCGTATCGTTTGCCAATACCAAGTCAAAGAATATTATATGCCCAGTAAAAGAATTAATATAATTTATAAACCGTACGAATACGAACGTCAAGTCTTTGCGTGACTAAGAGTTTTGTCATTTCTAGGATTTCATTAGTCCAATTTAAAATCTTATTCTTTCCAAAATTTTAATTTCAATTTACACATGAACTAATTTTAATTTAAGATTATTTTTTTTAATTTAAGATAAGGTTCATTATTTTTCTCTCTTATTGATCATATTCGTATATAGTGTTTAAATAGAAAATTTTAAAACGATAATTCATTATTATAAAAAATTTAAAATAATTTATAACAAAACATTTGACCAAAACATTTGAAAAACGTTTAAAATTATAATACTTTATTAAAATAATTAGATTATCTAAAATTAAGAAATTTCAAATATTAATTTTAAGTTTTCAAATTCATATTTTACACTTTATATCTATATATATATATATATATATATATATATATATATATATAATTTATATGTAATGAACGTGTCAATTTGATTAAAATCGTTATAAAAATTGATTTTACATTAATTGTCATTATATACTAAACAATAATATTTTTTGTTTTTACATTCATCATAATATTATTTTAAATTAATATAAAATTTTCATAATATTTAACATGTGAAAATAAAAAAATGCTAGACGACAAAAACAAGAATAAACTTAAAAGAAGTAAGTAAATAAAAATTTAATTAAAAAAATATAATTTATTTATATTTATATAAAAATAAAAAAACACAATTTAGAAATATACAAATTTATTTATTATAAACTTAAAATTTAATCTATTGATATCAAGTAGGGTTGCCTTATTAATTTGGAGTTATGTAAATGAGTAGTAATAGATTGAAAAGCCTATGTCTCATACGTAATTTTTTTTTTTTAAATTGCATACGGATTGAGGGTAAAAAGAGAAGAAAGGTAAATTTTGGTTTCCTTCTTCTTTCGGTGGTGAATGAAAAATATATTAGTGCAGAAAGGGTTTTAGACGTATGTTATTTTGGGTTTTTAACGTAAAATTCAGATCTAATGTCTTTGTGGGTGATGTTAATCAGACGTCAGATTTAATATACCCGACGTCTATATAGACGTCGGATGTGTATACAACAGACGTCTATATAGACGTTGGACAATTCAAAATTTAATACAAACGATTAAAAGATTAATCGTTTGTGTTAAATTTCAAACGGGACTAAGTTTCAGTCAATGATTTGATACTTATAATCTAACATACCAATTATAATAACACAACTAAACTTTATCACATGCATATTCAAAAGGCAATAACACATGCATACCTAAAAGTCAAAAATATGCAAACGCAAAAGCCAATAACATGCATACACAAAAGACAATAACACACATACATTAAAAGTTTTCAACAAAGAAGCTAACCTTTTTAGCAGATTAAAAAAACAATGGAGGGAAATGGAGGACTGCACATCCAAAAATGTAGGCCAAAAAGGGTCAAAAACGTCGCTCAAGAACACGCCACAAACTGCACCAAAATGCAACAGAAATGAATTTTAATCGGTTCAAATGGAAGATATTTCATCAAAGACTAATTTAATCGGAGTAAAAGTAAATTTAAACGGTCCAAAAGAGAAAAAACACACTTGAAAATACAATGCCGAAAAAAAAAAACGCAAGGAGAAAAACGATGAACAGTGAGCGTAACTCCCTGTTTGAATATGGCTACAGATGCAAATGTAAACAAGGCTTTCAAGGAAACGCTTACCTTCTCGCGGTGAAGGTAATTCATTGATTTATTACTTAATTTAACATTTACACAAACTTAACAACTAATTTTTTGGAGTCAAATTAGCTTACGCATTTTTCTTAATCTATTATTAATTTAATGTGCAAATTTTTAATACTATAAAACAAGGTCTTTGTCATATACGTATATATATATATATATATATATATATATATATATATATGGCATGATGGGTTGAATTTAGAAGTCTCTTTAGAGATTTTATGCATAATAATGGTTATTCCGATTACACTTTAATTACAATCAAACGAAATATATTAACTATTAATTCCCAATTTTAGATCTGTTTATGTCAAAGATTATCATCCTTTGATAATTTATTAATTTGATGTCAAGCTTTTTATTCTAAATCTTCTTTCTCTTTCCTTCTTATATTCAACCTAATATTTTAAAATAGAAAATTTGTAAGCTCTTTTATATATATTATTCACATGTCTTATTTAATGTGTCATTGAGACATACAATTTCTTTGTAGACATTCCTGAGTGTAGTAGTAAAAAATACACTTGCGATAGTGAAGATCATTGTCGTGAAACTTCGGGCTCTTTTGAATGTTTCTGTCCTGACGGACTTTTCGGAAATGGGACAAAAGAAGGCGGAGGATGCCACCCAAGGCAGCCGCCCGATGCTTTTAAAGAAGTTCGTCATCGGTATGTAAATAAATAATTTATTTCAGTTTTGCTTTTCTTGATGCTTTAAAAACAATGGTTATTCAACACAAAACTAATAAAATAATATTTTTTTTATGAAAAGGATGTGTTATTATGAAATCCTTTAAGGATAAAAATACTCATTTAACAGATAATATATTAAAAGTTCACTTTTTTTAATTCTTTAAAACTTTTTAAAATATTATTATGTTCTTAAAGTAAATATTTTATTTTTTAAAAGATATAAAATATATTTTATATAAAAAATATGGGTTATTAAAATTTACTCACTCTATTGTATAATTTCTTTATTCATATTCATATTTTGGTAACAGGCGCAGGTGTAGGATTAATTGCACTGTTCATAGGGGTTTCTTGGTTGTACTTAGTGTACCAGAAAAGGAAAGTCTTGAAATTAAAGCAGAAGTTTTTTCAGCAGAACGGAGGCATCATTCTGAGACAACAACTCTCCACAGAAGAAGACTCATCTCAGACCACTACAATTTTCAGTGAAGAACAACTTAAGAAAGCCACCAACAATTTTGATGAGAGCTTAATCATAGGTAAAGGAGGTTATGGTACAGTTTTCAAAGGAGTCCTCTCAAACAACAAAGTTGTAGCTATCAAAAAGTCCAAGATAGTGGATCAGAACCAGGTGGAACAATTCATCAATGAGGTCATTATACTGTCACAGATCAATCATAGGAATATGGTGAAACTCTTACGATGTTGTCTGGAGACAGAAGTTCCTTTACTACTCTACGAATTTGTTAACAATGGCACCCTTTATGATTATTTGCGTAACCAAGGTCAGGGAGTCAATGTGTCATGGAAAACACGTCTAAGGATAGCTACAGAACCAGCCGCAGCTCTATCATATTTGCACTCAGCAGCTTCCATACCCATCATCCACAGAGATGTGAAGACTGCTAACATACTCTTAGATGACACTTACACTGCCAAAGTCTCTGACTTTGGAGCTTCAAGATTGGTTCCACTTGACCAAACTGAAATAGCCACAATTGTGCAAGGAACCTTTGGGTATTTAGACCCAGAATACATGCAATCGAGCCAGTTGACTGAAAAGAGTGATGTCTATAGCTTTGGGGTGGTTCTTGTAGAGTTGCTAACGGGGGAGAAACCTTTCTCTTTTGGCAGGGCAGAAGAGAAAAGAAGTCTTACAGTTCACTTTCTATGTAGCTTGAAAGAGGATCGTCTGTTTGATGTTCTTCAGGTAGGACTTTTGGATGAAGAAAACCAGCAGGAGATTATGCAGGTTGCTATTCTTGCTGCCAAATGCCTGAGACTTACAGGGGAGGAAAGGCCTAGCATGAAGGAAGTGACAATGGAATTAGAAGGCATAAAGCTTTCAGAGAAACACCCTTGGATCAATACAGGAAAGAACTTTGAGGAGAGGCAATACTTGCTTTATAAGTGTTGGGAAACAACGGTATTTGTTCCTTCCTCTGCTAACCCAAAATGGGCACTATGCGGAAGCGAAAAAAATAGAAGTGTATGCGTAAGAAAAATAACACCGTAAATTTTTAACGTGAAAAATCCTCTCGAAAAAACCACGGGACCTAGTCCAGAAAAATATCTCCACTATGAAAGTAGGATTACAGTGTTTCTCTCACTCTCTGAGGATCTCTAAATAAATCTCACCCTCTCGGATGGTATACAAAACTCTCACTTTCACACTCACAGTATCTTCTATTGCACTGTGTCTACACCTCTCGGTATTTCTCTCACACAAAAACTCTCTATTTCTCTCCTTCACCGTGGCTCTCTTTTCTTCTTCACGGTAGGTTTCTTTCTTCACCGTTTTGAGTCTTGGTGGATTGTGTCTATGCTCCATGGATGACCTCCATTTTATAGTAGAGTAAGGAAGGAAAAAGACAAGGAACATGGTTGGTGAGGTGCACTCATGTTCCATGAAACAAGGGGAAGTGGAGGAGAAAACATTGATGTTCCATGAAACAAGGGGAAGTGGAGGAGAAAACATTGACCCCTAAAGTATGGTGGATGGGTCCCTTCTTTGTTTTATTCCAACAAAACTCCCCCATAAAACAAAAAATGGGTCTTCCATCCCTTCTTGACTTAATTTGAAGGTACCAAGATACCAGCACCTTGGCAACAATCTTCAACCTTCTTGGTTGGTATTGACTTAGTCATCATGTCAGACCAATTCAAGTCTGTATGGATTTTCTCTATCTTCAATTTCTTCTCATCCAGCGCTTCTCGTATCCAGTGATACCGCACGTCGATATGTTTCGAGCGTGAATGGAACATGGGGTTCTTGGTTAGATGGATGGTACTTTGATTATCACAGTTCACCACATAATCGTCTTGATTATGTCCTAATTCACTTAGGAAATTCTTCATCCATAGCATCTCTTTAGAGGCTTCAGTCACCGCTACATACTCTGCTTCAGCAGTAGACAATGTCACACATTTTTGTAGCTTTGACTGCCAAGAAACAACTCCCCCTGCAAAAGTAATCAGATAACATGATGTTGACTTCCTTGAATCGACATCTCCAGCCATGTCTGAGTCTGAATATCCGATTAGCTTTAGGTCTCCATTGCCAAAACACAAGCTTCTTTTGGCAGATCCTCTGAGATACTTTAGTATCCACTTAACAGCTTCCCAATGCTCCTTTCCTGGATTTGACAGGAATATGCTCACAACTCCTACAGCATAGACAATATCTGGCCTTGTACAAACCATTGCATACATAAGGCTACCCACGGCAGAAGGGTAGGGTACCTTGCTCATTTCTTCTTTTTCTTCTTCATTCTTTGGACATTGCGACTTGCTGAGTTTGAAATGTCCAGCAATTGGAACACGAGCAGATTTGGCATTGTGCATGTTGAACCTTTTGAGAATCTTCTCAATGTAATCTTCTTGAGATACACATAGCATTCTTCTAGAACGATCTCTGGAGATTTTCATTCCAAGTATCTTCTTCACTGCACCCAGGTCTTTCATAGCAAAAGACTTACTCAATGCCTTCTTGAGAGCAGCTATTTTAATTTTGTCCTTTCCTACAATCAACATATCATCAACATACAAGAGAAGTATGATGGACTCACCATTTTCATAATGCTTCACAAACACACAATGGTCTGCGGAGGTCTTCTTGAAATTATGTTGGATCATGAAGGAATCAAATTTCTTGTACCATTGTCTTGGAGCTTGCTTCAGACCATAGAGGCTTTTCTTCAGACGACACACTAAGTGTTCTTTGCCTGGTTCTTCAAAACCCTCTGGTTGCTTCATGTAAATTTCTTCCTCTAGGTCTCCATGTAAGAATGTTGTTTTGACGTCCAGCTGTTCAATCTCCAGGTCTAATTTTGCTGCTAGACCGAGAATTGCTCTAATGGATGTCATCTTCACCACTGGTGAGAATATTTCATCAAAGTCTATTCCTTTCTTCTGGTTGCACCCCTTCACGACAATTCGTGCTTTGTACCTTGGGCTTGGGTTGTTCTCTTCATTCTTGAGCTTGAACACCCATTTGTTCTGCAATGCTCTTCTTTCTTTTGGTAATTCTACCAAATCATATGTCTGATTTTCTTTTAAGGATTGCATCTCCTCTTCCATGGCTTGCAACCATTTGTCTTTGTCTTTCATCTCCATTGCTTCTACAAAGCTTTGAGGTTCGCCTTCATCAGTAAAATTAACATATTCATCTGAAAAATACCTTCTTGACGGTTGCTTCTGCCTTGTTGATCGTCTCAATTGGGGTTCTTGCGGAGCATCCTCAATTGGTTGATCTTCTTCGTCAGATTAGGTTGATTTGCTTCTTCAGCCATTTCATCAAGTTGTAACTCTGGTTCGGCTTGATGAGTCTCTCCCCCTGAGTTGTTTATCACAATAGGGCTTTGATCACTTATCAGCTTAAGTGTTGGTTTCTCCACTTTCTTGATGTCTTGGATTGTCTGATCTTCAAAGAACACCACATCTCTGCTTCGAACAATCTTTCTGTTTGCAGGATCCCATAATCTGAAACCAAATTCATCTCTCGGAGAACCAAGGTATACACATTCTTTCGCCTTAGCATCGAGCTTTGCTCTTTCATCTTTCGGAATGTGAACTGATGCCTTACATCCGAAGACTCTCAAGTTGCGATATGAGGCCTTTTTACCGGACCATACTTCTTCTGGAATCTTTCGATTTAATGGTCTTGAGGGTGATAAGTTGATTAAATCAGCTGCTGTCACCACTGCCTCCCCCCAGAATGACTTGGGAAGTTTTGCGTGAGACAACATGCTCCTGACCTTCTCGGCAATCGTTCTGTTGAATCTTTCAGCTACACCATTCATCTGAGGTGTCTTGGGAGGTACTTTCTCATGTTTGATCCCATGAGTCTTGCAATAGTGCTCGAACGGACCTCTATACTCTCCACCATTATCACTTCTCAGACATTTCAACTTTCTACCAGTTTCACGTTCAACTGAGGCGTGAAACTCCTTGAAGATTCGTAGAACTTCATCTTTTCTCTTCAATGGATAGACCCACAACTTTCTGGAGTGGTCATCAATGAAGGTAACAAAATATTGAGCTCCACCAAGGGACTTTTCAGATGTTGAACAAACATCTGAGTGTACAAGATCCAAAATATGCTCTTTTGTTCTTCCACTTTCAGATCTACGGAAGGACACTCTACGCTGCTTACCTGCTAAGCAATCTTCACACAGTTCAAGTGGTTGCCCTTTTATACTTTGGAGATGATCTTTTGCGAGGATCTCTAATCCCTTCTCGCTCATGTGGCCTAGTCTTTTATGCCACAACTCCTTACTTTCTTCTTGAGCAACATTCGTCTCTCCTTTGTATATCTTTCCTTGCATGCAGTACAAGGAGCCTTCCTTCCTGCCTCGAGCAACAATCATGCTTCCTCGACAGAGTTTCCATCTTCCATCGCTGAATTGGTTGTTCATTCCAGCATCATCTAATTTGCCAACTGAGATAAGGTTTAGACGTATCTCTGGTACATGTCTTACCTCCTTCAGCACAAGTTTGTTTCCATTTTCTGTCGTCAAAGTCACTTCTCCTATGCCCACAATTTTGCTTGTGACATGATTTCCCATCTTCACTGTTCCAAAATCTCCTTTTTGATAGGATGAGAAGAATCCCTCATGAGGAGTAACATGGAAAGATGCTCCGGTATCAACTATCCAAGTGCAATCATCAAAAGCAATATTTAGATAGTTTACCTCACTAATAAGGAATACATTTGCATCATCTGATACCACCGCCGTTGTGGTCTTTTCTTCCACCTTCTTTTTGGGATCTACCACATCAGGGTGTACAGTTCCATTCTTCTGATCTCTCTTCAGGAATCTACATTCTGGCTTCTTGTGACCATCTTTTCCACAATAAAAGCATGTCAAACATTTGGAACGAGACTTGAATCTTCCTCGTGACTTTTCACGTTTTCCTTTGCTTTTGTGATCACTCCTTCCTCTATTCTCAACAACATTGGCTTCTGAGTAACTACTCGATCCCCTTTCTTTCCTTCTGGATTCTTCATTCATTAAACTGTCTGTGATGTTATCCAGACTGAGCTTTCCATCTGGTGTTGAGTTACTGAGAGTGACCACCAACGTGTCCAAACTCTCCGGTAGAGAACTAAGGAGTAGAAGAGCTTGTAACTCGTCATCTATCTTCATATCTGCCTTCATTAATTGGTTCACAATACCTTTAAAGGTGTTGAGATGCTCGATCATATTCTGGTCGTCAGAATACTCCAACTTTACGAGTCGCGTGACAAGGTGAGCTTTATTTCTCGGAGTCTTCTTTTGAATCATAGATTCAAGCTTTGTCCATAACTCATACGCATCGGTATAAGTCGATACATGCTCAAACAAGCTTTTGTCGATGTATTTCCGAATCAGAGCCACTGTTTTACGATTCAGAATCTCCCAATCTTTTTCGGTCTTCCCTTCTGGAATTTCCGGATTTGTGATTGGCTCAAACAAATCCTTGCAGTATAGATGATCTTCCATCATCGGCTTCCAGTAGGAGTAATTATCCGCAGTTAGCTTGAACATGTCTCCTTCCATCTTGAGTTTCACAGGATTCTGACTTTTTCGAACCGGTAGCTCTGATACCACTGTTGGGAAACAACGGTATTTGTTCCCTCCTCTGCTAACCCAAAATGGGCACTATGCGGAAGCGAAAAAAATAGAAGTGTATGCGTAAGAAAAATAACACCGTAAATTTTTAACGTGGAAAATCCTCTCGAAAAAACCACGGGACCTAGTCTAGAAAAATATCTGCATTATGAAAGTAGGATTATAGTGTTTCTCTCACTCTCTGAGGATCTCTAAATAAATCTCACCCTCTCGGATGGTATACAAAACTCTCACTTTCACACTCACAGTATCTTCTATTGCACTGTGTCTACACCTCTCGGTATTTCTCTCACACAAAAACTCTCTATTTCTCTCCTTCACCGTGGCTCTCTTTTCTTCTTCACGGTAGGTTTCTTTCTTCACCGTTTTGAGTCTTGGTGGATTGTGTCTATGCTCCATGGATGACCTCCATTTTATAGTAGAGTAAGGAAGGAAAAAGACAAGGAACATGGTTGGTGAGGTGCACTCATGTTCCATGAAACAAGGGGAAGTGGAGGAGAAAACATTGACCCCTAAAGTATGGTGGATGGGTCCCTTCTTTGTTTTATTCCAACAATAAGGCACAAAAATCTGATGAACATGGTGATAGTAGTAGTGGCCAACCGAATACTGGATATGATAACTTGAGAGAACTTGAACTAATTGACTTTGGTAATGGACGATGATACACGCACACGACACAACAACATGTATTTCCACTTCAGTTTATTTCAATGAACAACATATTTATTCAATCACTATTTCATGTAGTTAGCAAGGTGTTATGATTCGAACAAGGAATTTGTTTTATATTTCCTATAACATATTTCTACCTTTTGCCTAATTTGTTGACTCGTTTTAACTTTTTATTTTGTTATATTTTACTTACACTTCTCTGTAAGTGATAGCAATTCCAAGCAAAAGTGATCCAAGTTTCCAAGCAAAAGTGATCGAAGCTAGAAGAGAAGCTGCGTGATTTGGTCTATGAGGTGAGAGTTTGCAGAAAATATGGTGGAGAAGGATCAAGAAATTCGGAAACTATGGAGGCTAAGGAGAAAAGGCTCACGACCTATGGTTGTTGTGTGGTGGTGGTATGGTATTTGAAGGTTTTAAGAGAGGTTAGGGCAACTTAAAGAAAAAAGTGACTAGAGAAGCCTCATGAGTTGCTCTAGTCTTGATCTTAAGGAGAATAGTATGGCCATAATGGGCAGCATAACATTACCGAAACAAAAAATGAATACAAGGAAGAAAACACATATATTTATAGGATAAGGAAGTCTCCTAAAAACCGTAAAAACATAAACTTTGCATGTCTTCCTAACCTACCGAGCTTTGGTTGGAAAATGGAGGCCCTCTAAGGATTAGACAAGTGTTCACAAATCTTCACCAATAAGGAAAGGACATGTGGTGACTAAGTTTTAGAAATCCTTTCCATTTCTAGAATGTCATGCCCTCACCACTAAAAGAAAAATCCTCTCTAATGGAAGCATGACACATGACATATGCATTCGACATGGATTGGATATCCAACTAAGGAAAATCCTACGCCAATTAGGCCTTAATACAATCCTTAAATGCATCCTACACTACTTGGCCTAATACATGGCCTAAACAACCTACACTACGCTTTATCTTCCATGATGACCCAAGTGAAGAAAACTTTACTTCACCCTCTGAAGATGGTTCTTCTTGTAAGAGCTTGACCATGCTTCTAGTGATAGGACCATTGGCTATGAGTTTTCCATCATCTCCTCCCTCTTAAAGACGAACTGACCTTAAATATAGAGGACTTCATCTTCAATATGCTCCAAATCACCTACAAAGGGGGTTAAATTACATACATTGAATGTAGCACTCATATCATTTGGCAACTCTAACTTATATGCATTATTATTAATTCTTTAAAGCACTCTAAAAGGTACATCACAATGAGAGTTGAGTTTGAATCTCCTTTGTTTTGAAAATCTTTCTTTGGTCAAATATAGCAAAACCTAATCTCCTTCTTCAAACATCAACTCTCCTTTTTCCTTTGTTGTTGTGTTTGGCAAACCTCTCGGTTAGGTGTTGAATTTGTGACTTAACTTTTTCACGATTTTTTTTTCAGAAATTTGGACCTAGATACTCGTTCCTTATGATTGAAATCACAAGGGTTTGGGATAGGTGTGAGGTCTAAAGGAGTGAGAGAATTGAAGTCATACACAGCCTTAAAAGGAGACATCCTTGTGGTCATGTGAACCATCCTATTACATGCAAACTCAATGTGGGGGAGGTACCCATCTCAAGATTTCTGGTTGTCCTTTAAAAGAGCCATCAACATGGTTTCTAAAGTCCTATTGACAACCCCGGTTTGGCCATTTGTTTGGGGGTGGCTAGAGGTGGATAAGAGAAGCTTAGTTCTTGGCCTAGACCAAAGAGTTTTCCAAAAATGGCTAATAAATTTGGTGTTTCTACCGAACATGATGGTCATAGCAAGCCATGGAGTTTCACCACATCTCTAAAGAAGAGTTTGGCTATGTAACTTGTAACACCCTGAATTTCAGGGATGTCACGAGTTATTAAAAACTGGTAAAATTCAAAATTTATCACAATGAGGAAACATATTTTTCAAAAACCTTAATAGTTCAACATGCATAATTTATCAAAACATAATAGTTCTAAAAGTCTTGTCTAATTAAATTATTCCAAAAGTAATTAAAAGAACTAAGGAAATAAAGCAATTACAATTACTTTGTTTCAAAAGTCTATACTGAAATGACTTTTTAAAGAAATCCAAATCTTTATCCCGTCATCTCACGAATCTATCATGCCTTTGGAACATCTGTAATATCACCTGCTCACGTATAACACATTATACGATCATTGCTGATAATTTCATTCATAAACACACAAACACAAACATGTATGGGGTAAGCTACCGATAAAACAATCATAACAACGAGGTACATGCATACTAATTATATCAACCATAATCAAACACACAACAAGATACATACTTTTTGATTGTTTCAACTACAATCAGTCACACAACAAGATACATACCTTCTGATTATATCAACCATAATCAAACACACCATATATGGAATTAATAACAATAGGATTCCTAATCTTCTAACATAAACAATTCAAACATAATGAATTACTCGATCATCGATCCTCGATCCCCGATCTTTAACCATTGATGTCATCTCCAACATCTCACACTTAGACCCTTGGTCTATCTACCCATTAGCACCTATGCTAATTACCTACTATAACCATTATAACATCACTGTCAACATAGCAACACCTAAACTATCTCAAGTACCATGATCATCATCATAGATACATCACCATCATAACTATCCCTACAATGAACAACACCATGAGTATCACCGTACCATAAAACCATAGTGGAAAGAGTCTATCTCACCTTGTACCCTACCTCATCGTCTGTAACCGCTCCTACAGCTCACATATAGCCTCCCCTACAGGACATATGTAGCCACCCCCACATATCATCTCCTTCCAATGCACACAAGGCAAAAGGAAGCACCTATCCGCAAATAGAACTAGGATTTACAAGGTACAATAAGTAGACTTATCCTCTATCTTATGCATATCAATCATATACTTATCTACATCCCAACACTCACTCATGCTCCACTCTTAACCACAAGTCACACTAACCTTAAACATAACCACTAACCTCAATCCTTGATTATCATCATGTTCCATAGCTCCTCAGGCTTAGTTCACATCCATTCACTAATACAAAAACAACATATTGCTTGGGCTTTAGGGACTTATGTACTATATGAAATATACCGATTGGAGTTAATGGTCATTTATGGGTAGTTAGCGGGTATTAATGAGTCATATTGCCTTACACTTTACAAATATACGGTATTAATAATTGATTATTGGTTTTGATTGCCTAAAAATATATTGCATTAGTGGTTAATCAAGGGGCTTGACTGCCACACGTCCTATAAATATACAATTGATATTAAGGTAAAAGACATCTTTTTCTATCCTAATAAAATAGTGACCTCTTTATGAAACATATCTCACTTGAGCGTCAGAGTGTCTTCTGCAGGTGAACAACCCATTAGAGTAGATTGTGTTCTTGAAGAGGATTGGACGATCAAAGCATAAAGAAGAACAACCAAACCTCAGACCAATTCAATCGAAACAATGTGTATTTTGGAAATGTTCCTAGGAAACCAGTGATGATTGCAATGTTGTGAGCCTATGTACCATGATGTGTATTGGTTGTAGGGATAAATATATGGTGAGTTGTAATGGTTAAATGCATGACCCATAATGTTGTTCTTGCATTGTAGTTGCAACATTAATTGGAATATGTGTCGAGTGGAACATGAGTTGGTTGAGTTATTGTTTTCCATAAGGGTTGTTTGATAAGCCATGCTAGTGGGTGACTGTGAACCCTGTGTTTTCTTACGTACTCAATAACAAATGACGAAAGAAAGTCCTACGTTAGAACGTAGGCCCTATTTAGGTGAATAGGTTGTGTGTGCTGGAGTACAAAAGAAAACATATGGCAATAGTAATTGGGAATGGTGGCATGATTTGTTTGGGTTGGAGTTGGATTAACAATGTTGTGAGTTTGATTTAAGTAGGAGTGTTATTAGCTCATGTCTTAATTGCTAATTGTATTATTATATTATATCCACCAGTGGAAAAATGTTGTTTAACGTCACCCATATGACGTCGGTTAGCGCGTAGCCCGACGTATATGAGTGCACGGTGGCATTAGCGTAAATAAGTGGTAACCTAGAGGTCGGTTTGAAGGGGACTCGACGTCTATTATATAATACACATCAGCTCTGATGTAAACCGACATCCAATGTATGGAGGTAGGCGAGAAGACAAACTTCTCCTGGCCATTGACGTCGCTTATGCTGAGGGCCCGACGTCTACTAGGGGTGCAATTAATGCTCGCCACCTGATTCCCAAACGCTTAGACGTTGCGTGGTCAATCACCGACGTCTATAGCCTGTCCGGAAGGCGAGAAGACAGAAATTTCTGCAAAATAGACGTCGCATTTCTGGGTGCGCGACGTCTATGTGCCTGTAATTAATTATGTTCACCAAAATCCGAGGCAAGTCGACGTCCGGTAGCAGTGACGGAAGTCTATAGTATTATAGACGTCGGCGTCCTTTGTCAACCGTCGTCTACTTCCCTGACAGGAAATGAAACGTCAATCGGTTCAACGCACTAGACGTCGGCCCCCCTGGACACTGACGTCTAATGGCATTTAAAAAGTCACTTTAAATGTTATATTGGACGTCGAATTAGTTAGATAACCGACGTCTCGGTGACTATAGACGTCGGTGTCCACGGGGATCCGACGCCCCATTTCATTTTAAATAAACCGCAAACCTTTCGCGGCATTGCAGTTTCTGATATCGTCTTCCTCTTCTCCTTTTTCTCTTGTGGCACCTCTTCTTTTTCTCGCTTGCGGCACCTCTTCTTTTTCTCTCTTGCGGCATTCTATTGTTGTTTCTGATATCTTTATTGTCTTCCTCCTCTCCTTTTTCTTTCTTGCGGCATTACATCCCAGGTGCGTGGTTTTTTTTTATGCTTACCGTTTAAACTTTGTTTAGTCTTTCATCGATTATCTTCTGGTTCAACTAATTAAAATTTGCTTTCTTTGTGTTGTGTTTTAGTGCAATTTTGTTCCTTTCTTGGCGTAACGTAGTAACACATTCTCCATTTGCTAGCTGCCTCCCAGAAAAAGCGGCGTCTTGTGAATTTCTTTTGGTCGTTTCAACCCAAAAACGATCCTGGGTTGCCTACTTATCGTTTCACCGTGATTTTTCCCTCTTGCGGATGAAAATGGAACTAAGCAACAACCCAAGATCGGTTTTGGGTTGAACGGACCCATAAGAAATTCAAAAGACACAAGCTTTTTTTTTGGGAGAAACTAGCGAAAGGAGATTGTGCTACTAGGCTATCCAAAGACGAGAACAAAACTGCACTAAAACACAACCACTGGATTAGACGTCGGTTATTGCGCAGACCGACATCTATATAATGTCTTTAGACGTCCAGTTAGTCCTACTCTGACGTTTAGTGACGTCGGACATGTCAGTGACTGACGTCATTATAGACGTCGGTTATATGCTTGTCCGACGTTCCATTGACGTCACCGGAATAGACGTCGGTTGTTTTGTAGACGTTAAAAGCCCAAAATAACCGACATTAAACAGCGTTTTTGCACTAGTGATCATTATCTGTGAGTTAGGTGTTGATTCTGTTAGCTCACTTTTGCATTTGTGGTGATGGTATCCACCTGTGATGATCGTATTTATATGGGAGCAGATGATATTACAGATGTTGTTGTTGATGATGTTGAAGCAATGAAGAACGAGAGACGAGTGGAGAATTATTTTCAGGGTTTTCAAAAGATTGTTTGTTTTTTTTCTTCAAACAAATTATAAAGAGTTTAGTATATTATTTCAAGTTGTAATTGGATTAATTATTATTCTCGCATGTTATTATTTATTTTCACGATAACTTAATAAAGTTTAAAATTTTTATTATATCGTGATGTTATCAGAGTTTTATTTTCCTAAAAGTGGATGTTCTTTTGCTCACACGTGACATCCTAAATCGGGATGTTACATTTGTAGTATCAGAACCAGGTTTTCAAAAATCTTTTGGGATTTTGAGAAGTGAGTTCGTCTAGTTCTTGTTGTGTATATCTGTTTATTGTGTGAATGATGTAAATCTATAGCTTGTCATAGTTATTATGAGAATTGTTGTTTGGTCAGCTTTGTTTGAAGGGTCTCATGGTATTTGTAGTGGTATGTGGTATGAATAGATTGTGTTAATCTTGATGTAAGTGAATTTGGGGAATATATGTGGTATAGGTTTTTACTAGTGTTAATAAGCTCATTATTTTTTTTTCTTTTTGCGGTGTAATTTTTTTATATATAAGTGGTGAAGTTTTCAGTCTTTATTTTTCTGGTTTGCATTGAATTATAGGAATGCAGTTTGTTTATTACGTTATTTTTTTATTGATCGGCTATGGTGCATGTTATATAGATATATGGCTGCATTTTATTATAGTATATATGGGGTGCATGAAACCATTGTGATATACCATTAATGCATCAGTTTTCTACTTCATCATTATCAATAAATTCACAATTTTTTTCTTGGTTAAAAATTACTATTATGATATAGACTTGGTGTGACATCCCAAAAATTCTATCAAATTTTTCGAATGATTAATCATTATAATATGATAGAACAATTTAAGAATAAAAATAAAGTTATAAGTTTACAGTCATCCAAATTGACCATAAATTTAAAACTTTACTTACAAAGGAGATATTTTAAAATAGATAAGTCAACTAAGAATAATCCTAAGCACTAGGCGGCTGCACCTTCTTCATTCTCCAGTGCTTGCTCCAAGGGCACATCATCAGCTACTGCTCACATCCAAAGGATTGGATGATCATCGCAAGGGGGAAGGCAAACACATACAATACACACAATGCAAGGGTGAGCTAGGTATAAAAGCATGTTATCAATCAAGTATTTCAGGCATACAAGGACCATAAACAATACCCACTATAACCAAATGCATTTTATCGATACCAAAGACCGACCATGTGATTTGACCATAAACAATACCAACTATAACCAAATTCATTTTTATCGATACCCAAGACCGACCACGTGATTTGACCATCCGGATTAGTATGAAATGTCGAGTACCAGGGGTTTGTGCACTTGTTGTGGCCCTACTGCTTTGCAAAGCCATTGCCGAGGGGTTTCACCCGACCACACACGAGTGTAAGCCCTTTACAGAGATATAGGCCTACAGTGAAAGCGCCTATTCTAGGACCTCCTGCTATTCTCACCACATGACTCATCACTCTCTACTTGAGCTTGGATGATCATTAGAATGTTAGGATAAACCCCATCTGGAATTCCGGCCATTCATACGGTAAATCACAACAACTACAGGGCACCACCATGTAACCTCCCTTGAGGATCATGGAATTACGTCCAATAACCATACTTTGTACATACGTACTTTCATATTATAATTCACCATTTTAAATCACATCATATTCCTCTTGAATCAATAATATACCTCCAATGCCATAGTTAGTCATATACACCTCATACAACCATTTGTTCATGCAAAATTAACTCTTTAAAACACATGACAATAGATTTTTCTGCATAATTTTCTAACCACTTGTAACCAACCATTCATCACCCAACAATGACCTTTCCCCCAAGATTTATATACCAAAACAGATCTATAATGTATTGTATCTAACCCCAAAACAGTTTGCACATCTCACTTCCCAATTTCAGAAAAACAAACGGAAAAGAATAGTTTCCACCACTCATTTCATCCAAGCATAGATCATGTATCCAACCACTCATACATATCATAAATCTCACTTCAACATCCATCAAAATCAAGAGATTTTCGTACACAAAGACATTCATGAACAAACTTCTCTATTTTACATGATTTTCATGGTTTTTGATATCTTAAAATCTCATAACAACTCATACCATAACATCCATATGAGGATCTAATGTTCAATCCAATTTATGGTTCATTTCATATTCCAAATCATTTCTTCTTCCCTCAAAACATACTCAAAAACCATCATCCAAGAATTTAATATTTCTAAACCAAGATCTCATAACAAGCATTCACATTCATCCAATTTCAACTCATTACTTGTTCAAGAAATATGATTTTCGGATTTGGAAAAAGGTGAGGTAAAACTCCCATGTTTTTCATCTCTTTTTAATAACCAAATCATCCAAAACTTCATATTCATAAATACTAACATGTTAGAACGAATTCCCATCATCATTCCCATCATTCAATCCATTAAAACTCATCATACTTCCATCTTGTCAAGATATTCACACAAACCAAATCAATTCATCCATCTAAAATTCATCAACCAACCAAAACACCCAATTTTCGTATTTGATCAAGAGTGGGTTCAAACTCTCATGTTTCTCATCCAATTTCACAATCTAATCCATCAAAAACATCACATTCATGTATAGTAACATGCTAGACCGAAAATCCATCATCAATCCAACGTATATTCATCAATCTTTCATCATAAAGATCATACAAAATTTATAGATCAAAATTATAGCAAAACCCCAATAGAAATCATTTTCTTGGAATCAAACCATACATCCCACCAAACCAAATTTCCATACACTTGATCATAACAAAATCAAGAAACTCAAATCATATTCACATTCATATCATTTTAGAAAAACATGTTTGAGTTAGCTCCCCTTACCTCTTAAAGATCTCTTTTGGACACTTCAATTTCTTTTTCCAAGAGAGCAACTCTTCTTCTCCTTGCTAGACCAAGTCAGCTCCCATCCTTTGGACACTTAGAATTTTCGTGCTCTCCTCTCCAAGAGCCTCTCCCTTCTGCCCAAGAGCTCCAGACCAGATTTTAAGCTAAAAGAAATGAGCCTAGACAACCAAGGACCCACCTCCATGATGTTTAGCAATAATAACAACCCATGGACCATCCTAATCCCTTTTTCCAGCCCCAAAACATGGAAGTAATGTCTGAAAGGGTCCCCAAAAATATTCCCACGAAAATAATGCAACCTACCTACTCCAAAAGTCACAACTTGTAAAATTGCACTTACCATTCACGCTGCACTCTAGTTCCTGGACAGTAAAACTATCACGTTTGTTTCCCAGTTCGGTTAAACCCCTTCCCGAAGTCAAAAATATGAATATGAGTACTCGAATCGAAGCTCTTCGAGTCTAGTTTTCAATGCAACAAGAATCAACTCAAAATAGGATCTGTACAAAAAGTTATAGTTAAAATACTAAACCATGTCAAAGTTTGACAGCATTGTATTTTGTACTATAACTTGTACTTTGTTACAACTTGCTACATTTTGAGTTTCTTAGTCTTCTAATGATCCAAGACTTACATTTTACTCAAATTTCTAGGGTCCTACATTCTCCCCAACAACAAAAATTTTCGTCCTCGAAAATTCATCATTTCCAAGAAACCAAAAGGATCATGACTGTTTCACACGATCGTCTAGTTCTTTTCTAAAGTCATATGTTCTCCTAACCTAAATTACTACGACTAAGTTGATATCTTCTTTTTATTATTATTATTATTATTTATTTATTTTTTTTTTTTACCGGTACTATTGAAAGCCTCCGGTAGATATGACCGGAACTGTAGCTACAGTGAAATTTTTTTGTTATATAAGGAGGAGCGGGCAGTGTTGATCAGAGTTGCGGTTTTGTGAGTGTTTCTGAGAGAGTGGGAGGTTCCGATCTGGGTGAGATCTGAGCGAGAGTGAGATTTGAGCGAGTGAGTCTCAGCGAGTGAGATCTGAGTGAGTGAGATCTCAGCGAGTGAGTCTCGGCGAGTGAGATTTGAGTGAGTGAGATCTCAGCGAGTGAGATCCTCCTCCGAGAGCCTCTCTGTGGTCCTTCTCCTAGGGCGATCTCCCTCTACTCTCGAGTTTGTAAGTTTCTCTCTTTCTCTCAACCCTTCTTCTTTTTGTTCGTGTCTTTTATATTTTTCTGCTTCTTTATGTTCTCTATTTTTTTTATTTTTTTTTTGTTATGTATATGTACATATGAACACACTGTCTTAAAAATATGGGGTATATAGGCTGGAAAACCGTTGTTAATCTCCCTTCGTTTGAAGGTATGGCAGAGACATTCGGGTAGAACAACGCCACGTACCCCAATTAAAACAAACTAAAACAAAAAAAATTGACTCTTTGAACTTAGATCTATTTAGGATCCTTTGCGAGGACCGTGAAACATACCTATTTATGGACATGGAGACTTCAAAGACTGGACAATGGAAATTGAACTAAAAAAAACGAAATGAAAGAAAACTAAATCTTTTTATTTTTACTCTTTTGTTTTGTGTTTTTTTTTTTATATATATATTTTATTTTTATTATTTTTGTTTTTCTTTATTTTGTTTGTTATTATTTTTTTTTTTTGTTATAAGAAATATGGATGTGGGTTATAAACGATGGAGGTCCACTCCGGAGCAAGTTCAAATCTTATTGAACATTTATAACCATGGGATCATCAATCCCAATCGAGAACAAATCCGGGAGATTGCTGAACGACTCCGTGAGTACGGAGAAATAGGAGAATATAGCGTTTATTGTTGGTTTCAGAACCATGGAAACCGATTAAAGAATCGACGCTTGCAGCAAGAAGTCTCCAGTACATCTGAACCTTCTTTCGCCCTCCTCCCATCGTTTATGTATGGTAAGCATTTATATATATGTGCATTTTGTTGTTTTTCTTTTCTTTTTTTTTTTTTTTATTTTAACTACTATTATTATTTTTCACAACTGGAGATCCTTTATGGACAGTTCCACAGACTCCACGGCTCTTGGATCTCTTCCCCATCCCTCCTATTCCTGAAGCAGAAACGATAGTCCCTTACATCATACCGTTTCGCATCAATGCTCCATCCACGAAGCTCTCTCTCAGGCTACCGTCTCCTTAAGGGGACCTTATTTTTTTATCATCATCATTTTTTTTCTTTTTGGACTGTAAACTTAACGGCTACTTGTGGCCGACACCAAACTCCTTATTATTATTATTATTATTTTTTTTTTATCTTTGGTCTGTACTCTTAACGGTCACTCGTGACCGGCACTTTATTATTATTATTTTTTTATTTATTTTTTTTTTATTTTTTTTGGACTGTACTACTAATGGCCGCTTGTGGCCGACACTGAGCATCTTAATTTTTTTTTATGTATTTATTATTTGTTTTTTTTTTTGTACGATAAACTTTACTTACTTTCTCTTTTTTTTTATGCCTAACTTTGTTTGTAATTTCATATTTGCATCGGTAATAAACAAATTACAGTTTAGTTATTCTTATTCCTCTCTTTTTTTTTTTTTTTTTTTTTGAAATTTTCGTTGATGCTTTTATGTTTTTTTTTTTATATATATATATATATATAAGACATTTCTTCTCCGTTCCTCATTTACCAAGCTTCTAATTCTTTTAACCTTACACTTTCCTATCAAACTGACATTTTGATGTACTTTTCCCTTTAACACTTGAAATTTTCCATCTCAACCAATGATTAAACCTTTCTTCCATACAAACTACTGATTTTGAAACATCCTTCTAAACTTGATTATAAAATATCCATTTCCGATAAATGTTTCACTACTCCATTTAATTATTATTCAATTCACAGTCCTACAACACTTAAATTTTTCCTCACAGACTTTATGTTCTCTCTATCTTAAGAATTTTACCTTTTATTGCACACCCTTAAATATGATCTACGTCTCACACAATTGCCTCTCAAACTCTTCTTATGGAACGTACAATATATGAGCTCCTGACTTTGCCCTTGATAACTTCTCCATCCAAAAACATTACTTATAATTTCTGATATCCATACACATCCCTTGAAACCTACACTTTAATCTTCTAACTCCCTATCTTCGAGGCAACAATTTGTCGCAAAGGCTTAAACCAATTACTAAAGAAGGAATACAGGTCAAATTGTCATTGAATATGTATTCCTCTACCAATATAGAGCATAGTACATTACCATAGAGGCAAACACAAGACAGAAAATACTATAAACGGTAACACTGGAATAACTACCCTTCCTTTACCCAAACCTTCAGAATTAAGAAAGGAAAATTATCTCTAATACAAGTCATGAGTGTGCACCCTCTATCAAGTCTTGTCTCAGCACTCCAAGAGTCAGAGGTGTGTAATCCTCCTCACAGAGAAATACTAACTTCTTCTCTCCACAATCAATGAGAATACGATTGGCAGACAGCCAATCCATACCTAGGATGACATCTAAACCATGCAAAGGTAAACATATCAAGTTTACCTTGTACTGACACCCCTCAACCACTACTGAACATCTAACACAGACTGTAGATGTCTTCATTATCCTAAAAGTAGGAGTAGATACAGTCAAGTCATACTGTAGCTCTCTTAGTGGTAACCATAACTCCCTAGCACACGTCTCAGACACAAATGAGTGTGTCGCTCCAGAATCAAATAACACAACAAAACTTCTACCATTCATTAAGCATTTACTAATGATCAAATCACATGAGCTAGCCGCTTCTATCCCAGTCAATGCATAAACACGCCCGGTGGCCTGAGGTCTGATGCCACCTCTCTGCTGAGATCTCCCTACATGTTGTGGCTGGGAAGTAGCTCTCCTACCCATAGGGCAATCACGCTCATATTGGCCCTCTCTGTGGCATCGGTTGCACCTCCGAAAATTATTCCTCTGGGGACATGAAGATAAGTAGTGAGGACCTTCACATCCATAGCATCTCACGCCACTCAGAGAGGAGGACTGGTTCGGCTGAACGGAAGGCTGAGAAGATCCTCCAGAACTACGAGAAGAATAAGAAGATCTGGAGTACGGTGTCTTCCTAGAACTAGACCCGCCTCTAGACATGGCTGGTCCCCCAACTCTCAGTGGTTGGGCCTGATGGTACGGGTATCCCTCACCTTCTCTCTTTGTTTTCTCCATATCTCTTTAATATCAAAGAGTAAAACAATTAGTCTTACTCAAGAATTTAGAATGCTTCCGTACGTTTAAGGCACACAAGCACAAGTAAGGGACACACATAACCTACAGGTTCTCTAAGGATAAAAACTGCTCTGATACCATAATGTGACATCCCAAAAATTATATCAAATTTTTCGAATGATTAATCATTATAATATGATAGAACAGTTTAAGAATAAAAATAAAGTTATAAGTTTACAGTCATCCAAATTGACCATAAATTTAAAACTTTACTTACAAAGGATATATTTCAAAATAGATAAGTCAACTAAGAATGATCCTAAGCACTATGCGGCTGCACCTTCTTCATTCTCCAGTGCTTGCTCCAAGGGTACATCATCAACTACTGCTCACATCCAAAGGATTGGATGATCATCGCAAGGGGGAAGGCAAACACATACAACACAAACAATGCAAGGGTGAGCTAGGTATAAAAACATGTTATCAATCAAGTATTTCAGGCATACAAGGACCATAAACAAAACCAACTATAACCAAATGTATTTTTATCGATACCCAAGACCGACCACGTGATTTGACCATCCGGATTAGTATGAAATGTCGAGTACCAGGGGTTTGTGCACTTGTTGTGGCCCTACTGCTTTGCAAAGCCATTGCCGAGGGGTTTCACCCGACCACACACGAGTGTAAGCCCTTTACAAAGATATAGGCCTACAGTGAAAGCGCCTATTCTAGGACCTCCTGCTATTCTCACCACATGACTCATCACTCTCTACTTGAGCTTGGATGATCATTAGAATGTTAGGATAAACCCCATCTGGAACTCCGGCCATTCATACGGTAAATCACAACAACTACAGGGCACCACCATGTAACCTCCCTTGAGGATCATGGAATTACCTCCAATAACCATACTTTGTACATACGTACTTTCAAATTATAATTCACCATTTTAAATCACATCATATTCCTCTTGAATCAATAATATACCTCCAATGCCATAGTTAGTCATATACACCTCATACAACCATCTGTTCATGCAAAATTAACTCTTTAAAACACATAACAATAGATTTTTCTGCATAATTTTCTAATCACTTGTAACCAACCATTCATCACCCAACAATGACATTTCCCCCAAGATTTATATATACCAAAACAGATCTATAATGTATTGTATCTAACCCCAAAACAGTTTGCACATCTCACTTCCCAATTTCAGAAAAACAAACGGAAAAGAATAGTTTCCACCACTCATTTCATCCAAGCATAGATCATGTATCCAACCACTCATACATATCATAAATCTCACTTCAACATCCATCAAAATCAAGAGATTTTCGTACACAAAGACATTCATGAACAAACTTCTCTATTTTACATGATTTTCATGGTTTTTGATATCTTAAAATCTCATAACAACTCATACCATAACATCCATATGAGGATCTAATGTTCAATCCAATTTATGGTTCATTTCATATTCCAAATCATTTCTTCTTCCCTCAAAACATACTCAAAAACCATCATCCAAGAATTTAATATTTCTAAACCAAGATCTCATAACAAGCATTCACATTCATCCAATTTCAACTCATTACTTGTTCAAGAAATATGATTTTCGGATTTGGAAAAAGGTGAGGTAAAACTCCCATGTTTTTCATCTCTTTTTAATAACCAAATCATCCAAAACTTCATATTCATAAATACTAACATGTTAGAACGAATTCCCATCATCATTCCCATCATTCAATCCATTAAAACTCATCATACTTCCATCTTGTCAAGATATTCACACAAACCAAATCAATTCATCCATCTAAAATTCATCAACCAACCAAAACACCCAATTTTCGTATTTGATCAAGAGTGGGTTCAAACTCTCATGTTTCTCATCCAATTTCACAATCTAATCCATCAAAAACATCACATTCATGTATAGTAACATGCTAGACCGAAAATCCATCATCAATCCAACGTATATTCATCAATCTTTCATCATAAAGATCATACAAAATTTATAGATCAAAATTATAGCAAAACCCCAATAGAAATCATTTTCTTGGAATCAAACCATACATCCCACCAAACCAAATTTCCATACACTTGATCATAACAAAATCAAGAAACTCAAATCATATTCACATTCATATCATTTTAGAAAAATATGTTTGAGTTAGCTCCCCTTACCTCTTGAAGATCTCTTTTGGACACTTCAATTTCTTTTTCCAAGAGAGCAACTCTTCTTCTCCTTGCTAGACCAAGTCAGCTCCCATCCTTTGGACACTTAGAATTTTCGTGCTCTCCTCTCCAAGAGCCTCTCCCTTCTGCCCAAGAGCTCCAGACCAGATTTTAAGCTAAAAGAAATGAGCCTAGACAACCAAGGACCCACCTCCATGATGTTTAGCAATAATAACAACCCATGGACCATCCTAATCCCTTTTTCCAGCCCCAAAACATGGAAGTAATGTCTGAAAGGGTCCCCAAAAATATTCCCACGAAAATAATGCAACCTACCTACTCCAAAAGTCACAACTTGTAAAATTGCACTTACCATTCACGCTGCACTCTAGTTCCTGGACAGTAAAACTGTCACGTTTGTTTCCCAGTTCGGTTAAACCCCTTCCCGAAGTCAAAAATATGAATATGAGTACTCGAATCGAAGCTCTTCGAGTCTAGTTTTCAATGCAACAAGAATCAACTCAAAATAGGATCTGTAAAAAAGGTTATAGTTAAAATACTAAACCATGTCAAAGTTTGACAGCATTGTATTTTGTACTATAACTTGTACTTTGTTACAACTTGCTACATTTTGAGTTTCTTAGTCTTCTAATGATCCAAGACTTACATTTTACTCAAATTTCTAGGGTCTTACACTTGGTGGCCTTCATTTCATGTAATATGCCATGAATTGCATATACAATGCAATTATTTTTATGCCATTCATCCTTGTTAATTGCTTGCAAGTGGTTATGCCATGCTCTCTTTCAATAGGGTCATGTGGTTTTGCTACATTTAATAAGTCATATCTCCTTTTAATTAACTTTGCCAATCAATTCAGAGATAAGTGTATGAATATATATATATATATATATATATATATAGAGAGAGAGAGAGAGAGAGAGAGAGAGAGGTTGAGGTTGGTTTTGATAAGGAAAACAATATCTTTTTATTGTTACCACTTCAGTAATCAAATAAGTTATAAATTAGATTTTTACAAATAAATTATAAAGTACGAAATATTATATTATTTAATAATATATATTGTAAATACAAAATTTAGTTTTGAGTTTAGAAAATTGCAGTAGTTTTTTTTATACATATTATATAATTTGCAAATATAATATTTTGTATAATTTTGAAAGAGATATTTGATCCTTTTATATAAGGAATTATAATATATATATTATGTTATGCTTATGAAAGATAAAGATATTATTATATATGTGTTTTAAAATATATTGGAAATTAATGAAGTTTTTTTTTAGTGTTGTCGTACGGTTTTTTTTTATGCCATGAGGATTAGGGGTTATTCATATAATTTTAGTTATTCATGAATTGATGCATTAAACTTGTTAATTATTTTTGAGTTATGGTGTGGTTTGGAAAAAAAAATTGGTCTTTGGTGTAGTGATTTAAAGGTTGTTTTGAGATATTTTGGAATGATAAATTGTTTAATTTAGTTTCTAGACTAAATGTGGTTGTTGGGTGAATATTGCAATGTGTTTTGAATGGTTTAAGTGGTAATGTTTGGTTTTTTTTTTTTATGGTGCAAACTGTTTTTTTTTTTAAAGTTTAATCGGTTGTTGTGTATATGTTTGTTTTTGGCTCATTATTGATTTTGAAATTGAGGCATTGATGGACCATGATAGGAAAAGTGCATGGGTTCTTTTACATTTTCGAAACTAAACCAATAAATTCTTAGGATTTTATAATTTTATTTGGACTTATGGTGACAAAATAATATCATCTGTACATGGGAATAAGTTTATAGGAAATTTATGAATTTTTTCATAATACATGATTTCTTCTCACTGTAATTTTCGAGCACGAAATTTTTTTAGAAGGTTAGATGTAAAAAAAAATAAAATATTTAGAAAGATAGTTTAGACGTTAATTATGTTTATTAAAATAAGAAATAACATGTTAAATAGAATTGAAATGTATCACCTTTAGTTAGAGTTCATTAATATGGACTAAAAGTCGTGTATTTATTCTTGTTTTATGGATAATATATGTTTATTATCAATTTTCAAGAGTGAAATTAAACTTTAATTAATTGTAGGAATGAGTATATGTGTAAGGAAATTTAACTTTTATGTGCTATGATTTTTTTCTTTATGATCTTGAATACATCAACGAGTGAATTTGAATGGAATTGTGAATGTTGTTTTGTTGAATTTTTTCTCTCGTTATTTTGCTCACATTTTTTGACCCCTGGTGTTGGTGCATCAATGAGGTGCCCTTAATCTGTTTTTCTTTTACTAATATTTATTTGCTCTGCAATTTTTTTCAATTTAATATGTCGTCCATGCTTTTTTGTATCTCACCTCTTTCATCCTATACCTCTTAACTGACAATTATATTTTTCATTTAATAAATTTTGAAAAAAGTGTAATAATGATTTAATGATTTTTCAACTAAAAGGATTAGAGAAATAACAACAAATCAAGATTGACAATAAACCATCACTTAAAATTATTCCTGTGATTATTTGATTTTAAATAATCATCATGTGATGCTAATGGCTGCAATCCAACATCATCAGCCCAAACTTCAGCTTGCTTCATAGCAGCACTCTACCTGATTGCTCTTGGAATTGGTGGCATCAAACCATGTGTCCCAGCTTTTGGTGCAGACCAATTTGACGACTTCAACAAGAAAGAGGCAATAAGGAAGAGCTCTTTCTTCAACTGGTTGTACTTCTCATCAATATCGGTGCACTTGTTGCTTCTTCGGTATTAGTTTGGATACAAATGAATATTGGATGGGGTTTTGGAGCTCCTGCTGTAGCAATGGTCATTGCAGTCATATTTTTCTTTAGTGGTAGTAACTCTACAGACTTCAAATACCCGGAGGCAGTCCCCTTACAAGGATTTGTCAAGTCATAGTTGCAGTCTTAAGGAAAATCCACATTCAAGTGCCAGATGATAAGTCTCTTCTTCACGAGACAGTAGATGTAGAATCTGTCATGAAAGGTAGCCGCAAGCTTGATCACACAAACCACTTCAAGTGAGTTATCAAAGAAACTTCTAAATGAAACATTATTTTCTTGTTTTTCTAGGCACAGTCTGAGTCCGGATTTTTCTAAATGAAATATTATCTGAAGCCAACACCTTAAAAGCACACCCTTTTCCTAGCAAAACGACTGCGCTTTGGTGGTCGTCTCTGTTGGGGTTCCAAGTGTGAGTCTAAGTCCCACATTGGATAGAAATGAGAAAGTAGAGTGGTTTATAAGTGGGAAGACCCATTAACCCATTGCCTTAAGGTTTTGGGTAAAAGAGTGGTGTCAATCTCTTATAAGGTTGGACTCACATCTCATTGCTCATTGACTCCCCGGTCAAAAACCTCCCCCTTGATACTCCCAACAGTGGTATCAGAGCCGATGGTTAGTGTTGGTGACCAAGGCTCGGACGAGTGTAATGATCCCTATATCGAAAGTCTTCCTGGCAAGGGTTCCAGGAAAGCGAGACCCGTTAAGATGAACGGCGGTATAGAGGGCTACTCGTGGTTGGTTGGGGATGCTTCCGCTGAAGGGGGAGCTGAGAGGGAGTGTACCAATGACTCACCCTTGAGGGGGAGATTGTTGGGGTTCCAAGTGTGAGTCTAAGTCCCACATTGGATAGAAATGAGAAAGTAGAGTGGTTTATAAGTGGGAAGACCCATTAACCCATTGCCTTAAGGTTTTGGGTAAAAGAGTGGTGTCAATCTCTTATAAGGTTGGACTCACATCTCATTGCTCATTGACTCCCCGGTCAAAAACCTCCCCCTTGATACTCCTAACAGTCTCCACGTTATTCGCTCACTGCCTCTACTCTTCAGATATTACTCACCATCCTACCTGCATCCAATATAGATGTTGACTTCGTTTTGTTCTGGAAGTGGAACGCGAGACAACCACAAAATCACACTTCCAAGTGCGGCACACACTAAACCGCACTTTCAACTGCAACGAGATCATAACCACACTTTCAAGTACGGTTAAGGTCTGCCACAGATCTTCGTCCCTACCATAGATCCATCCTCCATCCACAATACAATCCCACAAATGCATCTTAATCAACAACACACAACACTGGAAGGACAAGAGTTATGTGAGAATGAAGGCACGCTCGAGAACTAAAAATTGAGAGAGGAAGAGAAGAGGGAGAGGAGGAGAGGCAATATTGTGGAAGAGAGGAAAAAGGAGTGTAAGGTTTGGTATGAAATGCAGAAGAGAAAATGGGTTCTTTTAGAATGATTCATACTAAAATAAAGCAGTTAAAGGTTCTCTCAAAGGTTCTGCTCTTCTAAGAGGGATACTCTGTTGTAAAAGTTAAAAAAGAGTTAAAAAAGAGGGAGATGCAGGACGAGACATCTGAGACAGTGGCAGTGTAGTTTTTCCTTCCCAGTTAATATACCCTACACATACATATATATATATATATATATATATATATATTATATTTTTGATGAACCTGTCAAAAGCATAAGGTGTAGTGTTGTTGTAAACTGCTGACTGAATCACGAACAAAATTTCCTGAGGCGTGTAGGTCACTGTCCTTAAGGACTTATCCGCGGTGTGTAGCGCAAGTCCCCCAGGATACAACAGAAACTTCTCAGAATTTCTGAGGATCTCAGAACTAGCAAGGAACTCTTAAAAGAGTATAGAAACAAACCCAGAATATTTTTAGAAGAGGAAAAGAAACAAAGGATGAAACTAGAAAAGAAGAGAATGAAAGAAGATTGATTTTTGGTGTGTCTTGGAATGAGGGAAATGCTCTCTATTTATAGAGTTAGAGAGGAATCAAGAAATTAAAAATAATAATAAAGATTTTAACGTTGGAATTAATTTGCATTGAATATTTGAACGTTGGCATGTTTAAAAAAATTATTTCCGTTTGCCAATTAACGTTGCAACACAACGTTAAAAATTCAATCTCACAATTAATGCTCTTTAACTTTTGCAATAATGTAACAATTGTTTCTTTTCATGCAATTGTATTATTGTAGTGTTTCCAAATAATTCATTGCGGGACCTTTTCTCATCATGCCAATGTTATTCCATTCAATATATTTTAATTACGGTGAATGGTTTATAGGGTTGCAGATGTTTCTTTCGCTCTTTAAAATCAATAGTGCATGTTTTTTATTATCATTCCATTCTTTATATTTAATTTGCGGTGATTAATTTTTTAGCTTTTAATGATTATGTTATTATTATTTTCACATATAGTCCACGAGTTTGTCAATAACGGTTTGGTATAAAAATATATATATATATATATATATATATATATATATGGTTACGGGTTTGTGGAAGTTAAACAAAGAAGAAGTATGTTTATTATTAGTCATTTAATTAGGTTACAAATTATAGCACTTATCATGTATATTGGTGGTCTTTTACTTTTTAATTAATTTTTTTCTTTAAGAGAAAATTTTGGGTTATGATTCTTCACTTAGGAAGCAATTACAAGTAATAATTTATGTAGTACTGGATTATGAGAATGGGTTCTTGAAGGTGAATTTTAAGTGTTTTATTTAGAAATTGAGGTGCAGATTTTGATTGACTTTGTTATTGTTATGCCACCTATTTTTGTTTCAAGAAGTGTTAGATATTGTGTGTTTATGTTAATTAGGGAAACATAGTACATATATGTTTATTAGGGAAATATAGTCCTTATGCTCATTATATTTTATTTTTACATATTCATTTGTATTTGGGCTTAGCCCACATTCTTATTATTATAAATACATTACCCTATGTGTATGCAAAGACACACAAGGGAGATTGATCCTAAATATAGTTTTTCATCATATTTAACATGGTATCTAGAGCTTAGGTTCGGTTCTACCTGTTCTACAGTCTCCGGTACGCATCACCGCCGCAGCCCACCGCCGTCGCCGCCGCCGCCGCCGCAGGAGTTCCAGAATCGACCGGCGACCACTCCATCGGAAGCGCCTCGGCCGGGCGACCACCGCGGTTCAAAGATCGCGGCGATCGGAGCACCCACGCGCCTCCACGCGCCGCCACAGCAGTTCGCAGATCCGCCGCTTCCCGCCGCGCGTGCCGGCGCGTCGCCGGAGCCCACCGCCGCCGACCAGCATCGCCGTGATCGCCTCCTCTCCCTCTTTCTGGATCTGTGGTCGTTGCGTCAATCGGAGCACGTTGGATTTTTAGGGTTTCTCCCTCTCCATGGCATCTTCCGTGTCTACAAACACCTGTGCTAGTGCCCCATCTTCTTCTGCTGATTCCCCAATCTACACCAATTTTGTGAATGTACACTTGTCCATTGACAAGTTAGATGGCACGAATTATGCAACATGGGCATCTGACATCAAACTTTGGTTGAAGAGTCAGGGGTATGTAGATCACCTTACTAAAGATGTGACTAGTGCTACCACAGATGACACTTCTCGCTGGATGAAAATTGATACCCAGTTATGCATCGTCATAAAGTCCACCATTCACTCCTCTCTGAAACAAATGTTTCGTTCCTATGAAACATGTTCAGAAGTATGGGCTCAAGCAAGGCTATTATACATAAATGACACGCAGCGTTTTTATGGTGTTTGTCAGAACCTATACACTGTCATTGGTCCACGCAGTCCTGGTCCCATGGCAGAATATTTGGGTAAAGTTCATGCCCTCCTTCATGATTTTAATGAGCTATTACCTCCTGCTTTCACTCCTGCTGAAGAACTGGAACAACGATCCAAGTTCTTCATGTTGTTGGCCTTATACGGACTCTCTGATGATTCCTCCCATGTTCGTGATCAGATTTTGGGTTCTCCTGTCATACCCAACTTTACTTCTACTTGTTCTGCTCTTTTGTGTATTCCGAGCAAACTAGTCGTTGAGACATCTCCTCATACTGATGATTCCTCAGTTATGGCTGTCCAACGTGATGATCGAAGTCGGTCTCGCAAGCCAGGTAAAGGACGACCTAAATGTGACCATTGTGGCAAGCCAGGCCACAAAATTGATAGGTGTTATTCGCTTCATGGACGTCCTCCTCGATCTGTAGCAATGGCTAATTCTGATCCACCTCCTCAACTACCGTCTGCAGACCATCCTACTTCATCAAATACTGTAGACAACCCTGCGGTCTTCAACGAATTTCTCCGATGGTATGAGGATCGTCAACACTCTAGTTCCACTACATCTGTATGTGTTGCCCGCACAGGTACACCTTTTGTTGGTCTGACTCACTCCCTCGGATCTTGGGTCCTTGACTCAGGTGCCACCGATCATATAACTGGTAACAAGTCCTTGTTTTCTTCCTTGTCATGTCCAGATAATTTACCCTCGGTAACAATGGCTGATGGGTCTAGAGTCTCATCTCATGGTATTGGTACTGTTCATATTTTTCCGTCCATATCCATTGATAATGTACTCTATGTCCCTGGGTCTCCTTTCAACTTATTGTCCATAAGTCGTCTAACTCATTCCCTTAATTGTATTATTTCATTTACCAAAGATTCTGTTTGTTTGCAGGACCGGAGTTCGAAACACATGATTGGCACAGGATGTGAGTCTCATGGCCTATATCTTCTCCGCCCTTCTCCACATGCTGGCGTAATCATGGAGTCACCATCCCTTCTTCATGCTCAGTTAGGTCATCCCAGTCTTGCCAAATTGCAGCAACTTGTTCCGAGTTTGTCGAAGTTATCAAGTTTGTCATGTGAGTCTTGTCAGTTAGGAAAGCATACTCGTAGTTCCTTTCCTTGTAGTGTTTCACAAAGAGCGTCATCCCCTTTTTCATTAGTTCATTCTGATATTTGGGGACCTAGTCGTGTTAAGTCCACTTTAGGATTTCAGTATTTTGTTACCTTTATTGATGACTATGCAGATGTACTTGGTTGTTTTTAATGAAGAATCGTTCTGAGTTGTTTTCTATTTTCCAATCTTTTTTCAATGAAATAAAAACACAGTTTGGGGTTTCTATTCGAATTTTACGCAGTGATAATGGCCGTGAATACCTTTCTCAACAGTTTAAACATTTTATGGCTTCTCATGGCATTCTTCACCAGACCTCATGTGCTTATACTCCTCAACAAAATGGGGTGGCTGAGCGCAAGAATAGACACCTTATTGAAACAACTCGTACTCTTCTCATCCATGGCCAAGTACCCTCGCGTTTTTGGGGTGATGCAGTTCTCACTGCATGTTATCTCATAAACCGCATGCCATCTTCTGTCCTAGATAACAAAATCCCTCATTCTGTCTTATTTCCTCAAGACCCTTTACATCCATTACCTCTTAGAGTTTTTGGGTCTACATGTTTTGTTCATGATTTTAGTCCTGGTCTTGATAAGTTATCTCCTAGATCTCACAAATGTGTCTTCTTAGGATTTCCACGGTCACAAAAGGGCTATAAGTGTTTTTCCCCTTCCCTCAATCGCCATTTTATCTCTGCTGACGTCACTTTTGATGAATCTTCGTTTTATTTTTCACCTCTATCTTATAGTTCTGTACCTCCACCTATTACTGTTGATATTCCTATTGTCTGTGATCCTTCTCCTCCTTTAGCCTCTCAGGATCGTCCTTCAACTCCACCCCTTCAGGTTTACAGTCGCCGCCCTCGTCTCCCTCATGACTCACCTCCTGTGCCGCCTCCTGTGTCTCCTCCGGCTCCTGAAAATGAGTCTGACCTGCCTATTGCCCTCCGTAAAGGTATACGCTCTACTCGTAACCCTTCCCTCCATTATACTGTTCTTAGTTACCACAGGTTATCTCCATCTTTTTACACATGTCTCTCCTCCATTTCTTCTGTGTCCATTCCCAAGTCTGTGCGTGATGCCTTAACTCATCCTGGTTGGCGTCAAGCCATGCTGGATGAATTAAGTGCTTTACAGAAAAGTGGAACTTGGGAGCTTGTCCAATTACCATCTGGAAAGTCTGTTGTTGGTTGCAGGTGGGTTTATGCTATCAAAGTTGGCCCTGATGGTACAATTGATCGTTTGAAGGATCGACTGGTTGCCAAAGGATACACACAGATTTTTGGTTTGGATTATGGTGATACTTTTTCTCCAGTGGCGAAAATGACCTCTGTTCGCCTATTCATTGCCATGGCCGCTCTTCGACAATGGCCTCTTTACCAACTTGATGTAAAAAATGCTTTCCTTAATGGTGATTTGCATGAAGAAATTTATATGGAGCAACCGCCTGGCTTTGTTGCTCAGGGGGAGTCATCTGGATTGGTATGTCGTCTTCGCAAATCCTTATATGGCCTAAAACAGTCTCCTCGGGCCTGGTTTGGTAAGTTCAGCTGTGTTGTTCAACAATTTGGTATGTCTCGCAGTGAAGCGGATCATTCAGTGTTCTATCGCCACTCAAGTGCTCGATGTATCTACTTAATAGTGTATGTTGATGACATTGTTCTCACAGGAAGCGACTATCTTGGCATCTCTCAGATGAAACAACACCTTTGTCACCATTTTCAAACCAAAGATCTTGGCAAACTCCGATACTTTTTGGGTATTGAAGTAGCACAATCCAATGATGGTATTGTCATATCTCAGAGGAAGTATGCGTTAGACATCTTGGAGGAAACAGGGTTAATGAACTGTAAGTCTGTTGAGACACCTATGGATCCTAACATCAAGCTTCTACCAAATCAGGGGGAGCCTTTCTCAGATCCTGAACGTTACAGAAGATTAGTTGGTAAATTAAACTATCTTACTGTTACGCGTCCTGACATTTCCTTCACAGTAAGTGTGGTGAGTCAATTTCTTAACTCCCCATGTGAAGACCATTGGGATGCAGTTGTTCGCATACTGAAGTATATTAAAGGATCACCTGGAAAAGGTTTGCTATATGGTCCTAACAACGATACAAAAATCGTTTGCTATTCAGATGCTGATTGGGCTGGTTCCCCTTCTGATAGGAGGTCTACTTTTGGATATTGTGTCTCTATTGGTGGCAACCTGATATCTTGGAAAAGTAAGAAGCAAAGTGTTGTGGCTAGGTCCAGCGCAGAAGCAGAATATAGAGCTATGGCATCAGCTACTTGTGTGGCTTAAACAATTACTTAGTGAACTGAAATTTGGAGATGTCACTCACATGACACTTATATGTGATAATCAAGCTGCTCTTCATATTAGCTCTAACCCTGTCTTCCATGAGAGAACCAAGCATATTGAAGTTGATTGCCATTTTATTAGAGAAAAAATCATATCCGGAGATATCAAGACTGAGTTCGTTAACTCAAGCAACCAGTTGGCAGACATATTCACTAAGTCCTTGCGAGGACCTAGAATTGACTATCTTTGTGACAAGCTTGGAACATATGATTTATACGCTTCAGCTTGAGGGGGAGTGTTAGATATTGTGTGTTTATGTTAATTAGGGAAATATAGTCCTTATGCTCATTATATTTTATTTTTACATATTCATTTGTATTTGGGCTTAGCCCACATTCTTATTATTATAAATACATTACCCTATGTGTATGCAAAGACACACAAGGGAGATTGATCCTAAATATAGTTTTTCATCATATTTAACAAGAAGTATAGTGTATGGTTATTAAATACCATTTAAGCGGACATGTTGGGTTTGCTTGCCAATGGTCACTTGGATGCCAATTTTTTTATAAATAATATTTAATAGTATGTTATGTGTGAAGTGTATTGGTAGGAGGCATTTGATGTTGTGAATGCATATACAGATTTTTGTACAGTTTTAGCGACAATCTCATTGCATGTACCAAATATTAATATGTCATCCACATACAAGCATATAATGACACTATCACCATCTTCAGATTTAGAGTACACACATTTATTAGCATCATTAGGTGGAAAACCATCACAAAGCAACACATTATCAAGTTTTTCATGCCATTGTTTTGGTGCTTGTTTCAACCCATACAAGGATTTTAAGAGTTTGCATACTTTCTCCTCTTGCCCTGGTACAACACACCCTTCAGGTTGAGTCATATAAATTTATTCCTCTAAATCACCATTTAAAAGGCTGTTTTAACATCCATCTGATGTATCACTAGTTTATGGATAACTGCTAGAGCTAACAACACTCGAATAGAGGAAATCCTAATCACAGGAGCAAAAGTATCAAAGTAATCTATGTTGGATTTTTGAGTAAAGACCTTTGCTACTAATCTTGCCTTATATTTTTCTATGGATCAATCAGGGTGATATTTCTTCTTAAAGATCCACTTACAACCAATGGGTTTTGCTCATTTAGGCAAATCTACTAAAGTCCAAGTGTTGTTTTTCCGAATTGATTCAATTTCAGTCCTAATGGCCTTATCCCATTGTTTTGCATCAAGAGCACTAGTAGCTTCTACAAAGCTTGTTGGATCACTATCAACAAGATAAGTATAAAAGTCATCTCCAAAGGAAGTTTCTTTTCTCTGTCTTTTACTTCTTCTCAAATCCTCATTCATAGTATCACTATTATTATTATCATCAATAGGTTGAGACATCTCATTAACCTTTAAGGGAAACACATGTTCAAAAAACTCAGCATTTTTCGTCTCCATTATAGAATTTCTCTCAAGTATGTTACTTTTAACAATTAGAAACCTATAGGCAGCATTGTGTTCAACATAACCTAAGAACATGCAATCAGCGATTTTAGAGCCTATTTTCCTTTTCTTAGGATCGGGTAACATTACCTTAGCCAGACACCCCCACACTCTTAGATATTTAAGGTTAGGTCGGTAACCTTTCCAAAACTCATAAGGAGTTTTACCGATTTTCTTATGGGTTATTCTATTTTGTAAAAAACATGCAGTAACCAAGGCTTCTCCCCAAAGGTTATCAGGTGCACTAGAACTAACAAGCATAGCATTCATCATTTCCTTAAGGGTTCTATTTTTCCTCTCAGCTACTCCATTAGATTCAGGTGAATATGGTGGGGTCACTTCATGGATAATCCCTTCTTTAACACAATAGTCATTAAACAAAAGATACTCACCACCTCTATCTGATCTAATCCTCTTAATTTTCTTATTCAATTGATTTTCTACTTCTGATTTATATGTTAAAAACACATCAAAGGCTTCATTTTTATGTTTGATTAAGTAAAATTTGGTGTATCTAGAATAATTATCTATAAAGGTCACAAAATAATTTTTACCTCCCCTAGACATAGTTTGTTTTATATCAGCTAGATCAATATGAATTAATCCTAACAGTTCAGTTTGGCGTTCTACACAAAAACATGTCTTCTTTGTTAATTTAAATTCTACACATATATCACACTTACTACTCTGTTTATCATGCATATTAATCAATCCTAGTCGTTGTAATTTCAAAACAAATGAGGAATTCACATGACCTAATCTAGCATGTCATATATCATACGAGTCAATAATATAAGCAGAAGAACTAAATTCATTCATAATTTCAGAAATGTTAAGTACAAAGAGACCTTGATCACAATATCCCTTCCCCACAAAAACATTATTTTTTGTCATAATGATCTTGTCAGACTCAAATGACACTTTAACCCCCACCTTTCCCAACAGTGCTACAGAGATTAAATTAACTCTGATTGATGGCACATGTAGCACATCACTCAAGGCCAAAGTCTTTCCAGATGTGAGTTTGAGAAGAACTTTTTCTTTTCCTAGAACAGGAGTGGTTGTGGAATCACAGAGGTAGACGTGTTCTTCTCCATCCCCTACACTAGTGTAAGAGGTAAAGGCACTTTTGTTTGCACATATATGCCTGGTAGCACCAGAGTCTACCACCCACTTGCTCACATTGGTCATTAGATTTGCTTGAGAAACGACCGCAGCAATAATGTCATCTCCTTCGGCTATATTGGCCCTAGGAGGATTGTCATTTCTCGCTCTGCGCCTACATTGTGATGCATGATGGCCCGACTTCCCACATACGAAGCAATTTCCTTTCTTCTTGAAGGTGGGTTTAGATTCATTGGGTCGGGATTTAAGAAAATTATTTTTCCTTTTGTGATCAGGTTTGTGTTCGTACCTTTTGGGAGTAGGTCTTACTTCTACCATATTTGCTTTTGTAGTCAAACCTTTTGCCCTTGCAGTAGCAGACTCCTTCCTGTTGGTATCTTCAATTATTATGTGTGTAATTAGTTCTGATAGAGTCATCTGTTTGTGCCTGTGTTTCAACTGTTGTTTGTAATCTGTCCAGGATGGCGGCAATTTCTTGATCAGAAGTTCTGAAACAAATTCATCTGGAAGTAGAATGTTCTCTGCTTTGATGTCTTCGTGCAGCTTGTGGTATTCATTGATTTGGGTTTTTAGGTCCTTGTCTTCAATCATTTCCCAACGGTAGTAGTTCCCTATGACGAATCTTTGTCTGACGACATCTTCGACAATGTATTTGAGAATCAACGAGTCCCAAATGTCCTTTGCTTCGTTGTAGGAACAATACACATCGAACAAATCATTAGAAAGTGCACTAAGCAGAGTGTGTCAGCATACCTTGTTCGCGTAAGTCCACTCTTCAACTAGTTTTGAGTTTGAAGGAATAATGGAATCGGGCTTCGGAGATGAAAGAGCAGCAGCAACTTCATACATGTCTAAAAGGGTGGAAACATGTTCTTGCCAGCATCGGAAATTTTGTCCAGAGAAAACCTCGATTTTAGACACGTCCAGAAATGATTTTGCAAAGACCGTCTACATTCCGGGAACAATGGTTTGGTTCTCCGAAGGCATGCTATTTGTTTGGTTCTCCGAAGGCATGTTGTTGACGTCAGCCATAAGTCCTTAATATTGTTGTAAAATGCTGACTGAATCACAAACAAAATTTCCTGAGGAGTGTAGAGTCACTGTCCTTAAGGACTTATCCGCGGTATGTAGCGCAAGTCCCCCAGGATACAACAGGAACTTCTCAGAATTTCTGAGGATCTCAGAACTAGCAAGGTTAAAAGAGTATAGAAACAAACCCATAATAGTTTTAGAAGAGGAAAAGAAACAAAGGATGAAACTAGAAAAGAAGAGAATGATAGAAGATTGATTTTTGGTGTGTCTTGGAATGAGGGAAATGCTCTCTATTTATAGAGTTAGAGAGGAATCAAGAAATTAAAAATAATAAATATTTTAACATTGGAATTAATTTGCATTGAATATTTGAACGTTGGCATGTTTAAAAAAAATATTTTCGTTTGCCAATTAACGTTGTAGCACAACGTTAAAAATTCAATCTCACAATTAATGCTCTTTAACTTTTGCAATAATGTAATATTACAACAAGTGTTTCTTTTCATGCCATTGCATTATTGTAGTGTTTCCAAATAATTCATTGCGGGACCTTTTCTCATCATGCCAATGTTATTCCATTCAATATATTTCAATTATGGTGAATGGCTTATAGGGTTGCAGATGTTTCTTTCGCTCTTTAAAATAGTGCATGTTTTTATTATCATTCCATTCTTTATATTTAATTTGCGGTGATTAATTTTTAGCTTTTAATGATTATGTTATTATTATTTTCACATATAGTTCACGAGTTTGTCAATAACGGTTTGGTATAAATATATGTATATATATGTATGTATATATGTATATATATGTATGTATATATGTATATATATGTATGTATATATGTATATATATATATATATATATGTATATATATATATATATATATATATATATATATATATATATATATCAAAGAAGAAGTATGTTTATTATTAGTCATTTAATTAGGTTACAAAATTATAGCAATTATCATGTATATTGGTGGTCTTTTACTTTTTAATTATATTTTTTTTCTTTAAGAGAAAATTTTGGGTTGTGATCCTTCACTTAGGAAGCAATTACAAGTAATAATTTATGTAGTACTGGATTATGAGAATGGGTTCTTGAAGGTGAATTTTAAGTGTTTTATTTAGAAATTGAGGTGCAGATTTTGATTGACTTTGTTATTGTTATGCCACCTATTTTTGTTTCAGGAAGTATAGTGTATGGTTATTAAATACCATTTAAGCGGACATGTTGGGTTTGCTTGTTAATGGTCACTTGGATGCCAATTTTTTTATAAATAATATTTAATAGTATGCTATGTGTGAAGTGTATTGGTAGGAGGCATTTGATGTTTTGAATGCATGTACAGATTTTTGTACGCAGTGGGTTATTTAAAATGGTCGACAATGGCTAATGGTTTTGTTATTATGGATGGTTATATTCCGGTTGTAAGATATCAATTTTATATTATTTTCTATGGTGGTTGATGAGGATAACCATGGTGTTGAATTGCGATCATAATATTTCATGTATCATATTTCTATACTCTGGTGGTGTACCCGTAGAAGTCCTACTTTGGTAAGTGGGCCCTATTTTGATAAATAGGAGAGTCTGGTTGGGTGAACAGATCTTGTTTTGATAAATAGATCGTGAAAATCCTGCTTTGGTAAGTAGACCCTGTTTTGGTAAACAAGATTGTGAAAGTCCTGCTTAGGTAAGTAGGCTCTATTTCGGTAAACAGGATCCTGAAAGTCCTACATTAGTAAGTAGGCCCTATTTTAGTAAATAGGTTGAGGGGCCAGAGTACAGAGGAAATATAGTGGTTAGTGGTGATAGCCTTAGTATTTTATATATTGTCGTGGTATTTTTATATGAATGTTTTAATGTTTTATATGAAGTCGTAGTGTTTTATTTGGTGTCGTGGTGTTTTATAGAAAACTGTAGTATTTTCTTTGATGTTATGATGTTTGTCGAATGCATAGTGGTGTTAGATACTTGGTGTGTATTTTGGAAATGTTCCTAGGAAATCGGTGATTATTGAAATGTTGTGAGCCTATGAACCATGATGTGTGTTGGTTGTAAGGATATATATATATATACATATATATATATATATACATATATATATATATACATATATATATACATATATATATATATATATACATATATATATATATATATATATGGTGAGTTGTAATGGTTAAATGCATGACCTGTAATGTTGTTCTTGCATTGTAGTTGCAACTTAATTGGAATGTGTGTCGAGTGGAACATGAGTTGGTTGAGTTGTTGTTTTCCATAAGGATTCTTTGATAAGTCATGCTAGTGGGTGACTGTGAACCCTGTGTTTTCTTATGTACTCAATAGCAGATGACGCGAGAAAGTCCTGCGTTGGAGCATAGGCCTTGTTCAGGTGAACAGGTCGTGTGTGCTGAAGTACGAAAGAAAACATATGGCAATAGTAATTGGGAATGGTGGCATGGTTTGTTTGGGTTGGAGTTGGATTAACAATGTTGTGAGTTTGATTTAAGTAGGAGTGTTATTAGCTCATGTCTTAATTGATAATTGTATTATTATATTATATCATTATCTATGAGTTAGATGTTGATTCTGTTAGCTCACCCTTGCATTTGTGGTGATGGTTTCCACATGCGATGATCGTATATATACGGGAGCAGATGATATTACAGATGTTGTTGTTGATGATGTTGAACCAGTGAAGAACGAGAGACGAGTGGAGAATTATTTTCAGGGTTTTCAAAGATTGTTTTTTTTTTCTTCAAACAAATTATAAAGAGTTTAGTATGTTATTTCAAGTTGTAATTGGATTAATTATTATTCTCGCATGTTATTATTTATTTTCGCGATAACTTAATCATGTTTAAAATTTTTGTTATTCAGAGTTTTATTTTCCTAAAAATGGATGTTCTTTTACTCACACGTGACATCCTAAATCGGGATGTTACAGAATGTCCCTTCCAAACCTCTCCATTTTGAATGTTGTAAGCTTCTAGAGAGAAACTTGATTTTGTGAGCTCTGTGTGGCTACATCTAAAGCCAAATATCCTTGTTAGGAGCGTGTTTTTACTTAAGTTCTGAATCTGAATGGTCCTAACCAATTAGATTTGTGTAGTTTTTTTTTTGATTGCCATTTACAGGTGGTGCTGGGTAAAGAGTGAGTTACAAACAGTTCCAACAGTGAAGTTGAGCAACAAAGCTTAATGAACCATGATCGCAACAACATTTTATTTTCTTTTGTATTTGATTTGTTCAAAGTGGTCTGTAATGGGCTTGTGTTAGTCTTGTGCCTTTTTGTTCAGTTTTATTTCATCATTTTTAAAAGGCCTTTAAAAAGTCCAAGTGCTTTGAAAGAGTACTTGGTGCTCTTTCAACTCTTGGCAACTTTTCTTGTTTTCTTTAAATTTGACATAGCTTAGAGAGGTGAGTGTATCTTGCTAGCCAAAACTACAACCCTCACCATAGGAGTAGAATTTTTTTATTGATTCTTTGATTTTTGTGTTTCACGTTTATGGGTCATTAGATTCTGAATGTCTTTGATTGTTTGTGTTTGTGAGTCATGTTCTTTAATTTTAAAGGTAATTTTAGTTTAAGGGGTAACTAGTTAGTAACTTAAGATATTTCTCGCAATGTAAGACTTGGTACTTAAGCAACCTTTAGCTCACCTCTCTTACCTGGGATTTGTCTAAGTGTGAAACTTGAAACCTTTTAAAAACAAATATTTCATGTTATAGTTCATATAGGTCGTCTAGGTCATCTAGGAATGATAATGAGTTGTTTAATCAAGCTAGGAATCTTCCATTTATTGGTAAAGACATAGGTGCATTAACATACCTAGCATGGGAAAAAGAAATTGATAAAATGCATCATTCCATTGTCAAAATAAGTGAATTTGAATCCTATGGTTCCATTTATCTTTCTAGAGAGAATGAATCTCATTTTCTTAGTTTATATCTTTCTAAGTTAGAAAAGCATGCAAGTGAGTGTTTGGATGAAAGGTAATATTGGGTTAACAAAGGTAGGAAATCCACCATTGATAATTCGTATGAATTAAAATCTTGCATAAGAAGAAAATTTGTGCCTTCAACTATTAAGAAAAACATACAATTAATAAGAGATAGCATTGAGGAAGGAAAAACATTTCTTAAAAATTTAAAATACCATGGTTTCCTTCGTAGAGAAATAGAATTTGAAGCCAGACTTAAGGAGTTGAAGGATAAGAAAAGAGAAAAAGAGATTGAGAGAAAAGAAGAGGAAGAAAGGAGAGAGAAAAGAAAAGGTGAAAAGAGAAGAGAAAGAAAGAAGAAAAGAAGAAAAGAGAAAAGAAGAAAAGGAAGAAGAGAAGAGAAAAGAAAGAAAGAGAATAAGAAGAGAGGAAGAAAGAAAAGGGGAAGAAAGAAGAAAGCAAGTGAGAAAAGAAGAAGAGAAGAAAGAAGAATAGAGGAGGGAACAAGAGAAGAGAGAGAGAAAAAAAAGAGAGAAGAGAATAAGAGAGGAGAAGAGAAGAAGAAAAGAAGAGAGAATGGCAAGAAAGGTGTTAGAAACGAAGTTCCTTGTTTTCTCAACACCAAGAGGGGGGTGGGGGGTGGGGGGGGGGGGGGGGCGTGAATTGGTGATCAATAAAAACCAATGCTTTTTAAATCTTTTTGCAAACATAGAATGATCTTTAAACTTTCTTGTAATCTAGGTAATACGTGTATGCAATGAAAGTAAAAGAGATAATGAAAGAAATACAAACAAAGGATTTATACTGGTTCGAACTCAATGCCTACATCTAGTTTCCCTTCCAATCAACCTTAGATTGAAGGATTTTTCACTATAATGATTTGAGTTTTACACCAAAGGTTTTAAAGAGACTCTCTCAAATGTAAACACCTTTCTCACTCAACAATTAAATAGAGAAATAAAAAACCTACACAAAGAACCACACATCTTTACTACTGAACCCTTTGAGAACACCTCTCAAAGTACGAAGAACCCCATGTTCTTATTCCTGTCTCACACGAACAGGGCAGCACAATCCAAGATTTCAAATACACCTCAGTAGTACAGAGAATGATCAACCAATACGTCCACAATGTTTCTCTCAAGAATCCTTCCAGTTTCTTCCAATTCTTTGAATCTTGATTCTTGGAACGTCTCAACAACCTGTAACACTTTTCTTAAATCAAAGAAATCAAATATAAAAATTTAGAAAGATCAAAAGTTATAGAATTGTGTGTAGTGCGTCAATTTATAGTTTTTCTCATGACAGACGCAAAACAATCGATTACATTAGTAATGTAATCACTTACATTGGTAACAGGTGTAACAGAATTACAACTAACACAGTTCCAATTGAATGCACAATTAATATAATCGATTTGCAATAAATGCTAGTCAAATAAATTTAAAAATATGACCGTTAACATTGTTATGACTTAGCTTGAAAACAGTTTTCAAAGAGTAAGAGACTTAATTGATTACATAAACAAGATCTTTGCAAAGACACGAGTTTTAATCGATTTAACACTTAATGTTATCGATTTAAAACTTGTTGTTTTGCCATAGTTTAAAACATAAGTTGTCTGATGAACTTAATTGATTACAACATCACTGTAATTGATTATTTCATACAGAGTTGCTTTGTGCTTTGTGCTTGTGGTTTTAACATACAAAAAACATTCAGTATGTATACAGTAGATATGAGCACAATTATGATTACAGAAGTATGCAGACTTAACAACATATTAACATATGTATTAATCACAAATACACATTTCTGTTGTGTCATGACAACATCTTTGTGTTGTTACTACTGAAATTAGTATGACTTAGTTTCTCACACCAAGAGGGAGGGTGAATTGGTGAAACTTAAAATCAGAGTCTTTTCTAAATCTTTTTTGCAAAGTTGATGCATTTAAAAACTTTATTGAAACGCAAAGAAAAAGATTTTTAAGTGCAGCGGAATAAAGTTGACTAAGCATAAAATAAAGTCGACTTTGAATGTAAAAGTGTAGGGATAAAGAAATCAAACGCAAATTTTTATACTGGTTCGACCAACCTGCCTACATCCAGTGTCCTTCCAATCCCAAGAAGCAAATGTACTAGAATGATCATGGTTTTTACAGCAAGGCTTTTATAGCGACAACACGTCAAAAATATAAAACACCTCTCTAACCCTCTAATAAAAATATAGGCATATAACAACAAAGACCAGCAACAAGAATCCCCCCTCCTGTTGTCTTCAACCCTTTGAGCAACTTCTCAAAGTCCAGAACGCCTCACGTACTCTCCCTGTAGTCACAATAGGGCAATACACCAATCTTCAAAAGATTGAGAAAACTGATCACACAGATAACACCTCAAGTGCAGATTGATCAGAATGATAAAACACACAATTCTTGCTCTTCAAGTAATCGCCAAAGATGAACACCAGGATCTTCTTTATGGATTCTTATAGCTTTACCACGTTATGTAAGGGACCAAATAATCTAAAAGAAATCACACAAATCGTTAGAATCACAAAACTTCTTACAAAATTCAAATTCGCATCTATTTATAGATTTTCACAATTCTGACGCTCTCAAGTCGACTTAGCTACTGATGCAGTGGAATGTACTATGATAGTTATAACAGATAGTAGCAGTCAAAGCAAATTAATTGATTACACAATTAATGTAGTTGATTCTCATTAAATGCATGGTTAGCCAAATTCAAAATATGACCGTTAGACCTGTCAAGCATTAACAGAATTTCTAAACATAACAAACTTAGTCGAATGGCTTGCACACATAGTCGACTTTGTAACATTGTAAGCATAGTTTTGAAAAACTTTGTCTTCAAAAAATCTCATAGCACAATTTGAAAAAGTTTGTGCAAAGACACGAGTTTTAGTTGACTTACTTCATAATGAAGTCGACTTAAAACTTTTGTTTTTCCACACAATTAAAGTTCAACAAAAGTTCATGTGGTTTTTCTTTTCCAAAACATTTGTCATGCATTCACAGATAAAATCTCATATATAACATAGTGAAATGCAATGATCATCACAAAAACAACACAAACATGTTCTCATATAATCATAATCATGAAAGCTATGAACATGTAACACCAAACACCCATGTGTTATTAATTATGTGTTGTCATCATAAAAAACCAGAAGCTCTGAGATTGTAGGTTCAGCTAAACCAGTGCTCCCCCTATCAACAATCTCAATAGTTACAATCAATGTGTTGTCATCATCAAAAACCAAACATATCAGGGATTGGGTTTAACACTCATATTGCTCCCCTTATCAACAAAATGGAAAATAGAGAGAATGAGCAATTTCTCCTAAAGGAAACTCCTACTCTTTCAATAACCATGAAACTTAAAAGGGAAGGTTTTCCCTTCTTTACTTCTGTTCCAATCATTGTTCATTCTTCAAATATTAATTTCTCTTTCAACTCAATTGTCATTCCATATTCTATTCATTTTTTTTTCAAAATATGGAAATTTAAATCTTGAGTTATCGTTATCCTTAAGGAAACAAATAACCCAAGGCAAACGTGAATTTGGACTTCTAAATTTTTCCAAAATTACAAAACAAAATATAAGAAGTTCTTATTCCCTTATTTTTATAATTTATTTTTCTTGGATTGATATTAATTGAAGATATATTTGATGCGTATTGTAGATTCGTGTTTGATCGAGGAGGAAAAAAAGTAGATCTACAAGAATAAAGGGATAAGGCCACTCCAAGATGGCCTTGCTCCCAAAACTGTGTAGAACTTTTTCATAAGGCGATTTCCAGATTTGAGGATAATTCTTTTTTTAAGAGGGAGGGAATGATGTAATCATGTCTGACGTACCTTTCTCACTGTCTTCTTTTCGTATATTTTACATTTTAAAGTCCATGTTATTTTTATCTTTCATGGAGTATGGGTTACAATAAATACCCATCTCCACCATTGTATTGAACACTTTTGAGAATGAGAATTTGATTTCTGTTGAGAACTCTCCAGATATAATTCTCCTTGAGACTTAGGCTAGAGAATCCTAGGGATCCTCCTCTAGCCTCCTCCCAACCACACTCCTCCCTTTCTCCATTTTCCAAATTCCACGGTGCTTCTCTCTCCTCCACACGTAACTCCTACCTCCAATCCGTTTCAAGCACGCATCATAGCTCCTACAGCCACGCGTTAGTGCATTCGGACCGCATCAACGTTGATACACCATCATCAGCGCTTCATTTTCATTCTCACAGAAACCACATCTCATTTCCTCCCTCGCGCAACAGAGGGCATCTCTCTCTAGAGAGATCTCTCTTCGTCGCCAACCTCTTTTTGTGTCTCGTCATTCCAAATCAGGTTATCTTCCTCACTGATTCACCACTGATTCCACATCTTCATATTTCCCCCTTCTTTTTCGTTTTTCCTTCGGTTTCAACCAATTAGATCCTCTTCTCATTGTTTAATCTTCAATTCTCATTGATTAAACATCTTTTTACACCAATTAATCGGTTCATTTTAGGGTTCCTTCATCAACCTAGGGTTTTAGGGTTCTCCACGTCGAATCCTTTTCGTTTTTGGAGTGTTCTTTGATTCCTAGGGTTTTGTCGAGTTCTCTTCCGATTAACTCTCGATCTAGAGCTCTTTCTTCATTTTTTGATGCGTCATACTCGCTAAGGAAGCTTGAGGAGTTCCGAATAGTGTTGATAGGTTCAAGGGGAAGGTTTATATTAGAAGGAATAAAAACTGACAGACAATTATAACTGTCTAAGGGGTAGTTTTGTTGTTTCAGACTTTTATAAAGTCTGCATAGGCAGTTTATTTAGCAGTTTTTTTGTCTTTGTTTTTGGAAGTTCTGTAAATCTAGGAAAGTGGAGAGTCTGGTTTTCTCAAATAACCAAAAGTTGTATGTTGTTTCAGTTTCTATGTACTGTTGGAAATCTAGTGTATGGTTGGAAGAAATATATAGAGTTCTAAGGTTGTTTCGTATAGGTCTATAATACCTATCAATTGGTATTCAGAGCCTCTTTCCTGGTGAAGTGGGGGCATACTGCAGGTTATGGTCAACACAAGAATGGAGGCAAGATGGGATGGTTTGGAGAAGATCGTCGACAAACAAGCAAATGAGAATAACCGTCGCTTCCAGCGGTTAGAGGAGATTTTTCAAGGTTTGATAGGGGTGGTTAAACGCCTGACATCCTCTACTAAGCATCAAGAGGCCCAAGATTCTATTGCCATGGATGGCCATGAGGATAATAGGGGTAATGAAGGAGTAAGTTTTGTTGGGATTTCTGCCACATGGAGGAAGTTGGACATTCCTGTGTTTGCAGGGGACAACGCTTATGGGTGGACTAATAGATTAGAGCAGTATTTCCATTTGAAAGTGGTTGGTGAGGAGGAACGAATGAAGGCTATTATGGTGGCATTGGAGGGGAAAGCTTTGAATTGGTTTCAATGGTGGGAAACCTATCATCCACATCCAACATGGGAAGCTTTCAAAGATGCGGTGGTTAGACGATTTCAGCCCATAATGTTGCAAACCCATTTGAAGTTTTGCTTGGCTTATGTCAAACTGGACCTATAAGGGAATATATTGAGCAATTTGAACAATATGTTGGGCTCATGAAAGGGATTCAACAAGATTACTTAGTGGGAATTTTCTTGAATGGATTGAGGGATGAGATAAAGGTAGAAGTTAAATTATATGATCCACAGACTCTTGTGGAGTTGATGATAAGGCGTAGATGGTTGAATACAAGCTTTTGATTACTACCAAAGGAGGGTATTTATCGGGCACTCGTTCCGTTCCTTCGTTTCGCCCATTGCCTTCCACTAGGACTTATTTTAAGGATGGGGGAGGTTCTGCAACTTATTCTAGGGCCAGGGGCAGTTCTGGGTTTTTTTTACTAATTTTGTTCCTAGTGTTGGAGAAAACAGTGCTTCTGTTTCTCCTAGCACTATTTCTGCTCCAGTTTCTCCACACAAAGAGCCCCCATATAAGAAGGTTACTCAAGAAGAGCTTCAGAACAAGTTGCGTAAAGGTTTATGTTTCCGTTGTGATGAGAAATTTGGCCCAAATCACATTTGCCGGAATAAACAGTTTCACATGGTGCTTATCTCTGAAGAAGAATTACCAACGTGGGGAGATGGGCTGGAAACTCTAGTTGTACCAGCAGAACTGTCAGAAACATATGGCCCCGATTTATAGTTATCACAATACACTATGGCTGGGCTAACTACCAAGAGGTCTTGGAAGTTGTGGGGAACCCTTGGCTATGAAAAGTTGGTGGTTTTGATTGATTGTGGTGCTTCCCACAATTTTATTTCCAATAATTTAATTGTCAGGTGTGGATTGCAAATATAGCCAACTCTTCCTTATATGGTGGAAGTTGGGGATGGGCATAAAGTGCGTTGTCAAGGCAAGTGTCAAGGATTAACTTTGGAAGTTCAGGGACTACAGATCCAGCAAGATTTTTTTGTGTTTTCTTTATGTGGGGCTGATATGGTGTTAGGGTTGGAATGGTTGACCACTCTTGGAGAAGTCAGAGCTGAGTTTGGTAATCTCAAATTATCGATAGGTAAAGGTCCAGTGGAACATGTTTTACAAGGTGATCCTACCTTGTCAAAGTCTAAATCTAATCTAAAGACATTATGGTATGATTTCAAGCAGTTTGTTATGTTCTCAAATGGACTGAAATTAAGGAACCAGGGGCTGATCCTGTTCCACCTGACATTTTGGATGTACTTTCTACCCATCAAGACGTTTTTAAAGCTTTAGAAAGGCCACCACCCCCACGTTCATTTGATCATTCCATTAATTTATAGCCTAATGCTTCTATTCCTAATTTACGACCTTACAAATATTCTCACCAACAGAAAAATGAAATTGAGAAATTGGTTCAGGAAATGTTGCATGGGGAATTATCCGCCAAATATAAGCCCTTATTCTAGTCCAATCATCTTAGTTAAGAAGAAGGATAGAGGATGGCGTTTTTGTGTGGATTACAAGGCTCTAAATAAGGTCACCATTCCTAATAAATTTCATATTCCGGTTATTGAAGAATTGTTGGATGAATTGGCTAGAGCTACCATGTTTTCCAAACTGGATTTAAAATTAGGCTATCACCAAATTCGGATGCGACCCCAAGATATTTAGAAAACAGTGTTTCACACCCATAAAGGCCACTATGAATTTTTGGTGATGCCCTTTGGTCTAACCAATGCTCCTACTACCTTCCAGGCCTTAATGAATAACATTCTCCAACCCTTTTTAAGGAAGTTTGTACTAGTATTTTTTTATGATATCTTGGTTTACAGTTCCACGTTAGATGCCCATCTTCAACATTTGGCCAAAGTTTTAACTATCTTGCATCAAAATGCATTAAAACTCAACCAAAAGAAATGTGTTTTTGGGCATCAGCACTTAGAATATTTGGGTCACATAATATCTCAACAGGGCGTGGCAACGAATCCTAAGAAGGTTGAGGCAATACAAAACTGGACTTTACCCAAGACTCCTAAGGCATTACGTGGATTTTTAGGCCTTACGGGCTATTATAGGCGTTTTGTTCAAGGGTATGGGAAAAATTTCTAAGCCTTCGACACAATTATTATCCAAGGATGGGTTTCATTGGACGAAGGAGGCTAGGGCAGCTTTTGAGGAGTTGAAGAAGGCCATTTCCCACTTACTTGTTTTAGCAGTCCCAGATTTTTCCAAATCTTTTACTCTTGAGACAGATGCTTCTAGTAAAGGTTTGAATGTTGTCTTACTACAACCAGGGCGGCCTTTGGCTTTTTGGAGTCAAGCTTTATCATCTAGGGTCAAAATAAGTCTGTTTATGAGAGGGAACTTATGGCTTTGGTGTAGGCTGTTCGAAAATGGAAACATTATCTCATGGGAAGTCATTTTATCATTCTCACAGATCATAGAAGTCTAAAGTTTCTCACAGATAAGATATTATTGATTGAAGAACAGTTCAAATGGGCTTCCAAACTAATGGGTTTTGACTTTGAGATTCATTTCCGCCCTGGTAAAGACAATCCCGTGGCTGACACTCTCTCCCGCAAGTCTTATTTTACAACCCACCCAATGGGCCTCATGAGAGGAGGAATCCCAAACAGATGCAGGTATGGTTTCTCTGATACAAGACTTGATGATCGATCCTAATTCTCATGTGGGATATGAACTACGCAAGGGAAAGACACAATTTTTGTAGTGGTGGATAGACTCACGAAGTATGCTCACTTTTTGGCACTTGCTCACCCCTTTACAACAGTAGAAGTGGCTCAAGTGTTCATTAAAGAAATAGTAAGACTTCATGGGTTTCCCTCTACAATTGTCTCCGATCGAGACAAAAAAATTTTAAGCAATTTTTGGAAAGAATTGTTTAAATAGGTTGGTACAAAACTCCGGTTCAGCACTCCATATCATCCCCAATCCGATGGACAAACAGAAGTGGTTAATTGCTGCCTCGAGACTTATTTACGTTGCATGAATGGTATACATCCTAGGAAGTGGCCTCAGTGGTTATCTTGGGCAGAATTATGGTTTAATACTAACTACAGTATTTCTACTAAGATGTCCCCTTTTAAGGCCCTCAATGGCCGTGACCCCCCTTTGCTTCTTAAAGGTTCTACTATCCCATCAAAAGTGCAAAGTGTGAATCAATTACAACAAGAACGAGATGAGATCTTGAGGGAGTGTAAGGAAACTTTATGCAAAGCCCATGACCAGAATAAGGTGCAAGCTAATAAACAGAGGAGGGAGGTGGAATTCCAAGTGGGTGATTGGGTGTATCTTAAGTTGCAACCATATCGACTGAAATCACTGGCTAATAGACTTAATGAGAAGCTTCGTCCCAGATTTTATGGTCCTTATATAGTCCAAGAACGCATAGGACATGTACCTTATAAGTTGGACCTCCCTGCCCACAGTAAAATTCACCCAATTTTTCATGTCTCCCTCCTCAAGCGCTCTGTTAAGCCAACCACTCCAGTTCAACCTCTTCCATCTACACTCACAGAAGATTTGATGTTAGAGGACTATCCAGAGGAGCTGCTTGACGTTCGCACATCTTCAACAGGGGATTTAGAGGTTTTACTTAAATGGCAACATCTCTCATCTATTGAAAACAGTTGGGAATCTGCCACAACCATCAATATAGAGTTTCCTGCTTTTTCACGTTGAGGATAAGGTGAAACTTCATGGAAGGGGTATTGATAGGTTCAAGGGGAAGGTTTATATTAGAAGGAATAAAAACTGATAGACAATTATAATTGTCTAACGGGTAGTTTTGTTGTTTCAGACTTTTATAAAGTCTGCATGGGCAGTTTATTTAGCAGTTTTTTTATCTTTGTTTTTGGATGTTCTGTAAATCTAGGAAAGTGGAGAGTCTGGTTCTCTCAAATAACCAGCAGTTGTATGTTGTTTCAGTTTCTCTGTATTGTTGGAAATCTAGTGTATGGTTGGAATAAATATATACAGTTCTAAGGTTGTTTCGTATAGGTCTATAATACCTATCAAGTGTTCGCACAGCTCGAATACGTGTTCTCCTCAGGCGTCTTCCATCAGAGGGTATGATGGAAACCTATTTAGGGAACTAAATGGATATCCATTCATGGAGCATCAACTTAAGTAAGGCTAAGAGAGGGAAGCAAAAGAAAGACTTTCAAAAGCTCTTTCATGCTTTTCTCTTAGCCTTAGAAGGACTTTAACTACTAAATAATTGTATATTCTTGTTTTGTAGGATTTAATAAAGCTAGGACACCATAGACCAACCCGTCGAAAGATTTTTTTTGAAAAAGGAGTCAAGTGAGCCAAGCTTTAGAGTTTTTTTGCTTGGCTTTTGGATTGGAAATACAAAGAACATTTCCTTCCAGATTCTGAAAATGCCCAGCCAAAGACCTGGTGCGCCCATCCCCTACGAGGCATGTTACACATGTGTGCTTGGTTGTCCATGTGAATTGGCGTGGATCTTGTGACCTAGCCAGCTGGCCTATCCAGCTGGACATATTTTAATTTTTAGAGGGAAAAATGATCAGACTTTGAGACCTCCTCCAATTACAAATAGGAGTGTTTGGTCTTTGTAATTCCTTACTTGGAAGCGTAATGAAATGCTATAGATTTGATTCCAACTTCTTTCGCTCTTTAGTCATGAGATTTTCGAATTCTCTCACTCTCCTCTAGCTTCCTTCCTTGGTAGGAAGTCTTTCTGACCTTAGAGGCTTTAAACGCACTTCATTCCTTCATTCAAACCTTCATCAAACACCTTCCATAACTAATGTTCATTGCACCTATTTCATTTCCGCTGCACCTTTATTTTTGGATTGCTTTTTCACTTTTCATGCTTGGAGGAGCTTCCATCATAACTTCTCTAGCATAGCATCACCACTTAATGAGTTGTTGAAAAAGGATGTCAACTTTGAATGTGGATAGAGACAAGAGTTGGCTTTCAAGCAACTCAAAGAGAAACTCAGCTATGGACCCATTCTATCTCTTCCAAACTTTTCGAAAACTTTTTAGATAGAATGTGATGCAAGTGGTGCGGGAATATGTAGTGTCTTATTACAAGAGAGGCACCCTATTGCATATTTTAGTGAAAAACTCCATGGTGCCACTCTAAACTACCCCACCTATGATAAGGAATTGTATGCACTTGTGAGGTCCCTAGAAACTTGGGAGCACTATCTAGTCTCCAAGAAAATTCTAATCCATAGTGACCATCAGTCACTTAAATTTTTGAAGGGACAACACAAGTTGAACAAGAGGCATGCTAGGTGGATGGAATACCTTGAACAATTTCCCTATGTAGTCAAATACAAGAAAGGAAAAGAAAATGTTGTGGTTGGTTGTCTCTCTAGAAGGTGCAACTTGTTTTAAAAACTTGGTTCCCAAATTATTGTATACTCATGAAAGCTTCTTTTCCTCCATCTTTGAAAGTTATCAAAAGAGAGCACATGGGGGTTTTATATGTCCAATGGGTACTAATTTAAAGAAGGAAAATGTATGTGCCTCAAGGATCCCATATGTTAGAAAAGTAGCCCTTATATCTCAATCCAAGAGGGGAGTTGAATTGGATTTCAAAAAATCTTTTTAAATCTTGAAAGAATCTTGAATCTTAAAATCAATAACCAAAAATGTTTGAATCAACCAAGTAAAGAAAGATGAAATAAAGATCAAAACACACAAAGATTTATATTGGTTCAACTCTTCACAAGCCTACATTTAGTTATCCCTCAACAACCTTAGTTAGGGGTAATCCACTAATTCAAGATTTGAGTTTAAGAATACAATGATGCTCTTAATTGATATCCTTACCACACTCAAATTTAAAAACAACAATACAAGAGGGGATTCACTCACTCTATGTCAATACAAGAGATGATTCATTCAATCTCTAACCTGGCCTACCCAGCACAGGTGTCAAATTACATCAAATGTATAAGAACCTGATTATATCACACTCTAATAGTGCAAAAATATCAGAACATATGAACTCCAATGTGTCTTGAATGATTTCTTGATTGCTTGATCACCAATGAAGCTTCAAAACCTCTAACAACACTTCTTGAGAAAACTTGTACTCAAAGCTCAGAGAGAATGTTAATATATAAAAAATCACATATTGTCGTAGTTTAATCAATTAGATTAATATCTTAATCGATTATGCTTTTGCTGCTGTTTTAATCGATTGTGTCACTAATATAATCGATTATATTGATTATTATGCTTATTACTGCTTCTTTCAACTAACCTAGCAGATTAGGTTACTAGCATAATGAATTAGACTTTTGTCTCTGTTTTAATCGATTATGGGACTTATATAGTTAGTTATTCTAACATTATGCCTAGTTTCACTTTCATTTGCCTTTTATAACAGATTATGGTATCTGTATAATAGATTATGTCTTTCTCTCTGTTTTAATCGATTATGTAACTAATGTAATCGATTATAACATAGTGTTTTTTCCTTTTTTGCATTCTATATGTTCTGGTTTTTCAATGGATCATATTACTTATGTAATCAATTAATACTACCAGAAATATAGATTCTTGATCTGTTTAGACCTATTTCATTCATCCTTTCATGATTAACACATCTAGCACAAACATGGTTATGGATTTAAACATTTGCTTACTAATTATGTTGTGCAAGAATGATTAAAACCTTTTCTATACATATTAACTATTCATCATCAAAAACCAATATGTTTAGGAGTCTAATGCTCCCCCTATCAACAATCTCCCCCTTTTTTAATGATGACCATTGTGTTCCATCAACGCTACCCCTTTAGGCATTAGAAAAAAATGGCAATATAGTTAAGTACGATGGAATTCATATGCGCAGTAAACATGAGATGCTTCAAGAAACTCATAAAACAATTTAGACATATGATGCTCCTCCTAGCAAAAAGATTTGGTGCACTAAGTAATGTTTTGTGCAATTGATGAATTATATAAAGATCAAAAATAATTCAACATAAGACCTTTCTCAATGTGAATATGACCAAATATGCGAGGAATGTGTTGAGATTGTTGACAACACAATTTCTATATCAATCTAGTTTTTGATGATGACAACACATTGCTTAATAACATGCATATGTTGTTTGCTGTTATTACATGTTCTTATGCAAATTGATTGTTATATCTGTGAACATGCTTATGTACTGTGTTACATGTTCCTATGTTGATTGATTGATATATATGTGGAATGTGTATATATGCTTTATGTGCTATGTGCAATGCATCATTATATATGTTTTTCTACACATGTTTTAAAGCTGAAAACCACAAGCACTTTCATTAACTTATAACTGTGTGATAAAGTTCTAGTGCGGTCGACTACATTATTAATGGATTCGACTATGCTAAAATCTTTGTACAGATTTTGAGAATCAGTGCTCTGTGAATTTTTGAGAAGAAAAGAATTTCAAAATGTTTTACATTATTGAAGTCGACTATGTGCGCCACACATTCGACTGTATTAGTTATCTGATTTGAAATTATGTTATGCTCTTGCACTCTAACAACTATATTTTTAAAAGTTAGTTGAGCATTTATGTTTTGGTCAACTGTATTAAATGTGTTTTGTTTTTGGTTGAATGTATGCTACCAGGTTGACTGTTTATTATAACTGTCATAATTCAGTCGACTGAATTAGTAGCATAATCGACTAAGAATTTGTCTGATTAACAGAAATCTATAAATTGGCTGAACACGAAGATGTTCAGAGACTTTTGATGAACTGACAATTTCATTACTGTTTCAGATTGAATTCTCTATTGTAAGAGCTCCAAGAATTCTCCAAGAAGACGGTGGTGATCTTTCTTGAAAGAGATTCAAAGGGAGGTTCTTCTGCGCACACAAAGATTGACAAGGTGTTTTCTGAGTCGATCACATTCAGGCTTCGCATCCTTGAAGAATGCTGCATTGTTTCTCTGGCTTGGCATCTGTAAAGATTGTTCACTTATTGGTTACAAGGGATTGTTCACTTTGAGGATTGTTCAAAGCGGTGTTGCAAATTGCAGAATAAGGGATTCTTGCTGCAAGTTTGGTTGTATTGTTTTGCAGCTATATTTTGGTTTTGGGTTAGAGAGGAGATTTATATTTTTGACGTTGAGGTCTTTTATAAATTCCTTGTTGTAAAAACCGTAACCATTATAGTGCATTTGCTTCCTGAGTTGGAAGGACACTGGATGTAGGCATTCTTGGCCGAACCAGTATAAAAATCAGTGTTTGATTTTCTCTATCCTTACACTTTTACTTTGCAGTTGACTTTACTTTTCACGCAGTCAACTACGTTTTTCCGCTGCATATGATTTTTCATTACTTGCATTTCAAGAAAGTGTAAAAATTTTAATACTTTGATTACAAGACTGCGAAAAGATTTTGTTTTTGACAAAACACCAATTCACCCCCCCCCCTCTTGGTGTAAAAACGAAGCCAACCTGTTTTCCAACAGAATGATTATTCAATGCAAGCAAAAAATATATGTCTTGCATAATTATGTCCAACTGTGCAATTGAATGTTCTATATATATCAACTGATAAGAAATGACACTTTAATGACTTAAACCAAGGTAATCAATATATTTCCCAGTGATGAAATGCCATTTCAATCAATTATACTCTTAGTGAATGAATCTTTTACAAATATCAAGATTCATAATTGTCTAAGCATAAAGTATATTACAATAGGATTAGCTAGTAATGAGCATAAAGCATAAGCATTTCAAATGGAGTTTTCAATACTCAAATCAAACATGATTTTCAATTTTAAGCACAGAGTATTATAACAAAAATGCTAATCATTATGCAACAGAATTATGATTCATATCTGTAGAATTATACAGCAGAATGATAAGTGCTTGATTTGAATAAATTATATACACATATCTCTATGCATAATGAAGCTCAATGTGAATTTAAATTGGATTACATTAGTTGTTTAATCGGTTAAAACACATTGTTATGCCAGTATGTGTTTACTAAGTGCATTGATGAATGAATGTAATCTGAAATATTACTCTGTCATATGACCATCATTCATACTCGTTAATAAATCATACATTGCTTCAAAACTATTGCTCTTATCATGTTTATCATTGTACTAACATTGTACTTTGCTGAGAAAGTTGTGGTTGTAGGTTGTTCTCTGATCATCACATGTTTAATGATCAAAAATATGCATTTGATAAAATCTGGGCAATTTAACAGATTAAATGGATTCATAATTTGTTAAATAATTCTCACTATAGTTATCTTAATTTGTTACATACATAATGTAATCGATTAAGTGGTACCGAATGGTTTTACTTGTTTATAATTGCTGATTTTCATTGCTAAACATGTTTTAATTGTTCTTATATGCATGATTAGCATATCATACATGTCGTATGTTGCATATTGATAAAACAATGTTTTGAAACTCATTACATATGCTTCATTATGAAAAATCACCATTATTGCAGATATTCTTAAACATTTTTCATATATTCTGCTACTGCATTAGCTGATATCATACATTTGAACTACAATACTACTTTGTGCTTAATCTCATTTGCATAAATCATGTTGAGTATTTGTAATTGTACGTGATATCACATGTTATATTCATTTGAAATTCAGTCTAAATACTCTGATCTGTTTATTGTTATATATTGTTATACTGCTTTCAAATTAATCAAATGGGCTTTGATTCTTTTTCTGTAATCAATCTTATATTGCTTATTCTAGTTAAGTGCTACATTTCTAAATGATAGGGGGGGCATCACATTCTTCAATGGTCTGTAAAGATTTCATTTTGATGTTTCTTTTAGCACTTTATTTCCATGTTACTTGTTCTGCCATTTTTCGCTAGTGCCCAAAGGGGGAGAGTAATTTGAAAACATATTTCTTGTTGTGCATCATAAAAAAAGGGGGAGATTATTGATAGGGGAAGATATATCTAGCAAAACCCATCTCACATATGTGTTTTTTATGATGAACAAAATCAATGTTTTACGGTTTCTTGCACACAAATGGCATAACAGTTGTTAGATCATTATTGTGTTTGTGCTTGAAATGATTGGTATATGTATTCATTGATTGTAAATGAATCAATTGTTTGAACATATTGCACTTTGTATATCTGGAAGAAAAAATCGATTAAACTGTTTATATAATTTGTTAAATTTCATCAGAGTTCAGTACATGCTTAACAAAGGCAAAACAACTATGAAATAATCGATTACATTAGTTGTTTAATCCGTTAAAATACGTTACTATGTCAATATGTGTTTACTGAGTGCATTGATGTGTTTGGAATGGAAAATGATTTAAAAATTTTCTTAACTATGAAACTTAACCGATTACATAAGTTTCATAATCGGTTAAAATGTTTTTCTTATGAAAATCATTTTCATTAAAAGCCATAACCACCTATAATGGTCATATTTGTTTGTTGTTGGCTTGTGTGATTTATTTAATCGATTGCATGCACTGTTTAATCTATTAAATCTGAAATAGATGTAAAACTGTTAAAGTAGAAGGAAAAGCTTAACAGATTACATTAAAAGCATAATCGATTAAATTGCGTCAGGATTTGAAAATCCTATAAATAGACGTCTTGTTCACTATTTCAATACAATTATATGAACTTACACTTTCATAACTGACATGTTTGTTAAGTATTGATTGCAAGAGCGTTCTAAGACTTCTTGGAGAATCAAGATCATTCTTTTGGGAAAATTCATAAAGATTGTTGGAGGATAGCTAAGCTGATACATTGTTGATCATATCCGCACTTCTTGTGTATTCTTTGAGGATTAATGTCTTCATTACAATCAAGAGGATTTTGTTCCTATTGTTGTGAGCCAAGAGGAGAACATTGTGTTCTGCATTAAGAGTTAAGATTTCTCTCAAGGTGTACAAAAAGTTTGGATTGCTTTCTGGGTTGGTGAGATTGTGAGGTGATTCACATCTTGTATTGTAAGTGATATTGAGTGGAAAAGAAGAGTGCATTGAGAGGGGATATCTTTGTGTCCTTGCTTATAAACTCTATCATTATAGTGGTTCCCTTTAACTGAGGTTGTTGAAGGAAGACTGGATGTAGGCTTGGCCAAACCAGTACAAATCTTTGTATTGATCTTTCTCTCCTTCTCTTTTATTGTTGATTCTTATACATGTTCTTATTATTTCAAGAAACTTCAAAGATTTTTAAAAGTTTTTTCAAAGAACAATTTTTTAAAGGGCTAACCAATTCACCCTCCCTCCCGTCTTGGTTGAGATATAAGGCATCACTTTTCTTACAGAAGGTAATTTAAAAAAAAAAAATAGCTCCAACGTTCTACTTTGCATTTATGAAGTACCTAATGTTTGCTAATGGCCTAAATATTTAGAAAACTCTCCCAAACATTCAAAAATCTAAAAATACACATTTATAAGCGTTTGATAATGGATTACAACTAATGATAATTGATTTTTAGTTCATCTAGTTCCTAGATTTTTTTATAATCCATTATTTGGACAATATCCAATTATTTTAGAATGAGTTCGTAAAATGATAATTGATTATGATTAACAATAATTGACTATTGTAGAGAAATATTTCAAATGCCGAATTTTAACACTTTTGTTGAAAATGGAATGGCTTAGTTTCAACACCAAGAGGACGAGTGAATTGGTGAAATACAAAAATCAGAGTCTTTTCAAAATCTTTTTTGTAAAGTAGAAAACTTTGAAAAGTTTCTTGAATCTCAAGGAAAAAGATAAATCAAGTGCAGCGAAAAATAGTTGACTGTGCAGAATATAAATCGACTTGAAATTTAAAGAGTTCAGGGATAGAAGATTCAAACACAGTTTTTATACTTGTTCGGCCAAACTGCCTACATTCAGTGTCTTTCCTGTACCCTGAAGCAAATGCACTATAATGGTCAAGGTTTTTACAACAAGGTTTCTATAGAGACCTCCACGTCAAAATATAAAACACCTATCTAACCCTCTAACCAAAATATAGGCATACAACACACAAAGAACAGCAACAAGATATTCCCTCTTCTGTAGTCTTTAACAACTTTGAACAATCCTCAAAGTCCCCAGAACGCAGCACGTCCTCTTCCTGTAATCACAATAGTGCAGCCACAATCTTCACAAGATTAAGAGAAGTAATTGATCACGTATGAAACACCTTTGGTGCAGAATGATCAAGCAGTCTATGCGCACACCAATACCTCCTCGTCAAGCAATTCCCAAAGAATGATCACCACGGTCTTCTTGATGAGTTATTGGAGTTTTTCACTTTCTAGCAGAGATCAAGATCTGAAACAAATCAATGAAAATGTTAGAATTACCAAAAGTCTCTGTAGAATACATAATCATGTATATATATAGATTTCTGTCAAAACAGATGCTCCCAAAGTTGACTATGCTACTAATACAATCGACTATAGTCAGACAGTTATGATAGTTAAAACATTTAGTAGCAGTAAGACCAACTAAATTGATTGCACTTTTAATTCAGTTGACTAACAATTAATGCTTGGTCAAAGAAATAAAATATAGTCGTTATAGTTCACAAGCATCAACAGAAATTCAAAACATAACTAACTAAGTGGAGTAGCTTGTGCATACAGTTGACTATGTCACTCCAATGCAGTTTTGAAAATCTTTCTTTGCAAAAATACTCACAGCACTGTTATAGAAAATCTGTGCAAGGTCACGAGTTTTAAACGACTTACTTCATAATGAAATCGACTTAAAACTTGCAGATTTTCCACACAATATAAGTTCAACCAAAGTGCATGTGGTTTTCTTTTCTAAATCATATGTTATGCAATCACAGATGATATCTCATATAGAACTCAGTGAATATGCACACATAGACAGAATAAACACAAACATGTTCTCAAGAAATCATACACATTGAAAGTAATGAACATGTAACACATATGAACATGTAACAATAAATGTTGTTATTAATAATGTGTTGTCATCATCAAAAACCAAAAGCTATATGAGATTGTAAGGTTTAGCTAAACTAGTGTTTCCCTTATCAATAATTTCAACAACTTTAAACCTTAGTTTACTTGAAGAATCACCATTTATGATAAGGTTTGGTAGAGATATCATTGTTGAACATCCAAAGAGACTTTCTCGATTTTGAAATAACTTGCACGGAAGAAAAAAAATATTATTTTGGTCTCCCAAAAATTATTTGGGTCTTATGTGATTTGAGACTAGTTACTAATTGTTGGAACCTAAGAAAATGTTTCATTTGGAACATTAAAATGTTTTATTCTACATCTATTAGAAGTAAAAACATGTTAACTCAATAATAATTCTAGAGTAAGGTTTTCCTTTTCAACCTATATCATACCAATCATTTTATTATTAATTCTATAAACATGCTTATTTTTATAAAAAAAAACTTTTGCTTAAAATTTGTTATTCAAACATTTTTAAAAATGTTTTATTCTACATATATTGGAATGCAGAATGTAATTAATCATAATCATTGATATCACTACAAATGCTAGAATTACTAACCTTGTTACAACTTGATTCATTTCCTACTATCAAACAAATGTTGGCTTCTTCACCTGAATCACTAAAGCTTGAAGAAGAGATTGAGTCATTTTCTTTCCAAGCTATGTAGGCGTTTAAAAATTTCTTACCTTTCTTTTCTTCATTTTTCTTAGGACACTTAACTTTAAACTGACATGTTTCACCACATTAATAACATTTTTAATTCGAAATAGAGTTTTGGTTTTCATTTTTATACCTTTTACTATGTCCATTATTTTTGTTCTTCATAAACTTTGTGAAAATTTTCATCATTAAGTCCATTTTCTCATAATCAAAGTCATATCTTGATTTTTTTTTCTTTTAAAAATTTCATATTTAAAGGCATTATGCTATGTTCTTTCTTTCTTCCTCTTTGTTATGTAGTCTCATCAACTCTTGCTCTCTCAATTTCCCAAAGAGAGCAACCATGAACATACTCATAAGATTTTGCGACTCCATTGTTTCAATGACCTGTAGTTGTCAAGACCTATTCAAGGATTTCAAAACTTTTATATTAAGTTCATTAATGTCAAAAAATTTACCTAACCCAAAAAGATGATTGATGATATAGGTGAATTTTTTCTGCACATTATATATTGTTTCTCCTTGTAGCATTTAGAACATCTTGTACTCTTGGATAAGAGAATTATTCCTTGCCCTTTTAACATCATCAGTTCCTTCATGGGTTATTACTTTAAGTATTTCCCATAATTCCTGAACACTTTTGCACACTGAAATTTAATAAAATTCATCAAAAGTTAGTGCAAATGATATTATATTTCTGGACCTAACATCATATTGAGCCTTTTATTTTCCTTCACAATCCATTGTAAAATGGGCTTAGGTTCCTACATATCATTAATAGTAATAATAGGAACAAAAGGACTATTAAACAGAATCCCAAACACCTTTATCAATAGATTCCAAAAATAACTACATTCTAACTTTCGAAAAGGGATAGTTTTCCCGACAAGGAAAGGGGGTATGTTAATCAAAGCACCCTCAGTAAAAGTATGGTTTTCTCCTACCATTTTTTAATCTTGTTTTGAAAAACTATTAAAGTAAGCTCTGATCCCAATTGTTATGATCGTAGTGTGAAATATTTATTGTTGGACAAAAACAAAAAAGTGGGTTGAATTGGTTTAATATTAAAAATTAAGACCTTAAACCTTTTCTCTTAAAAATTAGAGCTTTTATGAAAACTTTTATTTTATTTTAACTTAGTAATCACAATAATAAAATAAAAAGTGTATAGGTAAAAGAATATTACAATTATTTTATACTAGTTAAGCTCAAAATATTCTACATCCAAGTTAATAAACTCAATTAGAGTGATTAACCAAACACTATTAAAAGTAAAAATTACAATCACTAAATCACTAATGCAATGAGTAGTTTATAATATGGAAACAACACATATATCTTAAAATACCACAAATGATGAATAAACACATTCCTTGAAACTATAAGGAATTGACACCTAGTTTAAATCACACAAACGGTGACCACATCTCTCTTGAATCACACAAGAGATGAACAAACTTACAAACCCTAATAGAAAGCAACACCTTATCACTCAAGTCACTTGATGAAATTTAAGCCACTCATAATCCCTTATATCTTTTGAAAGAAAGCCTTCTACTTTATTTATAGAACTCCATTTCAAAATTAGGTAAAAAAGAAGAGAAATCAATTGAAAAAATGTTCATAATATTTAATTTTATAAATAATAATTGATTATTTCAATATTGTTCTAGAAATTTGAAAATTTTTAAGATAATTGATTATTATTAAATCTTTAAATGATTATCTACATATGAATATTAATAAGTTGAATTTACTATAATTGACTATCTTTTTAACTAAAAAAAAGTGTAATTTCTATAACCCACATATAGAACTATAATAGAGAGTCCTTAAATAAAAGCCATCATAAAAAAAAGTGTGTTCATCTTTTCTACAATAGCTACACTCACATAACAATAATTTCTTTTTTATCAATGTTCAGCGAATATGAAACACGTTACAAGTTAAAATGTTTTAGTTCTTTCTCTAAGCTTTATTTTGCGGTTCACAATATTAATTATGTATTCAGTATGAAGGTGCAGCCAATGAGGTGGTACAGGACCAAGTGTTTGGTATACTTTTCACTCATATAAATAATCAGTCAGTTCTACTCTTGTGGCGTTTTGTATTTAATTAATGAATTTTGAAGTACTTTCTTTACTTGGTAATAAATTCCTCTATTAATTAGTTATTTAATGAATTCTGAATATTTTTCTTACAATGTGATGACATGGGTCAATACTTTTCATGATGACGTATAACCCAAAAGGCTTATAGATTATTTATGACATTCTTATAGATTATTTATGACATTCTCCTAAATAGAAAAATGGCGAAGACTATCATCATTTCATATATAGCAATTTATATATATATATGTAAACATAACAAATCCCATTTAAAAAACAAATATTTCTTCTTTAATAATTTAGTTATTTATTATTTTTAGTTTTAAAAGGGTGATTGTTACCATAAGTTATTTCTTAATTTATTTACAACACTTATATTGTTTATTTAAAGAGCTATTCTAAATGTGTAATTTAAATAAATCCAGTTCAATTAAAGTTGAAAATATATAGTGAAACTTAACTCAATCCAATTTAAAAAATAAAAAAATCTTAAATCGGATCATGAGCTATGTTCAAAGTCATCTGTATAAATTTGTATAGTTTCTGATCATCCTATCCGATCATTATTATAATAATACGAATTAATTATTAATTTATAGTATTACTATGTTAAAAGGCTTGTATATATCCAGTATTTTTCAGGGTAGTTGATTGCACAAACATTCGCGTAGTCTAAACGCGTAATGTATTATAATGTATACTAGTCCACATATTGTAAAAGAATTATTGTATTTTGGTGATATAGGATGGTGACAACGGAAGACCAAGAAACGAGCATTGACTCTAAAACCGTAGTCAATACGTAACTGTATTTAAAAAATAAAAAGCTTTTAAACACTAATATAATTAGGGTTAGGAAAAAAAATTCATTTATGTCTAAGTGATATACTTTTGCTATGATTAAATCTATTTAAAATTTATTTCTTTAATATAGCTAGTACTAATCTAAAAATAATAAGACTTGATTATTTTAAAATTAAATATTTTTATTATAAATAAGTTTCATTATTTTAAAACGTATTATTTTTCTAAAAATCAATTTTCTAGAATTTTTTACTTTTTCTCTAAGAGTGTAACTCCTCGATCATTTGTCTTCTCTCTTAGGTACCTTCTGATCATCAAACAAATGATCGAGGAATTAGAACTCTTAGAGAGAAGGCAGAAAGCTCTAGAAAAGTGATTTCTAGCGAGATGTATGTGTTAATAGGGGAAGCTAAACCTACCCTTTATATCTATGGATTTTATGATAAACAAAAGAATGATTTTATAGTTTCTTGCACAACAAATGACATAACAATTGTCTTATCTGTATTGTGTTTGTGCTTGATATAAGAATTCATTTGTATTAAATGAATCATAGTACTAAATAGATTAATAATCTCATTTCTGGATGAAATAATCGATTTAACATAGTATATAATGGGTTAGATTTCACCAGTTCACTTTGTATGCTTAACAGGGGGAACTGCTCTATAGTAATCGATTACATAAGTCATCTAATTGATTAAAACATAAAGCAATGCCAATATCTGTTTCATAAGTGAGTTGATCTATTTAAAATGGAAATTTGATTGAAAATTTGCTTAAGTATAGAATTAATCGATTACATAAGTTGTATAATCGATTAAATCAATTTACTTTGTTTAAATCCATTTCATTTAATAGCCTAATCTGTTATAACTGTCAATTGAATTTATAACTGGCTAGTATGATTAAATAATCGATTACATGCTCAGGATAATCTGTTAAATAGAAACAAAAGCTTAATAGATTACATAAAAACCTTAATCGATTATGTTGATATGGGGAGCACAGTGTTAGCTAAATCCACTCCCTATGATGATTGTTTTTTATGATGACAACACATTGTTAATAAAAACACATGTGTGTATACTGTGTAATGTGTTATATGTGTTTATGCTTATTGTGAAATATGCAGATATATATTGTGAGTGTCACATTTGACATATTGTGTTGATTGACGCATACTACTATGTTTGTAAAGTGATCATATCTGTGTATGCACAATATATGTTTTGAAAATAGAAAAACCACATGCACAAAAGCATATATGTATGACTTAATCGATTACAGTGTTGTGATAATCAATTAAGGTCATCAGACAGCTTAAGTTTTAAACTGTGGCAAAACAACTAGTTTTGAATCGATTACATTAGTTGGTAAATCAATTAAAACTCATGTGTTTGCACATATCTTTCTCAAATGTGTTGTGATCAATTTTCGAAAGAAAAGTTTTCAAAAATATGCTAAGTGTTGAAGCTTAATCGATTACATGGATTATGTATTCAATTAAGTCTTTTAAGATTTGAAAATTGTTTCATGCTTGTCATAACTGTTTCAACGGTCATATTTTCAAATGTGTTGACTAAGCATTTAATGAGAATCGATTACATTTATTGAACATTCAATTATGTGCTTTGACTGTTGTTAATCTGTTACAAGTGTTTAATGTAACCAATTAGATTAATAGAGTAATCGATTGAATTGCGTCAGATTTGACAAAAACTATATGTTGACACATTGATTGAATTTTTGTAAGACAATTGAGATTAACATTTTCATAACTGATTCATATTCGTTTGAGAAGTTTTAGAGAGGTGACCAAAGGCTCCAAGAAACAAGAACTTGAAGTGGTTTACTATTCTTGAAGATTTCTTGAGAGGAAACTTAACTAGATTGAAGAGACTGGTCTTTCTGCACAACTGAGGTGTATGTTGTGTGATCAACAGAAGATTCACAAACTTTGTGTTGTTGTTCCCTGTGCGTGTTGCCAGGAAGAAGAACGGGGAGTTCTTGTACTTTAAGAGGGTTCTCAAAGGGGTGACTGCAGGAGATGATTATTTTTGTTGCAAGTTCCTTGTATTGGCTATATTAGATTAGTGAGTTAGAGAGGTTGTTCACATTTTGATAGATTGGTCGCTGTAAAGACCTTGTTGTAAAAACTCAGATCTCTATAGTGCAATTAGCTTTCAATCTCCTGTTGATTAAAAGGACATTGGATGTAGGCATTGAGGCCGAACCAGTATAAAAATCAGAGTTTGATTTTTCTTCTCCCTAAATCTCTGCATTAATCGATTACGTTCTTTCTTTAATTGATTATGCATATTGTTACATTGCATGCATATTGCTTACCAAGAAAGGTTTAAAAAACCATACTATTTGCGAAAAAGATTTCAAAAGCGATTATTTTTATAAAACACCAATTCACCCCCCCCCCCTCTTGGTGTTTATTAGAGAGGTTGTTTACATTTTGACAGATTGGTCGCTGTAAAGACCTTGTTGTAAAAACTCAGATCTCTATAGTGCAATTGGCTTTCAATCTCCTGTTGATTAAAAGGACATTGGATGTAGGCATTGAGGCCGAACCAGTATAAAAATCAGAGTTTGATTTTTCTTCTCCCTAAATCTCTGCATTAATCGATTACGTTCTTTCTTTAATTGATTATGCATATTGTTACATTGCATGCATATTGCTTACCAAGAAAGGTTTAAAGAATCATACTATTTGCGAAAAAGATTTCAAAAGCGATTATATTTATAAAACACCAATTCAACCCCCCCCCCCTTCTTGGTGTTTAGAAACAAAGCTCATTTATTCTAATAATTGGTATGAAAGCCTGGTTTTCAAAAATTATTTGAAAAACAAAGCAATTAACCTTTTTGTATAATCGATTGTGCGATCCTGAAATGGCTTCTATTTCTTAAACACTGAGATAAAATGAATCTGTTTTTTAGGGTGTGCATGTTACTTGTAATGATAAGTGCAATTCAATCACTAATGGTTTTTATGAGTCATTTGAAGTAGGTTTATTGCGGAACAGAAAACATGGTATCAATAAACAATAATCCAAAGTTGAAAGGGTAAATTTGTAGGCTAAAAGATTTACTAGATTTCTCAACAAGAAGAAAGTTCATGAGCATCAAAGTGATGATAAAAAGAAGATCAAGAAAGATAATCTATCAGGGACTGATCTCATCATGATGGCCAAGTTTGAAACTACGAAAGCGTATATGGCACAAGAAGCAAAGGAATCCATGTGGTATCCGGATAGCGGATGTTCAAGGCACATGACAGGAGATCCAACAAAATTCATAAGCATCTCTCACAAGACTACTGGTCATGTCACATACGGTGATAATAACAAGCGTAAAATCATCGGTATTGGTAAAATTCAAACACCTTCTGCATATGAAATTGATAATGTATTGCTTGTTGAATGTTTGAAACATAATATTCTTAGTATTAGCGAATTATGTGACAAAGGATTGAAGATAACGTTTGAACCAAACTATTGTCTAATAAGCAATGGTTCAACAGATGATGAATTGTTATTAATAAGAAAGAGATACAACAACATATATATAATTAACTTTAGAAAAACACCATTCAAGTTTGTTGTATGTCTTATGTCTAAAGAAGATGATGCATGGTTATGGCACAAAAGATTAACTCACATTAATATGGGTCAGTTAAACAAACTTGTGTCTAAGGATCTTGTTATTGGTCTTCCAAACATACGTTATACCTCTGAAAGATTATGTGACGCTTGTCAAAGAGGGAAACAAACAAGAACGTCTTTTAAAAATAAAAGAGAGGTGTCTACTACTAGACCTCTTGAATTATTACATATGGACTTGTTTGGTCCCTTAAGAGTCAAGAGTCTTGGAGGTAATTTGTACGGTTTGGTGATTATTGATGACTATTCTCGTTATACCTGGACCTTCTTCATTTCTGCCAAAAATGAAACTTTTAGGGTGTTCAAGAAATTTGCTGCTATGATTCAAAATGAAAAGGAACTCAGGATGAAGACCATAAGGAGTAATCATGGCAAAGAATTCCAAAATGAGGTGTTTGATAACTACTGTACGGAAATGGGAATCTCTCACAAATATTTTGCACAAAGAACCCTTAGCAGAATGGAGTTGTGGAAAGGAAGAATAGAGCACTGGAAGAGTTGGCAAGAACTATGCTCAACGAGAGAGACTTACCAAAATACTTTTGGGTGGATGCTGTAAGCACAACATGCTACGTACTTAACATAACTGTGATCAAATCAATGCTGAAACTAACTCCCTACGAGTCGTTCAAGGGAAGGAAGTCAAACATCACATGACTGAGGATTTTTGGATGTAAGTTTATTATTCTTAACAATGGTAAGGAAAGCCTAGGCAAGTTCGATTCTAAAGCCGATGAGGCTATCTTTATTGGATATTCACTTACCAGTAAAGCTTACAGAGTATATAACAAAAGAATTATGTGTGTTGAGGAATCTGTACATGTAGCATTTGATGAATATATTGATACTACTACTAATCAAATTCATTCTAGAAAGTCTATAGATGGAGGTGATTCTGTAAGAGAGGAAGAGGAAAATAAAGAAATTCAGGGAAACTTTTGATAATACAATTGATCCTCCCAAAGTAAAATCGATTAAGGAGTAGAAAACAGCAAAAAAAGTATCAACTAGCAATATCATTGGAGACATCACGAGAGGAGTTTCCACTAGGCGACAACTTAATCAATTTTGCATGAATGTTGCATATGTTTCCAAGATTGAGCACAAGAATATTGAAGTTGCACTTGCTGATGAAAACTTGATGATGGCTATGCAAGAAGAGTTAAACCAGTTCAAAAGAAACAACGTGTGGGAACTGGTTCCAAGAGAAGGAACTTAGTAGGTTATAGGAACGAAGTGGGTTTTTAGAAACAAAATGGATGATTCAGGAGAAATCATCAAAAATAAAGCCAGATTAGTTGCAAAGGGGTACAATCAAGAATAAGGAATTGATTATGACGAGACTGATAATGGTTGAAATTACTGTTATCTGTGATTCAATTCTGATACTAAATGCAGCCTTTTTAACTTAGAAACTTGCTTGAACTCATGTTTTTAGTTTATTTTTGTTAATAAGTGAATAAAGGTTATACTTAATGATTTTATCACTACATTCCCTCAATTTTGTAGGTTATTGGGATGTTTTGGAAGAAGAGAAAAAGTATCAAGGAGTAGGAACTCAAGAGGGGTAAAAAAAGAAAAAAAGATGTAGTACCGAAAAGTCAAGCTGAGGGCCCCGGAGTCTTGAGAGCTCGCGCTAAGGGCCCCTGAGGGGCACTGAGCGTCAACCAGACATGCTACAGAGTGCCTGCTTGCCCTCTAAGGGGCCTTGAACGCCACTATTCTCGCATGGGCACCCGCTTGCCATAAGTGAGGGCACTGAGCACCGACGTATTTGGCCTATGGGCCAATTTTTTATCTATTTAAGGACTTGCTCGCCCTAGGGTTGGAATCTCTTCACGTTTTGCCCCTTTGGAGGCAGATTTGGGGATGCGGAAGCTCTACTCTTCAGTTTCTAGGGTTTTTCTATCTCTTTCATTCCATTGTACACCTAGTTTCTTCATGACGATGGAGAACTAATCTTATTTGTTATTGGGGAGATGTAACCTCTAAACTCTCATGTATTTGAATTGGTTCTGATTTATATATGCTTCTTTCATTAATTGTTAGGGTTATTCTCCTTCGCTCTATGCTTGTTGTGTTTAACTCATTCATGACATGATTTTTGGTTTTCTTTGTTATTGACAAATACCTAGAAACCTAGATCTGGGGAATTTCTCCCAAGGGAACTATTGCCTAGACATAGGGATAGAACGCTTAGTTGTCTTAAGCTTTCGTTCGTAATACATAATTAATTATTAGGGATGCAAGACATTGTGGTCTAGTAAGTAAGGATAGGCTTCTTTCACTGAGACATCAGGCTTTAAGTAATTTAGAAAGTGACATTGACATATAATAAAGAAGAAGAATTCTTAAATGAATGAGAGTAAGGAAGGTGAAATCTAAATCCTAACAACATTATCATCTCATATTATCAACTTCATCCATTCATTCTATTGTTTAGCCTCAATTGATCAAATTGCATTCATGTTTATTTTTTCTGCATTTTGCATTCTAAACCAAAAAAATTTTATATGATACTTGGTCTTACCATTTTATATTACTTGATACGATTCCATACACTTGCCGAGGTCTTAACAAGTTTTTGGCGCCGTTGCCGGGGACTCGTGGTTTAACTATTCTATTTGTGTGATTCTTAACTAGTTAGACTTTATCTTTCTCTAAAAAAAAGGAAAAAAAAAGAAAAAAAAATTATTTTTACTATTTTTTGATCTTTGTTTTTTTTTTTTTGTCTGATTGGGTGCTCTAGTGCAATGTTCTTTAGTGTGTGCAAGATAAAATCCGTACTAGGAGCACAAGATCATCAGAACCTTTCTTTTTAGGTCTGGAAGTAGAGAAGACTATCAGTAGTAGATGAAGAAGTCGAATATGGAAGAGAAGCTAGTTCACCAAGACTCTGTGCATGAAGATGAGGAACTCAAACTTGGCAAACCAGTGAGATACAAGGACAAGTTATGGGTGATTAAAGATATTAAAGAGAAAGGGGTCATTGATATTGAAACTCCATATTCTAGAAGAGTAAAATGGTGAATAGGAAGCTGCTAAAGATATGTTGGTGTGATGAAAGCAAGAGGAAAAATGGTGAATTGATCTTAATGTTGTCAAGCTAATGACATTAAACAAGCGCTTACTGTAAGGCAACCCAGTTTCTGATTTTGTTTTCTTTTTTTTTTTTGTATTATTGATTTAGTTGTGTGGTGTGGATTTGATTTTGCTTTGCAGTAATGACAACATCTACTAATGGATGTTGGACAACATCTACTGAGGGATGCTAGGAGGATTCAGATGACAACATCTACTGATGGATGTTGCTTTGATGAAGATTTAGATGATAGCATCTACTGATGGATGTTGTTATGATAAGGATCATGAATGACAACATCTATTGATGGATGCTGCTATGGAAGAGGACGATGACTAGACATTTCCTGATGGATGTTACTGATAGCATCTACTGATGGATGTTATGCTACTAGACATCTACTGATGGATGTTACTGGCAGCATTTACTGATGGATGCTACTAGATTAAAGCATCTATTGATGGATGCTATGATGATGAAGATTCAGATGACATTATCTACTGATGGATGTTATTATAGCAGATGTTGTCGATGAGTGATAGCATCTACTAATCAATGTTATGAGATCAGGATTTGTTTTACTTGATTTTTATGCTTGTTTGAACTTTGGTTATTTTATTGTGTTTTAATTTTAGTCGCATATGTACTTGGTTGAATGAATATTTGTTGCAATGGTTATATGATAAACTATTTTGTGATGAGTAATATTGTCTTGTGTTGCTGTAGGGTTTTAAAATGCATGATTGAGTTAATGATTGAATTAGCTATTAAGCACAGATAGTGGTTGCTCATAGTTATTTAAAACATATGTATGGTTTCAATTGTGATTAATATGCTTGGCAGGATGTATATTAAAATTTGTGGAACTTGAGTTAACCTATGAGAGGTTGGGCTCCAGAGTTTATTATTGATTGAATGTTATTGCTTTGGAATCATGGTTGATTTTGCCTAAGTTTTATTGTTGAGTTATTTGCTTGCATGTTTCAAATGATCAAGGCCATTTATTCTTTTTCCCTTAAGTCAATGCCACTATGTTAACCCGAAAAGAGAACAATGGTTGTTCTACCCTTTGAACCTTGATCTTAAATATGTGAAAAATCCTTTTGAAATCTTTACCTTGAGTTGATTTGAGTATGATTGTATGGTATGGAGAAAGGTTCAAGTTTAGTGTTGTTGGGAAATTTGAAAATTTCTGAAAAAAAGAAAAAGAGCATTGAGCAAAAGTAAACGTGAAAAAGAAAAGAAAAGAGAAGAAAAGAAAGAAAAAGAATGCTAAGCTCAATGAATGAAAATTTGGGATTAAGTTGAGAATGGTTTCTCAAAATAAAAGGAGAAAGACAAATGGATGTTTAATGATGAAATTATGAATTGTTCACTCTCTTAACTCAAAGAATTTTGTTGACAAGAAAAACCAGTTTTCTTCTTAGCCCGACCACGTTACAAGCCTTAGAAAGTGATGATAATTTGCTTGCAAATGTGTTTTGATGTGTTTACATGAACAACAAAGTTGATCTATGTGACATTGTGATAGTAAAGTGAAAAAGACACCAACACCTCACTATACACCTTTGAGTTTGAGTGAAAAAATTTCTTTGGTGAGGAATGGTTCCATGCATTATAGTCAGACATTCTGCTTGGTTGTTGATCACTTATAAGGTTTTTGCATATGTTGTATGTTCTTTGATTGTGTGAGCACCATAATTGAAGCTTAATTGGCTAAGACATCATTATTTCTTGACTGATCTTTCTATGATGAGCATACATGAGTGATTTACTTGTCTTGAGAAAAATGCTTTTTGATGTGCTTGGTCGTTGTAGTATATCTATTTTATGTAAGCCAAGTTACATTTTGCTTGAGGACAAGCAAAGTTTTAAGTTTGGGGTTGTGATAACAGTTGAAATTACCGTTATCTGTGATTCAATTCTGATACTAAATGCACCCTTTTTGACTTCAAAACTTCCTTGCACCCATGTTTTTAGTTTAGTTTTGTTAATAAGTGAATAGAGTTTATACTTAATGATTTTATCATTAAAATTCCCTCAATTTTGTAGGTTATTGGGATGTTTTGGAAGAAGAGCAAAAGTATCAAGGAGTTGGAACTCAAGAGGGGCAGAAAAAGAGAAAAAGATGCAATGCAAAAAAGTCAAGCTGAGGGCCCCTAGGCCTTGAGCGCCCGCGCTGAGGGCCCCTAAGGGGCCCTAAGCGCCAGCCAGACATGCCGTAGAGTGCCTACTTTCCCTCTAAGGGGCCTTGAGCTCCACTCCTCTCGCATGGGCGCTAGCCTGCCTTAAGTGGGGCTGGTGAGCGTCGGCGTATTGGGCTTATGGGCCAATTTTTGATCTATTTAAGGACTTGCTCGCCCTAGGGTTGGTATCTCTTGAAGTCTTAAGCACAGAAACACACATTTTGCCCCTTTGGAGGCAGATTTGGGGATGCGGGAGCTCTCCTCTTCAGTTTCTATGGTTTTTCTATCTCTTCCATTCCATTGTACACCTAGTTTCTTCATGATGATGGAGAACTAATCTTATTTGTTGTTAGAGAGATGTAACCTCTAAACTCTCATGTATTTGAATTGGTTCTTATTTATATATACTTCTTTCATTAATTGTTAGGGTTATTCTCCTTCGCTCTATGCTTGTTGTGTTTAACTCATTCATGACATGATTTTTGGTTTTCTTTGTTATTGACAAATACCTAGAAACCTAGATCTAAGGAATTTCTCCCAAGGGAACTATTGCCTAGACATAGAGATAGAACGCTTGGTTGTCTTAAGCTTTCGTTCGTAATGCAGAATTAATTATTAGGGATGCAAGACATTGTGGTCTAGTAATTAAGGATAGGCTTCTTTTGTCGAGACATCGGGTTCTAAGTAATTTAGAAAGTGACATTACCATTTAATAAAGAAGAAGAGTAAGGAAGGTGAAATCTAAATCCCAACAACATTATCATCTCATATTATCAACTTCATCCATTCATTCTAGTGTTTAGCCTCAATTAATCAAACTGCATTCATGTTTATTTTTTCTACATTTTGCATTCTAAACCAATAAAATTTGTTCTTGTTGTTGCAACCGGTGTCGCGACGGGACGACGATCCCAAAAGAAACGAGTTTTGGAAAAAGAGATTTGGACTCGCCACCATAGTTTATTTTGGAAAACTACGGAAAAACCATAAAAAGATAAGGCAAGGTCTACGAGAACTACATTTTAGGTTCGGGAGTCGGTTACGTGTAGGGAAGGTATTAGTACCCTACAACGCCTGCCCGAATGCAGTACCTTTAATTAAATACACGAATGTGATGTGGTTTTCAAAATATTTAACTATCCCCAAAAGACACTATAAGGAAACAAAATATATTTTTTAGTTTTTGTGCCCGACAAGGATTGACCTTGCTCCTACGTATTCTCATTCAGAATGAGAAATCAGAGTTATGTAGTTCTTGAAAACTGTTTGAAAATTTTGTTTAAGAAATCGTTGAGAAAATTTGTTTGCAAATGATTTGGATTTTTTTTGGATTTTTCGAAAGTGAACCTGACAAGGACTGGTCTTGCTCCTACGTATCTCCATTTTTGATGGAGAATCAAGGATCACGTAGTTCTAGTAGGCAAATTTATTTTTGTTTGGAAATATGATGGTTTTTAGTTTTTTGAAGATTTTTTTTTTATAAGGAAGGGAAAAGGTTTATTAGCACAAGGACGTTGCGAACGGGCACACGTGTGCTTAACCTTAAAACATATTTTTGTTAATTTTTGAAAGAGGAAGAGAAAGGTGTTCAACACAAGGCCGACGCGAATGGTCGCACGTGTGCTTAAACCTTTAAAAAAAAATTTTATTGATTCTTCGAAAAAGGAAGAAAAAGGTTTTCAGCACAAGGCCGACGTGAATGGTCGCAAGTGTGCTTAAACCTTTTAAAATAATTTTTTTTTAATTTTTGAAAAGAGGAAGAAAAAGGTTTTCAGCACAAGGCCGACGAGAATGGTCGCACGTGTGCTTAAACCTTTTAAAATAAATTTTTTAATTTTTGAAAAGAGGAAGAAAAAGGTTTTCAGCACAAGACCGACGCGAATGGTCGAACGTGTACTTAAACCTTTTAAAATAAATTTTTTATTGTTTTTAATATTTTTTTAAGATTAGATAAAATAAATAGGCAAAACTAACAAAATAAAATAAATAGGTAAATTAATAAATAAAAATAAAGGGTACAAAAATAGAAATAAAGTAAATATATAAGCTACTAAATAAAAATGAAGAGTAAATAAAATAAAAGGTGTGGTAGTGTTTAAATAAGAGAAAGGGGTGTCTAAACCTAATTTACTCTAACAACAGATTGGGCCTAAGCCCAAGTAGAAAACGTGGCGGAAAAAATGAAAAATAGGGTATGCAAAACTAATTCGGCTCTTACAACCAGACTGGGCCAAAGCCCAAGTGCAAAGGGGTGTGACTAGGGGTGCATAAGCAAAATGTTTTTGTTTTTGTTTTAGTGTATTTATTTCTTCGCTGGGCCTGGCACCCCAAGCCCATAACTCTCCCTCCTGACCTAGAAAATTTCTAGGGGTCGAATTCTCTGCCTTCAGTTTCCACTTTCTCGTCTCAAGCACCCAGGGACTCAAATCCCCCTCTCTCAAACCAGTCTAGGGTTGAGGCCGCACACCACCATATCCCGATCAGCCACCGCACCCATCCTACTCCGTTCAAACCATCACCGGCGACGGCAGTCGCCACTGGAACCATGGCTGGCCTCACGTCCTCGCTGCATCTCTCTTAGGGTGCGCCCCTCTCAAGCCCACACACAACACGACCCCTGCCATTCACTCACGCATCGGCCGGCCACCGTGCCCCACTGTAGCGAGCACCGCCGGCAGTCCCTCCCTGAAGCCACCACCAGCGACAACGTCCCCCTCTCCTCCTGTGCTCGCGCTAGGCTAGGGTTGGGATTTCTCCCCTTGACGTTGTTTGCCGCCGTCTCGCCGTCACGGCTGTCATGAGCCGCCGCCACAGAAATGTCACGCACCAACACACCCTGAATCGTGCAACCCTCTCGCGTAAGAGTTCAAAGCCTTGGAAGCAGAAGCCCAACGTCGACGCACCAACAATAGCGACAATGCCCTGCTTCTACACCTCCGTCATCGCGCCTGCCACCTGACTCAACTCCTTTGCCCTTTCTTCTACCTTTCTTTGCGTGCTGTGTGGGTGATGGGGAAATGGTTTTCTTTGTTTCAGGTTTTTGCTAGAAGGGAATGAGTCAGAGACTTGAATGCTTCAAAAGCGAATGAGGGAGGTTTGAATTTCTGTTGTGGTGGTTGAGTGTGATGGTGTGATGTGTGAATTGGGGTGAGGGATAATGATAACGGGAGGTTGAACTTGATATGGTTGGCATGAATGTTGTGACCCCGCACTAGGCTGGGAATTTGATTCAGGCCAAGGTTGAGGACAGTTAGGCTTCGGGTGGGAATGGGAAGAAGGATTGAGTTTTGACATGGTCAAGGTTTCGAGTTGGTCCGTGAGGAAAGGATTCAGAGATCCACGTTCATTTTCCATTTTTTCATTATGTTGGTGCTTCGTTTTGGGGGGAGAATGAGGGGTGGCAGAATCAGTGGCATGAGAAATGATGGGTTCCAAAAGATGCAAAAGTCATCAGGGATATGCCTGAGGCCATGGCAAGGACAACTTGTGCTCTTATCTATCAGAGCGGCAGTGGCTGAAACGAAACAGGGCTACTTCTCCAACTGAAAAGCCCAACATTGCTTACTGTCTTGTTGAAGAAAAACCGAATTCGTTCGAAAGCATTGTTACAGTCTTGGTGTTTCCAACTTAGCTAATGAATGAACATTAGTAAAACAAAGGTTAGAAACGTATTGGGGTATGGATTTCCTGTCTTCTGTATTGTTTCTTGTCCAAATGCAGATTGAATGGGCTATGGCGCCGTGATATTGGGGGGGGGGGGGGTTGGTAGAGAATGGTGTTGATGGCGGTGTCGTTGGGGTGAGATGAGATGGCGCGGGAGGAGTTTGAAGGTGAAAGTGCTTGTTTGTAAAGCGATGATTAATGATAGAGAAAGGGAAATTTCATACCATAACAATCATATTTGAAATAGAACAATACTAAGCATCATACATTGCAACTAACTTGCATGAATGTGTAGCAAGATATGAGCAAGGTGCACTTACCTTTCGCAACCCCGATCGCCTTTGTAAGTCTAGTATCACTGGTTGCTTCCTTCTTTCTGATTGACCTTATTTTTGTTCCTCGTTGAATGGCGAATGGCGTCTCCAGCAAAAGGATGGCGCTCCAACCAAATCCCTCCGTAATCTCCTCCTCTCTTCCTCGATGCAAGTCCAACCTTCAATCCCAATTGCTCTCAAGGGCTCTTGGTTTTTGATGTGGTGAAGAGAGTCTTTTTTTTTGCTTCCAGAGAAGTGAGTGTGTTTTTTCTTCTACTCGAGTGAATTCCTTAACTGTCACCCTGTCTCCTCCTCTTTTCTTGGCTCCCCCTTCCCTTTTTTCTCTATCGCTTTTTCTCGTGCAAATTCCTTTTGCAAATTGCTAATTCCCCTCCTCTGCCTCTACTGTGCCTCCTACAAACCAAATTGTGCCTGCCAATGCCGATTCTCGTTCCCTTACCGTCCAACCCCGTACACGCTGCCCCTATCCCAGCCAAAACCTCTCTTTGCTTTTACTTTAGTTTTTTTTTTTTTACTAAAAGACAAAAACTATATTTTTCTTATTTAATCTTAAAACTTTTTTTTTTGGGAAAAGACTAAATCAAATAAAGTGAAATAACTAATAGTAAAATTAAAAATAACTTAAAAATATAAATAAAAATGAAAGAAAATAACATAAAATAAAATAAAATAAAAAGAAACCTATTATTTAGTCAATCCAGACGAAATTGGGTGTTGACAGTTCTTAAGTCTTAATTAGTTAAGGTATTACATGATTGTTTAGTGAGGTGAGTCTTCTGGGATACGATACTTAGTCTTACCATTTTATATTACTTGATATAATTCGGTACACTTGTCGAGGTCTTAACAAAGACTTATGCTCCTGTGGCCAGATTGGAAGCAATAAGGATACTGCTAGCCATAGCTTCGCTGATGAGATTTAAATTGTACCAGATGGACGTAAAGAGTGCATTTCTCAACGGGTATATTAAGGAAGAATTCTACGTTGAACAACCACCAAGCTTTCAAGATTATGAGTATCCAGATCATATCTTCAACCTGAAAGAGGCTCTGTATGGACTGAAACAGGCACCAAGATCTTGGTATGAACGTCTAAGTGAATTTCTGATCAAGAAAGGATTTACAAGGGGTAAATTTGATTCAACCTTTTTCATCAAAAACTCCAAAAATGCTAGATTTTTTGTACAAATCTATTTGATGATTTCATATTTGGTTCAACTAATCCTGTTCTATGCAAAGAATTCTCTAAGACAATGCAAGATGAGTTTGAAATGTCCATGATAGGAGAACTCACTTATTTTCTGGGACTTCAAGTAAAACAGGATGATAATGGCATTTTTATTCATCAATCCAAGTATAGCGCAGATTTGTTAAAAAAGTACAAGATGCTAGACTACAAGGAAGTTTCCACACCTATTGCAACAAATTGTTAACTTGACCTTGATGAAAAAGGAAATGTTGTAGATCAAAAACTTTACAAAGGTATGTGCTAGATTTCAGTCATAACCAAAAGAATCATATTTAGCTCCTGTAAAAAGAATTTTAAAGTATCTAAAAGGAACCAAAAGTCTTGGATTGTGGTATCCTAGTGGATTAGACATTTTTCTAGAAGGGTACAGATTTAGATTTTGGTGGTTGTAAATTAGACAGAAAAAGCACTAGTGGTACATGTCATATGCTAGGATGTTCTCTAGTATCTTGGCATTCAAAGAAACAAGCTTGTGTTGCATTATCTACCATAGAAGTCGAGTACATTGTACAAGGAAGTTGTTGTGCTCAGTCTCTTTGGATCAATAGCCAACTAGAAGACTATGGTATATCCTTAGATCATATTCCTCTAAAATGTGATAATATCAGTGCAATAAATTTAACCAAGAATCATGTTCTTCATTTTAAGACTAAGCATATTGAAATAAGGCATCATTTCATAAGAGATCACTTACTTAAGGGTGAGATTAAAGTTGAATATGTGGATACCTTGCATCAATGGGTTGACATTTTCACAAAACCTTTAAATAAGGAAATATTTTATACTATTAGGAATGAATTAGCGATTCTGGATCATAGTAGTGTAAAATAGCACTAATCGATTAAAACACTTGTATGTAAGCAATTTGAGCATTTCATTGTTACATCATGTCATTGCACAATCATACTTAAACTGTGATAATGTTTATTGTGTTTCTACTGCATAAAGACTAAAATGCTTAATCTAGATGAGTTTGAAAGGTTTTGCAAGAACATTGATCTTTGGCTGAGCTAAGATGAACAATTGACATTACTTTGCAACATTGAATCGATTAAGAGGAAGTTCTAACTTCTGATTTCTATACTTTAAACCGTGACTTGATTGTTATATGTTTATTCATCTTATATCTCATTGTGTTTAATTCCTTGTGAATTTGGTATGAGATTATGAGTGATTAAACTAATTTGGTTGGTTCAAAATGTATCAAAATTGCTCTGATATGATATTTGTAAAACTTTCTGATACATTGCTTGAACATACTTGATTGATACATACTCTGACATATCTCTGTTATGCATCTGTGATTTGATATGTAATATGCATAATGATAGGGGGAGTATTGTATGCTGTTATATGACAGTTCACATGTAACAAAAGGGGAGAAAATGCTAAATTCATGTGAATATTATTGACAGGGGGAGCATCATAATGATTCTATTATATTGATTTATGCATCTCTATTTGATTATAGTGTTCTACATGTCCTTTTTTGCTAATGCCCAAAGGGGGAGAAGTGTTTGAAGTAATTGAATTGTGTTACTGAGATAATTGAAAAATTGTTTGATTGTGGATAGTACAACATGGTTTTATTAGTCATGGTTGTGCATCATCAAAAAACGGGGAGATTGTTGATAGGGGGAGCACGGTGTTAGCTAAACCCACTCCTTGTGATATTATTTTTTTATGATGACCACACATTGTTAATAAAAACACATGTGTGTATACTGTGTAATGTGTTATATGTGTTTATGCTTATTGTGAAATATGCACACATATATTGTGAGTGTTGCATTTGACATATTGTGTTGATTGACGCATACTACTGTGTTTGTAAAGTGATCATATATGCGTATGCACAATATATGTTTTGGAAATAGAAAAACCACATGCACAAAAGCATATATGTATGACTTAATCAATTACAGTATTATGATAATCAATTAAGGTCATCAGACAGCTTCAATTTTAAAATGTGGCAAAACAACTAATTTTGAATCGATTACATTAGTTGGTAAATCGATCAAAATTCGTGTGTTTGAACATATCTTTTTCAAATGTTCTGTGATGAATTTTGGAAAGAAAAGTTTTCAAAAATATGCTAAGTGTTGAAGCTTAATCGATTACATGGATTATGTATTCAATAAAGTCTGTTAAGATTTGAAAATTGTTTCATGTTTGTCATAACTGTTTCAACGGTCATATTTTTAAATGTGCTGACTAAGCATTTAATGAGAATCGATTACATTTATTTAACATTAAATTATGTGCTTTGACTGTTGTTAATTTGTTACAAGTGTTTAATGTAACCGATGAGATTAATAGAGTAATCGATTAAATTGCGTCAGATTTGACAAAAACTATATATTGAAACATTGATTGAATTTCTGTAAGACAATTGAGATTAACATTTTCATATCTGATACATATTCGTTTGAGAAGTTTTACAGAGGTGATCAAAGGCTCCAAGAAACAAGAACTTGAAGTGGTTTACTATTCTTGAAGATTTCTTGAGAGGAAACTTAACTGGATTGAAGAGACTAGTCTTTCTGCATAACTGAGGTGTTTGCTGTGTGATCAAGAGAAGATTCACAAACTTATGTGTTGTTACAATCAATGTGTTGTCATCATCAAAAATCAAACACATCAGGGATTGGGTTCAAAACTCATATGGCTCCCCCTATCAACAAGTTCACTACATGTTTCTCAGCATTCCTAGTTAGATTCATTTTCTTGTTTTCTTGCATCATTTAGACATTGCATTTATAGTCTTTAGGTTTGTCTTTAGCTTTTGATATTAGGTTGAATAACAATGTTCATTAGTTTAGGACCATTTTAGTTGCATTAATTCATTATTTTAGTTTAGGTTTCTTAGCTTAGTACATATTTGATTCTGTTTCCTTTTTAATTTCATTTATTTTCCCCACCTTGTTTTGTAGTTAATAAATAGTAAATAAAATAACAAGACATAACTCTACATTTTAAAATTAATTTTTTCAAGTCCTTGGATTGATCATTGGTTATCCTTATACTTCATTAGTGGGGAAACTAAGTTTGTTCTGCTTTAGGCGACTAAAAATCAGTTTAACAAATGGCACCGTTGTCGGGGACTCGACGAATTAAGTCTTAGGGTGTTTAGTTATTCTTGTTTAGGTTTCTTCTCTTTTTGCATTTTTGTGTGTTTTGTTTTTGTTTTTAAATTGTTACATCTATGAGTAGTGATTCTTTTTCTTTTCATTTTTTTTCTTTTAGGTATTCTCTTTTCATTTTCTTCTTCTGTAAAAGTCTGAAAATATAGGTTGTTTCCTCAATTTTGTTTCTTGTGTTCTCTTCTGGTATAATATCTCTGCTTAAGTGGATGATTAGTGCAGGATAGTTGTTATTTATGCAATTGATCTAGAGGCAAATTCTGTGTTGCAAATTTGGATTAGCCATCATGGTTTGGCCAAGAGAGATGTCCATGAAGGAGTTGAATAATCAGGAGACAATCCTCCAACCTCTCTGCCTTCAAGTACCACAAATGAGGAAGATGCCTAATTTTAAGCTAAAGGCTAGCTTCATAAGGCAGTTGCCCATATTCCATGGATGGGAGCATGAAGACCCACACAAGCACATAAAGGACTTTAGCTGGGTGTGCTCCTCCATGAAACTTGCCAAAATTCCAAATGAAGCAGTTATGATGAGAGCATTTCCAATGTCCTTACAAGGTACAACCAGAGAGTGGATGAACTACTAGCAGTATGATTTCTGAGTAAGTTCTTCCCAACAGCCAAAGTGGCCAGCATCAGGAGGGAGATTACTACCATTGCGTAGTTTCAAGAAGAAAGGCTAGCTGAATATTGGGAGTGATTCAATGGGCTCTACTCAACTTGACTGAACCACCAGGTCTCAAAGCCCTTGCTCTTGGTTTACTTCTATGAAGGTCTCTTGTGCAATGAAAGGTGTTTAATAGATGCAGCTATTGAAGGATCTCTGTTGGACAAGACACCAATAGAAGCAAGGAAGTTGATGAGAAAAATGGCTGGAAATAGTCCTGATGAGGTATCTGGTGAACAAATAATGCAGGTATATTAGCATTCCACTTGATTTTTTTGAGGTTCACAAAGATGTTGATGCTTTTGATATGTTAAATTTTGAACCCATAGAACCTGTCATGAAAATTGTTGTTGTCATACCTGTGCATTCTAACATTCTTGATTCAGCATTGCAAATTGAACATGTTAACATACAAATTGTTGCTTTAGATACATGCATTGATCTTAATAGCATATTGTAAGATAGCTAGGCAGATTGTGATGATGCAACTGCTAATTATGCCATTATTTGTGAGATGAATCATGAATCAGCACAGGTTTTCCCTAAACTTGAAATTCCAATTACTTTGCCTTAGCTGTTTATGAATTCAAATGTTTTTTGATCTGCTGCACATTAATTCAAAAAGTCTTTGGCTAAAACTAATGCAGTTTTGTATGATCATACCAAACTTCTTGATTCGGTTTTAGCCATTGATCTTGTGGATATGAATGCTGTTATTTTTTACTCAACCATTAATATAGATGATTGCTTTGATGTGAATGAACTTTTGCATGTTATTATCTTTGAATTGAGTCTTGATTCTACTGTAGATTCACATGTTAGTGCTAATTTTGATATAGAAATTGTGAAAACTAAAGATGTTTTTGTCTTAGGATTAAACTTTGATCTTTCATGGTTTTCTAAAAATTTTAAATGTAGTTGTGAAGATGGTCCTTGCTCTATTTGTATTGAAATCAATTTTGTGATACAACCAGACTTCAAGTTTATAACAGATTGATGGCAACCCCTTTAGGGACTTCCCATCCAAAGAAGTATCAACATAACACTAAGACTAAGAAAGGGAAGTTGAATAAGGACTTGATCTTTTCTTTCTAAGTCTTAGCATGTTCTCTTTACTAAATACATTTGTATTGTTTTGTGGGTCACCAATAAAGGTTGGAAACCATACCTATGCATCCTAGGAAGGTTGCCAAGCAAGGGAGAGCAAAGGAGGCAAAGAAGAGTACATTTTAGGTGCCTACCAGCCAGCGCTCAATGGTACTTCTTATTGCCGCTCAGCAGCAGCGGATCAGTCTTCTTCTTCATGCACATGTTGCTGAGCTAGCATCTGAAACTTGCAACCCAAGCTTTGTAGCTTCTCCAGCACGCTTCTTTTGTACTTTTAGTAGCTTGCCATGGACATTTTAGAGTCCTCTCTTCATCTATGAAAGGGAGGCTCATTCCATTGTAAAGGCAACTTGAATGATATAGAGAAATCCTGCTAAGATTCTTCCAGCCACTCTTTGCTTCAAGTTCAACGTTTGTGCCTCTTTAGCATGTCCTCCTCTAGCTTCCTTCCCCTTTGGAAGTTTATCTGAGCTTGAGATACACCTTACACACATCCAAACTCCATAAAACCGTACATCAAACACCTTGCGTGCACTTGTACCTTCAATTAATTCTTCATTCCGCTGCCACGTTCTGGTTCGAGAAGCTGCTCATTCTTGAAGATTGGAGACACTTCTATCATTTGGTATCAGAGCCAGAATGTCTACGCTTGTCTTCAAGAGATAAGTCACGTTCTCCTTCATTTTTCAATTATGTCATGTGTTATTCCATTTCTGCCACTGTTTGATTTGTTTTTCTTCACTTCTGTGATTTGATTTCGTGTTTGAAGTGGATATTTGTTTTCGTTCACTGTTCCATAGTGTTCGTACATCATTTTAATCGGTTCATTTTGTTTCTTTGAGTCCAATTCCAGCTGTAATTTCATTATCCAGTATTGTGCACAAGTGTTGTCGTGTTTTTACTGTTACATTGGTTTAAATCTGTTCCAGCTTTATTTTTCGTTTTTAATTGAGTTTAAGTGCTTGTGTAGCCAGATATCAACCTATAAGGCAATGAGACAATGTTAGCCTTGGTGATATGTGCTCAAACATGCCAAAACTTCAATCTGTTTCACAAAAATCTGCATCATAATTCAATTCTGGTTTGATCTTGAGTAATATGTTTTTGTCCAGAGTTACTGTTTTAAAAACTTGAGATTGAAATGAAATGCTACTGAAATTTACAACCATTCTCTCAAGTTCAAGACCTTGAGCCTCTTTAGCTTGCTCTTCCTCTAGCTCCTTTCCCTTTGGGAAACCCATCTGAGTTAGAATTCTACCTCCACACTCATCCAAACACGGTCACACATTATCACAAACACCTTGCGTGCATTAGCCTCCTTCATACCAATCTCCATTCCGTTGTCACTTCTGAGTCGAGGAGCCACTCCATTCTTGAAGGTGGAGGTCGCTTCCATCACAGATGCTACTAACTGCGAGTTTGATGGCCAGGTTACAAAATTAAATGATAATGCAGGTGATGAAGTCAATAAGGAATCTAAGGTTGATGAAGATTATATTGTTACTGCATTGAGCAAGCCAGAGGTTTTTATTCCAGTGCCATACACACAACAGTTGCTAGTGGAAAGAAAGTTGTTGCTACTGCAGTAGTTTGCTTGGAGAAGTGAGAATTAAAACCTGGTACTTGACAAGGCAGTGCTGCTCATACTAAGTCTTGGGCAGAAGCAGATTGGTGCAGCCAGGAAGTTATTGCAAGGAGTGGTTGAGAGCATAAGGAGCAAACTGATAAGCTCTTTCCTTTCTTTTCTTTTAATACTTTTATACATTTCTAGTAGATAGAGTAGTCATAGATAGCATAGTAAATAATAGGATAGCAAATATGCTCTTTTATATAAAAATTAAAAAAGATCAATTTTGATGTGTGGCCCATTTGAATAAATTCTCTTTTTCTTGTAGCTTTGTAGATTTAGTTTTTCTTTTTCCAGTTTTGTTCATGTGCATTTTGTGTTCAATTGTGTTTAGTTTTATAGTGTTGTTCTGTACATATTCCTTGTTCAATTTTAGTTCTTTCTCAATCTTGATTTGTATAATTTTGGTTGTTTGATCTGTACGTATGTCCGTGTTGGTAGAAAACCTTCCTCACTCACACATTAAGGGAAAAGTTCATATTAAGTGTGGGGGTGAGAAGGTATAGGTTTAAAATTCTTGTTCTTATATAGATATAACTCTGTTAGCATTAGTTTTTGTAGTAAAAATTAGGGGTAAATTTTTTTTTTCTGTGTAGTTTTCCCTTAGTTCTAGGAGTGATTGAGTTTATAAATACTTACTGTAAATACTTAATTCTAGTTTGTACATAGCTAGTTTTTCCTTTTCTTCTTATATACTTGTTGCTTATTTCACATTTTGTTTTAGCTTTTGTAAATAGAATTAGTTTTAGGATTCTTAACTTTGTAGGTTCTTTACTTTCTAATTTCGTTGATGGTTTAGGATCTGTTTTATGAGGTTTATAGGATTGTGTAAAGTAAATTATTTCCATTATTTCTCTAAATATGACTCATTAGGTTTTTTTTATCTCTTTCATTTCTATTTACCTGTTTTATATTCTTATTTATATTTTATTGTCCTGTTTTACGTTCTTTTCATTACTTAGGTTATTTTTTTAGTCTTTAATTAGAATTCCCTTTCTTAACCTGTTTCCTTACTTAGGTTCTTTTCATTACTTAACCTGTTTCATTATTCTTTTCAATTTTTTAGTCTTTTCATTACTTAGGTTCTTTTCATTACTTAACCTATTTCCTTTGCTTTCCATCCATTTCAAGCTTTTTTCCCCACTAATAAAACAACCTTGAGAATATCTTGTTGATAATATTTTTTATCTTATATCTTCTAAATAATTAATAGATCTAGATAATTATGAAACTATTTGGAAGATAATTCCTATTGATAAAATCTCTTATCTGATAATGTAATATCTCTCAATTATCTTCTAAATAATCCAATATCTTCAAAATATATTTAATTATTGTGGAGATCTAAACATCTTTGAGAATATCTTTTCTAGATTCAAAAAGATGTGTCAAATATTATCCTTTTATATTTATTGATATAGTTAAATAAGGTAATTATTTAACAATATCAAATAAAATATCTTAAGATATATCTTTCCCAAATTATCTTTTAAAATTTCTAACAGATTTAAACTTGCCTAAAATTACATTTCAACCCTTTTTTACTTTATTCAAAATTACATAGAAGTCCAGAAATTTCCTCTAATTACAATTTAGCCCTTTTTTTCTTTTCAAAATTGCATAAGAGCCCTGAGCTGACCGGATTGGACCAGCTTTGACCAAAGTTTATCATCCAATGAAGGCCTATTTTTTATATTGGACATTTAAATTTAATCTTTTTAATCATTAAAACATTGACTTTAGCTGCATCAACAACAGGTTATAACATCCAAGAATAATTTATGCACTAAAAATTCACTTTTTACGCCTCTTTAATTCCCATGCCCGATAACTTCAATTGTCACAAATCCTCTTGAAATTAACCATTTAAACACAATTATTCTACATGAAACCTAAAATGTGGGCAATATACACTCATCACTTATCCTTAAACTCTGACGTACATGTTATTGCAAATTATGTAAAATAATTTTCCCAAACTGTCTGATCGAACAATTCAAAATTTAATACAAACGATTAAAATTATAATCATTTCTATTAAATCTCAAACGGGAACTAAGTTTCACTCAATGATTTCATACTACAAATATATTCAAAACTTAATCAACAATGTATTACGAAAATTTAATCTCACAAGTTTACCTAACATGACAATCATAATTAACACAAGAAACATAATCAATCATGCATAAGAGACAATGTATAACAGAAAAAACAAAAATATCATGTCTCCAATAATCAATAACCAATAACTAAAAATCATATATCTAATAACCAATCACATCTCAAAACTAAAATTTACATATCCAATAACTAATAACCAATAACCAATAACTAATCACATATACAATAACTAACAACCAATAACCAACCAAAAAGCTAACATTCTTCAAGGGTTGAAAATTGATATCACCGAAAGAGTGGAGGGAACACTAGTACAGAATTGGCTTTTAACGTCAACCATTAGACGTCAATTAAGCGGGGGCCCGACGTAAATTAATGACCGGTGGTATTTTCGTAAATAAGTTGGCAATATAGACGTCAGTTTAGAGGGCCCCAATGTCTATAATATTATAGGCGTCGGGGCCCTATTAACTGACGTCTATATGTCTGACAGGTAGGTGAAAACTCATTTCTTTCCACCATATAGACGCGAGTTATGAGGGGCCTCGACGTCTATAATATTATAGACGTCGGGGCCTCTACTAACTGACGCCTATATGTCTGACAGGTAGATGAAAAGTCATTTCTTTCCGCCATCTAGACATCTGATCCCGCCACCCCGACGTCTATATATACCACAAATATTATTTTTTAAATCGAATGGACACATTAGTGAGGCCACTGACGTATATTCGAGAATAGACGTCGGTCTCTGGGAAAGCCGACGTCTGATTTCCTATTAAATAAGACATTGTGAACAGTAGTTATGCGCATTTCATCGTCTTCCTTCGCCTTTTCTCTCCGCGGCATTGCATTTCTAGGTGCGTTTGATCTCTTTTGAACCGTTTAAACTTACATTTAATCCGATTAAAGTAATCTTTGATGTAAAATCTTTTGTTTAAACCGATTAAAATGAGTTTTCGTTGTGTTTTGATGCGGTTTTTCTCGTGTCTTTGGGTAGCATAGTGAACCTTCTCCCTTTGCTAGCTTCCTTGTAAGAAAAGCTTGCGTCTTTTGGATCTCTTATGGCATTTCAACCTAAATTCGAACCTGGGTCCTTGCCTAGTTTTCATGTCACGTATTCTTTTTCTTTGAAGGTTGGAATGAAACTAGGCAACGACCCAAGTTCGGTTTTGGGTTGAAATGCCATAAGAGATGCAAAAGACGCAATTTTTTCTTACGAAGAAGCTAGAAAAGGGAAGAGGTGCTATTATGCTACCCAAAGACACGAACAAAACTGCATTAAAACACAACGAAAACCCAGTAGATGTCGGTTAATGCCATGTCTGACGTTTATAGTGCCCTTAGACGTCGATTCGTGTCATGTCCGACATAGTGCCCTTAGACGTCGGTTAGTGTCATGTCTGGCATTTAACCGACGTCTATAACGACGTCGAACCTGCAGGGTCCAATGTCCAATTAATGTCACCCATAAAGACGTCGGGTATGGATGTGACGTTAAAAGCCCAAAATAACAGACGTCTAAAGCCCTTTCTGCACTAGTGGAAAGATTTTTCAAGTAATGGAGATTGGGCACAAGCAATGGAGAGGGAATGTGTTTTGTATGTCGTCGTCGAGGAGTGGGTGATTGAGGTCATACCTGAATCAAATTTAATGTTCAATTAAATGTAGTATAACTAGGAGAATAACCCCTATGTCGTCTCTCAAGGACCAAACTGTGGTTCAAGCAATAGGTTGAACACTTTGTGGGGGGTGTTTATGTGGACAGTTTTGGTAACTAAATGCACTAATTAAAACACTGATTAAAACACTAATTAAAGACATGTTGGTTATTGTTTTCCAAGCAATGATTCCAATCCCTCATTACAGATAAGTATTCGCTCCCTCCCTAATCTAACATCAATCAACCAACTAAGCAAAGATTAATTGGGTTTTCAAATCACGAATTAAGCAAACGCAATTGCACATGATTAATCAATTTTGCACACACGAATTAGGTAACTAAGCGTATACCTAATTTGAAAAGCCCATAACAAATTAATATTATGCAAGGTCAGAAGCACAATGACAACAAATTAATCTCATGGAGACAATGCAATTCCACCAATTACAAACACAACAGATTTACCCTTTCATGGAAACGAGCTCCAAACAATCAAAACAGAATTGAAACATCAATGCAGAAACGGGATTCCGCTACACAAAACGCAAACCAAATGGAGAAAATTGCAAGTTCAATGCACAAAAACGAACACCCAATGCAGAAAACAAAACCCTAGAACCTAGACAAAAACAGAGAATGCAATTGGGATTGAAACAGTGATGGAAAACTCAAATTAACCACAATAAATGGAACAAAAATGCAATTCAAATGGAAAAACAAAGTTGGGAATGAAGCTAGAACTACAATACAAAATTAAAAACGAAAAAGAGAATGGAAGAACAAGTTAAAGTTCATAAATGAATTTAATTACTCTCCAATAAATTCATAACAAGATTAAGCTAAGAAAAGAAGAGGAAAAATGAAAAACCTAGAAAGGAGCTCTCCAAGAAGAAAGAAAACTTGAATGTGCAAAATGTGGGAGAGTAAGAGGTCTGCCCCCCTCTTAACACACTAAACTAGGTTAGAATTACTAATGGGCCTCTCCAAAAATAGCCAAAAACGGCCCAATGCTAAATTTACCCAAAAAATCATAAAAAAACGAAATTACAATCTAATTAAATCTAAAACGCTGATGTGGCATGTGGAGAATGACGTGGCAACCCTTTAATGTCCCAAAATATACTTCCAAAAATTATCCTGCAATTAATAAAGACAATAATTAGCTTAGATAATTCAAATTAATTAAAATAAGAATTATTGAGCAAATTAAGCACAATTAGCAAAATTGGGGAAATAATGGACATTCAAACACAATTCCCTAATTAAATCTAGTACAATAAGCTAAGTGAAGTCAAGAAAATATTGATTCATCAGTGGGCACAAGCAATGGAAATTGTCCATCAACCCGCACACAATAAACTGCACCATAAGACAATGAAAATGAAATTTAATCGGTGCAAATGAAATATGATGGGTCCAAACAACATTTAATAAGCGCAAAATAATTTTAAACGGTGCAAAGAGAAGAACATACATACCTGCAATGGCTATGGCGAACACGAACGGAAGAAGACGAAGCAGTGAGAGAAAATGCGTAATTGATGCTCGCGTTCTGGAATTATGGAAAACAGGGTATTTGACATTGCCCCGCTCCCTATCGACGCCTAATTTCTATAAGATGTCATTCGCCCTTTCTAGCCGACATCTAATTTGTAAAAAGAATACATATTGGCACCCAAAATGGGGTATTTTTGAACCGTTTTTATGTTTGTGGGGAAAGGATCTGACGTCTAATATGAATCAAACGTTCAGGGTGAGTTCTAATCTCAATATAACAGTGACTTTTCAGTTCTTTTGGCAGACCATTTGACATCCAACATGAGGGGGGTCAACGTCTAGTACATATTTGATGTCAGAGACCTGTATAGCCGACGTCTATAACGCTCTAGCTAAAGAAAGCAGAATCTCAAAAGCATTTATAACAAACTAGAGGATACTATGAGTTAAACCCTTCACTTCATCCAATGATGAAGTTCTTATTCAACTCTTGGTATCTTAGAGAAAAGCTTAAATGATAAAGCTTGGTTTAATGGATATTGTTTGAAAAGTCTTTAAATAGAAGATGATTCAAAGAAAGAATCGATAGGATAGCTTACAAAGAGAATATCGTCCTATGAAAAGAAGAAACATCGTTTAGAGAAAAACACGGAAAATCTCAAGCTCAAAAAGAATATCTAAGAAGAGAAAAAGAAAAGTCAAGAAACATTCTCAAGCATCATTGTAATATTAGCTATGATTTGTCAGTAGAGAGAAAGAGAAAAAAGAGAAACAATCATCGAGTCTGTAGACTGTATTGTATTGAACATATATCCTCTCTGTGAGAGTAATCGTCTAACGACTTATAAACAATCAGTTGATTGCAAATTCTAAAGAGAATTAAAAATCTTGTTTAACTCATGAAATTAGACAAGGGGCACTGAAGAAAATGGGGTTCATTCCTCGTGGTAATAACTTCATTCACAAAAGAGATGTGCTTATTGAGGATAGGAAAGAGGATGATGAAATGTATGATGTGTTTATATAAAAAAGCACTATCTATTAGAATATTTCAAATTATAAATTAAAAAAAATAATATTAAATAGTTATAGATAGCGCTTTTATAAAAAAAAACGCTATCTATTGTTCTACACACTCGTAGATAGCGCTTATTTAAGAAAACGCTATCTATAAGCAATTTTGTAGTAGTGAACTCATGTAATTGGGTCTTCAGTGATTTTGGAGGTTCCTTTTCATCAATGAAAGAATATATTGCCAACCTGAATAGAAGAATGGAAGAATTATTCACCCTCCAAGCCATTAGGCATGAAAAGTTGTTCACTCTTCAAACAACTAGACATGAAGAAGTTTGTAGCTTGATTAGTGATTTAGATCATAGGTTGTCTAATATAGAACTTCAGTTAGATGAAAAATATGATAATGAATCTAGTGTTGAGTTTTAAGTGTACAATATTTTAAGTTAATGCTGAATTTTAAATCAATCGCTTATTCTTTATATTCTGCTTCACTTGTCTAATTTAGGGGGAGCTTAATACTAATTGGATCTATATATTGAGGGTGAGCTTTTATTCAGTTGAGCTTATATTTTTAGGGGGAACACTTCTTAATTTTTTATTATGATCAAAAAGGGGAGAAAACAAGCTAAGTCTTTAAAGTAATATACATACATGTAATATTATTTTTTTTTCTAAAGTTTTATATATATGCACGACATTACAAAAAGATTTAAATAGTGTTTTGATCATCATAAAAAAGGGAAAGATTGTTAGCAACAAGGAAGAATTAAAGTCAAGGAAGTTTTGATGATGAAGTGTTTCAAGATTAGAAGAAATTGTTTCTCAACTTGTTGATCAATTTAAAACTTTTGTAATAAATCATTTTGTAGTAGTATATTAAACCTAGCATAGAATGATGCACAATAAGTTGGAGACCTTCAAAGAAAAACATTATTTCAGAAACGCACTGGAATAATAATTATTAATTGTGATAATCGATTATCAGTGGTAGTTGTGAAAAGACTCTTTAACTTCTGATCTAATTTCAAACTTGGACCTATAAATACCTTGCTTTTAAACACTTTCGAACTACTTAATCTTTCTAAGAAGTTTAGTACTTTTATTAAGAAACTTTTTGTGCTTTAAGTGTGAGCTTGTAAACCTTTGTGTTGGTAGAAGGAAGTGTTTCTATTAGTGTGTCTAAGTAAATGCACATTTGTTTTTGTAAGGTTAAGTTAAGGTTATTCATCCTTTTGTGTGTCGTGCTAGTAATCTTTTGTGTACTCAAGAGAAGTGAACTCTAACTTTTACTGTATTATCTTAAATTGTATATTCTAGTTATTTCATAGTTATTAGTTAACCACTCTTTTAGAGAGATTAAAATTGGACATAACATCTTTTTGATCTAAATCAGTATAAAATCATTATTATTGTTTCTTTTTTTTAACTTTTTTATTTACTTGTTATTGTGTTAAAGTAAGTATTTTTATTGTAAAATCAGTTTAAAAAGAACAACTTTTAAAAACATATATCGTTTTTATCAAATAAACCAATCATTTTAATCTTTTCACAAAGATTTCATTGCGTATTTTTAACATAGATCAATATACATCTATTCACTACAAAAATTATTAACAAATAAATTTAGTTGATAATAATAATTTTTTTGTTGATAAAAAAATATTTTAATTAAAAAATAACAACCAAAATGTTAATAAAATAATAAATTTTCCTGACAATTAAAAAAATAGTAATAATTATCATAAAAGTACATCCATTGATTAATGTTAACATTAATTATTCCTTTATAATTATTGCAACTGAACTTTTTTCTTCATAATGAATATTTTTTTCATATGTGTGATATAATTTGATTGTAGATTTAGTTATTTTTTTATGTTTTTTATAAAATCGACAACTATGTCTACCGACAACTTATTTAATGACTTTCTTAAAAACGACGACTAATATTGGCTGCGCCAGTAAGTCTTCGTTAACGATTAAGATGCTCATGTCTGTAATCGTTTAACAAGTCGAAGTATTCTTTTCTTATCTTTTATTGTTTACCAAGTCAACATATAAATATATATATATATATATATATATATATATATATATATATATATATATATATATATGAAATATCAATATACCGTGAAAAGTGGGATTGTGCACATATGGCAACAATGAGATTGAAGGAGATGCAGAAGCAACTGACCAGACTGACCGTGGTGTTACTGATGGTATTAGCAGCAGCCAGCCAAGCCCTGCCCGGCTGCCGTGACTCCTGCGGAGTTGTTTCTTCGATTCCGTATCCATTCGGCATCGGCACTTCAAACAGCACCGGTGAAAACTGTTTTCTGGAGAAAGAATTGAATCTCACATGCACAAACTCATCAACCTTATATCGCGGTAAAGGTAACGTCCAAATTCTGAACATAACCCTCGCCGGTAAAATCGACATGCTTGCTCACATCTCCAATGTCAGCAAAAACGAATCGTTAGGTGGAAAAGCAACACCCGGAGGCAAACTCTATCTAAAAACACCGGTTTTTGCCATTTCTAGTGAGGACAACAAGTTCGTGAGCGTAGGCTGCGACACCTACGGCTATCTCAACAGTTTCCAGAACGGCAAACAATCTTCAACAGGGTGCTTGACCAGATGCGAGACCTTAGAGAGCGTTAAAAGCATGCAGAGAAGTGGAAACTGCACAGGCATAGGGTGTTGCCAGGTCGACATTCCTCCTGGCATGAGAAACATCAGTTTTCAAACTTTCACCTTCGACAATTTCAATTCCACTTCCGATTTCAACCAGCGTGGCTACTCCTTCGTCGTCAAAAAAGGCAACTACACTTTCTCCGTCGATCATTTAAGCGGCGTCCCGTTCGATATGACACCTCTTGTCATGGATTGGAGCGTTGGAAGCGACACGTGCGAAGCTTCCATGCTCAGAGCAGATTATGCATGCAAGAGTAATTATAGCGAGTGTGAGAACTCCCCGTTTGAATATGGTTACCGATGCAAATGTAAACAAGGCTTTCAGGGAAACGCTTACCTTCTCGATGGCTGCAAAGGTAATTCATTGATTTATTACTTAATTTAACCTTTAGACAAATTTAAAATCTAATTTTTTGGAGTCAAATTAGCTTACACATTTTTCTTAGCCTATTATTTATTTAAACGTGGTAATATTTAATAAAACAAGGTCTTGTCTTAATAAATTATTATTTTATGTCAATTTCTTTCATAGAAAATATATTTAGGAATTGCTCTTGTTAAAACATTTATTTTAATTTAATATAATGGTGGCTATCCTATTCGACTTCTACTTCAATCACAGTCATTATTGTCAATCATGATTTCACTCAAATTTAAGATTGAAATAGTATTTATTAAACATGTCGTTTTTACAATAAAGTCAAGCACAACGTATCCATAAACATGTCCTAATGATGTTCAACAAAAAATGCACCAGTTTTATAAATTCGATTCATTTAGACTTACAATTTAATTTTTTTTTTGTAGACATTCCGGAGTGTAGTAATAACAAACACAATTGCGATAGTGAAGATCATTGTCGTGAAACTTCGGGCTCTTTTGAATGTTTCTGTCCTAACGGACTTATAGGAAACGGGACAAAAGAAGGCGGAGGATGCCACCCAAGGCAGCCGGCCGATGCTTTTACGAAGATCGTCATCGGTAAGTAAATAAAAAATTATTTCAGTTTTGTTTTTCTTCATGTTTTAAGAATAAAAATACTCATTTAACAGTTAATATATTAACAGTGTACTATTTTTTTAAAATATTTTTAACTTAAAATATTATTATGTTATTAAAGTAAATATTTTATTTTTTAAAAGATATAAAATATATTTTTTATAAAAAAATGGGTTATTAAAACTTTCTCACTCTATTGTATAATTGCTTTATTCATATTCATACTTTGGTAACAGGCGCATGTGTAGGGTTAATTGCTCTGTTCATAGGGATTTCTTGGTTGTACTTAATGTACCAGAAAAAGAAAGTCTTGAAATTAAAGCAGAAGTTTTTTCAGCAGAACGGAGGCATCATTCTGAGACAACAACTATCCACAAAAGAAGACTCATCTCAGACCACTACAATTTTCAGTGAAGAACAACTTAAGAAAGCCACCAACAATTTTGATGAGAGCTTAATCATAGGTAAAGGAGGTTATGGTACAGTTTTCAAAGGATTTCTCTCCAACAACAAAGTTGTAGCAATCAAAAAGTCCAAAATAGTGGATCAGAGCCAGGTGGAACAATTCATTAATGAGGTCATTATACTGTCACAGATTAATCACAGGAATGTGGTCAAACTCTTGGGATGTTGTCTGGAGACAGAAGTTCCTTTACTAGTCTATGAATTTGTTAACAATGGTACCCTTTTTGATTATTTGCATAACCAAGGTCAGGGAGTAAATGTGTCATGGAAAACACGTCTAAGGATAGCTACAGAAGCAGCTGCAGCTCTATCATATTTGCACTCAGCAGCTTCCATACCCATCATCCACAGAGATGTGAAGACTGCTAACATACTCTTAGATGACACTTACACCGCCAAAGTTTCTGACTTTGGAGCTTCAAGATTGGTTCCACTTGACCAAACTGAAATAGCCACAATTGTGCGAGGAACCTTTGGGTATTTAGACCCGGAGTACATGCAATCAAGCCAGTTGACTGAAAAGAGTGATGTCTATAGCTTTGGGGTGGTTCTTGTAGAGTTGCTAACGGGGGAGAAACCTTTCTCTTTTGACAGGGCAGAAGTGAAAAGAAGTCTTACAGTTCACTTTCTATGTAGCTTGAAAGAGGATCGTCTGTTTGATGTTCTTCAGGTGGGACTTTTGGATGAAGAAAACCAGCAGGAGATTATGCAGGTTTCTATTCTTGCTGCTAGATGCCTGAGACTTACGGGGGAGGAAAGACCTACCATGAAGGAATTGACAATGGAATTAGAAGGAATAAAGCTTACAGAGAAACACCCTTGGATCAATGCAGGAAGGAACTTTGAGGAGAGTCAATACTTGCTTTATGAGGCACAAAGCTCTTATGAACATGGTGATAGTAGCAGTGGCCAACAAAATACTGGATATGATACCTTGAGAGAACTTGAACTAATTGACTTTGGTGATGGAAGATAATGTTATTGTAATTTTAAATAAAGAAAAGTCTAGAATGCTTTTTGAGTTTTTCTAAGTAAGGTAAGAAAGTTTATAATTATCAAAAGGTGTAGAAAATCCTCTGTACTCCATTGTACTTGACATTAGTAAGAAAATTTGAGTTTTTTTTTAATTCTGATCTCTTCCTTTAACAAAGTGATATCACAACTAGGTTTGATACAGAGAGTTGAAAGAAAAAAAAAGATTTGAGAGAAAAAAGAAAGTTGAGAGAAAAATAAAAAAGCAGAAAAAAAATTGAGAGAAAAAAAAGACTTGAGAAAAAAAAAAGTTGAGAGATGAAGAGGATATAGAAAAGTATTTAAATGAATTGATTCTATCATTGCACTACACTAGTATAAATATACAAATTAATAACTTAATTGGAAAGAGTTAAGGGAATAAACTCTACCAATTTAATATCAATTATTATAATATCAATTATAATGATTGATATTTAACACTAACAATTAAACTAAATAAAGGGAAAGTAAATATATAATAATTATCTAATAAAGGCTCATTATTACAATTTAAAACTAATTATTATAATTGATATTCTCTCGCAAGTTGGACGATCTGGAAGAGAGATGCAACTTGGACAGTAGTGAGTCAAACCGAGGATGAAGCAGAGGCTTTGTGAGTATATCAGCAAGCTGATCATCAGTAGACACAAAAGACACCTGAAACTTGCATTTTTGAACATTTTCACGAACAAAATGATAGGCTAAGGCTATATGTTTCATCTGATAGTGAAAAATAGGATTAGCACTCAGAGTTGTGGCACCAAGATTGTCACAATAGATAACTGGATTGGTTGTGGGCATGTGACCAAGTTCAGTGAACAAGGATAGGACCCAAAGAAGTTCACTGGCCGTGTCAGCCAAAGCTTTGTATTCTGCTTCAGTTGAGGAACGAGCAACAGCGCATTGTTTTCGGGAGCTCCAAGAGATGGGAGTGCTACCAAGATACAGCAAATAACCAGTGGTAGAGATATAATCATCCTTATCACCCACCCAATCTGCATCTAAGTAAGCATGAAAGGTTAGTAGAGCAGTTGCCGAGATGAAGATGCATTTCTTGCAAGAGCCCGCCAAATAACGGAGCACCCGTTTGAGGGCAGACCAATGCGTCGTTCTGGGGTGTTGCATGAACTGCGCAAGTTTGTTGGTGCTGAAAGCGATGTTCGGGCGAGTAAGACTTAAGTATTGAAGACTTCCCACGAGTGCACGATACTCAGTTGGGCAAGGTAGGAGATCACCGGAATCCTTGAGTAATTGAGTACTGGCGGACAAGGGAATGGATGCTGATTTTGTGTTAGTCATGCCTAATTTATGGAGTAGATTAGTGATGTATTTCCTTTGTGAAAGAAATAGTCTTGTAGCGGAAGGAATACTTCGACGCCCAAGAAATAGTTAAGACAACCAAGGTCTTTCAGCGAAAATCGAGCATCAAGGATGGAAATAAGGTTGGACAGCTCTGTAGAGGAACTCCTTGTGACAATGATATCATCAACATATACTAATAAATATAGTGTGGAACCTGATTTTTGGTAGATGAAGAGAAATGCATTTGTAGTTGAATTGATTAAGCCAAGAGAAAGTAGAAACACTCGAAGCTTCGAATACTAGGCGCGAGGTGCTTGCTTTAGCCCATAGAGTGCCTTTTTGAGGCGGAAAACATGATCAGGGAAACTTTTGTTGACAAAACCAGGGGGCTGGAGCATGAAAACTTCCTCTTTGAGCATCCCTTGAAGAAATTCATTGTTGACATCAAGTTGGCTAATGAACCATCCTTGACGAACTGCAAGTGTGAGGACAATGCAAATGGTGACCGGTTTAACAACCGGACTGAATGTCTCTGTATAGTCCCAACTAGGGTGTTGGTGAAAACCTTTGACGACTAGGCGAGCCTTGTACCGATCAATCGAGCCATCTGGGTGTCTTTTGATTCGAAAAACGTATTTGCAGCCAACCAAATTTTGAGTAGATGACCGACTGACAAGTTCCCAAGTGTTGTTGAGATGTAAGGTGTCAAACTCAGCTTGCATAGCTGAGCACCAATCAGGGTCACGAAGAGCTTGGGCGATGGTGCTGGGCTCGAGTGGAGAAGAGGGTTGGACATGGAGGTTAAGCTTCTTGAGGGGTTTGACAATGTTGTTTTTGGACCGGGTGATGTTGCCACCTCCATCGGTTTGGGGTCTTCTGTTAGGGTTGACATTGGGTTGGGATGGTGGCACAGAACATTGTGAGGATGGAGGTGATGAAGGGGATTCAAAGTGTCCAGTGGAGGGTTAGGCCGAAGTCGGGGAGTTGGGGAAAGATGAAGATGAAGGGGCAGCTGAGATTTCCTCTGGTGGTTTTAGAGTGGTACTAACCATGGGTTGGTTTATGGGATGAAGTATGGAAAGTTGAAGTGGGCCTTGTTGTTGCTCTACACTCAGACTGGCTTGAGGTGCTAGGGAGCTATACGGGAATTCAGATTCAACGAACTTGACATGGCGAGAGGTGTAGATCCTTTCTGTGGTTGGATCGAGACACAAGTATGCATGTTGATCCACTGAGTAACCTACAAAAACACACATAGCAGACTTTGGTTCAAGTTTATGGTTAGCATATGGTTTAATCTAGGGAAAACACAAACAACCAAAACACTTTAACTTATGATAATTCGGGCTAATTTTGAGTAATTTGGAATAAGGTGACTGGTACCTAAGAATTGGTGTTGGGAGACGATTTATGAGATAGGCGGTTGTTGTCATGGCGTGAGGCCAATATGTGAGGGGCAAACCTGAGTGGTGGAGAAGAGAGAGACCAGTTTCGGCAATGTGCCAATTCCGGCGTTCGAAAATTCCATTGTGTTCAGGTGTATGAGGTGGGGTGGTGTGATGGCTTATTCCATGAGTGCGTAAAAACAGACGAAGACCAATATATTCACCACCATTATCCGTGTAAAGAATTTTGATGTTGCGATGAAAGAAATTTTCAACAAGCGACTTAAATTAGGAAAACAGAGTTTGGACATCAGATTTACGATTTATCGGATATAGCCAAATATAACGAGTAAAATGATCAACAAACATGCAATCAATGGATAAAACAGGGGAAGTCCATACATCAGAGAAAATTATTTCCAAAGGATAAGATGATTTAAGAGTGGATTCATTGAAAGGAAGTTTATGACTTTTATTAATTTGACATGAGTTGCAATCTGATTGCTGGAATTTATTTGAACCCAAAGAAAAATGCTGCTGAATAAATGTGAAGATAGAAGAGGAGTGATGCCCAAGTCTATGATGCCATGAAGCAGAGGAGTTTGTGCGGACAGAGTTGACTGATGAAGAGTTGACTGGCCAAAGATAGAGTTCATCCACACATGAGCCATTATAGGTTGTTTGACCTGTCTGCAAGTTCTTAACATAAAAAGAGTTTGGCAAGAAAGCAACAACAGAGTTAGTTTATTTGGTGAGTTGAGAGACAGAAAGGATTTTCTGTTGCATGGAAGGAACACATAAGGTGTGGGAGAGGGATAAATCATTAAGTAAAAGTGTTCCAGAATGAGTGATGTTTAAACCTGAACCGTTACCCATAAACAATGAGTCTAGACCCGTGTACGGATGATGAAGCGTTAGATTATTAAGATCATTGGTGACGTGATGCGTCGCTCCACTATCAACCAGAAAATTATTTTGAGAAGTGCCAACAGTTGTAGTATGAATCTGAACCTGTCTAGGGTTAGTATAAGAGGAACGAGGAGGCATCGGGACACTAGGGTGTTGTTGCTTGAAGGTGTGACACTGAGACAGGACATGGCCCTTGAAATTGCACGACTGACAGCAACTAAGAAATAGTTTGTGATTGCTATGGCCTAAAGTTGATGATGCAAAAAATTGTCCAGATTGAGTTTTATCATAATGATTGGGTCGAGCCTATGCATTCAAGGTTGTCATGGGAACAGGAACCTATCGTTGAGTAGCAATAAGGGAGAGTTCTTGAATGAGAAGCTTCTCGAGGAGGTCATCAAAAAGAATGGGAGTGTCCCTTGCATTGACGCCGTCAATGACAGCTCTATAACCATCGTTGAGGTCACGCAAGACATGGTCAGTCGTGTCTTCAACGGAGACAGGAGAGCCAAGTGAGGCAAGGAGATTTGCAGTTTGCTTCAGAGAATGCATGTAGGTGGTGATGGATTGGGTACCTTTCGACACCGTGTGGAGACGCTCCTTTAACTACTTGAGGTGGCTGCGAGATGCCTTGGCATAGGTGCGCTGGAGAAGAGTCCAAAGATCATGTGATGTCATTGTTTGAGACACCAGGGATGCCACTTCAAGGGAGAGAGTGGTGAGGAGAGCACCGTATATAAGACGGTCCTGTCGACGCCAGGTTTGATAAGTAAGATTCGGAGTTGGAGGTTCAACAGTGGTGGAGACCGTCATCGGCGACGCAGGAAAGGATCCATCTGGATATTTGAGAAGATCATAGCCATCAAGAAGAGCTTCAACTTGAAGTTTCCAGGTGAAGTAATTTGAGGGTAGAAGCTTGGTGACACTGCTAAGGGTGATGCAAGTGAAGGGTTTTGATAGCTCATGAGGGTTGCTAATAGATGAAGAGTTTTTGTTGGCCATGGGAGGCAAAAAGAAAGGAAGGAGCGACGTCCTGTGTTGAAGAAGATAAAAAAAACGAAGAGGATCGTGTTAGGCTGATACCATATAGAAAAGTATTTGAAAGAATTGATTATATCATTGGATTACAGTAGTATAAATATACAAATTGATAACTTAATTGGAGAGAGTTAAGGGAATAAACTCCACCAATTTAATATCAATTATAATAATTGATATTTAACACTAACAATTAAACTAAATAAAGGAAAAATAAATATACAAAAATTAGCTAATAAAGACTAATTATTACAATTTAAAACTAATTATTATAATTGATAGAGGAATGGGTGTACTACCTTCCAATTTTTTCGTCTTTAAAATGATAATTATGAAAAATGGATCTTCATATGAAAGCATTATTAGGCTTTCAAGGTGCTTGAGATATTGTACAAAAAGAGTATGAAGAGCCTCAAGATAAAGGAACCTTATCTTAAGAGAAGGTATTGTTGAAAGTAGGAAAAAAAGATCAACAAGCCCTTATTATATCCATCAATGTTTAGATGACTACATGTTTCAAAAGGTTGCCTATGGCACTACGTTAAAGGAAGTTTAGGAGATCATGGAAAAATTCTACCAAGGTGTCGACAAAGTGAAGAAGATAAGACTCAAATCACTAAAAAGTGACTTTGAAGTTGTGAAGATTAATATATCTGAATCAACTTCAGATTATTGCTCAAGAGTAAAGGCGATTGTCAACTAATTGAAGAAATATGGAGATAAAATAGAATATGTTCATGTGATAGAGAATATCCTTTGTTCCTTTACCCTAAAGTTCGACTACGTTGTATGTGTGATTGAAGAGTCAAAAGATCTTGAATCCATGAATCTTGAAGGGTTAGAAGGTTCTCTAAAATCATGAAGAAAGAATGAACAACAAACTAGAAGAGTCATCGGAACAAGCCCTTAAAGCTTAGGCTTCTTTGAAGAAAATGGAGGATTTAGGTGTAACTCCCCTACTGGAATGCCACATGTAAACGAATAATGCACAAATTATATAAATTGTTGTCATCAATTTTTTTTCTTAAAGTAACTTTGTGAAAGCAAAACCATAATTGTTTGAAATTTCAATTCATCATCACAAAACAAACCTTACATAACTTTTTAAAAGTCAAATGTTCGAAAAGTAAATGAATTTTAAATATAAAACCCCGACAAATTATTTATTCCTCATCTCTCGTCGCTGCTCCAATTCAGTCTCTTCTACAATACCATCTACTCCCACACAAGTACAATCATTGTAGGTGGAACTATAACCATAACAGGCAATGGTGCATAACCAGAAAATATATCAAAAGCACATACACAAGATAATATTATCAATCACCAGTCATCACATCACATTACATTGTCGTAGTCAAATCATAACCCAGATCATACACAAACCTATGTCATTTTCTTGAACTTTGTCATACAAACCAGCTTCGCAAAACAAGGCGATTCGAGTCGTCTTTCATCACAACTTTAGACTTATCTCCTTGACTCCTCAAGGACTAACGGGTAAAAATACTGATATTACGCGCACCGGTGAACTATACTCAGCACGAGTCGAAGCCATTGGATGATACATCTAACTCTTTATTTCCTTATGCATGAGGAAGGGTGAGACTTGAATCTTTGTTTCCACGCGAGGCCCAAACTCCTTAACATATTGCAATACGAAAAGTTCCCACACATTCGACAAAATTACAAGGAAATAACATACTTTATTTACACATCACAATCTTATACATATTCTTAATAACATGCATAAAACCAACCAAAACATAGGCCAAAACAAATGGCAAATTATCACAACACATGCATAAAACAGTTGTACCGATTCACCCCCATGAAATTAATGAGTTCAAACCTTTGTCCACTAATAGAACATTTCTGATGCACCCTCTGTTTTTACTAAATTCACATTACACTAAAGTCCAACACCATTATTGCACACACCCCTTTTTCTTCTAAATACATTCCACTTCCAACCACTTAGGTTGTGGGTCTCACTAGTACTATTTTAATTTAATTTTTCTCTTACACCTAGGGTAGGCCTCACGTAGGTCCCCCAATTTTTCACTTCCTCTCATTTTCTCTCTCCCTTTTACGTAAACCACTTACACCTTTCTCAGTTTTCTTTTCTTTTTTCCTTTTATTTATTTTTTCTTTTTTCCTTTTATTCATTTTTTCTTTTTTAACTTAAACCCAACAATTCACTCTCTCATTCATTTCGCACTCCAACATTCACATGAACACATATCTCTCTTTTCCTTTTTTCTTCCTTTTCAACTATCAATGTTATAACACCCATTTGTGAAGAAATCCATGCACCCACTCTCTCTCTTTCTTTTCTTTTCATTTTTCAAACCAAACTTAATCCTTCATCTTTCTCCCTCTCTCCTTTACGTAATACATGTACCTCAATTTACCAACTCTCTTTCCTTTTTCGTAAACCCTCCCCTCCTCTCTATTTTTTTTTTCAAAACCAAACTCTCATTTCCACTCATTGTTTCATGTAAACACACACACACACCTCTCACTCTTCCACTTTTATTTTTCACACTTTCAACCAAGAACCCGAGGCTCCCTTTCCACTTCTCTTCATTTTTTTAACAACCCATTCTCTTCTCTTCTACGTTTCTTTTCCACCCACTCCAAACTCTCACCTTTACTCTTACTTTTCTACTGGCACGTGAATTATCCATTCATGCAAGTGCATCAATCTTTTCTTCATTTAACTCAAGAACAGCCCATACTTCATCCCTATTCTCATTTCTTGCTTCTTTTTAAAACAAGTAAAATTTGATTTACTTTGCCTATTTTTTTGGGTCACTTTTTGCACTTTTTTGTGATGGATGATTGAGTTTATGAGTAATGCTTGGTGTTTACTTCATCAATGAACACGTTTGGGCCTTAAATTGTTGAGTAAAATGGCCATTTAGGTGCTTTATGAAAACTGAGGTCGGGTCAATGACCATTGATGCCTTTCTGATGCCTTGGTAATCGATTACAAGGGACTTAAAATCGATTACTAGTGGCTTGAAGGCTATTTGTATAGAAAGTTCAACCCCACTCCACAGTTGGATGAACAACATTCCCCATGAAGTTTTTTTCCTTTGAATGTTGGTTATTTTTTCCATTTTATAACATGGGTGAGTGAGTTGAAAGTTAATGGGTGTGTTCCCTGCACCAAAGATGATGTTAGTCCATTGATTTGTTGAAAAAAAATGTCCATTTAGGTGGTTTGCTCTAATTGAGGTCAGGTTCATGACCATTGATGCCTTTCTCATGCTTGGTAATCGATTACAGGGGTCATGTAATTGATTACCATGGCCTTGAGGGCTATTTGTACAGAAAGTTCAATGTGACTCCCCAGCTGAAACAACATCACTCCCCATGATAGTTTTTGCTCTGTTTTTGTTTAATTTTTCCATTTTTTGAGATGGGTAAGTAAGTTTAATACTATTGGGTGTGTTCCATATACCAATGATGAGGTTAGACCATTGATTTCTTCAAAAAATATGTCCATTTATGTGGTTTGTTCCAACTGAGGTGAGGTGCATCTCCATTGTTCCCTTTTTAAAGGCCTGGTAATCGATTACATGGGTCATGTAATTGATTACCAAGAGCTTGAGGGCCATTTGTACATAAAGTTCAACGCGACTCCCCAATTGGAACAACACCACTCCCCATGATGGTTTTTGCTCTACTTTTGTTGATTTTTTCCATTTTTTGAGATGGATGAGTGAGTTCAATACTATTAGGTGAGTTCTTTGCACCAATGATGAGGTTAGGCCATTGATTTCTTAAAAAAATGTCTATTTAGGTGGTTTAGTCCAACTGATGTGAGGTGCATGACCATTGTTCCCTTTTTAAAGGTCTAGTAATCGTTTACAGGGGTCATGTAATCGATTACCACGGGCTTGAGGGCCATTTGTATAGAAAGTTCAATGTGACTCCCTAGTTGGAACAACACTCCCCATGATGGTTTTTGCTTTGTTTTTGTTGAATTTTTCATATTTTTGAGATGTGTGAGTGAGTTTAATGTTATTGGGTGTGTTCCTACACCAATGATGAGGTTAGGCCATTGAAATCGAATAAGATGTTGTTCATTCACTCAAAATTGATGTTGTTCCCACAAGAAATTGAACAGAGAAATACGAGAGCTTCATCGAGAGAAGGGAAGGAGGTTCAAGGAGAGAAGGGAGAGAGTTTCAATAAGAGAAGGGAGAGAGCTTCAATGAGAGAAAGGAGAGACCTTCAACCTTGAACGAGAGAAAGGAGAGAGCTTGAAGCACAACATAGAAAGTGTGGAGAGAAAACGAATTTTCGTTCATGAGAGAGAAAGGACTGAGAATGGTTTTAGGTTCGTGAGAGAGAAAGGAAAAAGAAAGCAGAGTGGACTAAAGAGAGAATGAAAAACTTTTCAAAAGGGTAAGGGTATTTTGGGAACACCATTTTTCATGTAAGCCAACACAAAAAAAATTTCTCTTGCAACGGTCTCATAACATTTTGACACATGATTGTTGTCAAAATATTTTTAAAATCTGGTTATTAAGATATTGCCATGGTTATCAAACTCTCGACTTTACTCGTTAACTCAGACGAGTTTGCGTTCTTACTCATGGTTACCGAGTTAACTCGTTAGCAAACTCGGTTTCCGAGTAAACTCGTTGGACTCGTTAGCAAACTCGATAAAATCGTATAAAATCACAATTTTGCCACGATTTGGCAAGATTAAAAAAGGGAAAAATGAACAAATAAGATTTCCTTGAGATTAGTAAATAATGACCTAATTAGGTTCTTCGTTGTGCTTCACTCCATCATTGTCTGCGTTCATGGTTGCCGTTTGTAGCGTTCTCGATCGTGGTCTCGTGGTCGCGCTCCGTTGGCCTGGTTCGCACTCACTGTTGTAGTCGATGTCACATTTTGTGGTCATCATTTGCCTTGCTTGTGACCACGCCTTGTTCGTCGTCCGCCTTACTCGTGGTGGCGCCTTGTTCGTCGTCATGATCGTCAACTTGTCATAGTTCTTGTGTGAACCTCTTGGAGTTATGCTTTTACTGAAGTTATGCTTTTAGATGTAAATTATAAGTAATGATTCAAAAGTCGTGACCTATGCTAAAAATTTTTTACTATAAAATTTTATATCTTTAATTTGATTAAAGAAAGTGATTTGATGTGATTATTCTCAGCTGCCACTACTTATTATTTAAAGTCCGTGACCAGATTAAATTTGATTAAAGAGATGAATGTGACCTAATTATGTCATACTTTTATCATAATATTTTATTATATTAATGTTATCTCATTTTATGTGTACTATTATTATAATATATTTTTATTATACAAATGATATATGATTTTATAATGAAAACCGTGATTATAATATTTTATTATATTAATAGTATCTGATTTTATGTGTATTATTATTATAATCTATTTTTATTATACAAATGATGTGTGATTTTATAATGAAAATCGTGATATATATAATCAGACTGTGACCATTATAATGTCACTATATGCTTTTATTATAAAGTATTCTTATTATATAAATAAAGTCTTGATATTATAATAAAAATTATTGTGCATATAATGTTTTTTTTATTATTTTAGCATGTAAAAGAAAATATTTAATATTAAATGAGTTCTTTTGCCATTAATTTTTAGTGAAAAAGTTTATAGCATCATGTCTGGAAATGCATCAAATTCAACGGAAATTAATGCAACTACATTTTCACCCACTAAGAGTAGAAGTAAAAATGCTTTGGGAAATCGATATGGTATTGGATGGAAACATGAGTTTGACATTAATGGTAATGGAAGAAAAGTGAAATGTAACTATTGCTCAAAGATTGTGAGTGGAGGTATATTTAGATTTAAACACCATCTTGTTGGAACAAGGGAGGATTCTGAATCTTGTGCTTCTATTTCGGATGAAATAAAAAATTTGATGATAAAAATAGTTGTTGAAGCCAAGAATGCATCATTAAAGAAAAGATAGATAAATATCGATGAAGACAAGGAAGAAAGTGAAAGTCTTGAAGGAGGACACAAGGTATTCAATTTTAAAGGAAAACAAAAAGTTGCTACTACTAGCAAGGGGGGAGTCCAAGCAACTATAAATCAAATGATGAAAAAAGGATACAAAGAAGAAATTGATGCTCAAGTGGTTGAATTCTTTTACACCAGTGTCATTGCTTTTAATGTAATTAGAAATCCAGCATTTGCAAAGACATGTGAAATGATTGGTAAGTATGGAGTTGGATACAAACCATCATCTTATCATGATATTAGAGAAAAGTTGTTGAAACAAGCTGTGAATAAAAAAGATGAAATCCTTGAGGATTATAAGGAGGAGTGGAAGAGAATAGGATGTACAATTATGTCTGATGGTTGGACAAATAGAAAAAGACGTTCTATTTGCAACTTCTTGATGAATAGTCCTAAAGGGACGATTTTTCTTTATTCACTTGACACTTCAGACATATCCAAAATAGTTGATAAAGTTTTCAAAATGTTAGATAATGTTGTTGAGTTTGTTATAGAAGAAAATGTTGTTCAAGTTGTCACTGATAATGCTGCAAATTTCAAGGCAGCTGGAGAGTTGTTGATGCAAAAGAGTGAAAGATTGTATTGGACTCCATGCGCAGCACATTGCAATGATTTGATATTTGAAGATTTTGAAAAAAAAATAAAAGTCCATGAATTGACAATTAAGAAGGGAAGAAAGATTACCACTTACATTTACGAAAGATCAATGTTGATTTCCTTGTTGAAAAAGTTCACTAAAGGTAGAGACTTGATAAGACCGGGTGTGACTAGATTTGCCAGAGCTTATTTATCTTTTGCTTGTCTTCATGAATTGAAGGCATCATTGTTGACCATGTTTAGCTCTAAAGAGTGGAAGACAAGCAAGTTTGGAACTTCACAATAGGGCAGAAAAGTAGAATATGTGCTATTAGATAGCCGGTTCTGGAAGAATGTCTCCACATGCCTGAAAGCTGCTGCCCCTCTTATGGTGGTCTTAAGATTAGTATACTCATATGTAAAACCGGCAATGAGTTTCATTTATGAAGATGCAAAAGATAATATCAGGTCTAACTTTAACAATATCAAAAATAGGTAAATCTTTTACTCATTCAATGTTTAATTACTTATGTGAGAAATTATTTTTGATATAGCATAATTGATGTAGTTATGAAGAGGTTTGGAGAATAATTGATGCTCGATGGGATAATTAACTTCATAGGCCTTTGCATGCAGTTGCCTATTTTCTGAACCCCCATTTCCACTATAAACCTAACTTTAGATGTGATGATGGTGGAGAGGTGAAAGAAAGATTGTATTTTTGCATGAGAAGATTGATACCAGATATAGCAGAAAGAAGAAAAATTAATTCAAAAATGGTTGAATTTCATTATGCTAGAGGACTTTTTGGAATGGAAGATGTAAAGGAGTGTAGGAAAGAGTTAAATCTTGGGGAATGGTGGGACATGTTTGGTGATGGAACTCCGGAGTTGAAGAGATTTGTTATTCGAATTCTAAGCTTAACTTGTAGTTCTTCTGGATGCGAGCATAATTGGAGCTCATTTGAAATGGTAATTTAAATTATTTTTAATTTATAAATTTCTTTATTATGTTTATATCTTCACTAAAAATATTATATTTCATTTTAGGTTCATACAAAGAGAAGGAATCGTTTGCATCAAAAAAAGATAAATGATTTAGTTTATGTGATGTATAACTCCAAGTTGAAGAGTAGACAAATTCGAAAAACTATAGCTCTTCCATTTGATGACATTGAATCAGATGATGAATGGATAACTGAAAAGGCGGGATGATGTTGTTGAGATTGATCAAGTTGAAAATGAAAATGATGGTGAAAATGTTCACTTAGATAGAGCAACAAAAGATCATGTTCTAGATGTTCTTGATCTTGATAACATAACAATATTTCTATGAACTTATGTATTTCAATTTATATAATTTTGTTATCTTATTTGAATTAAAATATTATTTATATTTTTTTTTCATACAAAATAAACTCATATGAATTTACAAATCGAGTTTACTAACCTCTCATAAATTAACATAAACTTTTGAGTTTGACAACCTTGCACGTGGGAGTCTGTTAAGTGTGTGGGTAACAATAAGACTTTAAATGGAAAGTTTGAATAACTCCGCTTTACAGTTTCGATAGCTTTAAAAACATACAAATCACAAAGGGCATAATAGGTATGTCAAGAATGGGAGGGTGTAGGAGGAAACAATGTGTTGCAGAAAGAAGTTGTGCATTGACGAACCCAGAGGCCCTTGAAGAAGAACACAGCAGGAAAGCAGGGGAATTTATGAGAATGTGATAGAAGAGAGAAGAAATCATATTCTTTCGACACACAGAAAGATATTCATGGACTCGCACAACCAAAAACGTTGAAGAAGGAAGTGGCCGTGGAAATGAAAGTGACTTGGAAGAACAACAAAAAGAAACGTTGTTTACCCACGTTGTCTCACTTCACTGACCTTCCCTTCGAGCATAACGACCAACCCCATTCAGAAAATGGCGCGCGTGTTCCCGATCCTGACCAATCTCGCGCTGCACAATTGGCGAATGAATTTCAAGCTCAAGGAGATAAGCTGGCTGTGGTATGTTTCTTTGTTACACATACCCATGTTGTTGTCTTAGGTTCTGTTGTTCATTTATTATTTATTTTGTACAAGCGAAAGGTGGACTAAGATAAATTAGAGTGGTTAAAACTGCGTACAAGAACTCAGGGTGGGAAAATATGACTGCAATTGAATCGTTTTTCTGAATTTTTATCAATTTAATGAGACAGGGGTCGCTTAATTTTTTATTTATATAGAAAATTGATGTTTTTCCTGCTCTGATTTGCATTTCTGAACCTGAATGTTGAGGCTGAGTTTTATACTAAGTATTTTTCTTAAGAGTTTAATTACAATATACCTAAAGCACTTTTTTTGTGGTTTTTTCCCAGTACAGTGGGATCCTAAACACCTTTATACTTTCAAGTGAAAACCAATCAAAAGTCACATTTAATATAATGTAGATATTATAAAAGTTAACAAATATACACACGTAATGGTTTGTGATGCGTGATTACATGATTGTAAAGTTCTATTAACTTGTATAAATTGTATAAATTTACATTCACCCTAAACACGAACTGAAAGAATGTAAAAAATATCTTATTTGGTGAAAAGCATTTTGAGTTTGTGTTGAAAAAAATCCCAACCTTTTTACTGGTTGCTCCTCTGTTAGAAAACCATCATAGAGCTATCAACAAACTCTTATTCTCCATGCTTTGTCTCCATCTGATCACTCAAATAGATCCTTAATGTTAATGATGGTTGGAATACAGTGACCTATTTAAAAAAAAAATGTATAAGGACTCTTAAAAATATTAACTGTGGCATCTATTTGGAAGACTTTTAAATGATTTTGTAGCAATCAGGAATTAGAGAATTAGAGTATAAAAATCCTGCCTACAGTCTCCCTTATATATCTTGTATATCTTGAAATTCCTACCCATTTCATGTCGAACTTATTGTATGTCCTAGTTTTTTTCCAATTTATGCAAGTATACATGGAAACATTGTTAGATCTTGACTGAATAATCGTGTTCAACGAGAACTTATAACCAAAGCAAATAACTAAGTAATATGAACTAAGCATTTTCATAAATTAAAATTAACTCATGCATAAGTAAAGTTTAGCTTTTGAAAAAAACTTAATTAAGGGAACTTCTATGAAAGTTGAAGTGTATAAGTTGATTTTAGCTTATTGGAGAAGCTTGATTCATTTGACTCTGTGTTCTTATAATTGCTTGTTCAGAAGACATCCAAACAGACCTTTGTCTGTTTGAGTCTGAGATTTTGCTTCTATAAGTTTAGGTCTCGATACCAATTTGATTATTGAATTTTTTTGTCATGTTGTTTCCAAATTAAGCTACCCTATCTGGAACAAAGTTTTATTTGAAGTAAATAATGGTAACAATTATTAATTTGAGTATTGTTGATGAGTATTCTTTTTGCAAACACTTGCATTTCAGCTATATGGACATAGCTATGGTGGCACTCTCTTATACATTTACTTGCAGTTGGGAGTAGCATTTTCTTAGTTTAGGGTTTAACCACCGCACTTCAAGATTATTTTGGCTCCACAATTAATGACCCGCTTTAAGACTTATACAAAATTTGGTCACTTTATGCATGCAAGAGATTGTTAATAGTAAAATTGATAAACAAGACATGTCCTTTTGTTATGTATCAATTTTATATCTCACCGGCTTTATTCCAATTTGGCATATATCTAATTTTAATCTTGAAACTGTAAAGAAGCTAAAAGTGAAAAACGGGTGGTTATTGTTTCATAGATCTATCAATAATCAGCAACCAATGTATGAAGTAGAAGGAATAGTAAGCAATTACAGTGACATAAGGTTATGACAGGAAAGAACAAAATATTCCATTAAGAATGAAGGGAAATGACCAGGTCATCACACCATTAATCCCCCCTTCATTATTCTCTTTTTCTTACGAGTATCAGTACACAAAATCTCTCAATTATGAATTTGTTAGCCTTTGCCTCATGCTACTTCTCTCGTCCAGGATTCCCAGATCTCATCCAACAGTTTTGATCCTTCTTCTCTAGCCATGTATCCATTCTCACTTGGCAGCTTCATTGCAGAATCATACTCACACACACACATGTACATATATATATGTATGATTTATTTATTATGATTCTTTTTTCCTATATTTTATATGGGTATATATGCCATGTCCTTGTCCAACATTTTTTAAAATTTGGTGTCTCCTTGTGATGTTTTATGTCTTTCTCTGTGCCTGTTTTGTGGTTAATTCTATGTTTGTTCTTCCAGGATGGGAAGTACCTGGAAGCATTAAGTAAATGGGAGGCTGCTCTTGCATTGGCACCTGATGTTGCAATTTTGCATGAACAAAAAGCCCAAGTTTTACTAGAAATTGGAGACACTTGGAATGCTTTAAAGGCTGCAACTCGTGCGTCTGGGAACTTGATTTTGTTTAATCTTGTGTATTGAGTCAAATGAAATTTTAAATTACAATTTATTATAGATTTATTTCTGCAAATAAGTATTATAGTTATTTGGGGCTTTTCTTCTGCTGATTGTTATATTTTATAATCTATGTGCCCCCTATTTGACAGGAGCGACTGAATTGGACCCATCATGGGCTGAGGTATGATACTATTTTATTTGAAATAACCATTACACATTGTGACTTTTAAAATATTCCTTCCTAATGATATTTATTACACTAATTCTGTGCTGTAATTTTGTTTAGTTTCAGGTGGTAATTGTGCCTAAATAAATATAAAATTCTTAAACTCAAAAACTTTGACTTGTGTGTATGTGATCTATCTCATGCATATAATTGATTTTCCTCATTTTGATCTCCAATTATAGGTTAAAATTTGAGGCAATTATAGGATGGTTGTCTTATTTTGTTTATTGAATCCCAAAAAATTAGTAGTATGAATATATATATTTGAAACTCAGTTTCAGTCACCCGATTCAGATTTGTTCTTGTAATGTATATGCTTAAAATGTGTGTTCGGTACTGTAAAGGAATCAGCAATAAAATGTAAGTGTAAGATCTAGAACCTTGTTAGATTTTTCTTGTTTTTGAGATAAAATGCTCTAACCTTTTGTGAATGCTTAGTGTAGTACGGTAATATATTGTTAAATGCTCTAACCTTACTCAATCTCACAAAATTGGCTTAGATAGTGAGGTTTTCACCCACATATATATACTAAATTAGCTTTATCTCTAGTTGATATAAGACTTCCAACATATACTGTGGAGTTTTCTTTGTATTTTGTACAAGTGTCTTCTGTGTATTTGTACAGATGTCAGCATTAGACAGCTGTCAGTACATAACTCATATAAATAAGTCAGTGTAGTTGTGATTGAGTAGGTAATTTGAAGAATACACAGATTCATTGATCGTTATTTTCTCTCTTCTCTGTTCCATTTATCTTAGGTTGGCTTACTACGCTATGTCTGTGTTAGATTTGGTACATGATCACTATGTTACATTTTATATCAAATTCTTTGCGGATTGTATTTGTAGGACTTATGCCAAAAAATCTGCCGAAGTTTGATTTTGAATCACCTATGATAATGCGTACTAGAGCAAAGCTAGTAAATTTCAGCTTCATAGTTGATGCATACATTTCAATTTTGATCCTTCCAGGCTTGGGTCACACTTGGCAGAACACAACTGAATTTTGGTGAGCCTGATAATGCTATTGAAAGCTTTGACCGAGCTTTAGCTCTCAAGGTTAGTAATTGTTTTAGCACACGATTTTCTTTGCATTGTAATTTAATTTCCTTATCATAGCAAAGTTATAACCAATGAATATTAGGATAGTCTCTCTATATAGGTGCATAATACATGTGTACTTCTTGCACTCGTTATCAGAATAATATTCGGTTCTTAATCTTTTTTTATAGTGTCTTCATGGTTCTTACTTAATAGTTGGGTTAGATTATCCAGTATTGACCTTGGATTTAGATTTATAAATTCAAGAACCAGATGATTGACTTGCTATAATTGGCATTCAAATACAATGGTTAAATAAGTGGTAAATGATTTTACAAATCACACCTTCACTGAAACACATTTTGGAGCAGTAATATGTGGAGAAACTAATCAGTGATTGATCACAACTTCAATATTTTAATTAGCAGTACCAAATGAGAATTGTCGTCACATTTTACTTTTGGGTCTAAGGTTTTTTGTGGAAATTTAGGTTCTTGCCCTTGTTATATAAGCATGGTCTCTTCTGAAGCTTAAGCTGAATCACCAAGGATATTCATATTTTCTCCAGTTTTAGATGGATAGTGAACAAAATTTATTACTGTGCAGCCTGATTACGAGGAAGCTAAAGAAGATAGGAAAACCTCTTTACATCTTGTAAAGAAGAGAAAGCAACTTCATTCATCTGGCTTGAGTGACAATCAAAATCGTTATGTGGTGGGTGAAAAGGATGAAAGCCAGTGAAGGGATATAAACAAGGGCGAAAGTTATTGAATATTTAATGTGATATTTGGTTATTCTAGTTGCTGTAGATATAGCAAATTTCAGTCTGTATACTTTTCAGTAGTAAAGGTGGCACAGTAGTTATGTTAATGTGATAGTGTAATGATGGTTGTTTCATATACTAATTTCAAAATGGTTGAAATTCAATCATTCCCAAATTTAGAACAGTTACCAGAAAAAAGGCAAAAACACAACCAATGCAGTCAAAAAAATATTGAACATCTCTAGACTCAACCTAATTTAGACCGTTTTATGTATAAATTTAATGTGGATTTTTCCAATTTAAGTCACTTATTCTAAGGTTCCTAATCTTCATTTTTGTATTATATAACTAAAGTCAGGAGTTGTTGTATAAACAGAAGTGCAAAATAGAAGATACAATTTCTTGTTTAACAGTTTCATACCAAAAACAACTTAAGGAAAATATTTATAACTTTTTCTGTATACCTACAATTAAGGTGATTTTGGATTCTAACATTATGTTTTCATATCTAATAAATACATTTTTTTAATTAGATTTGAAATAAAATTACTACATTGTCACATAATGAAAAAGAAAACTAGTTTTGAAATTTTCAATTTACTAAGTTAGAATTTATGTTATAACTGTGTACTCCAATATCTCGATGAAGTTCTTGATAACACTAGAAGTGGAATATAATTCAAGAGAATATTTCTTCATATTTATATTGAATAATGCTAGAATTTTATTATGTAAGAAACTACAATTATTAGCATGGAGTTTAAGAATGGTTAATGAGCTCTCCTATTAGTAGGCTACCAATATTTAATAATTCAAACCTTTGGAAAATTTAAAATTGTATTTGTGGTATCAAATACTACCAGTTTGTCTTTACAAAATCCTTCCGAGTCTTAACTTCCCCAAAGGTTTTTTTCTTTCTTTCAAATGCCTATTTTTAAAGCGGATAATTAAAATAAAATAATTTAGAACTATTTGTCGAGTTTACATTAAATTTACAAACTCACTACTTTCATCATAAAACAATCATGCTCCTGCCCAATGCTACAAAGATACATTAAATTTACAAACTCACTACTTTCATCATAAAACTCTTTTTTAAATCATAAACTTTATTATTGGCTTTGGATTAATGCAAAATAAGATCAATAAATCACTTCAGAACTTATACAGAAAAAAAAAAATAGCGTTTCCCGAATTCCTAGAGAAGAAACTACCAGTGCGAAGGTTACGTTGAAAAGGGTATATATGGATGGATAAACAACTTAGTTATTTTTTAAAAGATGTATTAATAGAGAACTTATTCATAAAGTCAACCGTGAAGATTACTACGGAAATAAGCTGAAAAAAAACATACTTTTTGTTAACTAAATTTAGAGTTGAAGAAACCAGTTTTTGCAAACTAAGTTGAATGTGGAAGAAACTCTTTCAAACACCCCCAAAATTATTCATTGAATCAGGCATCAAATGTAAACTGGTGTTGGTATTGAAACATTGAAATGTAAACGGATAAAACACACTCCCCTTTTGACTATCAACAAACCGGACCTAGATACTAATTTAAAGAACATCCGGTTACCAAAACATGACAATCAGAGAACATTATATTCTGTATGGAGCAAAGTAGCAATTAATTTTCATATCAATCACATATATTACAATGCTATATGACCTGCAAAAGGACCAAGACTTCATGTATCACAGTTTCTATTGATGCTCTATGCTCTTTGGCCTCTAAAATCCTTTCTCATAAAAAACGGCATGTATCCAAAAGTCAGCAAAATCTATCGTAGTTTTACAGCCTAACAAAATCAGTTATCTAAAACAATGCAGGAAATAGAAAACATTAGGTATTAGCAGTTAGCACATACGCCCTTACGTTAATGTTCTCTCTGACTCAATCTGGATTGCATTCATTTTCTCTTCAGAATTCAGAGTATTTGCTGCAGTTATAAGCATCTCCATTCCTCCAACTTTATCAGATTCCCGTTCACGTTTTCTGTTCCATTTCTTGTCAATGTCTTCATTTGGCTTTAATAAATCCTTCTGACCAATTTTCCCTTTCTTGCTCTCGTATGCCTTTCTTGCCTTGCCTATTGCTAGTATCCCTGCATCACATTTTATGCAGAACCATTTCCCCACAGGAATCAAATTTAGCGGAGGTTTCAAACAGTACATATGGTATGCATGATCACAGCCATCACAGAGAACAATCTTATCATCATCTTTGTCAGTGAAGCAGACTTGGCATATACAAGAAGGGCAATACCAACAGTGACCGTAAGTCCTAAGCTGCTTACTAGACAAACACCTTACATGGTAGTACTTACTGGGGCAAAATAAATGACCACAGATTTTTATTTTTCCACGTTGCACCACTATTTTACAAATTTTGCAGACAGATAGATGTCTCGGACCTGCGGAAACTGGAATCCCATCACAAGTACAAATTGAATTCTCCTCCAATTCATTCAGTTTTTCCTCTTTTGTAGGGATGACTTCCTTGCCCACAATGTCGTCCAGTTTCTTTGGGACATTCAACCGTTCACACACCACACAGTTCTCATGTTGACATCCAATACCGCTGGCAGTACAATTGGCACAGAACCAGCTTTTGGGGGGTATTTCTTCTACAGCAGGCTCAATACAAGACAGATGATACATCTCTTCACATGAATCACAAACCAAACAGTCTACACCTTCTGCTTTGTCTCCACAATGCCTGCAACTGCCAATTTTGAATGTAACACATTCTAGTCTCTGCTCCGGCTTCATGTGAGAGATTGATTCCTGGTTACACAGCCATTTGACAAAACATAAAAATCAACACCGGTTTAATAAATCTCAAGCAAAATTTCAAATCAAGTGAAGTGGATTCGGCACTCTGATTGAACAGCATAAACAATCCATGCACCATGGATAGTTAAACTAGCAAAACCTAGGAAGATACTTAAACACATAGGTCTTAAAAATCAAACAAGTCACCGTGTTCAGATCACAGCAAAATTTAGACGCCAGAGGAAAAATTAACTACACTTATCCTATCTATCAACAGGAGGAAAATAACATGTTAAAGGTAGGGAAAATTTTCAATATATAGGGATTAATCTTTTCATTACCAAGTCATATTGGGTGGTTACCACAGGACTGATAAGCGATAAATTCTGGTCATACTAAACAACCAGAACTCATTCTATACTCATTTAGTTTTTAAGAGGAAATCAAATAGAAAAAAGATAGAAGATAATAGAGGAACCTTTGGTCTTTGATCATGCAGAATAATGCAACAGAAATTGATGCTACAACGATGAATATGATATAGCCAAGACAAAACTGAACAAAAAAGACTATCATTATTTGTCTAAGCTCTAGTGCATTCAATTAGAATTGATTAACAATCAACATCAGGTGTCTCGGTCACATAATAGAGCATTGGTCTCTTTCAGTAGCTAGAAGGCTTGCAACTTGTTTCTTTATTACTAATGGTGAAAAGGGAAACCAACAAGGGAAAGCAAGCCAAAGTTAAAAACAGCCTCATTGGAATTTGAAGTTTGCATTATATAGTACACAGAAACTTCTGTCACTTGAAGAAAAAGACTGCTTGGGGTTTGTTTCATAATTTTATTTCATGTTTTTACACAAAACTGAAACATGGCTCGTCTTTCATTTTGTTTTAAAAAACACCAGGGCATATACATGTAATTCATTTTATTACTGAATCTTACAAGACAAAAACTGAAACTTACGATATCAAAGTAAAAATAATACCCTCTTGTACATGTGCATAGAATAGTGGCAGAAGTGTGAGAGGATTTGGAATATGCGTAAATTTTATCTTATTACTAGATCAAAGGTGCTTTTAAGTCAATTTATCTAAACATCAGATTTTTTAAACTCGATCCAGATATATGCATGATCAGCACATGAAATATCACAATAAAATAGACACTCTTACCACCTGTTCTCCGTCTTCAAAGGATCTGTGCGCTGAAATCACAACCTGACAATATAGAAAAGATATGATTTATAAACAACAAGAAAAAGATGTAACCCAGCTACAAGTGAATAAAATTCGGAAGCAAGGAAAATATTATGGAACTGGAAAACAATTAACAAGAGTTTTCTTTACCCGCTCACAGAAGGAAGCTTTTGACAAGTTGGAGAGGCTCCTGGCTATAGCAACAATCTGATGGCCAGTATTTTGAAGCTTCTGCCAAACCTAAGAATATCAACAAGGCCAAGTCATTTAAAATAAGAAATTAAATTCTCCTGTTACCTACTAAGGCTAGAAATTAACAACACTGTAAAGAAATACCCCCAAGATTGTGGACAGTTCTGATTAGGCAGAGATGATGGATGGCTCTGATGCAATCATGTTGATATAGGATTTATAATAATTTATTCATCTTAGGAAATATAGTAGTTGATAACATTTTTAGGAACTATCTTTTTTTTGCAAAATTAGACAAGTTTGTCGGCAGTCATTAATTAGCTCTTGACAATCTCATTATATCTGATTTGGGTGTATCAAATATAGGCCAAGGAATCATGGATGAACCTTCGCACTACATGTATTGTATTCTAATAATTTGAAGTTAAGCCTAACTCATTAACAAAACCAGCTTGTCCCTATTCGTATACACTATGTTGGCCTTATCGCCAGTTAGTGCAACACTTGAAATACATCAACCTCCAGCCCCAGCTCAACACCGGTGCATGAATAATATGATAGGTGGCACAGTAACAGATCTAGAGCAGGCTCTCATACCATTTTAGAATTCGGATTTGATATTACAGATAGTATTTTACATGATCTTCATCTTAAGTAGTATGATAAGTAGTACTTTTTACTGGTGGATGAATAATATGATAGTTAGTATTTTACATGGTCTTCATATTACTCCTATGACATCTGCCTCTCCTTTTCCGTACAAGCTTTTTGTGATACAGATTGGGCTACAGATCCTAATGATCGCAGGTTCAGCTCCTGTGCTGTCATTTTTCTTATATCAAATCTCATCTCTGGTTGGTCTAAGAAACAAGCTGTTGTTGCCAGGCCTTGCTCAAACAACTGCTGAGATATTTTAGGAAGTTTTAGATTTTATTCCTACTAGTTTAATTATGTATATTGGTTGTATCTTGGTTTTATTACTAGCATATCAATCCTGAAACCTCATGGGTTTGTTTCCTAGAACAGGTTGTGCTTGTTTCAAAAATTATCCAAAATATGCATTTATGTGTGTGTATATATTAGAGCCGTCAAAATGGGTCACAACCCGCGAGCCAACCCAGCCCACCACAGGTTCGAGCCGGGTTGGGTTTGAAAAAATTGAATTTTTTTTATGCGGGTCAGATTTCAATCCGGCTCATTTAAACCCGGCTCATGCGGGTTGAACCCGTGGTGGGCCGGGTTGGCCCGCCAATCCACCTACCTATTTTTTTAATTTATTATTTTATTTATACCAAATTGTACTTTTTATTATTATTATTTTGAATTGTCTTCAGTTTAACATCAATTTTTGGGAGTGAAATTTGTTTAATTTTGAATATAGAAAGTTTGTAATTTTTTTACTTAAAAAAAATTGTAATTAAATGGACTAGTGAGCCAATCCGTTTACCCACCAACCCGTGATGGGTCGAGTCGGGTTGGATTGACTCACTAAGTGACCAGTCGAGTTAGTATATATATATATATATATATATATATATATATATATATATATATATATATATATATATATATATATATATATATATATATATATATATATATATATATATATATATATCGGTTGTATTTAATGAGACAATAAGAGAGAAACTATTTGTAGGATATTCTTGAGCTGTCCTGGTCATTTGCTGTGTGACACTAACAGCAAGGGTAAAGGGAGGCTGAAGGAGAATGAGAGAGAGGGTGGTTGTGTCTCTTAGGTTAAATTGAATTTTATTGGACCTGGGCTACTTTCTTACCATGTGTTTTAAATCTTTTTTACCATGTGGTTAAACCTGTTTTACCTAGTTGTCCAGGTGTGCCTATTAGGTTAAATTAAATGTTTTTGGGCCTGACCCATTCAATGTGTTTTAAACCCTAAAAAATAAATATATCCTTGCTGTTAAGGTTTCTCTTCTCCAAGAATATTGTGCCGCCTCTTTGTTTCTTCTCCTGTTGGTCCCGCTGGTCTCTCCATCTTTTTTCTCCACTCCTTTTTTTTCCGGCCATTGCCGTTCTGCATTCGCCAGCCGATATGCACAAAGCGGCGTCAATGAGCTGCCACGAAAAATCCGATTCGTCACTGCCTTATTGTGGCGGCAGCTTGGAAACACGTTACCGGTTTCCACCATGGCCGAAGTTTGATAACACCGGTTAATCAACCTTCATTGCTCCACAATCTCATACACATCCATTATTGTGCATCTTGCATCTTTGTCTAGTTCACTTATCATATTTTTCTTTGTTACTTAATTGTACATAATTGTAATGACTGATGGAAAATGGAGACAAGCCCCACAATACATATCATTTAGCCTATCAATCGAATGAAAAAAATTATCTAAAATCGTCTCAACTCATTAAGACCGTCTTGAAAGGAAAAGGAAAGGCTATCAATTTAACCAATGATGCCCAAAAGATGATCCTACATTCAAGTCATGGGATGAAGAAGACTCTATGATCATGGCATGGTGTGTGTTTCTCAATTCAGCAAAAAGCCATATGGATTCCAATAAAGCAAACCATATGTTGTTAGTAGGATATTAAGTGTTCTACTAGATGTTGTTAAAAGACTCTAGAGATCTAAAACTAAGAGCAATGTTGTTACCAGAAAGAAAAGAACAAGAACAAGCACATCATCATCATGGCACTCAATTAAAGCACATATTCAGTTACCTAAATTTTACAAATTTTCAAGAAAAATCATAGCTATGTAAAAGTTGTAACGAGAGGAAAACTACTGTTATAAATTACCTGTTGAAGATCAGATAAGAAAAGTGTAGGCGAATGCTCATAAGCTTGTTCCTTCATCCTTGAGTTTATCAGGCTAAAGTCAAATATAGTTTCAGGTTTCATTTCTTGGAAATTTTCAAGCAGTATTTTACGTAATGAACTGAACTCCTCAGAGGCTAAGATATCGCAGAACAATCGTTGACACCTTTCAGTTGCACCATGGCCATCAGGCTCAGTAGAAAATCCATTATGCACAGCATTTTCTTGCCCATTAGCTTCACTCTGTAATCGATAAAGCAAACAATCTAAATCCAAAGAGCGTTCTTGACCATTATTGTCAATTTTAGAACTTTCCTGCAGAAAAAAAAATGAGAAAAGTAAAACTAAAGGAACAGGTCCTGTAAGCATGATAAGTGAACTTCTAACTGATCAACAGTCATTGTACTGGCACAACTAATTTTAGGATGAATCATAAGTGCTTCTCTTATACACCACTCCATATCATCATTATCATTGATTAAATGAATGATACAAATGCTTTAGTAAGACATTCCCCCAATGGTCAAGTAAATAATCTATTTAAGTCTTGCCTACAATTAAATCACAGTTTTGCAGAAAGAATAAAGTATATAGCGTGAAAAGTTCAAAAACAACTTTGCAGAAAGAACCAGGACTGTTTAGTGTGCTTGAAGTCATGTCTGGACCAAGGCCAGAGTCATCAATTGCTATAGTGTGAGGCACAAATCTCCATTACAGCAAAATTTCCTCTCTTTTTATTCCCACATTAAATACTACTATAATATAATGCAATTCAAATAAAGTAATGAGCTGACAAATTTAACCCCTTGGCTGTACTAATTATTTGCAATGAAGCAAATTATTATAATGTAAGATAAAAAAAAAGAATCTATCACGCTTTCTTCCCATAATCGCACCAGTTGAAAAATAGAAGAGACTATTTGAGAGTTTGAGAGAGATTGAACACTCCTCTCATTTGTTATCATATTTATATTGATAGAGTTCTAATACAATGAGTATAGGAAAGAGCAAAAATCAACCTAGAAAGATAGGTATAGCATATTGTAATTTTTCAACTGATCCAACGTCTTGGTACAAACTTCTTTGGATAATATCTTCGCTTGAATAAAATGGTAGTCAAGTGTCATGTAAATCTCCTCTTTTAAATCACCATGAAGGAAAACATTTTGGATATGTAATTGATGGAGAGGCCAATGACATAATTGTCATGACAAAGAAGAGGCAAACAATAGTCATTTTAGGTAGGGAAGAAAAAGTATCACCATAATCAAGACTATAGATTTGAGTATACCCTTTGGCCACCAATCTATTTTTAAGGCGATCAATGACACCATTTGGCCCAACTTTATTGGCATGAACCCAACGATGACCAACAACCTTCTGTCCAAGTGATAAAGGAACCAAGTCCCATGTGCCATTATGTTCAAGAGCATGTATTTTAACAATCATGGTTTATCAGTGTTAAATATGATGAAAAATTATATTTAGGATCAATCTCCCTTGTGTGTCTTTGCATACACATAGGGTAATGTATTTATAATAATAAGAATGTGGGTTAAGCCCAAATACAAATGAATATGTAAAAATAAAAAATAATAAGCATAGGGACTATATTTTCCTAATAAACATATAGGTACTATGTTTCCCTAATTAACATAAACACACAATATCTAACACTCCCCTCAAGCTGGAGCGTATAAATCATATGTTCCAAGCTTGTCACAAAGATAGTCAATTCTAGGTCCTCGCAAGGACTTAGTGAATATGTCTGCCAACTGGTTGCTTGAGTTAACAAATTAAGTCTTGATATCTCTGGATATGATTTTTTCTCTAATAAAATGGCAATCAACTTCAATGTGCTTGGTTCTCTCATGGAAGACAGGGTTAGAGCTAATATGAAGAGCAGCTTGATTATCACATATAAGTGTCATGTGAGTGACATCTCCAAATTTCAATTCACTAAGTAATTGTTTAAGCCACACAAGCTCACAAGTAACTGATGCCATAACTCTATATTCTACTTCTGCGCTGAACCTAGCCACAACACTTTGCTTCTTACTTTTCCAAGATATCAGGTTGCCACCAATAGAGACACAATATCCAGAAGTAGACCTCCTATCAGAAGGGGAACCAACCCAATCAGCATCTGAATAGCAAACGACTTTTGTATCGTTGTTAAGACCATATAGCAAACCTTTTCCAGGTGATCCTTTAATATACTTCAGTATGCGAACAACTGCATCCCAATGGTCTTCACATGGGGAGTTAAGGAATTGACTCACCACGCTTACTACAAAGGAAATGTCAGGACGCGTAACAGTAAGATAGTTTAATTTACCAACTAATCTTCTGTAACGTTCAGGATCTGAGAAAGGCTCCCCCTGATTTGGTAGAAGCTTGATGTTAGGATCCATAAGTGTCTCAACAGACTTACAGTTCATTAACCCTGTTTCCTCCAAGATATCTAACGCATACTTCCTCTGAGATATGACAATACCATCATTGGATTATGCTACTTCAATACCCAAAAAGTATCGGAGTTTGCCAAGATCTTTGGTTTGAAAATGGTGACAAAGGTGCTGTTTCATCTGAGAGATGCCAAGATAGTCGCTTCCTGTGAGAATAATGTCATCGACATACACTATTAAGTAGATACATCCAGCACTTGAGTGGCGATAGAACACTGAATGATCCGTTTCAGTGCGAGACATACCAAATTGTTGAACAACACAGCTGAACTTACCAAACCAGGCCCGAGGAGACTGTTTTAGGCCATATAAGGATTTGCGAAGACGACATACCAATCCAGATGACTCCCCCTGAGCAACAAAGCCGGGCGGTTGCTCCATATAAATTTCTTCATGCAAATCACCATTAAGGAAAGCGTTTTTTACATCAAGTTGGTAAAGAGGCCATTGTCGAAGAGCGGCCATGGCAATGAATAGGCGAACAGAGGTCATTTTCACCACTCGAGAAAAAGTATCACCATAATCCAAACCAAAAATCTGTGTGTATCCTTTGGCAACCAGTCGAGCCTTCAAACGATCAATTGTACCATCAGGGCCAACTTTGATAGCATAAACCCACCTGCAACCAACAACAGACTTTCCAGATGGTAATTGGACAAGCTCCCAAGTTCCACTTTTCTGTAAAGCACTTAATTCATCCAGCATGGCTTGACGCCAACCAGGATGAGTTAAGGCATCACCCACAGACTTGGGAATGGACACAGAAGAAATGGATGAGAAACATGTGTAAAAAGATGGAGATAACCTGTGGTAACTAAGAACAGTATAATGGGGGGAAGGGTTACGAGTAGAGCCTATACCTTTACGGAGGGCAATAGGCAGGTCAAACTCATTTGCTGGAGCCGGAGGAGACACAGGAGGCGGCACAGGAGGTGAGTCATGAGGGAGACGAGGACGGCGACTATAAACCTGAAGGGGTGGAGTTGAAGGACGATCCTGAGAGGCTAAAGGAGGAGAAGGATCACAGACAATAGGAATATCAACAGTAATAGGTGGAGGTACAGAACTAGAAGATAGAGGTGAAAAATAAAACGAAGATTCATCAAAAGTGACGTCAGCAGAGATAAAATGGCGATTGAGGGAAGGGGAAAAACACTTATAGCCCTTTTGTGACCGTGGACTAAAATCATGAACAAAACATGTAGACCCAAAAACTCTAAGAGGTAATGGATGTAAAGGGTCTTGAGGAAATAAGACAGAATGAGGGATTTTGTATCTAGGACAGAAGATGGCATGCGGTTTATGAGATAACATGCAGTGAGAACTGCATCACCCCAAAAACGCGAGGGTACTTGGCCATGGATGAGAAGAGTACGAGTTGTTTCAATAAGGTGTCTATTCTTGCGCTCAGCCACCCCATTTTGTTGAGGAGTATAAGCACATGAGGTATGGTGAAGAATGCCATGAGAAGCCATAAAATGTTTAAACTGTTGAGAAAGGTATTCACGGCCATTATCACTGCGTAAAATTCGAATAGAAACCCCAAACTGTGTTTTTATTTCATTGAAAAAAGATTGGAAAATAGAAAACAACTCAGAACGATTCTTCATTAAAAACAACCAAGTACATCTGGAATAGTCATCAATAAAGGTAACAAAATACTGAAATCCTAAAGTGGACTTAACTCGACTAGGTCCCCAAATATCAGAATGAACTAATGAAAAAAGGGATGACGCTCTTTGTGAAACACTACAAGGAAAGGAACTACGAGTATGCTTTCCTAACTGACAAGACTCACATGACAAACTTGATAACTTCGACAAACTCGGAACAAGTTGCTGCAATTTGGCAAGACTGGGATGACCTAACTGAGCATGAAGAAGGGATGGTGACTCCATGATTACGCCAGCATGTGGAGAAGGGCGGAGAAGATATAGGCCATGAGACTCACATCCTGTGCCAATCATGTGTTTCGAACTCCGGTCCTGCAAACAAACAGAATCTTTGGTAAATGAAATAATACAATTAAGGGAATGAGTTAGACGACTTATGGACAATAAGTTGAAAGGAGACCCAGGGACATAGAGTACATTATCAATGGATATGGACGGAAAAATATGAACAGTACCAATACCATGAGATGAGACTCTAGACCCATCAGCCATTGTTACCGAGGGTAAATTATCCAGACATGACAAGGAAGAAAACAAGGACTTGTTACCAGTTATATGATCGGTGGCGCTTGAGTCAAGGACCCAAGATCCGAGGGAGTGAGTCAGACCAACAAAAGGTGTACCTGTGCGGGCAACAGATGCAGATGTAGTGGAACTAGAGTGCTGACGATCCTTATACCATCGGAGAAATTCGTTGAAGACTGCAGGGTTGTCTACAGTATTTGATGAAGTAGGATGGTCTGCAGACGGTAGTCGAGGAGGTGGATCAGAATTAGCCATTGCTACAGATCGAGGAGGACGTCCATGAAGCGAATAACACCTATCAATTTTGTGGCCTGGCTTGCCACAATTGTCACATTTAGGTCGTCCTTTACCTGGCTTGCGAGACCGACTTCGATCATCACGTTGGACAGCCATAACTGAGGAATCAGCAGTATAAGGAGATGTCTCAACGACTGGTTTGCTTGGAATACGCAAAAGAGCAGAACAAGTAGAAGTAAAGTTGGGTATGACAGGAGAACCCAAAATCTGATCACGGACATGGGAGGAATCATCAGAGAGTCCGTATAAGGCCAACAACATGAAGAACTTTGATCGTTGTTTCAGTTCTTCAGCAGGAGTGGAAGCAGGAGGTAATAGGTCATTAAAATCATGAAGGAGAGCATGAACTTTACCTAAATATTCTGCCATGGGACCAGGACTGCGCGAACCAATGACAGTGAATAGGTCCTGACAAACACCATAAAGACGTTGGGTGTCATTTGTGTATAATAGCCTTGCTTGAGCCCATACTTCTGAACATGTTTCATAGGAACGAAACATTTGTTTCAAAGAGGAGTGAATGGTGGACTTTATGATGATGCATAACTAGGCATCAATTTTCATCCAGCGAGAAGTGTCATCTGTGGTAGCACTAGTCACATCTTTAGTAAGGTGATCTACATACCCGTGACTCTTCAACCAAAGTTTGATGTCGGACGCCCATGTTGTATAATTCGTGCCATCTAACTTGTCAATGGACAAGTATACATTCACAAAATTGGTGTAGATTGGGGAATCAGCAGAATAAAATGGGGCACTAGCAAAGATGTTTGTACACGCGGAAGATGTCATGGAGAGGGAGAAACCCTAAAAATCCAACGTGCTCCGATTGACGCAACGACCACAGATCCAGAAAGAGGGCGAGGAGGCGATCACGGCGCTGTTGGTCGGTGGCGGTGGGCTCCGGCGACGCTCCGGCACGCGCGGCGGGAAGCGGCGGATATGCGAACTGCTGTGACGACACGTGGAGGCATGTGGATGCTCCGATCGCCGCAATCTTTGGACCGCGGTGGTCGCCCGGCCGAGACGCTTCAGATGGAGTGGTCGCCGATCGATTCTGGAACTCCGGCGACGGTGACGGCGATGGCGGTGGGCTGCGGCGACTACGGCGGTGATGCGTACCGGAGACTGTAGAACAGGTAGAACCGAACCTAAACTCTAGATACCATGTTAAATATGATGAAAAACTATATTTAGGATCAATCTCTCTTGTGTGTCTTTGCATACACATAAGGTAATGTATTTATAATAATAAGAATGTGGGTTAAGCCCAAATACAAATGAATATGTAAAAATAAAAAATAATAAGCATAGGGACTATATTTCCCTAATAAACATATAGGTACTATGTTTCCCTAATTAACATAAACACACAATATCTAACAATCACCATCCAAAATTATCAAGTACCTCCTTCACATTTTTAGGAATGGTAATGAAAGATACAGAGGAGAGAAAAAAATAGAAAGGGCTCAAACAATGATAGCTTAGAAAATTGTAAACAGGATGAGGATTGCATGTAGAGTGAGTACCTTTCTGAATGGAAATAGGCAAACTAGAATCTTCATTATTAGATGTAGTACAGAACAACAATGGTAAAGGACTTGATGAAAAGCACACACCATGAGGTATTGGACCAATCATTTGAGTTCGTCATTGGTAAGTGATAAAAGGAGGTGATGGTCCATGTGAATTGGGCTAATGAGAGGAATTTGAATAATTGGGAGAAATTGGAACAGTGTTAGGAATAGGATATACAAAGGGCTCCACTAAAGATATAGGCAAGACCCAATGGAAAAAGTTAACATCTTCCATGGAGGAAGAGAAGAAAGGAGTTTCATCAACAAAGGTGACACTTGTAGACATGTAATATCTTTTAGTGTTAGGGAATAACATTGACACCTTTTTTGAAGACAAAAATATCCTAAAAATCAAGCTGAGGGTTTGTCCAAACCTGAAGACACATCATGACAAGACACATCATAACAAGACACAACCAAAGACTAAAGGAATATTCAATGGAATATGCAACTTTATTGTCTAATTAGGCAATAAGAATGGCATGACAAGAGTGATGGACAAGTACATTGACACCACCAAGCAAGAAGGTATGAGTGATTTCAACTAAGTGTTTATTCCTTCTCTCTACTATACTATTTTGATGAGGTGTATAAGGACAAGTAGATTGGTGTAAAACGCCATGTGTATTAAGTGGAAAAACTACAAGAGTATTCTTTGGCATTAACACCCATTAAGATCTTGACAAATAGTTTTTAGTTTTACCAAGGACAGACAGTTATTTAAAAGTTCAGACAAATCCTTCATTAAGTAAACCCAAGTACTTTTTGGATGAGTTCGGCTTGGACCCCGTATGGTAAAATAAACTATAGAGAAGACACAGATGCATCTTGTTTCAGTTCTTTTTGGAAAAGAAGACCGAATACTTTTCTTAATTTACATGACTCATTCATACTTTCCTAATTGATATGTATTCTAAATATGGTTTTGGAGTTTGCTGAGTTCAGGAATCATACAATTCAATTTTGATATGACCTGAGCAATCATGTAAGCTTATGAGATGGGGTTGCTAAACAAGACATTGACAATCTAGTGCCAAGATGGTAGAGTCCTCTAGTATCCAATTCCAACAATTCATGTCATCTAATGGTATCCTTTACATAACTTCATGTCCTCATATTCCTCAACAAAATATGAACGACAAAACAACAAACATATAATTGAAACTATACTCAAACACTTCTTCAAATTCATCTTCCTCATAATTTTGGGTGGATGTCATCCTTATAGTGTGTTACCATATTAATCAGATGCCATTGTTTGTCTTAGTGATTGGGTACCCCATTCTGTTCTTTTTCCTCATTCATAGACTTCCTCCACCTGTATCTAGTAACACATGTTTTGTGCATAAACTCACCTGGTCAAGATAAACTTCCTCCTCGGTCATTCAATGTGTCTTCATAGAATATCAGCACTCTCATAATGAGTATCAATGTTTCTCTCCTAATCTTCAAAGGTATTTCGTATCTACTAACATCTCTTTCTTTGAGTTTGTTCAATATAATACAATTGTTCATTCCAATGGCGACATATACAATCACTTTCCCACCACCGTTGATCTTCTTTCATCATCACTAGATGACTCTATTGTAACTCAAGGATGTTTCTCCAGCACCTCTTGAAGTACATCAACATCGTTCATGGCCTATTGAAATTATAGTACGAAATCCATCTTGGACAAATAATGATATTACAGAGGTCAAGCTCAATCTTTCCTCAACACTATCTTTTGTACGAATCTAATATTCTCTAAAGTGATTGGCCAATTACTATTCAAATAGATACATGTTTTACCCATAACCCTTCTCCACACTGCACAAACCACAACTATCATCCTTTTCCCACCATATATTATACTTATTTGTCCTTATTATCTTCTATTTCCATTCCAGATCTCTAGGTGAAGCTTTATCTCACCAAGAGTGGTGATAAGTGATGGTTAATAAGATGTGTGCCCTTCAAAGTAGTGGTACTTGGGAGTTGGTTCCCTTCTAGCTGGCAAATCAATTGTGATCTTGTTTAAGGTAATTTAAAATATTGCAGAAAAGTAAGAAACAAAATATAGGGCAATGACACTAGTCACTTTTGAGCTCATATGGCTTAAAACAACTTCTCAAAGGGCTCAAATTTGATGAAAATTCCTAAATGCACCTTGAATGTGACAATCTAGCAACATTACACATTGCCTCAAATCCTATCTTTCTTGAGAGGACCAAACATATTATGTTAGGACTTAGAGAATATAGTAAAGGGTGAAAAGAATAGAAAAATAAGAAGGGGGCAGGACAGGGTCTATATAAAGACCCCTGTTATTGTTTTGAGGGGATGGTTAGAGACTTTGATAAAATTGTTGACCGATACTTGTATCTGGTGAAGGAGGTTAAGCTCCTGTGTTTTCTTTGCATTCTTGATTCTTTCATGTGAATACAACACGTACTTTTCATCTTTATTGATATGTGATTACTTGAGTGTGTGTGTGAAAGAGAGCTAGTTAGAAATTCTTACCCGAATACCTATAATATTATGATGGATTCTCATTGCAAAAGAGAAAAATTGGAGTCTGGATACTGGAGTACTAGATTTGTTAACTCTATTGAATAGTTGGTTGACATATTCACCAAGTCTCTGAGAGGACCAAGATTCACTATATTTGTAGTAACTTGGGAACATACAACTTATATGCTCTAGTTGAAGGGGAGTGTTAAAATTTTAGAAATACGGAATTGATTCCCCTATATAATGAAGAATATCCAGATTATCTGTTTTACTAGGAACCTTTTTTATTATTCCTGTATCGTATATTTATTACTAGAGGATATCAAATCTCCTCTGTTTATTGTACTAATTCCTTTTTCTCAATATAAATAGAACTCTTGTGTTGCCTAAAAAGCACATGGTTTCAACTTAATGTTTCTCTCTTTCCTAGAGTTTACAACACCACATAGGTTGCAACTCAGCTTTACTTTTGTACATAATTATTCTTCATTCAACAGTGTACATGCATGAGGATTTGATCTTAATAGCAATGTCAAACATTGACTTTGCCAATTAGTTCTCTTTTGTCATAAATAAAACTATCAAGTATGATCCATAACCAAAATACATTTTTCCCTTGTATTTGAACTGAGTACACTTCCATTTTGGACGTAATAAAATTTTAACCAGCCATAGCTGCTCCAATGCACAATATCTAAAACGTTTAAGAGAAATGATCCCCAGATTTTGTCATGTGAAGATATGTTCTCATCATTATTGTTCTTAAACTCACAAATTTAACATGAAGTAACACACCTAATAATCAAATGCAGTTCATGATGGGTTACTTAGGTTACTCGTACTAACATTTGGCATACTTATTGAACTCAGATCATATCTGTGGTTGTGTCCAAGTAACTATCTTTGTAGCATTAGCAAATTAAGACTAAAGAGCACAGAGACAAAAGGATTAGCAGTATTCAGTATTTCGTCTACTAACACTAGCATTCTACTTTACGTTTTTCTAATGCATCACTCAGCTTAACAAATCTTCTACAAATACTCACTACAATATACTTAGAAGCCACAGCGAGAAACCAAAAACCAGAAACCTAATATCGTATGTTAGAACAAATGCCTTAGGGAGCAGCTAAAGAAACAACCACCGTACTACATCCACTCAAATATAGCCAGAGTAAATCATCCATAATTAACCAAGGAAGGATAATATCTCTCCATAGTCATTTTTCAAACTAGTTAACTAAAACATTTATAATTACAAGTCCAATCCATATACCCTTGAATATCAGCACTCCTGCAAATTATTCCATAACTACAAGTAATAGGCACGTTTGCATCTTACAAAAAAAAAAAGAAAAAAAAGGTGATTGACCTCTTTTTAACATAAACCTAACAATCTACCAGCTATCACCACCTGTAACAATTTTATAAAATGACATAAATAACACATGAAATATCTTGTACGGAGTGATGACAAATAGATATACAGAACCATCAAAGGCACACATGTTGTAAAAGCAGTAGGGATAAACTGGTCAAGCAGGTAACTTACCACTTCCAAATGCTTTCTGCTGTTTTCCTGAACTTTAAATTCTGAAGCACATTTTACATGCTTGCGCCTCTTATATGTTCGGAAACATTCAACTGCACCAGACTTCCCTTCTACAACACCAAATCCATCTGTAAGTACTTCTAGATGATCTACAGTTTCATTCTTCAAGTGATCATGTTCAACCGGAGTAACACCACTCCCATCTGCAATTGCCACCTCATTGTTTACAGCTTCATCCTTTGAGCCCAGATCTTCTCCACTGTAAGTAACAACATTCCCATCAACAATTGCCACTCCATTATTTATAACTTCCTTCTTTGAGCCCAAAACCTCTTCGCTTTCAGCAACACCATTTCCACCCTCAAGTACCATTCCATTATTTACAGTTTCATTCCTCAAGTCCTGAACTTTTTCTTCACCTTCAGCAACACCATTGCCCCCCACAACTGTTAACCCAGTATTTACAGTTCCATTCTTCAAACCCCAAACTTCTTTCCTATTTGCAACACCATTTCCTACTTCGTGCGTCACCCCATTATTTATAGCTTCACGCTTCAAGACCCGCACTTCTTCACCTTCAGCAATACCATTCCCACCTTTACTCGTCACCCTACTATCAACAGCTTCCTTCTTCAAACCCCGAACTTCTTCACATTCAACCACAACCCCATCCTTTAAAGCTTCATCCTTCAAGCCCTGACCTTCTTCACCAGCAACATTATTTCCACCTAGAATTCTGCCCCCGTAATCTCTGTCTTCAGAGTCTGACCTCCTACCCAACACAGCCCACTTATCACCATTGCTAGTTCCATCCTCAGCTTGCATCTCCACAGAATCCCAATTTCCAAATACACACGGCAGAAAACTAGGGTTTCCCCGGAAACAGATCCAAAACTCTTCAAGATTTATCTCTAACCAACTTCACCGATCAACAACGCTGAAAACCATAAACACCAAAGTCACCAACACAACGCAATTTAAAATACACGCACTCCATTCCGAAAACCCATATAAACCAACAAAACAGCCACCTCAACTTCAATCACTAAGGTAAATGCAGCGTAAGCAGAAACGAAAGCTAAAAAACAACTAACACAAACAAAACACCGACACGCTTTCATGGCACAAAATTCAGTAAACATCCAAAAAAAAAAAGTGAAAAAACAAAAGCACCCCAAAAGCTTTAACTATTCATTTAACATTAAGAATTGAGTGCCAAAAAAGGAAACGGAAACAGCTAGCGAAAATTGAAGAAGAGGAAGAAACGCTTACAGTGTAGAGAGGGAATTAGAGCGAGTGGGTTAACTGATGCAAATTGGAAGAAAGTGAGTGTGAAATTGTTGTAAAAAAGAAGGTGTTTCTCTCTTATCCTTCTTGTTTTATTTAAACACAACAGGTTTTCTTTCCCCGGTCATTTCTTTTCTCCGTCTTTTCCTTAAAAGAAAAAAAATTAATATAGTTCCAAGAGCCACGTGGATCTGATTGGGGTTGGGCTTCGATAAAGCCCATGAAAAATTCACAGAAAGCTAGTCTACTTTCATATTTTCCTCCCACACCTTCTTTTTCAATGTTTAATTTGTCATTTTAATACTGTCCTTACCTGTGATCTCTTACTTTTTACATTGGATTTAGCAAGAGTGTTGTAGGAAGTAAAGGTTGAACTTAACTAACTCCTTTGAGTAAGTTCTTCATGTTCTTTTCATCAAAGCATTCCAACAATAAGAAAGGTAGAACTAGTTTTTCAGATATTTTTAAAATAATTAGAAATTCTTTTGGATAGAGTCATCCATAGTAATTTCAGGTTCAACCAAGTTGCTGTAACATTCTAGATTTTATGATTCATAGTGATAATTTAGTTTTGGATTGCAAAATTCCATATAATTATTCCTACTTTCAAAATTTAACTTTTATAATCTTAAACTGTAAATTTAACTTTTATAATCTGAAAAACAAAACAAACTTTCAAATTGCCATTCACTCTTCCATATTGATTAATGTGGAAATATGTTTGGTTCTTAAATTATGTAGAACTAATTTATATTTTTGTATTTTAACTTTTGCATGATCTAATCTAGAAGTTATTTTTTAACTTTTGGATTACATGTTCTAGAAAGTAATAAATTTTATTATGACAATAATGATGTTTATATTTGTGGTAATCATGATTTGGAAGTGTTTGGTGAAATCATAAATCATAATTATGAGTTTAAATGAAAAACTAATGAGATATTCATATTGTTAATATGCAAGTTTGGTGAAATCCAAAATCACTTTATGGATTTTGAAAAAGAACAAAGCGAGTGTAAAATGTAAAATATGTATATTGAAGATAAATTAAAATATTAATGGAGGGTTAAATATGTTTTTAGTCTCTATACTTTGAAGCGGTTTTGGTTTTAGTTTCTCTTTCAAAGTATGGTACATTTTAGTCCTCCTTCTTAAGGAAACTTTTATTTTAGTCCTCCAAAACTAATACCATTAAAAAAAAAGCTGACGTGGCTAACGGTAGTGTGCCATGTCATTTTTTTTACGCTGGTCAATCTTTCCCAGCTTCTCTCCCTCCCTTTCCCTCTCCCTCTCCCTCTCCCTCCGACTCTACCACAATGACCACCACCATCAACCGCGAAACCCCATCCGCAACCTGCCACCCACACATAGCCCCCACTATATAGGTTCAGGAATAGAGGTAAAATGAAATTTCGAACTACATTATAGGATTGGGTCTCTTGTAATTGATATCTACAATAAAAATCACTAAATTTTAAACAAAAAACCTATTGCTATGGAACTAGGGTCTAGTGTCCTTTTGACGTCTTTCTTTTGATATGGGGATTTTGTGAATGATCTACATTCTTAAAAGACTTAGGAGCAGATATCTTGCCTCTCCTGACAATCACCTTTGCTAATGACTTCAGAGGAACTGCAACATCCAAAGGAAGAAGCACCTCTTCCAACTCCTGCCAATCAAGATCTTCCGAGTCCCCATCTTCATAGTGGACCCTGTACCACCGAGAATCTTTGTCGTAATCAGTTACTCTACCTGAGTAATATCTTCCCATAAACCATTTTCTCACTTCCCTCCCTTCAAACCATTCACCTAAACTCGAAGCCACATTTATTTCAAATTTGCTCGGACCATCACGGAGAGCAATAGAGCACTCACTAGGGATTATGTCAGGCACCCCATTAATTACAATAGCAAGTTCTCCAGCTACCTCATAAACCTCAACCAACTGCTGAACTATTTGACTCCTGCTTAATTCCTTTGTCCTCCATTTCAAAATTTCGTTCGAAAAATCTACATATAACAGTAAACAATTAATTAATTATAAAGGAAATGATAATCTTTTGTCTGCACTCCAAGACTCCATGGAGATTGTACCTCAGAACATGATTTCACAAAATGTTTGGCAAAATAATTATAAATGAAATGATAATTTTAGGTCTACACTCCAAAGCTTTGCGGAGAATGTGGCTCAGAACACAATTTAACAAAAGTAAGTGTTTTTAAAAACTAATCAAAGAATTAAACAAATCATACAAAACATTCAATTACTACGAAAAAATCAAAGCAATGGGGATTTCGCGTGGTGAAGGGTGGTTGTGCATGGGGGTTTCGCAGTTGATAGTGGTGGCCATTGTGGTAGAGTCGGAGGGAAAGGGAGAAGCTGGGAAAGATTGACCAGCGTAAAGAAAAAACATGGCACACTATTGTTAACCACGTCAGCTTTTTTTTAACGGTGTTAGTTTTTAAGGACTAAAATCAAAGTTTTCTTAAGAAGGAGGACTAAAATGTACCTTACTTTGAAAGAGGGACTAAAACCAAAACCGCTTCAAAGTATAGGGACTAAAAGCATATTTAACCCAAGTTAATACTTAGTGGCACGTGACATGTATATTTATTAAAATAGGTTTGGTGATATCTTGGAAGTTATGATAGATGTTATTTGACATACCATGACTAAATGAAATTAGATAATGTATTTAACATTGTTTTGCTTATTAATAGTATATACAAAACCATCAAATATAGATTATTTTTCGTTGAGATTGTTGTTGTCACATTTACACAATTAATTTTTTTTATAACTTTGGTGTTGTTGGCAAATGAATGAAATGAAGGGTTTAGACACTAAATTTTCCAAATTCGGTGTAGAGCACAACATATAAATTAGTGTCACTCTTAAATTTTCAAATTGACCTAACCTTGTGAACAAAAAATTAAAAAAAAACATAAATAGCATTTGCATCGAGATAGAAAAAAAATTACCTTTGATGGTCAATATTCAAAGTAATTTAAAGGTTCTTAAAACCACAAAAAGTATATTGTCACTACATTTTGTGTTTTTTTCACCTATTGTTTTTAGTATTTTTAGCACATAGTTCATATTGCTAGGCTTTGAAATATTGTGATATCTTCCTAATATCTATGTACCTTATCCATTACATTCATTTGATTTTAAGATTTACAAAAATTTCCATGAATATCACCAAAAAAAATTCACTCATTCATTAAAATAGTCATTTTAACAGTGTACATTTTTTTATTTTTATACTTTATACCTTATGGCATATCCCCTAATCATGGTTAAACACTTTCAAAAATAGTTGAAGTCATTTGTGGAAGATGGACCTAGGCTTTATCTCTTAGGTTATCTTAGGCCATCGTGGAGCTTTTTGAGTAGGAATAATTTTTGGGTCATGTATTTTTTTGACTTGTAACTTATTTCTTTGGAGGAAGAGCAAAGTTTGTGTGTATTTCTTTGACTTGTAACTTATTTTATTATCTTTGTAATTCGGCCTTGTTAGGTGTCTTGGGAGAGCATTTGGTGGATAATTTCATCTCCTAACAAGAACCTCTAAAACATAGTAATTTTCGTCTCTTAGTTGGTAAGTTTGAAGGATCCAAAGTTCCTTGTAACTTAACCATTAGGTCGCATAACTTGGTTTATTTGTTTTCCTTAATTATTGTTACGTAGTATGTGTCTACTTTTATTTCAAGTCTAGTTCCCTTGAGAAGTTTGAGGTAAACTTTGGCTAGGAAAGACTTGGTTCTTAAGCAATCTATTGTGATTCACCTCCATTGGAAGTAAACTTGAGACTTTTTTACTTCCTTAAGCCTCTTAAGGAACTCCTTTTGAAATATTAAGTAATTTTTTTTTTGTAGCATCTTTTTGAAAACTTTAAGAATGTCTAGGACTCCTTCTTACCAAATTGGTAGTGATTCTAGTAAAGAGGTCCAACCAGGTTTAACACATTTGGCCAAGGAACTGAAATCATTAAAAGTTTGGCAAAAGTAAGAAACTCTCTAAAAAAGAAAAAGAAATGGTTGAAAAGGAAAAATATATTGCTTCATTAGAAGAAGAACTTAAGATTCTTAATAAAAAAACAAGAGAGAGCTTAAGAGGAAATAAGAAAAAGTAAAAGTAGGAGTCTCTCAAAAAGGAGTTCAAAACTCCAACACCAATCACACACTTTAAGGAGGATAGTAGGATTGTCAATCAATATTATCAACCTCATCCACATAGAGTGGCAAGAAGAGAGCATGAAAGAGAACATCCTCTAAAAGAGATTAAGGTAGACCTCCCCCATTTCTATGGGAAAGAAGATGTTGAGGCATATCTAGATTGGGAGATGAAATTTAAGTAACCTTTTTAATGCCATCAAATCATAACAGAGAGGAAAGTCACCCTATCCACCTTGAGTTTCTAAGGGAATGTCATGTATTGGTGGACTTCCCTTGTTAGAGAGAGAAGACTCTTTAATTTCCCTTAAGTCACTTATTGGAATGACTTGAAAAGTGCCATGAGATGAAGATACATCCCCTCTTACTATCATAGGGAGCTATTGGACAAATTCCAAAGGCTCCAACAAAGAGACATAAGTGTTGAATAGTATAGGCAAAGAATGAAGCTTTATATGATGAGGATGGGAATTAGAGAAGAGGAAAAGACAATCAACTCTAGGTTTCTTAGTGGTCTCAATTTTGAGATTAGAAATAGAGTAGAATTGTTGCCCTACCAAGACTTAAATGACTTGGTATAAATTTGTATAAAGGTAGAACAACAACTCTTGAGAAAAAGTTTGAAAGTTCTCCACTCTACTCTAGTTTTAAGAAAGACTACAAGAGAAAGGGTAAACAAGTGGTAGAAGAAAAACCATCTAGGAATCTAGAGAAAGAGAAGAGAAAGAAAAAGAAAGACCAAGGGTGGAAACATCATCTCACACTCACACTAGTGACATTAAATGTTTCAAGTATCTTGGTAGATGTCACATTACATCACAATACCGCACCAAAAGAACCATGATCTTAAGGGCTAATGATGTCTATAGTAACAAAGATGAGGAAAGTGAGAGTGAGAGTAAAAGGCTTAGTGCATCTAGTCACTTTCCTTTTGAGTTGGACTAATCTCTCTAAGAGTACCATCAAACACCACCCTATCATCATCCAAGAGCCAAGGTCGTGAGCCTTCTTTCCCTCAACCCACCAAATTCTGCATCATCTCACCATTTTCACCATCACCATGGCTTGTTCTAGTTTTGGACTAACCTAGCTAAGAGAATTGCCATCACCTAACTTCTCTTAGAGCACTATCAAACATCACTCCATCATCATCCAAGCACCAAGGTCATGAGTCTTCTCCTCCTAACCCACCAACTTCCGCACCCTTGTTCCATCACCATAGCTTTTCTTCTAGTTTTGGTCCAACCTAACTAGAGAAGTGCTATCAATATCTTTATTACATTCTATATTTTGATTTGCCTTATGATTCTACAATCATGGGCAACAATAAAACTCCTAAGGAACTTATTGAGCCTATTGTTAACCATCAACGTTCTATATAATAGTTCCAACGTTTTGTATAATTGTTCCATTTGTACTTACAAAAAGTCTAATCCATTTGATGCATAGATTTGAAGGTTATGTTCTATCATGACACCTCCTAATCCATTTGTTGCATAGATTTGAAGGTTATGTTCTACCATGGCACCTCCTAATCCATTTGTTGCATAGATTTGAAGGTTATGTTCTATCATGGCACCTCTTAGTGTTTCCAACAAACATGACAAACTAAAGACTTTTCCATTATAGTCTGTTAAGGATTGGTTGTACCACCTTCCTTTCAATTTTATAACTAGTTGAGACAATTTGAAGAGATTATTCCTGGAAAAAAAATTTCCCTACATCCAACGCTGTCTCAATCATAAAAGACATGTATGACATCAAACTTAGATATAAACACTTTGTCGATACTGAAAAAGATTCAAGAAATTATGACTATCCACACCACAATGTCAGTGATCAATTTCTATTGCAATCCTTTTATATGTTGTCAAACTCAACTAGTAGTGGAGCCTTAGTAAACAAAAACTCCAATTACAATCTCATAGAAAACATCGCCTCAAGATACATGCCTAACTAAGGATACAAACATGCACCATGTTCAACGAGGAACCTCAAGAAATGTTTTTTCATCGACTTAGCCCTAGTCATAGGTGGGTAAGGTTACGAGAGTCATTTTGGAAAGGTTTATGAGAGGCTTGGAAGGTAAGATAACTTTGTTTGGTCTAAGGTAAAAGGTCTTTAGTCGAGGAGAAAAATGGCACTGGCTTCTGATAATTTCATTGATCGAATGCTAGCTCACGAATATGGGGAAAGGGAAACAAAGAATATTTTAAATATAAAATTGCATTGATTCCGTCCAAGACAATTTCAATTCCTTTCAATTCAAGATAATCTAAGCAGTGAAATATAATACTATATAACATTTTGTTCTACTTTATGTGATCTTTTCCATTAATACAAAGACACATAAAACTGAAACATGGAATCGCAAAAATATGAAACATCTACATTTAATCCTAAATAACAATAAGGTGTGCCAAAACACAGTGATGTTATTAGTGTCTACTTATGATTTAGAACATTCAGCCATTATCAGAAAACTGAGAAGATAAGCAAGTAATTCCTGGTTGATGGAATAACACATCATACAGATAGAAGAATAGTAGAAGAGTACGAATAAAGTAATTTATTGTATCTGGAATAAATAAATAAAAGATACAATAATACAGTATAGAGATCGTTTCTAACAAGCTCATTACTCTTAACAGTCATCTTGTCACAACAACAAACACTATCAAACCCTAGCTTGTGGGAGTGAGGGAACAGAGAACATTACAGGTGAAGCTTTCTGTCACATAATAAACAACTTTCAAGCATCTGGTCTAGTCTACACTAACTAGAGCTTACATCACACGAGGATTAATTACACAAAATTATTTCCTAAACATATGACCAATACTGTAGTGATTGATACAAGACAAATATTCTTCTTTTTTGTATGAAGTGTTTAGAAGAAAACTGTTAGTAGGGATCCAACACTGAAGGCTACCACTTTTAGCAAATAGATGATTTTCTTAGAAAATTACATGAACGGGGTTAGTCTTGTTCACATTTTGCAACAGAATGAGATATCAGGTGGAGTGTCATGTTCCGGTTGCATGAGCCAATTTACAAACATTTCTTCAAAAATGTTTCTGACACAATTGAGCAACTCAGAATGGTTTCTCAGACCTTAATATCTTCCAACTTGAATAGGGACCCTCTCCTACATCATTTAGGGAACTTGACCATCCCAATGCAGTTGCAATTTCTTCAAGTTCACCAATAATAAATGTGGTGTCACGTATATATACACGCCCTCCTGGTCTTAGCATCCGATCCATCTCAAGCATAATGCTTGAGATGTTACACTTTTTCCTGAGAAACAATTAGTTTATCAAACACTAATAATGGGAGGTTTCTATAAAGAAAAAAGTATAGTGTCATACACACCTCTTCTTTTCAACAGAGAAAAGACCTGCTGCATGCAGCAGATCATATGTTCTAGGGTAGGTGTCAAATGGTTCACACCTGTCAAGGCAGAAATTCCCTCCTCAGTAAAAATTAAGAAAATGAAAAGAGACACATGAAAATATTTGCTAACTGGTTTCAAAAGTGGAATAAATAAATAAACTAATGCGATAGCTTTGTTTATCTCTTCTAGTTTAGATCTCATTCTGCCAGTATGTGATTAATTGCTGCTTGTTATACTCAAATGCCTCCAAATTCTCAGTGCGCTCTCAACTCACTTAGATAAGACATAAAAGCACATTAAATATCAACTTTCATAGTGTAAAGACAAAAATCACGTACCAATCATGCACAACTCCTATCAGCCCACGGTCATATATAACAGGCAAGGTATTGAATCCACTAACAGGGACAACATTCATAACCCAACAGTCAATACGGAGATCAAGCAGTGCAGCAGCAACCCTGCAGTTATCAGAGTAAAAGTAATGTCATAATACACACTGCGATAACAGCAAGGTCAGACAAACATTTTATAGAAGTCAAATAACTGGAAAATGTCACAAAAAAAATGAGATAAAGATAACAAGAAAAGTAATACTCCCATACCCTCCAAATCCTGCTCTCATGTCCATTACATTTCTCAGGTTATAGTCCTTCCAACGGAAAGCCCGAACGTAACTTTCTATTATTTCAAACCAATATTTTGTATCAGCCCTGAAAAGTTCATCTCTGGATACAATGGCATCCAATTGGATGCTTTGGAGTCTTTTTGGTGGTTCATGGAGACGCAAAGGCCACTCTGTAACATTTGCTCCAAATCCACTACTAGGTAATTCAGTGATGCAAGCCTTAAGGTTGACATACCTGGAAATTGTTGTGGCTATCATAAGTACTGATTTTGTGATTGTAAAGAAATGCAGGCATATAATTCTAATTGACAAGTTAAACTTTTACAGTATGAATGCTATGGAAAGCCAAAGTTGCAACAATTTCTTCATTATAACTTTCAGTAAACTTTCTTGGAATGACAATCAATCTTGACATCACTCACTCCTATTTTCTACATTCCAGTTCAAGTAATAATGACGACCACAAATCAGAGATATATGGCAGGATTAAACAATGTATACAGTGTCATACCAAACATTATCTGGATCGTCATTGGACTCACATAATGGAGGATGCTCAGCCATGTCTCGACTAAGGTAGCAATTATTGTTCATAGGCTTCTGCCATATAGCAATATAACCCTCCTTTTGTACAAGTTCCCAACAAATGTGAGTTGTCAAGTTCTCCATTTCTGTTCAGTCCAAAGACCATTGGGTTTAAAACTAAATATCCAATGTCAATATATGAAGATCTAGGTCATTTATATATACCATATCATGTTGATTACAGAAAGAATGGATTGAGAAAATAGTTGACCCTCAACATTTAAGTATCTATCAACCCATTACCCATTGAAAAATATTACTGCTGTTAGGTAAACACAGAAATTATGAGCTACCTTTCCATTGCTCTTGAAGGGCCTCTTCATGTTTGTAAACAGGCTGTGCTGCCCAGACAAAGTAGCCACCTGATCTCAGGAGCCTGTTGGCCTCAAGAAGCAAAATTCCATCTCCATTAAAGCCATGTAAAAACAGAATATCAGTACAAAGAACTAAAGCCTTAAGCATAATTGTAATCCAACTTTCATAAAAAAATTTCTCAAGTTTATTAAGTTAATATGTTTAACCTTGGATACATCTTTTTCTGAGAACAATTCTTTCCATAGGGGCTCAAATACTTACATAAATTGTTTTAGTCACATTGCTGATCAAAAATAGCAAATGATAGTGCGCTATCTACAATGAGCTGTCATGTATTATCCCTTTTAAGAATTTTAATAGATTTGATATTTTATGTTTTCCTTAACCTACTTTGCACTTCGTATCAAATTGGTGTTTTCATTGCCCACCTCCATGCCTCCCAAACCGCCAAAGACGTAGAAGAAACCCTCTAGATTATCTTGAAAAAATTAGCTGCTCTATAGACCCAATTCACATTTGGTCGTGATTTTAATGAAACTCCCCATACCACACTTCAAATTACCATGGAAGCTCACCAAACTTCCTTAGAATTTAGACAAACCTTGTTCCCACCTCTTCTGTGACCAACAACAAAGCCATGACAAATCCATAACCATACCTTTGCAAACCTCAAAGTCATCATCCAGTTCAAACCCTTCTCAAGTAGTCTATACAACTGCCCAATACTACTACTTCCCAAACCCATGCATCTTTCCCACCTACGCCATCCTGCCCTTTCATTTCCCCAAGCTCCAATCCAACTACTCCCTTTTGAGGGCACGGACCCTTTAGATTGGTTGTTTCAAGCTAACTAGTACTTTATTTTTACCAAATCCCTTGGGAATTCTGCCTCCACATGGCTGCTCTTTTCATGTAAGAAGATGCTTAAGGCTGGTTTAAATGGATGTACCAAAATCACAAGTTGGTTGATTGGCCAACTTTAGCTAAGGCTTTGGAGTTATGTTTCGGCCCTTCTACTAACCATCAAGCTTCAAGCTGTGCCAACATGGTTCAGCCTCTGATTGCCAAGCCACTTTTGAAAAACTATACAACAGAGTAATTTAGTTTACTCTGAAAACGACCCTGGCTGTTTTATTTCAGGCCTTATACCCAAGATTTGTTGAGAGCTAGTCATCCTGCAACCCACATGTATCTATCAAGTGCTTGATCTCACTAAATTAGTTGAGTCCAAAATCCAACATTCAAAACCTAAATACTCATGATCGACATTGTCCCTCCCATAACCATCTCAACACCTTTTACCTCCAACTAGCCCCATCCAAGCCCAATCCACTACTTCCATTGCTTCATCCATACCCATAAAATTCATCCATGCCGAACTTCAAGAACAATGAGCAGCTAGCGTATGTTTCAACTATGACGAAAAGTACTAGCCCCGTCCAAGCCCAATCCATTACTTCCATTGCTTCATCCATACCCATAAAAAAATTCATCCATGTCGAACTTCAAGAACAATGAACAGCTAGTGTATGTTTCAACTATGATGAAAAGTTCTATCTGGATCAAAAATATACAACCGGCCATTTTCTCCTCTTGATATGAGAGGATTATAAACCCCAACCAAACACAAACCCCAGCCCAAACCTCCCTATCATCAATGAAATCCATGATCCGCTTCATTTCAACTAATCCTTTCAAGTCATCAATGGCACACATTCTTCTCACACTTTCAAGTTTCAAGGTTAAATAACAAACTTACCAGTCACAATCTTGGTAGACATTGATAGTTCTCATAATACCCTTCTTGGTAGACATTGATAGTTCTCATAATACCCTACTACCCATATGAACTTCTCTCTTGCAATTGTTCACCATTCCCACCATACGCCTCTCGATTATGGTTGGCAATGAAGACATATTGAATGTTCTATTCAATCACACCCTTTTAGGACCCTGATACTAATTGTAGGGTCTATAAAGGAAGAGTTTCACTTGAGAGATACAATACCAATGAGATCTAAGCCCAACCACATAAGAGATTGACACCACTCTCTACCCAAAACGTTAAGACAATGAATTAATGAATCTTCACATTTATATACTGCTCCACTTTCTCATTTCTACCCAATATGAGACTTGGACTCATAATTGAATTCTCAACAACAATATCTATTCAATCATACTCCTTTATCCCTTTTTAGCTAATATGATGCTAGGCATGGATTGGTTGCAACCTTAGGCCCCATGAGAGCTGACTTTTCCACTCCCTATGCTTTCTTTTTACCCAATAAAACTCTCATTTTACCCTTTTTGGATCTACATCTAACCACCGCAAAATAACATCTTTCCACCAAATTTTTCACTTCTACACACAGACTCCATTGCATCTCTACACTTGCTCACTTATTGTTGAAATTCGCACATCAACTAGAGATAATGCCAATTTAGAGTATATATATGTGGGTGCAAACCTCACCTTATAAGTCAGTTTTATGAGATTGAGTTAGACTTGAAGTCCACATCTTAAAATGATATCAAAGTTTGGTTAGAGTCTATTCTAGCGAGATTTGTATTTGTTGGGCATACCATTAATGTCTAGGCTCACGCATGAGATGTATATACCTCGGTCTGAGAAGATGTGTTAGAAGTCCCACGTCGATTAGAGATAAGGCTAATTTAGAGTATACATGTGGGTGCAAACCTCACCTTACAAGCCGATTTTGTGGAGTTGAATTAGGCTTAAAGTTCATTTCATAACACTTATCATCACATTGACCATAACATAGTTTCTCCCTCCCCCTCTCCACCACCAATCCTACCCCCGTAACCCTCATCAATGAATTTCAACATGTCTTTCCCATACCCCGTGGCCTACTCCCAAATTGTCCCCATAACCGCCACAATCCTCTATTACATGATGCCACCTGTATTGATATTAAGCCCTACCACAATCCTTTATTACCCCTATGAACACAAACAAAAAATGGCATCCATCATAGCCATCATGTTACAAGATGACATTATTTAACCCAGCACAAGCCTTTATCTGCAAAGAACTATTTCGATCACAAGGTGCTATGTGTTTCGTGTTTCATATAAACTTTAAAAAACCATAGAATAGTTAGGAGGTGAACAATGAGAGATAAAGGCTTAAATAAAGAGGAAGTACCATCACGAGTCCAATTAATTCTGCATCTTGAGCAATGGATGAGATCAAATGCCTGGCTTGGGAATAATAAACGGTGTGTAGCAAATACTGCTGCCATGGCAGGCACACCTCGCTCAAGTGCAAATTGAATCTGATTTTCATGAACATCTTTTGGAGCTATTGAAAGAGTGGTCACATTACGTTGCATCAAAAAGGCACCAAAACTTGCCACTCCACAGCCAACGTCTAATGCAACTCTGATGTTTTTACCAAATGAAATGTCAGGAATCATCTGCACATTCAATTTCAAAAGTGCTCTCAATATGTTAGCAACAAATATCAGAACAAATTTTAATAAGAGACTAACCTCAGAAATCTGATCCAGGTATTTATCTGCACCATGTATAAATTGAGTTCCACCACCAGGAAAAATAAATTTATCATTCTTTATTGATATCCAATTTTGCCCACCTTTATCCTCAACCAAACGTGTATGGGGTACATTACTAAACCAAACCTGTAATTAAACACATGTTAACAACCCCTTTTTTCCCAATTCAAACCAATTGAAAAGTGTGAGATGATACAAAATTTAAAGTTCAAGAGTTTGTTAAATCAAGATTAACAAAATTAAGAAAAAATTCTGTAAATTTTGAACAAAATATAAGATTAAGCTCCCACCATCGAATTAAGATATAAATCAAACTTCAAAATACCAAAGACTGACAACAAAAGTCTTCTCCTACTAGGTTAGATTGGTTTACATGGATCACATATTGCTATTGGACTCAGTTAAAAACCAAATTCTTAGGAATATTATTTACCATGAGATTACTAATTAAAAGGTGAATTTTAAATCTAATTCAATGTTATAAAACTAAAAAACTAACTTGTAAGGTAAGGTTTGCATCCAGTTATATACTATAAATTGACCTGTCTTTACACGATTTGAGACTTCCAACACACCTCTGATACTATGTTAAGAAATGAATTTTAAGCCTAACTTAATCCTAAAAAATTATATTATAAGGTGAGGTTTACATCTCGTTATATACTATAAATTAGCCTTATATCTAATCGATGTAAGACTTCCAATATTACTCAACAATTTTTTCCAAAAGTCCTTGGTCTCCCTCTCTCACTCTTCACATAACTAAAAAAATTAATACATTCTTCTTATTGGTGCTTAAGACTCTAGATGATAAAATTTTCTTTTCTAGATTATCCTGATGTAAAGGTTCAGATTAAAACAAATGCAAATTCAACGATCCCTATAAGTTAAATTTCTTTCACCTGCCACCAATTGATCACAGTTCATCATTCATTTTAGCTTCTCGTTAAAAGACAAGCATCTAAAAAATAATCGTGTATTTTTTTCATTTCAAAAAATGATCCCACTATTAAGTTCATGGGTTAAACAATTAACAAATACATTCTATTTTTTATATAGAAAATCACTAAGAGGGGTACATTAGTAATACTTTCTGACTAAAACCTTCCACCTGAATCCTTAACTCGTACCCTTATAGGTTAGCACTTGGAATTCTCCTTGAACGAGCACATATTATCCTAGAATGAGCTCACAAGTTCTCAATGGCCGTCCATGTCCAGTGTGCTAAGTAATTAACTCTTTCAAATATCACCACTCACCAAAGCCACAATAAAACACCCATCCTCAAGTTCACCACCTAGAGAACACAAAACAACCTTTCACATGAAACAAAAGCTGAACATGTTGGAGACCTGTACTTTGGCCACCCTCCTCAAATTCACCAGCGACATCAGACAAAACATCCTTTCACATAAAACAAAAACTAAACATGTTCCCGAGCTGTCCTTGGCTAATGATCATCCATGCAAAAAAGCGTGCTAACTAATGAGTCATTTCATCAAAACCACTACTCACCAAAACCCAAATGCATCTCACTAACCACCCAAAGAAAGAAGACAGAAAAACAACCTTTCACAAAGAAACAAAAAAAACTTACAGAGCAAGTACCTCGTCTCTGCTTTTGGGCCAAAGTACGGGCCGCCGGTAACCCTTGGGCGGCGGCACCAGACAGTTGAGGCCCATCCCTTCTTGGGGGCAATGCCGCTCGTACTTCTCCCCTCTCACGCTCCCTTCCAACTTCTTCATCGCTTCCTCATTATCCAAACACGGCACAAAATCCACCATCCTCACATCACAGACCTTATACTTCTCCACTTTCTCCCTCACACCACCACTCTCCTTTACAGAAACGCTGCCGTTTGGCCCTTCCTCCTCCAAACCCGGATCTAACTCCCCCACTCTGAAATCCTCCGTCATCACGCCGTTCCCGTCCAACACCCCCATTCGCTCCACCGGCGGTAACGGCGGTTCACGAAACACTTTCGGCTCCGGAAGATGAGGCGCCATCGCCAGCGGAGTCGGCGGAGGAGGAGGAGGTGGCTTCTCCGGCGAAGGTGCATCGACGGCGGCAGAAGAGGAGAAGGCGAAGGAAGAGTAAGAGGTGGGGGAGAAATGCGTGAAGAGGAAGAGAAAGAGGGTGAGGGAGAAGAGTGTGAGAGCGGTGACTCTAACACATGAAGAGGTTTTGAGAAAATCCATTGACCATAGGGACTTCATTTGGTTTGAGTGTGTGAACGAGAAGAACAGATGAAAGTGTGGATCTCACTTCGGAGTTAAGACTAGAAATGAGATCGGTACGAGAATGAGTGAGAACATGCTGTAGTTAATGAGATAACGTGTTTGTGTTGTTATTGTGTCGTGTTGGACGCCAGAAATGGTGACAAATAGGATCAGTAAGTGGGTGAAAAAGATACTCTCACTCAGAATCCAAAACTGAGAGGAAGAATAAAAAATATACGTAAAATTTAATTCTTCATGCTTCAGGATATATATATATATATATATATATATATATATATATCATATTTAAAATTCAATTACGGTACACCATATATTATCCATTTTGAAATTCAGACTATTGAAGGTGTAACTCAATAGAAAAACTCTTTTACTATGTTATCCTGCATAATTTTAGTAGGTTCCATCATGATTCATGTTATATTGTTTGTTAGTTTGTGAAAAAAATCTAGTTTTTGTGTGATGAATACTTTTGAATTTGATTTTTCAAAATTTAATCTAGATTTAATCAAGATAGAATGAATTTAAAATCTAAATATGTATTAACTAAATCACGTTTAATTGATTTAAATTAAGTTAAATAATTATTAAATTATTTTATAAAATAATTTTAATGTAGAATTAATCTAATTAATCTAGTTTGACTTTAATTTGGATAGATGTGTCTCGATTTTGAATAAAGACATATGTTCAGGGCAATTTTACTTGACATGAGTTTGGACCAACTGAATTTAATATAGACTTACTCGTGTTGAATCAACTTTACATGAGTTTGGATTAACTTGGTTTGACTTCGTTTCAAGCTAACTCAACTCAACTTAAGATTTTACTAACTCAACTTGAACTTGTCATACCAACTTGATTTGACCTCAGTTCAAGTTGACTCAGTTTTACCTTTAGTATGAAATACATGGGTTGACTAAGACCAAGGCAAACTCAGTTCGATCTAGACATGATTTGACCTAACTCGAATGAACTTACGCTAATATTGTTTGAGTTGAGTTGACTTAGTTTGGTCCAAGTTGACTCAATTTGACCTGACCCTAAGCTTACTCAACTCAACTTGACCCAAACTTACTCGATTCAACCTAGGCTCATGTCGACTTGACTTGAGACTTAGGCCCAAGCCGACTAGGCTCTTTTTAGGCTCAAGGTGATTCACCTTGACTAGGCCCAACTTAACCTAATCTTTGACAAGCTAGGCTTAATGGAGTTTTGATGTGGTCAGGCCTAACACGGTCTTAATGAGCTAACTTAGTTTGACTTGGGTCCTGATTGACTTGACTTGGGTCCAACTTTATTTAGTCTTGATTAGACCAAGTTTGGTCTTAATGGGGTGAGGCTTGAGTTGGTATTGATACGATAAGAATTAACTTAGTTTTAGCCTAACTTGATTAAATGTGGATTAACCTCGAATTAAATGAACTCATCTCGACTCGACTGAATATAGACTTATTATGATTTGGTTCGACTTGGACCTAGGCCACCTATACTCAACTTAACTTGAGTTAACCCAACTTGAAATGTGTTTATGTTGATTCAACTCAACCTATATGAGTTGACTCAATTCAACTAAACTTAGGTAAACTTAACTTATTTCTAATATAAACTGATCTAACTTGACATGAGACTTAATTTTACCTTATTTTAATATAATCTAATCTAATATTCATAACATCTTCATTAATTTTAAATTTTCAAACTATTATCAAATTTTATTTGTTTTAAATCTAATTAAATATAATGAAATTAAAATCCAATGAATATAAATATAAGATAACTTCATTTAAATAAATTTTAAATAATATGAATTTGAATATTTGTGTACTCTTAATTCGTCGCTTTGATTTTAAGGGTAAACATGTTTTAGTTAGTATCAGTACATTTTGATTATGATAAACAAAATTATTTACTTTAATTTAAAAAAGCACTATTATGATTAACAATTTATTTATTGATTGAAATATAAATAGGCCATTCAAAATAATATATTATTTTTGTGATTTATTATTGGTATGCCACATTTCTAAAATACCGCATCCATTTATTTTAAAATGAATATTAAGAAACTAAATATTTATTTTATTTTAAAATGAATATTAAGAAACTAAATATTTATTTGAAATTTTGAAAAATGAAAAAAATATTACAAGAATTAAAATATATATTTACATACGCTATTATAATGAATAACAGCAATTTTAAATTTTTGTAAGAATAAAAAAACTCTATGAGAATAGAAATCAGATTCACTAATTTTATATAAATTAAAAATGTATTTACGTTTTATTTGTTTATATATTTATGCAATAAAATTATTATAGTAATACAATTTTGGATAAAAACCTTTATGTTTACAATGGTTTTTAATACAGGCATATTAGTTTTAAATATTATTATTATTATTTAAAAAAATGTTAGTGTTTTCAGTTTTGTGGATGGACACTATAAAAGAGAGCGCAATAATCTAATCATCAACCACACCAATTGATTTAAGAAATTATAAAAATATTTTTTTTTAATATTTATGTGGCCACGGGGACATCGGTGTCTAGATCCACCTTTGCGTGCTTTAAATTTGGAGTTAAATTTTGAGTTGTATCTCGTGCCCCCCATAAATACTTTTCAGGAAACTCAAAAAAATAAAAATATATGAAAGTGAGCAACACTAATGCCTTGTTAACTTGAGTGCATTTGAGAAGAATAATTGAGTAGATTTGAAGATAATTTTTGTTATTGTTTATTTGAGTGAATTTGAAAGTAAACTAAAGTGGATTTGAAAGTAAAGTTTGTGAAAATTAGTGTAGTATTTAATTTATGTGAGAGATTAAAAAAAGGCTTAATTACCTTTTTAGTCCCCAAGTTGGGAGCTGAATTTCTGTTTGATACCCGTTTTTAAAAGTGATGTAATTTGGTTCCCAGGTTATTGATTTTGCTTTTAATAAGTCTCTTTCGTTAAATAGCTTGCAACGGCGTTAAGTTGAATGTACTTTTCTTCTCTCCCTTCTGCACTTTCTCTGCACTTCCTGACACTTAGGGGGAGATTGTTGGGAATGCAAGTGCGAGTCCAAGTCTCACATTGGATAAAAATGAGAAAATAGAGCACTATATAAAGATGAAAGACACGTTAACCCATTGCCTTAAGGTTTTTGGTAGAGAGTGATGTCGATCCTTTATATGGTTGGGCTTATATCTCATTGGTGTTTGTATCTCCCCGGTGAACGAGTATAATGATCCCTATATCGAAACTCTTCCTAGCAAAGGGTTCCAGGTAAGCGTGTCCCGTTAAGATGAACGGCAGTATGAAGGGCTACTCGTGGTTGTGGTTAGATGGGAATGCTTTCGCTGGAGGAGGAGTGTACCAATGTGGAAGGAACTCACCTTTAGGGAGAGATTCTTGGGAATGCAAGTGTGAGTCCAAGTCCCACATTGGATAAAAATGAGAAAATAGAGCACTATATAAAGATGAAAGACCCGTTAACCTATTGCCTTAAGGTTTTGGGTAGAGAGTGATGTCAATCCTTTATATGGTTGGGCTTATATCTCATTGGTGTTTGTATCTCCCCGATGAACCTCCTCCTTGATAGACCCAACACTCCAAAAAAATAAAAATATATGAAAGTGAGCAACACTAATGCCTTGTTAACTTGAGTGGATAAAAATATATGAAAGTGAGCAACACTAATGCCTTGTTAACTTGAGTGGATTTGAGAAGAGTAATTGAGTGAATTTGAAGATAATTTTTGTTGTTGTTTATTTGAGTGAATTTGAAAGTAAACGAGAGTAGATTTGAACATGAAATGTGTATGATTAAAGCGTGGGCATTTGGACATATTTTCTACTCCCAAGGACAGAACCAAACGACACCGAGAGGGAACATAACGAATGTCGTGCATAATAACACGAATCCCGTTCACACCACCTTTTTTTCTGTATGGGTGATTAGAAAACTTAGAATAGTAGAAAGGAAAAGAATGTTGGATGGGTTATTATTTTCTTTGGATATATAGGTGTGCGTATTGTTAAAAAAAAAATAAAGTAAACAAATAATGAAGATTTGGAACAAGAAAATAAAGGTGCAGAGGAAATTTTTAGATTGGTTAAATGGGTATTCAAGTGGAGAGAGAATCCATGAAAATGGAAACATTAAATGGTGAGAGAAATAGGAAGAGAGAAAAAAAAAGTGTCAAGAAGTGCATAGAAAGTGCATAAGAGAGAGAAGCCCCCAATTTGGAGACTAAAAAGGTAATTAAGCCTTAAAAAAATTTATTTCCAAATCCACTCTCAATTACTTCTAAATTCACTCAAATAAATAACAAAAAAAAAATTATCTTCAAATCCACTCAATTACTCTCCCTCAAATCCACTCAAATCATCAAGACATAAATTAATTTTATCCTGTCAGTCTTACAAATAAGAGATCACATGGTATAACTTGAATATATAGTATGATTTAAGGAATAAAATACAAAATTCAAAGAAGATACAAGTTGTAATTGGAATATTTGCACAATTCCATTAATGACCATCAAACTTCTCAACAAATGCGAGAAAGTTTCTTGTGAGATTTTTGTCCTTCAATTGACGATCCTTAGAACACTTTATTGTCAATTGTTCATAATTTGTTAGTATTACTTCTATTGTACCTGTCATCATAACAGTAGCATAAACCATTATCACTTTGATTTTGCTATTTAGCAACAAAGAGTTGTTCAATGGGTGAGGGGTTTATGTTTAGATTGAATTTGTGAGGGAAATAGGGGTTTGTGATTAAGGTTTTATAAGAAGACATTATATCGATTACTAATTGCATAGCCAATGTTTGGTATAATCACCCACTTTTTTGCATCAGCCTACAAGAAATGAAAGAAATTGTTATGAAAGTAAAAAGAAACAAATAATATATACAATGTGAAATATAGAAATGCATATCGTTGATTGTGACTCCACTAGCAAAGACCTCCTCAGTTTTTCAAGTCATTCATAGCTTTTCACTAGTGTTATGTATTCATCACACCATTAACCAAGTTCTTTATAAAGATCATGTCGGATAAGGGACCATGACTCTTCCCCCAACCCCAATGATGCAACAATGCATCTATACCCACAAGGGCCGTCAACCACGACATCAACACATCGAGAATGTATGATTGACAAATAGGATGAAACTACTCTATCATGGGTACTCTCTCATTACACATATTTTTCCTTAGATTGCAATTGGTGTTTCCTAGATGAAGAATCATTTTTCGAGTGCAATACATCTACGTGCTTAAAATATGACAGTTCATGCTTTGTAGACCTTTCAGTTCGCTGAAGTTTACTCTTTTTGTGCATCCTTTGTCTTAACTTTATGCAATGAAGGTACCATAGATGTCATTGCAGGATAAATAATTTCAAGTAACTTTTGCTTGAGATTGACTTTACCTCCAATTTCAACCACTTTGAATCGTTCTTGAACCATATTAAGTTCATGTTCAATGGATAACTCTGGCTGAGATTCATTTGATATAATATTTGAAAAACTCAATCTAGTTCACATGATATGAACTTTAACCAAAGGAATTACCCTAGGGTCATATCATGCTAATTCACAAGCATAGGGTAGACCGTACATCCGTCTCAATATGAAACCACAACTTCCACTAACCAATCTTATATGCTTTACTCATTCTAATTCTTCAGTAATGAGTTCCAAAGCATATCTGGATACATACCCAACAAGTATTATGTATCTGATTCATTTAAAAGCTTCAGTCATAAGATTCAGACATTTTTCAAAGGATGTCATTACCTTATTATATTGGAGGATAATGACATTATGAATAACGTCCCAACAAGAACAAAGATCTTTCATACTATTACCCAGAACTTTCTTAAGGTTCCAGTGAGTAGACTTAACCTTGACTAATATGACGTCAACAATATCATAAAATATTTAACAAAAACAATTAAGTAAAATAACATTAAAACATATATGTTTGTCTTTGTCAATAACAATGACTTGTGAATCACCCTCATATGTCATAAATAAACCTCTCAACCTTTCCAAAGTTGAAGTGAAATTATTTTTCGTTCACTTAATAAGAATGCAAAAGTTGCTAAGAAGGTTAACCTTGTAGATGTCACACCAACTATCTCAAGCAAGGACAATTGATATTTGTTTGTCTTGTACGCCAAATTCATCAACAAAACATTATTAAAGGCATTCAAAAATTTTACTACATAAGGATCTGTCTAGAAGAGGTCACTTATAACCTCAGATTCATCGACACATCTACTTCAATGAATGTAGTTATCATAATCCAACTTCATCATCAACTACTGCAATTTAGTTTTTGACCCTCCCAGTGATTGTTTATATGTATACCTTATGTTGTAGGTTTGTTTTATTGTTGTACATTACAATTGTTATTTTCTTTAAGGGTGAATAAAATATCTGCAATCATTACTTAAGTCTTAGTCATATCAACAAGTAATGACTATTCATTGAGATTTAACCTTTCAACAAAAAGGTAATCCACTAAACTCTCTGCTAAATCATGGTTGTGATATCCACATATTACCTTCAATACCCATTCGTCGCCATTAGAAGATGGCTTGCCCCTTAACTTAAAAGGACACTCACATTTTCTTGTGTTGGATATACTCGATTGGACATTGGGTTTGTATTTCTTATACTTTCCACCTCTTTCATATCCTAACAAGACGAACGTCTTCTGTTTTGATTTACCATTAACTTTGTTTGGTCTTATACTTACCACCATAAACCCAAGATGATATGATACTCCTCTCACTCATTGAATTAAGTCATAACAGGAGGAAAATATTTCATTCGTTGTAATATTATTTGTCAAATCTCTTTCCGTCACTTCATTTATGAAAGAAGAAAAACCTAATATGAAGCTAGAATTTACTTGAGAATTCATACCATAAAGTTATTCTTCCATTTTATATAGTATAATTACCTATAACATAATATTCATTCCTCAATATCTAACATGATTTATAATAATACTAATAATAATACCAAAAAATTTATTAAAATTCATACTACAAATTACTCATTCATTTAAAATAATAAAACTTCAAAATAAAATTATTGAAAAGCAATTTAACAAATTAATCATGAATTTAAAATGATAAAATTAAAAAAATAATAATAATAAAACACATATAACAAATTAATAATAAATTTAAAATAAGAAATAAAGTAGTTATAATAAATTTAAAATAATAAAAATTAAGGGTTAAATATGTTTTTAGTCCCTCAAATATCAAGATATTTTAGTTTTAGTCATTCTTTTAAACTTTGGTATACTTTGATCCTTGTCATTAAAGAAATTATAATTTTTCTTACTCCAAAACTAACACCGTTAAAAATAGGCTGAGTTGACTAAGTGTCATGAAATGTTTCATTATTGAAGTTTGTCACGTTGGTATTTTTCAACGCAAAGTCAGCCACGTTTGGCGACATCGCCCAGGCGACCATCCGCGGTTTCTTTTTGGTCTCCATAATCAACGAGGATGACGCCTCAGATGCTGCAAAGGCTCTTCATGGTGTATGCTACAATCGCTCCTTCACAAATTAGGTCTATTTAGGTTTATTCCGTGCTCAAACTAAGTACTGATTTATTCCAGAAAAAGGGTAGGAATAATTAAAATAATTTCATATTCTCTGCTCCTAAAGCAAGACAGAGAGACCCACAACGGTGATCACTTCCGTGCACGACACAGACTCATAACTACAAGAACGAAGGGCAAACAATTTTTCGATTCTGAGAAGACATTGTTCCATCCCCACATCATTTTTCTTCTCATTTTTCTAAGGCATGAAGCCACTATCTTTTATTTATTACACAGTTGTTATAGCAATAATTTCGGTGCCAGCAGCAACTAATTGTAGAGTCGTTCTGCTAGACAAGGCCAATTTGATAGAAGAAACATGCAAGCAGACACCTCAAAAGGAAGCACTGAGTTCTTGTACTGGTAGATACAAAACAATTCTGGAATGGATCCTATGGGAAATTGTCACTTCCACAATTCTTACGATTTCTTTGTTTCCAATTTTCATTGGCCGAGCTTGAAGGTGTACCATGAGACCTGATATGTCTCTCTGTCTTGTACTTCTTTCTTCTGTTGATGTATAAGCTATTTACTCTTTTCAACAACTCTTTGGTAATTAAAAGATCCTTGATATTTTGATCAAGACAGTTTTATCCTGAGTGAAGTTACTGACATTTTCTTTTTATCATTCATGTCCTATTTTCAAACTTGCTATTTAAGTATTACTGTTTATATCTTATGTTGTAGGGGTGGTAGTAGTTTCCCAATAGAATCATGTAGTTATTGGAAAAGAGAGTCTAAGCAACGTTGTTACTTTTGTTTTTAATTTGAAATATTTTCTGCAGTTATATGCAATTAATGCAGTTATTGGCAATTAATGGCTTTAACCAATAGAATCATGCAGTTATTGGTAATTAATGGCTTTAACTAGTGCTTGGAAAACTTTTACTAAAAGCCGATTCAAGTATTCATTAATATTTGCTTCCATAGTAGTAACATAGTTCGCTCCTTCTAATTTCAACAAGACTGAAGCATCCAACAAGACTGAAGCATCACAACCCTAGAATTTCAACAAAATATTAAGCGGTTAATGGGGTTTATAAAACATTCAGAAGATAATGTGTGGAGGAAAATAATGTCTTGCTCCACCTAATAGAAGATAATGGCCTCAGTCTTATACTTCCATTTTTCTTTTCCCCAATTTCTCTGTTACTCCTTGCTAACAGACCACCCAACTTTGGGAAAAAGAGGGTTTCTTTCCAATTGTGGTTTTGGTGGTGATGAGCATCTAGAACCTTGACTCGCGGGGTAGCGTTGAGTGAAGAGCTAGTGATTCTAGTTGTTCAGAGAAGGCGGCGGCACTATGGAGGTGAGATCTGGGCAGGGCTTCTTCGTCACGCAATGCAAGGAAGAGTTTCGTCCTCTTCTGCCATGGCACAAGGTCACGCTGCTGCTAGAGGAGAACCTCCTTTCCCTTCTCTTTACTGAAAAGGTGGTGGCATTGTTGCTGACATTGTTGACGACATTGAAGGCATTGAAGATGATGATGGAGATGAATAAGAGAGAGAAGTCTCATGGCCTGAAGATGCACATCACCACGGTTTTAGAAAAAAAAAAATCATGTGGCACACCGTTAGTCATATCAGATTAAATTTAACGGCATTAATTTTGGAGGAAGAAAAATTATAGTTTCCTTAAGGACAAGGATCGAAGTGTACCAAAGTTTGAAAGAGGGGATAAAACTAAAATCGCTTAATAGTTAAGGGACTAAAAGCACATTTAATCCAAAAATTAAAAAAATATTAAATGAATTTCGAAATCTGTTGAAGGCCTTCACGAATTTCAAAATCAGTTGAAAGATATTTTGGAGGCATTCAACAGATTTCAAAATTCGTCAAGACATTCAAAAGATTTCGAAATTTGTCTAGACCTTCAATAAATTTTGAATTCTGGTAAGATCTTTAACAACTTTTTGAAATCCATTGAAGCTTGCAAATTTGAGTATAGGGTTTCATACACTTATTTTTGCAACACAAAAAAGTTCAACGAAGTTCCACGAATGATTGCACGAACAAGATGCATCTACACTTGTGTTTCTAAGTTGTGTTGCTCCACGAAGAACACGAGGGACCACCAACCCACACCAACAAAGCAAACGAACCACACACCAAGAAACACAATGGACCACAAATACCCCCACACCAACCAATAATAGTAAACAATAAACACCTAATGGACCCCAAACACATAGGAAGAGGACCACAATAAACAATGGAACGAGTGATAGTGAAGAAAATGAGTGACAATGAAGTGAAGAAAATGGGGTGCAGAGGAAATAAGCACAATGAAGAAGATAGAAAGTGAATGAAGTGGATAATGTAAGACCTGAGAAAAGATTAGGAATATTTATATATAATATTTGTATAAATTTACCATAGTTTAAATGTGTTAGGTGAATACATGTAATATTGTATAAATGATTGTTAATTTTTATGATGTGGAGAGCTACCAAAAGAACTAAAAAGGGTTATAAATTAGTTTTTGCACTATATATTAGTTTGGGGTGCGTTGGCCCAATGGTGGAGGCACTGGCCCTACATGACATGCCCTCCCTTTGAATCCTGACATCAATACTTATTTCATGCTGTTGGGCCTTGATTGATCCAGTTTGGTTAATACTCGCATGGCAATGGCTCAGAACCATAAATGACCTTTTTTTTATAGCATTTTTGCTTTTGTTTTGAGTTTTTTTTTATTTAAATTTTTAAAAGGTCCAAAATGGAGAGCACCATTAAGTACATGTATTGTTTCAGGCTTATGGGCTAGAGGGTGACACATTTAGGTATAGTTTAGGTGTATAAATACTTAATTAATGAGGGTTAGCCTCATAATTAAAACCTAGCCACCTTAAGGGAGTTTTTAGAGAAAGAGAGAGGGTTTTTGGGTTTGTCACACTAAGGTCTAGAAGTTTAAAGTGTTGGAGGTTGAGTAAGGATATATGTTTTCTTGGAGTAGAGGTAAGGGGAACTAGCCTTCAATGTCTATGATTGAGTAATTATGTGTGAGTACATGTCCATTCTATTTTGTGTGTATGCCATGAAGGTTTGATGACATGTATCATGTGTGCTATTTTATTTGTTTTAATCTATGTTTGTATGATTGTTTAATGATGTGTAGATTCTTGTTCATTATATTTTTCTGGTGAATATCGTCGACCATGGTGTGGTGTGTCATACATATTGTTTTCTCAAGCCAAATATTATTGTGTTGCATGTGTTTTGATGAGTTATGATTGTCCTTGTTGTCATAATTTATTATGAATAATTTTACGGTTTTAGGGTTTTGACGTGTTGTATGAACATGAGACATGCTTTTTGTGTTTTATATGGTTTTATTGCATTATTGTTTTCCAAGACCGAGTTGTGTAGGGTGATATTGGGTTATGTAGGGTTGTTATAAGGTTAATATAACTTGTGCTATGGGGTTGTCGGGTCATGTATGGGTAATGCCATGTTGATATATATGCCTAGACCGTGTTGTTGTGTGAAACTATTATGTGATTGAAGACAATGTTGAGTTGTCCCAGTGTATATTTGTTGCTATAGTTGATTTCCATGTTTCCTACCTTACTAACATGATGTTTTATGACTAGATTGATGAGTATGTGATGTGATGTGATGATTTCATGTATGAATGAGTTATTATTATTAGGTGCCAATTTGTTTGTAGTGTATGTCGTGTTACTTGAATTGTTTTTCCTTACTATTATCTGATAAGCCATGTTGTGGGTGGACTGTGTTGAGATAATGGATAATATGTCGTCTTATGTAGTCACTAGACGTGATGCAAGAAAGTCCTTGCTTTGTTGAGTAGACCCTGTTTTGGTGACCAAACCCTGTTTTGGTGAACAGGCAATACTCACGTTGGTGCGTGGGCCCCTTTTTGGTGAATGAGAAGTCCTACATTGATGCATAGGCTCAGTTTTAGTCACTGGTCGTATGTTTTGGAGTACGGAAGATGACATATGGTGACAGTAATTGATGGTGGTAGCATGGTTTGTCCGGATTGGAGTTTGGACTTAACAATGTGTTATTATGTTGTGAATTTGGTGTGTGTAAAGATGTTATGTGCTTATAATTTAAAACATAACTGTATTATAATAATTGCATTATTATATGTGTCTTTTATGTTGATGTTAGCTTACCCTTGCATTTGTGGTGATGGTTTCTATCTGCAATGATTGTATTTATATGGGAGCAGATGATGTTACAAATGATATTGTTAAGACAAGATCTTCTAAAAAGAATAGATTGTCTAGCATCTCAGAGTTTTGAAGTTTAACAAACAAGATTTAAGGAAATATCTTTTAGAGCTGTATAATGTCTAGACATTGTGCACATCAGAACATTCTTACTAAATGCTTATAAGACAAACCATAACGTGTCAAATATAAAATATTAAACAACTTTTGACAAAAGCGCGTCTAGTGAAAGAAGCCATAAACGCTATATCTTATCAATTGTCACTACTTGAAAAAGCTTAAACTTGCACTAAACGCTTGTTATATGAACCATGCTTCAACATTATATCAAAGTATATATCACTATATGCATGTACATATTGTACCTTGTCTGTTCTGCTTTTTCCCTCGTGCAGATATTGACAACACCAAGATATACTCAAAAGCATTGCATGAGGATCAAAAAGACGTTGTGAGATAGGAAAACATTATTGGAATGTTTCCTAAGGCCTTATGTTCTACCATACAAGCTTTAATTGTGAAAGCAATACTGCTCTTCCCAAGGCAAAGAAAAATATATATCTTCATAAGAGAAACCACCTACTTCAACAAGATCAACTATATCTGAGTAACGATAATCTCTTGAAGAAAGCTATAAAAGGAGAACTCACACAAAAGAATACAAGAACTTTTGCTATCATTGTATCATTATGTTGTTATTATCTCATAAGCTTACATCGTCTAAGTCTGTTGATGGAACAAAAGAAAGAACTTCATAAGTTCTCATATTTCTTTGTATTGTATTAATCCTCTCATTGAGAGTTATCAAAATTTGTAGTTATAAACCAACACTGACTGTGTTTGGAAATTCTGAACACTTGTATTGTTTAGCTCAAGAGAGTTAAACTTTCTAGACAATTGTCTAGGATTGATACCAAGAGTGGTTAGAATACTTGAATCTAATAGTGGTTAAAATCGGACTAGTCAAGATTGACTAAGGGACCAAGAATGGTGAGAATACTCAGTGTATACTAGGAATGATTTTCAGACATTATTTCTTTTAAATAAATCATATTAAAGAGTTTTAGTACGCCATTTAAAGTCATATTGAGATTGTTTATTAATTCTTCAATTTTTATTTAAATTTCACTTCGACATAATAAAGTTTAGGTTTAATACTTATTTTGGTCCCTCAATTTGTAGGGTCTATTCAAAGTTGTCCTCCCTTTTTTTTCAAAAGTTCACTAACATCCTACATTTCGCAAAAACGGTGCATGTTAGTCCTTTTTACTTACGACGTTAAAAAACTAACGGCAAAATTGCCTCACTGGAAAAAAACTTGATGACTTGTACAATTATATTTGATGTGACACTGTAGGGTCATTTGAGGCCAATGAGAAGATGCCACGTGGAAGATCCCTTTCCACCCAAAGTTAGGGTTTCATAATTGCAATGGAAAGGGCTTTCTCTCCATCATCATTTAAGGGATGTTCTCCTTGAGAAAGGAACAGAGGATGTGTAGTACAATTTGGCGATGACGGTGATGGAGATTACGACTGTGGCAAAGAAAGATCCGAAATTGAGGAACTGAATGGAACATCTTGCCTAATTCTCGCTTTTAGACCCACGGAACATGCCTAATTCTCCACTCATTGTCATTAGACTGAATCAAAACAGTATCTCAAGTTTTGTGCCAGAATTTTTTGCAAATTTCTCCAAATTGAATGTTTTGGAGCTTAGCAGTTGCAGGTTGAGTGGAAGAATCTCATATATTTTTCTCTTTCTCACAATAGATTGAATGGAACCATTTCAACTCATTTTGAGGGACTTGAAAATCTCCTCATCATCAATTTAGGAGATAATTCTCTCAATGGAAAAATTCCTGTGTCACTTTTTACACTTCCATCTTTACAAGAACTCACCCTTTCTCACAATGGATTTAACGGTCCATTGGATGAATTCTCAAATATTTATTCCTCCAAATTACAGTTGATTGACTTGAGCAGCAACAGCTTGCAGGGCCCTTTTCCTGTATCTCTGTTTCATCTTGAAGGACTTTGTTTCCTATAACTTTCTGCAAATAAATTCAGTGGCACCATAGCACATGATAGGATCCAAAGGCTACAAACTTTACATACTTTAGGGCTTTCACACAACAACTTGTCAGTTGATATAACTTTAATTGATGAACATGACATTTCATCCTTCTCAACATGAAATATTTATTGTTGGGTTCTTGCAATCTGAGAAAAATTCCAGGATTCTTGAGAAACCACCTCAGTTGCATGCTTTAGACCTATCCAACAACCAGATTAATGGAATAATACCTAACTCGATTTGGAGATTTGACTCTCTGGTTTATCTAAATCTTTCCAACAATTTTCTCACATCTATGGAAGGACCTTTCAGATTCCAATTCCAATGTTGGTTCTTCTCTCCTACATTGCAGGGAAAAGTGTGATAAAACTTTTAGTTGAGCATGACAGTCTTTTATTGGCTGAGCTTGCCAATTAATTGGATAGATCATTTAATTTTAGCCAGAAAAACAATTCTACCGTTAGTTTTTTAATGCCGTAAGCAAAAAAGACTAACGTACACTGTATTTGCAAAATTTAAACTATTAGTAAACTTTTGAAAAAAAAAATAAATAACTTTAAGAAGACTCTACAAACCAACCGAGAGACTAAAATATGTATTAAAGCTAAAGTTTAATATTTTTTCCATGTTATGATGATATTTGAATTTTTCTTAATCAATAAGTGTTTTTTTACTTACACGTAATATCTTAAATCTGAGTGTTATAGTTAGACATTAGGAAATTTGATAAAGTGATTCCGGCTTACCAATATAATTTATTTATTTATTCTTAAATTTACTGAGATTTAGATATTGAAGATGCAATGCTTCGAGGTGTGAAGAGAAACTTACTTCATATATGCATTCCAAAAATTCCATTGCGTAAAATTAATTTTGGAATACATATTATTCGTTTTGGAATTTCTGTTCCGAGAATTGAATTCTAAAAATTTTGTTCCGGAAATTTTGTTTCCGAAATCTTATTCCGAAAATTTTTAAAAATTTTCAAAGTATATATTTAGGAAATCACTTCTACAATAATTAAAATGGTTATTTTGAAATTTGATAGAAGTACACAGAGAAAATGTAAACTTTAGTTATGTAATTGGGTTGCTCTTCTCGCAAGAGTCCTCAAAACTCACTAAGTAATCATTTTTATCTCGAGCCTGATAATTTTCTTATGATTTTTTCATCATAATTTATAAATTAATCTAAAAAACCCAATAACCTTTTAATGTGAAAATTATTAACAGAAACAATATAATAAAGAATATATGCTTGACATCTATCCAAAGCATGACAAAGTGATGGCTCAATTAAAATGTCATATGTTGAATTTGTTAGTTATTTGTTTTATGCAATGGATAAATGTAGTGAGGTATAGGATAAATAAAAGAAGAGTGAAAATATAGATATAAATATATAATAGAAAACAGAACAAAGTTACAAAACACACCATTCGCATAAGAAGTAACAGAGGCAGGACGATGACCAAGAAAGTCATCACCTCCAATTACCACTTTACACACTCACATAGCACAGATTCAAGAACAGAATTACGTGCTAAATTTATTCTTCAACTCTCTTTTTTCACATCACAGACAAACACTGTTCTCACACCAGAGAACATGACTCATTCACTCTTCCATGCGGATCAGACACCTTATTCCCTCTCCTTTCAGCATAAGGTCAAATGCCGTGTTGATCTCTGAGAATGGCACACTGTGAGTGATAAGTTTCTCCAGTTCCAGCTCCTGCATTATCATTAAACTCATTCTCATTTCATGCACAGATTATTCAACAATCTTCAACTTATTATTTCATATTAATCTTACTATAATAGATGACTAGATACATTATCTAGTTCTATGATTACCTTGTTGAGGTACTTCTCCACAACACCAGGAATATCAGTGCGGGGTTTGAAGTGGCCATAGAAGGTACCCTTCAGAGTTCTTCCTTCCATGAACTTCATGGGATGAGTTTTGAATTCAGCATCCTTGTGTGGAACACTAACAAGTACAGCAACACCCCAACCCTGAGAAGAAATATTTGAAGTTCATGTTTAATTACAATATCAACTTCATACAGATGTAGCTAGAAACAAGAATAATAGCTATGGGGTCTGGAAAATACATCATGAGTGCATTCAAATGCTGAGATCGAAGCTTGGATGCTTCCAGTGCATTCAACAGCACGATCTACTCCTCCACCAGTCATTTCAGCAATTACCTTTAGTGGCACGTCTCATAGCAAGATAGAGAATTAGTCTATAAAATGAAGAATATTTATATGAAGTGAAAAGTTGGAACTACTTGTCTGGATAGTTTGAACTAACCTGTTGAACTGGTTTGTTGTGCTCTTTGGGGTTCACAAAGTCAGTGACCCCAAATTTTTTGGCTGACCAACAATAGCAATGTAATTAGACATTTCATATACTTAAATCTGAATCATAATTAAATGGACAAAATTTATACTATTCTCTATTTAATAATTCTTTAAGGCACTACCTGTCAAGGTAAAAAAAACTATAACACTCGTTAAGGAACAATATCACAAACACTTAAAAGGCATCATTCACATCTAATTGAATCTACCTTGTTCAAATCGACTGGAAAGTAAATCAACCCCTATGATTCTCGATGCACCAGAAACCCTTGCTCCTTCACAGGCCTAGAATGCAGAGCAGAAGGTAAGAACTGTAGCCATTATAGTTTTCTAATTTATTGCAGGAAATAAAAATAAAAAAAAGCAGTGAAGGATATATAACATACAGAAAGACCAACAGCTCCTAAACCAAAGACAGCAACAGTATCATTAGGCTTTGGTTTTGCAACATTTACAGTAGCACCAAAACCTGCATGTACAAAATCGATACACATTAAGAAATTCCACATTGTTAGCATTATAAGTTTATAAGTTTAACAAATTCCACAAAACAAAAAATTATTGAATTTAAATTCTCTAGAGTTTTTACTACTATTCCTATGCGGATTTTGATGTGGTAACTAAAACCTTGACAGAGAATATGAAGTTGAAATTAGTACATATCTGACAAACCTGTGCAAAATCCGCAACTGACAACACAAACTTTGTCAAGTGGGGCAGCAGGATTGATCTTGGCAACACAGCCAGCATGAAGAACAGTGTATTCACTGAATGTGGAGGTTCCCAGAAAGTGGTAAATGGGTTGTCCATTTTTGGAGAACCTTGTTTTGCCATCACTCAGCATAACTCCTCTGTCACTGTTGATCCTTAGCAGCTCACACAGGTTGCTCTCTTCAGATTTGCAATATTTGCATTCCCCACACTCCCCAGTGAATATTGGGAGTGCATGATCTCCTGGTTTCAGATCAGTCACACCCTCACCCACGCTCTCCACAATCCTAGTTCATTCATTCATTCACATAACCACCATCAAATCTGTTAACTTTTCATTTTTCTTCATAAGATTTATAATAAACATGGTCCAATAACACTATTTTAACCACGGAAAAAGTTTTCAACCAATGTAACAACGTACCCTGAAGCTTCATGACCTAAAATACGAGGAAACAGCGGATTCTGACCCTGAAAAGCAAAACGAAACAGACATAAATGCTAGCAGACAGAAACACCAACAGTCAATTCATAACTTGTAATGTAAGATTCAGTACATGTTTATTTTTGTACCTTAAAAAAGATCTTTTCAATAAAATAAATAAAAGTATACACAATTTCTTTTAAGTTAAATTCATCTTCAGTTTTAAAATTACATTTCAAGATTATAAATAGGTTCACAAATTTAATTATGTTTTATAAAAAAAAATTGTTACAATGTCTTAAAACTTTAGATGCGGAGTTTTAAATCAAATCCTAAATAATAAAAACAACTTTTTATTTATTTTAAGAGGGTTTATTTTTATCAATAGTTAAATACAAAATTAATCAGAATATAAGTTTATAAAGTGTTTGTATTAAAGTGAAAATTATAAGAATATACTGAAAGTGTTATAAAATAATAAGATCGATACAAAATAAATTGAAAATTCACACAATTACAATAACATATAAACAAATTTTGAGTAAATGAATATCTCAATCATTGAGATCTAAAGTTGCTTTTTTTGAGAGGGTGTGTCCTACGTCTCACTCCGAATAATTATCCATTGCATGTGACGATTTGCCACGTTTCGCAATCATTGTCGCCAATGTGCTCAAATTTAAGATATTTAAAAAATGTTTATTTTTTATTAGAAAGGTGAGATCGATTTTATTGATTACTTCCTTTGACTTTGAGAAATATTTTATATACAATTATATATATTTTAAATTAATCTTCTAAGAAATAATAGTAGAAAAAAATATGAAAAAGAAAAAGAGTTACCTTAACATCCCACCAGTAAACATCAGTACGGCAAAGGGAGTTGAAGAGGATTTTCAAACGCACTTCTCCTTTCCCAGGTGGTGCCACTTCTATGGTCTCTATCGACAATGGCTTCTCTGGTTCCCATGCCACCGCAGCTGCATTTCACACCAAACACAACCTTCAACCCATAACATACCAATTTCTACCATTCTCATTTCCCTTATTTATCCTTTCATCTCATCTTAAAGGGTTGTTTGGTGTATAATTTTAATTAAATTGGTATTTCCTGCTTACATTTTTATTTACATTGTTTATTTTATGAATAGATTTTAAGTTCAATCCATCTTATAAGAGTAGGTAAAAGCAAGAATTTATATATATATATATATTATAAATTAGTTTTATTTTTAATTTATATATAATTTTTAATATATTTTTTTACATATGTCAAACATAAAACTAAATATTTATGAGTAATTTTAAGAAAAATATAATAACATAAACAAACTTCAAATTAGAATAACTTTTAATATTATATCAAAAAATTAGTGTAAGTATAATTTATCATTTTTGAAGAATCAACTTGAAAAGTGAGAAATTGTCATCACTAATTGTAGTATTTTACTTATATATCTGACATTAAAAAAAACATAAATATTATAATCTTAAGATATTAAAAGACAAACTCCATAGTCATAAATTTTGTCTTACAAGACTCATTATTAAAAGGATGAGAAAGTTTGAAAAGTTATAAATAAACTCACTTAAACACATATTATAATGTTTTAGCTTTAAATCTCTCCACACATCCTCTAGAAGTTTCTATTTATTTTAATATTTTATCTTATACAATGCATTCTCCATCATAGAGTTTTCTCAATTATATGACAACTTTTTTTCCTGATAATAAAATTTAGTTATTAATTTGATTTCTGTATTTTCATCATCTGTGAACATTTTTACATCAAAAATATATGAAAACCAAAACTCATAATACAATTAAAAGGACTAGATTAAAAGTAAACCAAAGTAATGATTTTGCCATATTAATTATTTGGTTTCAAGAAGAAAATGAAAACCCTAACTTCTCCCAGAGAAGCACATTGAAGAAAACAGAAATGGAGATGGCTCACCTCTGCACCTGATGACTTTACCAGCAGTAGCAGACATGGCTTCAATATTTTTTTTCGAAGAGGAATTAATTAATTATTGAAAACTTGAGGATGATTTTGCATTGAAGATGTATACTCTATTTATAGTGGAAAAAAGTTGGAATTTTGTACCAAAATTTACTATAATTGAAAAGGAATGTGCATTATATCAGACAATTGTTGGCCCACACCAAGCTATGATGAGAATGGATAAGAACTTCAAGGACGATTCTCTTTGATTATGTTTCACAAATTATTATTATAGTTGTTCCTGGAAATTTAACCTAAGTTTAAAATATATGAGTTTAAAAACTATTTAAGCATGTTGTAAAAAAAACACGCAAAATATAAATTTATTTAAAGTATAACCTTATAGCTTAATTATACAGTTTAGATAATTTTAATTTAATTAGTAGAAAATATTTTTTATCCAACATTGCTTAAAGTTTCATCTAAGATGTCCCACCCAAAGATAAGTAAAATTTGATTAGAATCAAACTGGGATTGGACTTTGAGTTTAATATTGATTTACCTCCAACTCTTTAGTTAAGTGGAAACTATATTTGTTTTTCTTAAATAAGATATGTTAAATTAATTAAGTTATTTAGATGAAAAAAAAGTATAGTTGACAGCTAGATCAACTAAGTTTATTATTGGACAAAACTACTTCATGGGAAAAATCAATATTTACTTCACAATTATTGTATTTTTATGATGACAAATATAGCAAACCATTAAAAATATCATTGTTTAAAGTATTTATAATAAAAGTCATCAAATTTATTATAAAAAATCCATAAGTTGTCCGTGTATTAAATCTTTACCTTATTAATGCCTTCTAAATAAATTGAAAAATATATATAGACAAGAGGAACACTATTTTTAAGATTGTCAAAGTATGTAAAATAATTTTAAAGTAATTTAAATTTAGTATATGTTAACACATGTATTATTTATATAAAATTTATCTATAATATTAGTTATTATAAGTTTTAATTATATAAAATAAATATTTATCGTATATATTACACAATCTAAAATACATGTTTTAATTTTTCTGGCAAAAAGGGAAACTAAATACATGTTTAATATAAGTCTAAATATGTTTCAATCCTCTTTAAATATCACAAATTTTCTTTCTGTTTTTTTTTTATTTAAAAAAATATAATATTTTTTTTTTCTTTTCCCATATTCTGCGAGTTAAGTTTATTTGTGATTGAGAGAGAGTAAATAAAGATTTTGAATTTTTAAATTGTTAAATGAGTGAAAAAATAAATAGATGAGAAACCTATAAAAGAAATAAAAAAAAATAGAAGATATTTGGAAGTTTAATTGATAATAAAAATGATACAATCAATTATTCATATAAAAAGCTATAAAGTAATCATGCAGCAGGCGACAAGAGAAGATGAGAGACAGAAATCATACCCTATTCAATGATGAAGCTGCTAACAAAGCTAAAGTTAAATCATCGCAAACAAAATATCACTGTCAAATTTTGTTCTGTCATTACAATAAATGAACCAGTTTTTGTTTAAAGCAGTAAGAAACGTGCAAAAAAAAATAATTAAGGTCTGAATTAATGAGTCCGAAATTGCCAGAAAGAATCTCACAGTTTAAGGAAGTGGACACAAGAAAATGGAATCAAACAAAGTTGGCTCTGCTATTAGCTAAAACTATTCTCATACAACAACCTCATATGCATGCTTATATATGAATACTACAAGATGAAATCAATCAAACTTGCCTATGATCTTATCTAAACCTATCCATTATCCTTATCCTTTTTCTTAGGTTAAAAAATTATTATACAAACAGTTTCCACCACCTTCAAAAATTCTCAAGTATCCAAATATCATAGAAATTTACACAAACACACACAAGAAAGACATAACAAATAATATTGATTTATCTATAACTCTTAGACTATGTTTAGTTCATCTTTAAGAAACTTCTCGAAGATTGTCTAATCAAAACTTAATTACAAATTAGTACACAAAAACCATTATCTCTCCTTAATCTCCTCTGAAAACTTAGAACTCGAGTATTATTTACTAATCATTCCTTACTCGGAGCACATAAGATAAATGATAACAAGATTAACTTATAGAGATAGGATATCAAAATAATTCTTACATGTGGGTAACTTTATGGACTGAAGGGTGTAAAAGGTTTTACATTCCCCATGAATTCTAAATCAGACTCAAAGTTAGAATATTATAGCACTTTGTGACATTTTTTTTATGATCAGTTGTTGCTGCTTTGGCCCATATATTAATTGACTTCAAGAAAATGATTGTTTATTGGTGTTATAGTTAGTGATGATATTTGTTTATGCTTGATTACATAATCAGAATTTTTTTTTTGTGTTGATACGATTTTATATCATTAAGAATCCAAGTATGAGTCAAAATCTTATATTGATAGAAATGAGAAAATAAAACATCATTATTTTAAAGTTTTGTGTAAAGAATAATGTCAATCTCTTATATAATTAGGCTCATAACAAAGTATATTTAGATAAGTGAGTTTCGTCAATTTATTGAAATCATAAATTTCCTTCGAACGTTGAGCCAATGTATTAAACTTATATAAGCAAATATAAATTTACACACTATCTTTGATTTTGTGTAAAATAACATTTTTAATTACAAATTTAGTGCAAACATTGATTATTAAAATCCAATAAATATATATATATATATATATATATATATATATATTATCATTCATATAAGTCAAAATTAACATACTCAATTTCTTAACAATTATATACATTAATATACAATCCATTTTCTATATACTTTTATATTTATATTTCTAATCACATTCTTCACACATATAAACAAGATCTTATCAAATAAATTGTAATTAACTTTCTTGGTAATCCAAAATATCAGTCCTACATATTGACTCCATTTTCCATTAACTACAACCCCAAGAGAAGAAGAAAAGAGAAATGAATTTCTAGATATTCAACCATTACCCAAATCAATAATTATCTTACTTTTTATCTTACTATCTCCTCAAATATAATATGATAACACAACAATAATTGAATTATTTTTATAATTCAGAGAGAGTTTAGATAAAGTGAAGTTTAAAAATATTAACACAATAAAAAAGTATTATAACCTTTTTTTTTGTCTATTTAAAATTTATTTCTTTAAAATACCAAGTCTTACCACTCTTGAATAATTTTTAAAAACTAATTCAATTTGGTTAACGTAATTTGGTTATTATAATATATATATCATTAAAAAATAATAATGATAATAATTAAATAAGGAATAGATTAACGGTTGATTTGGATATGGACTTATAGGTAAATTACATAAAGCATTAGATAACTTTGTAATTGACATATAGTGCGTTGAAACTATTGACATAGAGAGGTTTGCATATAGTTATCTCACCTTTCACCTTTTTGTTGCAATGTTGATTTTTATTTACATATTTTATCCATAATTCATGCTGACTAAATTAATGTTATTTAGACAACTTCTATCAAAATCACTTTTTATGTGTAATTATCAGAATGAGTTTAAAGTTTTTAAATAAAAAAATAGTTAGAAGGATTATTTTTATACGGAAAATATTCATTCTTAGAGATAAAGTAAAAGGAAAAAGCAGTTCAATTATTGATTCAAACAAGAAAAAAAATCAAGTTAAGCTCGTAATCGACTTTGAATTGATATATCTTAGTAACCAGGAAATTCTTCTTTTAATCATTGTTTACAAAACTCAAATTTACTCATTTAAAGAAATTCAGTCCAGTTTCACTCAAATTAATAATAATAATAAGGATATGTTGTTATATTTTAAATTAATGAAAATAAGAAAAGAGAAAAAGAAATTTGAAACTGCAAGTCTTTTACTAAAGTTGAGAAGAAAATTTCACTAAGAGATTATAGCTAGTAATTTTTAATTGAAAGTAGATATAAAAAACTCAAGATATGAACTGGTAGAGCTTCATTTTGTTTTTATAAAATAGTTTTATTTTATTATCTAAATCTAATTAATTTGATTAATTAAATCGTATATATGGATAAATATATTTTATTACTTTTATCTTTAGAAAAAGAGGATTTAACGTGATATGTAGGTGGTGACATTGGCTTTTTCTATCCGTTGAATTTTGGTGTTGCGCGTGGTAATCTTGCATTGCATTCTTTCCAAGTGTTGCTAATTTATAGGTTTTACCTAAGTGGCTAGATAGCTTCAAGTAGGTTTTATAATCCAATTTTTCATTTTTTAAATATAAAATTTAGTGTTATCTCATAATGTATTAGGAAAAGTACATGCTATGTTTTTTTAAATATGACACTTGTTTTTATCAGAATTTGGAGCAGTAATATTTGAATGGTTTGAATATTTTTAGTGAATGGTTGAATTACACTAGTGGATAAACGTTGTTTTTCTCTTTGGCAGCGGTTTCCGAACCGCGACATATTTAGCCGTGGTAAAAAGTCTGGAACTTTAGGTCGCGGGTGCAACCGCGGTAAAAAAGATGGGGAATAGATCGCGGTTTATACCACACCCGCGGCCTAAACTCCTTTTTTTTAAAAAAATAAAATTCGTAGCATTATATGCTGCGGTTGAAACCGCGGTAAAAATATAGGGAATATACCGCGGTTCGTACCACAACCGCAACCAAAAGTCTATTTAAAATAAAAAAATAAAAACGAGACAGAATATGCCGCGGTTGTTACCACAACCGCGACATATTGTCCTGCAATTTTTTAAAATAGCAGGTCTATTTTTGTGGTATCCACTACCACACAAACAGACATGCATATCAAATAAACATTCAAATTCATTTACAACAGATCAAACACATGTTGAAATGTATTTTAACATTAAATAAAGTTCAAAGTCTAATAAAATACAATCTAATCAAATGCAATGTTTAAATCTAGTAACTAAGAACTATTATATAATCTAACTATATACTTTGCAGCAGCTTTTTTGATGAATGATAGTGGCTTCTCAAGAACTGGTGTAGTAGTCTTGAACCTCTGCACAAGACAATTTATATTAATTAGTGTATTTGAATTCTAAATTTTTGAAAAAATCAACATTTGTTAAAGTTAAATATTATCGTTTCCCAGCCTCTTGTGATACGAGAACGAATAATTTGGGTCATCCAATACATTACATAGTATCCGCACTCATATGACCCACTCTGTCTGTTACACTACAATATATCAACACAGTTGTAAATAGTTAGTGAAAAACATTAAAACAAAACAACTATAAGAAAGTATGGGTTTGCCATATGTCAAACCTTGAGAGAAATCCATGCAATCTTTCTAGTGTGTAATTGATCTCCCAACCATCATCATATTTGCTGGAATAGAACTATATATATAAAAAAGGGGTTTTAGCATTCATTTATATAAAAAAGAAAGTCCAAACATTGAGGTTTTTACCAATCAACTAGTTGTCTGAGATTTGTGGGAGGAGGCCTATGCAATGAGCAAAACCATAAAGCATAGCTCTCGTGCATAGAAATAACAAGAAGCTGCCAATAGCGCCTGAAATTCATAATAACTTAACTATTATATTTTAAAATCACACATGGAACTTTATTATGTTAACAAAGTTCACTTACCCGGATATATAAGGCAAAAAATATATTTTCTTGCCGCTTGCAAAATTTCTGATGAGATTTGTGTTGATGTGATCAAAATCATTTGATTCGTGAATGGATTGGGGATCAATAAATCCATAATCATCAGAGTGCCCCAACTTGTTCCTGGTCCCACACAAATACCTGAAATCAAAAGTTAACTTTGAGAAAAGGATACTTGATATACAAATCAATTATATATATATAAAAATATATATATATATATATATATATATAAATATATATATATATATATATAAATATATATATATATATATATATATATATATATAATTTCTCATAGACTTACATCATCCATAGCTGAATAATTGTAATATTCAACTCTTGTGTTCCCGAAGCAAGCTCTCTGACATCTGAGGCATGAAGGTATAATGGGACCTCAGAGACTCTCCCAAATACATTAGAATCATATTCAACCTCCAAAGGCTTATCTTCAAGGATGTCAGCAAGTAGCTGCAATGAACCAAGAGGATCATCCTCAGATAGAGGAATCTTCTCTTGTGCCTGCAATGAACCAAAATAAGATAAGTTTTGACATCAATAACATGTAAACTTTAAAATTGAGAAGTGTAAAGAAGAATTCCATACCGGGGGGGGGGTCAGAAACTGAACCAACCAAATGTTTAGGCAAAGCGATAAAGGACTTGAATGCTTGTTCCACAGTGAAAATCTCATCTGTGGCCAGAGGAACTAAGGCATCAGGTAATATCATTTCGTCCACTGAGACCTTCACCTCATCCTCTGATAGCTTTTCACCATGAACAACAGTCGCTGCCTTAAACATTGTTCCACGAGCTACCAGGACCGTCTCGGTATCGTCTAAAATGTATAACAGACATGGACTAGCATCGTCCATGTCATCCCCTGAGACGGCTGGTGCGGAACAACTTCCTTTCCCGTTTCTCCCTGTCACAGTAAATTTTAGATTATACAAAAGATAGAAATAATTGCACATAAATGTTTATTAAGTTTACCTGTGGGAGGCACAACATGTTCCTGTTCCTGTACAGGAGATGGCACCGGGCGCATGCCATAGGTCTCAAACTGCTGCTGGAACATGGAGCTGAACTCACTAAACAATTTAGCCCTGAGCTCTGACCTAACCTTGTTTATGATCTCGTCCGTAAGGTCGGCTCGAACCTTTTTTGTGATCTCTTGTGTCATCCTTTCTCTTTGTGCTTCGCTGTATGCATAAGGATGACGAGAATAACTCCCAAAATATTCTTTAACCTTGGGCCTTTCTCTTTGACCTTGGGAGCTCTGCTCAACCAAGGAGTCCTGTAACATTACAAAACACCATTATTCTTTAAAAAGTTCAATGTAGTATGTATAATTACAATTATTATTATTTTAGGAACAATGATTACTTATAATTCTTTCAGAAATTTCCCGTGTAGTGTCGGAAGAGTAGGTGCCCGATGGTCTCATACGAGCCAACTTCCATTTTTCATGTCTAGAAGGTGGAGAAGGAGGCTGAGGGGGGCTACCACCCTGAGATGGTGGTCTAGCATCTGCCTTTTGCTTGACGATTTTCTCCTCAAGCTTCCTATACCCACCACGAGATAATATGTGGGGGTTTTTGTTATGAGCACTTGTTCCTTGTGCTTTGCTTCTAATTGCCTGTCACATACACATTAATTAATTAGTTCATATGATATATCAATTATGAGCACTTGTTAATAGGAATTGAATAATATCAATTATATTAACCTGCCATTCCTCTGACATCCGACTCTCTTTAAAAAGCCGCCAAGTCTCCTCATAAATGGACTTATATGAACTACATGGAGACTTATGTTTAAGGTGTCCAAAGATATATCTTGATGTCAACTTACTTTTAAAGTTTCTGAAGTTTTCAGCAACAGTTGACAAACACTTATTTTTAAGTGTTGCGACATTTGGAATGTCAAATGTCAGCTGAAATAAACATAATAAAGTTGTATTAGTACAAAATTATCAATATAAACAAATTTTAATTCAAATGATATTAACTAACTTATCAATATATCGTTCCATATAATGTTCCGATCAACCTCAGACACATTATCAAAAGATGGAGTGAGAATACTAATCCTATCACGTGCCACTACTCCAAGGTATGATCGGAAGTCATCTTCATAGGGGCTAGTTGCCACACCCGTGACCACGTTCACATTCACTGGAGTTCTTTCACCACTATTCTTTCTGATCAAAAGTTGTTTCATCCTAGTGGGTCCTCTAGTGGATCTGGTAGGGGGAGCCTCATCCCCTGAAGAATGTGGATGATCAGCCATATATCTGTCAAAATAAATAGCAACATGAAATATTAATAAAAGACTTATGTAATATCATATAATTTAACAAAACATGTAATGGTAATCATTGGAAATATATAAAAGGAAAACTTATGTGATATTAATAAAATACCACTACAGAAATTGAAAATTCATACATAAAGATATGGATTCATCATATGTATATTCCCTCATCATGATCTGATCGAATTGCATGTACATCGTCATCATCTAGAGATTGGTCATCCAAATTTGTTGTAGTTTGAAATGAATGGTTGTCAGCAATATGAATATTAATCAGATTGTCTTCGTTAACTTCAATTTGTTTTTTGCCTTGAAGAGTGAAATACCAATGGTCAGACGCAGGATCTTTGGCATAAAAAACCTGAAATGCTTGATGAACCATGATAAAAGGTTCGTCTCGGTAACCCACCTTTCGAAAATCAACCAGTGTCATACCCGATTCATCTATTTTTACACCACTCTTATTGTCAAACCACTTACATTTGAACAATGAAAAAAAAACTTGGTGTAATCAACCTCCCATATCTCTTCTATTATACCATAATATCTCATTGATCAAAGTACAGGAGATTGATCTTTTGATGTGGAAAATTGAAGTGACTCAGCTTCTAAACTGACTCCACTATTTTGTACTGTGCTTTTATCATCCAAAGTCTTCGTATAGAATGTGCAATTATTGACTTCATAACCTGTACAACACACGACATCAAACTTCAAACCATTTGCAAGCCACAATAAAGTTTGAGAAGAATGTGGCTCTTTGTCAATTTCAGATTTGAACCAAGACATAAATGTTTTGTTATGCTCCATCAACTGCCATTTCTCTGATTGTCTTGGATTTTTATTCTTAACAATGGCTTTGTGTGCTTCCAAAAAAGGGATCACCTCATCTGTGTTGTTCAATATATAAAGATGCGTTTGCAACAATTCTTCGCGATCTTTTGTCACCACATTCACACCTTGGATGCTTTTACTTGTAGAAAATTTATTCAACCATGATGTGCGAGGAACTCCTATCGGATTTGTTGATGTCATGTAATCTGAACAAAACTCGATACTTTCTTCAGCAATATACCTTTCAATCATCGAACCTTCAGGACGATATGGATTTTTAACGTACCCTTTCAAAATCTTCATATAACGCTCAATAGGATACATCCATCTTAAGTATACCGGTCCGCACAACTTGATTTCTCTAACCAAATGAACAAGTAAATGTACCATGATGTCAAAAAAAGATGGAGGGAAAAACATCTCTAGTTGACACAAGATGATAACAATCTCGCCTTGAAGTTCATCTAACTTTGTAGGATCGATGACTTTACTACATATTGACAAGAAAAATGAACACAACCTGTTTATGGTTTGCCTAACATTTTTGGGCAAAATTCCACGAATAGCCACCGGTAATAACTGTTGCATTAAGAAGTGACAATCGTGAGACTTCATGCCAACAAGCTTTAAGTCCTGCATCAACACTAAACTCTTCATATTTGAAGAGTATCCTTGTGGTACTTTGATACTCTTTAAACAAATACAAAAACTTATCTTCTCTTGTCTAGACATTGTGTAACATGCAGGGGGCAAATAAGTACGTTTACCAATCTCCTTGGGTGCCAACTCTTCTCGGATATTCATGTCAATCAAATCCAAACAAGCATTCATTCCATCTTTTGTCTTTCCCTGAATGTTGAGTAGTGTACCAATCAAGCTATCACACACATTTTTTTCTACATGCATCACATCTATGCAATGTCGAACATCTAACTTTGACCAATATGGAAGATTAAAGAATATTGATTTCTTCTTCCAAGGGGTCATTACAGATGACTTCTTAGATGTTTTCCCAAATACATGATGTATTTTATTAACTTTTTCAAGAACTTGAAGGCCAGTAAGTGGATTTGGTGCTTCGTCCCTCTCTTGATCTCCATTGATTGCTTTTTTCAACCTTCGATATGGATGATTACGTTTTAGAAATCTCCGATGACGCAGATACACCGTCTTTCTTCCATGTTTCAATTGATGAGCTGCAGTGTTTTCTTCACATATAGGACATGCTTTATGACCCTTGACACTGTATCCTGACAAATTACCATAAGCAGGAAAGTCATTAATGGTGCAAAATAACATTGCACGCATCACAAAAGTCTTAGAAGCGAATGCATCAAATATTTCAACCCCATCAACCCACAATAACTTCAAGTCTTCAACTAGTGGGATTAGATAAACATCTATGTCATTTCCAGGCTGCTTTGGACCAGATATCATCATAGACAACATTATGTACTTCCTCTTCATGCACAATGCAGGAGATAAGTTGTAAATTATCAATATAACTGGCCAACAACTGTGATTGGTACTCAGATTACCAAATAGGTTCATTCCATCAGTGGCTAAACCAAGCCTAAGATTTCTACACTCTTTACCAAATTCCGGGAATTATTGATCAATATTTTTCCATTGCTTTGAATCAGCTGGATGACGAAGCAGCCCGTCAATTTTTCTCTCATTTGCATGCCATCTAAGGTTTTTAGCATCTTTGGGATTCACAAACAAACGCTAAAGTCGGGGCACTATTGGAAGGTACCAAACTACTTTCAAAGCAGATCCATTTTTTTGTATCTGACCATTATCTTCACTATTGTTTTTTGACTTGTAGCGTGATAAGCCACATTTTGGACACTTTGTCAAAAATTCAAACTCTTTCCTATATAAAATGCAGTCATTGGGACAAACATGTATCCTTTTATACTCCATACCCATTGGACAAAGAATTTTCTTCGCATCATAATTACGAGAGAGTAGTGTATTTCCATCTGGCAACATTTCATTCAACAACGTCAACAATTCTGTAAAACTCTTATCAGTCCATCCATTGCTCGCCTTCAAATTCATGAGCCTTAACACAGCTGACAAACGTGTGAACTTAGTTGAACCGACATACAAAGGTGTTTCCGCATCAGTCGACATCGTCTCATACACATGAGCTTTGGCAAAATTTTCTGCGCCAACATCGCGGATCATGTCCTCCAATTTGTCTTCATCCGGTCGATCTTCTTCCATGGTGGAATCAGTAACATTTTCAGTTTGCGAGTCAGTCAGAAAATACATTTCTTCACCGTGCCATATCCATGTTGTATAACATCTTAGGAAACCATCACAGATAAGATGTTCTCTAATTTGGGTTGCGTTCAACTTTCTCCCATTCAAACAGTTCACACAAGGACATCTAAACTTCACTTCATCATCACTTCTCCCCTCATTACGTTGTGCAAATTGTATAAATTCCTCTACACCTCTCTCGTACTCAGCACTAATACGTGGTAAATTAATCCAATTTCGATCCATTCCTAAATTTTACAAAATTGAAATTATACAATATCTATATAAGATTATCAATTCAATCATACAATCAATTCAGTCATACAATCATACAATTAATAATCATTGAAATGATCAATTCAAACATTCTATCACAAATAATTACATATGAGAATTATCACAGTTTGTCCATAGGAATCATTCAATCACATAATTTTGATTTTATAAGAAATCTACTAAAAAAAGTTCATAGCATATTTATAAATTAAATAAATTTGCTGATAAAAAGAAATTAAATACATTTTATCTACCTCTATTCCAATCCTTTCCCATACAAGCTAACATACTTTGTCTCTTATTGAACCATCAAAACCACAACAAATTTGACAAAAACCATCAAAGCCACAACAACATATTCAAACCTAGCATTTCAATATAGCACAAAAATTACATCAGAGAAGAAAATGGAACGTACGCGGGGCAGCAGAGATGGTGCGACGGAGAGGATGCTCGGCGGCAGAGGCTTGCGCGACGGCAGAGGGCGCGACGGCAGATGGCGCGACGGACGGCCGGAATGGCGGGGCGGCAAAGACGATTCGACGGAGATGGCGCGGCAGCAGCGGCGTTATCGCGTGCAGAGGCAGAGAAAAGCTCATGGAGAAGAAGAAACTGTTCTGTGTTTTGTATTTTTTAAAGAGAATATGCCGCGGTTCATCAGATAACCATGACCTATACTCCTTAAAAAATAATAAAAATGACATTTTTGAAATTCTTTTTGAACTATATGCCGCGGTTCAGCGGGCAACCGCGGCATATACCTTTAAATATTTCAAATTTATTTTTATTTTATTCAGATAAGATAATATCTCGTGGTTGCTCTGAGAACCGCGGCCTATACCGTAACGTTCTGAATACCAACTGCCTTTTGGGGAATGTCAGTAGGTTACAAGGGGTATATGCCGCGGTTACCCATAGCAACCGCGACATATTCCCCTGCCACTTACTGACATTCCCCATCAGTCAGCCCCTGCAATATATTGGCAGGGGAATATGCCGCGATCCTTCAGAGAACCGCGGCATATTCCCTTGCCAATTTATGGCAGGGGCTGACTGATGGGGAATGTCAGTAGGTGGCAGGGGAATATGTCGCGGTTGCTATGGGTAACTACGGCATATACCCCCTGTCACCTACTGACATTCCCCATCTTTCATATTCGTGTAAAATATGCAAGATGCACCTATAAAAGATGTTTCAGTGTTTACATCAGTAAGAACTTCACATCAATTTAAGTGTATGAGTAAATACGAAAAAATATGTTACTTCCTTGAGGAATAACATTTATTTATAGGGTTTCTGGATAAAATATATTGCAAACTTTAGAATATTAATCGTATATAAGATAAATTAGTAAGATGTATAATAACAATAATACATTATAAAATCAAATTAACAATATATTCTGTCAACATATGTTATAAGGAGATATTTATGATATCAATGTATCATATAAACAAACTACTAAGATTTGATGATATATTATTTTAATATACTGTAATTGATCCAAAAAATACTTTTGTTAATATTATTTAATTATTTTAGACAAAAAATGATGAATGGATCTGAAGTATATTGGTTGGGTCGGGTAGGTACAATACTTACAATAAAAATTTATATAAAAATTTCTTTCCTTTCACAAGTAATAGGAATTCAAGGTATACGATATGCATAGATCAACATTACAAATGAAAAACAATGAATTACATTTGTACTGTCAAAAATATTTATCTGCATCACAAGATATTACAAGTTTTCAAAATAAATTTATGAAAAGCAATCACTTAAGATCATATTTCTTTCACTTAGATGGTTACTTTTCTCCTTATCCACATGTATTTTCCCTTCTTATGATTCTTTATTAATAAAAGTTTATGAATTTCTACATAAACTTTACTTAGTAAAACCTGTGATAAAGGATTTTTCTTTATATATAAAATGTATGTATAAAATCTTAAATTACATATTTTAATTTTAATTTAATTTTATTCATGTTTGAAAATTTGAATTAAACTTACATTCTCATACATCCTTTCTTAAAATATATCAAATTTTCTTACAAAGTCGAATGTATATTCTATAAAAACTCCATGAACATTCCAAATGCTTTATACCTTCAACGTCTAAAGTGTTCATTATCTTTAAAGGTACTCGTCCTCTTCAGCTGGATAGGAATTGTGTCTATAAAAGACACTTAAGTTAGTTTAGTGTGTCAACAAACAATAAATTTGGTAATTAATAAACATAATTAATGTACCTTGTAGGATATGCTATTTATAGTACTGGGTCCTTATCTAGATGGATCTCAGCCACATGGTCTAATTATATGCTAATCTTGTGTTAATTTCCTCCTTAACATAATTGTGAATTATCCTGACTAATAGGTTAGTTGACATATTTCGTCATGTGGACTAGGTACATGTCGTCTTAGTAGGTCGACATGTATTCGACCAGGAACAAGTCTGATGCTGTCATGTTCGAATAAAGTCTTTGAACATATATGATACATCAAACATATTAAAAATTTAAGTGAGTTGAAGTAGAAATAAACACCTATATCTTAAGTAATATATGAGAAAAAGATATATAAATTCTTTACATAAAATTGTTTTGGTTAATATATTTTTTTCTAGTTATTTTATTAGTATTGTTCTTACAAGAGTTGAGATAAAACATTTATTGTTTTCTTTCATAGTTGAGAAATCTAATATCTTTTGAGTAATAGGTATTGTTAGTGTGTTTGTAAAAGATACTTAAGTCAATCACATATTTTATGAGCAATAAATATTAGCGAATGTGGTTGGGATTAAACGTTTAATCTTACTTTAATTCTTAGTCATGATGATTATCACTTCATATAGTTGGGATGTCGCCGATTCTTCGTCCTAGTATCTCTCGAACTAAATAGAAAAGAGTATTAAATCACCATAATACAAAATATTTCTTTAACATATTAATATCGTCCTCTTCTCTAATCTTCTATTTTTTTTTTCTTTTCTCTTGCTTTGTATTTTGTTGATTTTTATAATAATCATTTTAAAAATTATATCTGAGGTAGTTATTACTTAATCACACTAAACTTTTTATTCTCATGATTTAAGATTTAAGTAATTTATAGGTGTTGCATAAAATTAGCAAAGCTTGATGTTTAAGCAATTTCTTTGATTGTAGTTTCTAGAGCAAGGTTTGGAACAAGGAAAAGAATGGGCCACCATCGACTACAATGTCGAGAAAGGTGAATGGATGTTGTAAAAAGCTGCTTTATGTCCCTTCAGCTTTTCAATTAAGATTAATTCCTATGTATGAAAAAAGTCACTTGTAAAATAGAAAATGAATCCAACGTTGGTTGATTAATTAGTAGTTAATTCCCTTTTAATATTACATAGCCCTATATTTGAATGACGTTTAGTTAAGACGATGAATTATTCTTTATCATTAAAAAACAACACAAGTGAGTATTCAAATTCATCTCTAGATGTCTATAATTTGAAAAAAAAATTACGTTATATGGGATAAAGTTGATTAAATAAGGTTAATTATATATTGAATTTTTCAAAAAACCAGTCTAATCTAATAAAATAAATTGAATTTATAATGTATATTTATTTTAATTAGATATGTTAAAATTAATTTTCTTTAATTCAATTTAGATTATATTAAATTTAAATTGGATCTTAGTTAAACAAATTTAATAAGATTGGTCCAATAAAATAGATTATTAGGTTTATTAAACATGGATCTGAAGACTTATTTTAGGTTTAAGCTCATATAGCTCTACTTGAACTTAATTTGATTTAGTTTGATCTTTTGGTTCGAGTTTATTTAGTTTGATTTTTGATTCAACTTTCAATTTAGATTAAACTTGTCTTATCCCTTGACCCGCGTTGACATACTCAATTCTTATACCCAAGTTGACCTAGCTCAACCATTAGTCTGATCGAATGTCTTAACCTTCAACCTTGACAAACATGCCTCAACCTTCGACCAAGATTGAATTGACTTGACCTTCCATCTAAATCGACTAGGTCGACCATCGTCTCAAGTTGACTAGACTAGACATTTAACTTGTACCAACTAAGCTCGACCATCGTCCTAGCATAACTCGGCTCAACCATCAAACGCAATCAATTCTTCTTGACCTTTGGACCAAACTGACTCGTTTGGACTTTCGGTCTAAGCTGAGTCGTCTCAATCTTTGACCCAACAAAATAAGTTTTGACCTTTGGCCCGAGACAACTTGACTCGATCTTCACTTTAGGCCGTCTAGTTCTGAGCTTTGACCTGTGAGGTCTTGCTCCCTTGTTTTGGCGAACTCTTATTGGCCTATGCCAAAACTTACTTGGTTGGACATGAACCCACACCTTAGTTTTGGATTTTTAAAATTAAAATAATTATCCAATCTAGATTCGATCAAAATTCAATAAATTGGATCAAACTTAAAATTCAAAAATATAGATTTGGATTTGAGAACAATTCATTTAAATAGACTCAAATTAATACAAATTTGGATAATTATATATTGAATTTGAAAATTTAAATCTTTTGATTAGCCTTGGTACTAGGAGGAAACCAACAAGAGGAATCTCTTATCACTAGTGGAGAATTGAATTTTAACGTCACCCTTAGACGTCAGTTAGGGTGGGGCCCAACATAAATTATTGACCGATGATATTTTCGTAAATAAGTCAGACCTAGAGACGTCGGAGCCCCTTCTAACTGACGTCTATAAGCCTGACAGGTAGGTGAATAGTCATTATTTTCTGTCATATAGACGTTAGATCCCGCCACCCCCGACGTCTATATACGATTATAGACGTCGCGACCCCTCCTAACTAACGTCTATAGGCCTGACAGGTAGGTGAATAGTCATTCTTTTCCGCCATATAGACGTCAGATCCCGCCACCTCCGACGTCTATATACGATTATAGACGTCGGCCCCCCTGTAACCGACATCTATAAGTTCAATTAGACGTTGGTGCCCCTAGTAACCGACGTCTATATGCCCCGCGAATATTAATTTTTAAATCATAAAGACGTCATATTAGTGAGGGCCCCGACGTCTATACTATTATAGACGCCGGTCTCCCCAACACCCGACGTCTATAGGCTCTTATACCGAAAACGTGAACTCGCGAGCAGTTACGCTCACTGGTCATCGTCTTCCTCCTCGCGTTTTCTCTCTCCAGCATTGCATTTCTAGTTGCGTTTTGTCTCTTTTGGACCATTTAAATTTACTTTTACTCCGATTAAATTAGTCTTTGATGAAATATCTTCCATTTGAACCGATTAAAATTCATTTTCGTGGCGTTTTGGTGCAGTTTGTGGTGTGTTCTTGGGCGACATTTTTGACCCTTTTTGGCCTACGTTTTTGGCCGTGTAGTCCTCCATTTCCCTCCATTGCTTTTTCAATATGCTAAAAATGTCAGCTTCTTTGTTGGAAACTTTTATTGTATGCGTGTTATTGTCTTTTGTGTATGCATGTTATTAGCTTTTGCGTTTGCATGTTTTTGACTTTTGGGTATGCATGTGTTATTGGTTTTGGAATTGCATGTGATAAAGTTTAGTTGTGTTATTATAATTGGCATGTTAGACTATAAGTATCACATCATTAAGGGAAACTTAGTTTCCGTTTGAAATTTAACACAAACGATTAATCTTTTAATCGTTTGTATTAAATTTTGAATTTTCCGATGTCTATATAGACGTCTGTTGTATATAGATCCGACGTCTATATAGACGTCGGGTATATCTAGTCTGATGTCTTATTAACGTCACCCACAAAAACGTTGGATCTGGAATCGACATTAAAAGCCCAAAATAACAGACGACTAAAGCCCTTTCTGCATTAGTGTATATATATAGTTGAGTTTTTTTAAAATGTTGATAGGGAGTTTCAACTTTTAATTTGTGGTGAGGGATATGGACTTTTTCCAACTTGTAAAAGCTAGTAATGATGCTTGGAAACCTTAGAGGCATGGTTATGCCTTTAGCTGTAGTTGAGAAATGATTATCTTATGAATTTCTTTTGTGATATAGTTAGCTACATCCATAAAGCAACTCTTCATTACATAGTAGTGAAGTGCCTGAAAAACACTAGAAAGGGGGAGGGGGTTGAATAATTTTAATGGAAACCTTTTCGCAACCCTTATGAGATAGTATGTTATCGAGCTTTGAAGTTTTTTTTTTTAAAACTTAGACGCTCGACTTGATAAATATTAATAAACGATAATAGTTCTTATCGTGCTATTCAGAATATATATTGCAATGTTTTGTAAGAACTTCCTTTTAAGAAAAGTAATCGTTTAGCTTGGAAGATTCTTGTATTTTTAAATAAAACACAACTCCAGATTTTTATAAGAGGATCTTTTAGATGAGAGAAGAGATAATTGCACAAGTCTTTTATACTGGTTCACTCTAACTGAGCTACTTCCAATCTCCTCCGTAGAGGGTTCGACTATAATCTTCACACGATTACAATAGAGTATTCTCGCCACTCCTGGTCTGAGTATTAGCACCACTCTTGTTACTTAGCAAACCTTGCCAAGATTTCCTCTAAGTACCCATACCACTCCTCGTACTAGACTATCGCGCCTAGATTTCCTTTGAGTATTCGCACCACTCCTGGTACTAAACTACCGCGCCTATATTTCCTTTAAGTATTCACACTACTCCTGGTACTAGACTACCGCACCTAGATTCCTAAACTCAAACTGAGTTCAATTGTAAGAGGTTTAATTCTCTTTAGAATTGTAATCAACGATGGCTTACAAGTTGTTCAGATTATTACTCTTAAAGAGAGGATGTAAATACAATACAAAGTAGTCTAAACACTCGCATGTGTTTCTCTAATTTCTCTTATAAGGTAAGCAATACAATAATGAAACTCGAGAATGTTTCTTTTTCTTTTTTCTCTTCTCTTCTCTTCTCTTTTTCTCTTTTGCAGCTCAAATATATTCTTTTTCTTTTTTGAATGCTTTTATGATGGAGATTTTGTTGTAAGCTTTTCAATTGACTATCCTCTTAAGCTATTCTTTTGATTTTTTTTTCTGAAGGCTCTTCTATTTAAAGACTTCATGGATATATGTCTGTTAAACTTGAGCTTTTAACCTTGATACTTGTGTTTTCTCTTTCTTCATAGAGTAGCCATTGAGTAAGTCAAATTGTCAGAGCAAACATGCTTTTTCAGTACTTTGCTTGAAGTAAGTTGTACGCTCTTTTTAGGCATGACTTCAAGTGAAGAAGATTCTGTGAATATATCTTTTGTCTCTAACGTCCACTTCTGATATTTGATCTATAGCTTTGTGGATGCGTGTAGAATAACTTATCTACAAATAGTAGAGTAAATTGTGCATGCAACAAATAAGTCTTTTCTTATCACCTTTATTGTTTTTTAGCGTTGTGCATTTAATGTCATTTATATGCTTGCTCAGAACATCAAAGTGCTTTTCGATTTCCTACCATTAGGTAGCTTTTAACAATTAAGCTCTTTTCTAAAGATACAAAGTATTGTGTAAAAACTTTATCGTTTGGACAAAGTGTTGTTTAAGCTCATGGTATTGTTTATCCAAGTAAAAACTTCTTTCATACTTGTCTCTTCTTAGACATATAGCGTTTAGCTTGTTTCAAGCTTTCTTTTATATTTTAATCTTGTGTCTTTTAGTTTGTTTTGTCAAAGACATCGTCTTGACCTATTTTGTTTTTGAGAGCTAAGCTGAATACCTTTTTCAGGTATGATAAGAATCAAACGTTTAACTCTAACTCTCTTAGACGCTTTAGAAATAATATCATTTAGCCTTGCGTCTGGGTGTTTTGATCTAGATGTTTTTCTATTTCCTAAGAACTTAAGTGTTTTCCTAAGATTTTCTAAGTTGGGGATTCAAGTTGTAGGTCTTCTATGTTGAGGATTCAGATTCTAAGTCTTGTGTTTTCACCCTAAGTTGTTTTTAGATTATTTTCCTGTTTTAATGTTATTCAATTAAACTTCAAAACATGAGAGCGTTTTACATGCATAAACGATTTTGTCTTAAAAAGTAGATCAACTGGGTCTTATCGATGGTTAGGCCAGAAACATTAGAATTAGGGTCAAATTCGAAAAAAGAAAAGTATATAATATTTGAGTAATGCTTCTGACTATGCGTTAGGGTTGACCAGTCTTGCCTAGTTCAAAAGTTTTATTAGGTACACAAAGTTTTGCAACTTCTTGTTCAAGAGTCATATCCATCATTACAACTTGAAATTCAACCCACTCTTCATTAGTTATTTTTATTGAGTGAATTTGTAGATACTCTCTCACAAAATTGTTATCATACTTGATCACTCTTCCTTTTACCTAGGAAATTCTAGCCTTATCATAGTATTTTAGTGGATAAGCATTGGAATAAAATTCCTTTACAATAAACTCATTGTATGTTGTGGCTGGCTACCGAGACTTGCCAGTGTCTATTCTTAAACACAATAGTAAGTTCTTCATATTCCCTAAGGGGAATTTCTACTATCCTTTCAATCAAGAAGGACCTTTCTTCTAATTAGGCAAACCTGAGCTATTTGGCCCTAGTTAAGGAGCATACCCTATCTAGAGGTGTCAACTTGACCCATGACCCATGGACCAAGCCTAACCCACCATTAAAAAACTCCCTTTTAGGAGACCCCCTCAAGTGGGGGCCAAAAGAAAGCCACAACCCTCAAATGCCCCTCTCAAGTGAGTTAGGGTCAGCGATAAGGTGAATTTAGTCCTACTACAAAACTTTAATTAACCTTTTAGAAACAATATAAAATTTATGTATACATATCAAATTATATATTTTAATAGATAATATAATATGTTATAATTTTATTATATTTAAATCAATATTTTTATATCATTATGTTACTAAATAAAATATATGATGTTAAGACAAGATCGTCTATAGAAGACACCATCTAGCAACTCGAGTTTTGAAGTTTAACAAACAACATTAAACAAACAACATTAAAAAAAAAATACTGCTTCATTTGGAAGTACTTGATATAACACCAAAGCGTATTGCTATTGATACTCCAAAGTAATAAACTTTTCTAGTCAGTATATTGGATAGTTTATAGTACAAGTGTTGTATCCACAATAATTTGGTAGAGTACACAAATTTTAAACTATCTTGACTCGAATAAAATAGTAAAAAGGGTGCATGAAAGGTATGAAAACATATTTGATTTCAAAAAAGAAAGCTAATTTTGTAAAGTAACATGTTATAAAATAGTTGAGATTAAAAAAGGTTGACTTTAGAATGAAAAAATTGTGTTGAAGCTAGATTTCACCACTTTATCACTCTCTTGTAAATGTTAAGTTATAATCTATAAAGACGCAATTTGAATGTAACTTTAGGTCCATTCTTGACCCCTAAAGCCTTAGATCACCCGATTTCAGTATGATTCCTCAGTGATATCTTGAATTAATCACTTGCATTAAGATCAAGACTCTATAATCAACTAGAGCCTTAGATCTATTCGAAGCATCTAAAAACAGAAGGAGAATTATTTGGACCACAAATTGGAACCTGTTCGCACTCAATCCCAAACCAGTGAAATAAGATGAATTATTAGCTCATCCAACAACAAGCACAAACTAATTCACAAATATGTAATAAAAGCATACTTTGATAAATAAAGCAACACCAATACAAAAGATTTCCAAAGGATTACATCTTTGCTTCAACACTCTAAGATATTTAGCTCCTCATAATAGATGGAAAGAATACAATACAAGGAAGAGTCATCATCTCTTATGACCTATAAAGATATTCTCTAAAATACAAAGGTAAGTGTCTAAGAAACTCTATAAAATGTATCTTTAAAATGTTTGTCTAGAAGTCACTTAAAACAAAGGAGCAACTCTTTTTTTATAAACTTTCCAAGGTGTGCCTTTAGCGATGCAAGTGTGGCTTCAACTATAGAGGCTTCCTTCTAGGGTGAGTTTATTTATGGCTTAAGCCTCATGCTCTGGTGTCCTATAGGCCCTAAGGTAACTTCTTTGAGAAGGAGTCTTCATGGTTTAGCCTTTACTTCAATAGTTGAAGTTTCCTTCCAATGTGAGTTTTCTCATGTGGCTTAAACCTCAAGATTGTTGTTCAGCCGCGTCAATGTCAGTTTTTCCCATGGTAGTTTAAATGCACCATCCTTTTTTAACCTTTTGATGCGCCTTTTAAGGACAAAACTCTAACAGAGTTCTAGATTTCAAAGCGGACAATACCTCGAATGTAAAGATTGACCCTAATGATGTTGTTTTATAGGACATAGTAATAGAACATTGGTGTCGTTTATAGGGAACAAAAATGATTTCTGTTTGTCCTCTATTGGGGATGAACCTTCATTCCCCTTAGACCTCGACCAGGGGTTTTGATACACCCAATAGTTCCATCGCTCAAGAGTCAAGGCCAAGGATAATTTAAATACAATTTTCTCTTTCAACTTTCTAAAGTTCCTTTTAATACATTTTAAGACATACAATACCTTGATGCAAAATTGTAATGAAGTTCTCACTAATCTGAAATAAGTCTTCCACGTCTCGCGTTTAAAATTAGAATAGAAAAAAAGCTAAAGTTAAAAATGACCGATAACATTGTTGTAAATAAACATTCAAGGTAGATGTTAGAAATGCATTTTTTTCGACGTCAAATAAACAGATGACGTTAAAAATCATACTTCGATGTCTATTGGCCTTGGAATCGATGTTTTGACATTATATAGTTGCATGTAATCATTTCAACTTGAACATAAATGATTCTTGGGTTGTCAAAATAAGAATTAGATGTCGGAAATCTCAAATTCCAACGTCAATTGATGTTGGAAATTCAATTTTTCAACATTATATAATTGTATGAATCATTTCAACTTGAACAAAAATGATCCTGGGCTGTCAAAATACGAATTAGACTTTGGAAATCTAAAATTCCAATGTCAATCAACATTGGAAAATCACTTTTTTGACATTTTATGTCCTATAAATTTGGTGAATTCATTAAAACTTTGGCACATAAGTGAAAAATTTATTCACATAAGACGTCTGATAACTTAGATTCAAACGTCAAAAGCCTATAAGACGTCAAATTCTACGTTTTTCGACGTCTTATGTCATGTAAATTTTTTGTAAAAATAGAACCCACACACATTGTTTCTTCACGCTTTCTTTTCTACTTGAACCAACATCTTCATTGACGAGTGTGAGGAAGAACAAATGTTACTTTTGCATCACTTACCTGTAATGAGTGTAAGGAAGAACAAATGTCAGTTTTTTGTTATTTACCATAAATGTATGTGTTTCCACTACCGTGGTTACGATTTTGTTTGTGTTTTAATTGATTCGTTTCTTATTTTCATGCTCCATTGAAACTACACCACAACGTACAACAGTGTCGGGAAGTTCTCCACTCTACATTGCTCCAAGAACTTCTTTCTATCAAGGCTAGTTTATTGGTTTTGATATACATTGCGATGTATTGATATATTATTCTATACATCATTTTTAGTTTTTGTTATTGTACTTTGTGTGTTGTTTCTTGTATATGTCATTGATTTTTGTATATTTCTAGTAAGTTAGATATTTTTTTTTAATGCGACTTTTGACAATTTTTTTTTCACTTTTTAAAAATAGTATGAATCAAAGCTGGATTAATGAACGTCATATCAGTCAAGAGTAAGAAAAATGTGTTTTTAAGTATGGCGCTCAACGGTGATGGACGTCAAATCTCCTTTTTTTTCGACATCAAACAACGTCTATTTTTTCTTCCAATGTCAAATTGACTTCTTTCGCTATGACGTTAAAGTTTGAACAAAGATCAAATGTCGAAAATAACATACATCAAAGCTTATTTTTGTAAGAATGTTTGGATTTCAAATCGGACAATATCTTGAATGTAATGATTGACCCTAATGATGCTATTTTATCGAACTTAGTAACAAAACATAGATATTATGTAGGAAACAAAAATGGTTTTTCTTAATCTCTATTGAAGATGAATCTTCATTCTCTTTAGATCTTAACTAAAAATTTTGGTACATCTAATAATTTTACATCATTTAGAAGTGGAGATCAAATAAAAAGATAATTTAAATACAATTTTCTTTTTCGAGTTTTTAAAGTATCCCTTAAGCATAATCTTGATACACTGTTGACTCCAACAAAAGAATCTCATCGGACTTATAAATGAAACACATATCAATAAAACTAATTCATTGAATTAGTATATAATAATTTCAACTAGACTTCGTTCCGTGTTTTTATTTCCACGACATATGTAACACGCATGCACCTCCATCGTTTACGAAAAAACTACCTACTGTTTCTAAAACACCAGCTATATGACTTTTATAGGAAAGTTAGATAGAAAATTTGAATATTTGTAAAGCATTTAAATACATTAAATTTAAATTAGTACTATTTTAAATTATTTATCTTTTAAATATTTTTATTAGGATAAAATAATTTAAATTCATCAAAATTTAATTTTCATTAAGATAAAATATTTTAATTATTATTTAATACAAGAATTATTCAAATATTTATTAATAATTAAAAATAATAATATTAAGTATTTCGTAGTTTTAAATGATTTTAGATTTTTGGTTAAGAATAGTTTTTATAAGAATAATTAAAACAAAACTTTAAATAATTTACAATGATGAAAAACATATTTTATTTTTCTTCAACCACCTTCATAAGTAAACATTAATAGAGCTACACGAGCTGCTTATAAATAGTTTGTATTAAAAAATATCTGTGGAAAATAAAAGACATCAACAGGTAAAAGAGAAGAATATGAATATATAATAACCATTTTTTTATATAAAAAATTAATATATAAATAACATAATTTTTTTAATTTTATTAAATTTTACGTATTTGATCCTTTTAAATTTATATACATTTATAAAAGAAAATTTTGACATCCTATAATTGTTACTGATCCACCATTGATAATAATAACTAATATTGGGATGATAAACAGGAAAGGAAAGGTACAAGAAATATTGATAAAGATTTTCTTCATAAATCACCACTCTTTTTGGCATATTAAGGTAAATATATAAACTATATATATGACTCTTAGCATGGTTACATGAAAGTTCATCTGTTATATATGACTCTTGCTGTACACTTTAAATCTACGAACTCAATTATATAGACTTTTGTATGCCATATATAGTACCCAAGAGATTGGTTATTGTGACTAACACAGAATTTACAAGAAGCCACAAAATTTAAAGCCAGAAAAAATGATGACCAAGACCATGCATCTTACAATGATCCTTAGAAGTGAAAGTGTAAAACTTGATCAGTACAAAACTGAACTATATCAGAGTAAAACCGAGTACAAAACTACATTATGTTAAGTTGTGAGAAGCATCATGTCCTTGAATTCCTGAAAATCAAGTTTGCCATCAAAATTAGTGTCATAGGAGCAAATCATGGATGTGCTATCCTTGCCACACCTTTCATCCCACATGCCAAGCCTCTTCAACACACACTCAAGTTCTTGGCTTGTGATGAACCCATCTCCATCCAAATCAAACACCTTGAAAGTCTTCACCAGATCCCTCTCCACCTCCTCAACCTTATCATCATCATCATCATCATTCCCTTCTTCTTCCCCATTTTTCTGCTTCAGCATAGATTCATAAAACAACAAGAACTCACTCAACTCAAGCTTCTTCTTTCCCACCAGAGACTCCAACTCTTCCATACTGTAGTTGAAACCCGTCTTCTCTAGCAGCATTTTCAGCTCCTCAAGGCTCAAAAACCCATCTCCATTCATGTCCACTTTCTCAAAAATCTTCAGCAAATCACTGCGCGTTAGGGGACACATTTGTTTTCCTTTTCAAAAGGGTGTTCGAATATAACAGGAAGTTTTTGTTTTTCTGCAACACTACACTCAATTGTTCATACACGCGAAGTGTATATATACATACACAGAAAATTCATGTGGGCCCCACTGTGGGACATTATTGTACAAAAATCTATTGAGAATTGTGATGATGATGATGTGGCTGAGAATGATCCACGTCTACAGGGCAATTGGATGGTAGTTTCACAGTCATTAGATATTTATGAGTAGAATGTTCTAGTCTATAGATTACTTTTCTTCTTCAATGTCATTTTCATGAACATTTTCATTGGAATAGAACTGACAAAGTGTGTATTTCAAATGCGTGTTGTGTGCGTGTGGTATACTTGGTTAAGAATCATCTAGAGAGTACACGTGTCAGATAGAAACAGAGATTTCTAGATACGATTATTACAGTGTGCGTATAAACCACATAAATACTATGTGCTCTTTTGTTCTTTTCCTCGTTTTTATCTTCTAAAAGTATTTAGGTGTGTATTGCGCAGAATAAAATTTATATCAAATAAAGTTATTATATTATACATTGAAATACTTTAATAAACAACTTTTTTAAATATCTGAATTATATTTAAATTTGTGATTGTAATATATGTTATTTTCAATTATTGTAAATTTTTTTGAGAAATACTAACATCAAGTTAAAATTGATAATGTAAAAAGTAATAAACTAAAAAAGCTAAGAAATTAAGTTAAAAATAAAATGCTCAACTGGTGTTAGAAACATAAAAGAACATGTCATATGTACCTTATGAGCATAATTTTGAAAATAAAATACGTACAATCAATGTTTAAAGTTCAAAATAATCAACGTTAAATAATATTTTTTCACTAGTGTATGTTTCTCATGCTATTTAAAACATGTTTTCAGATGTTATTCCCAGAAAGGAAAAATCCTAGGGGAAAGCTTGAATTACATGTTCTTTCTTAAACTTATCAAATTAATCTATTTTATAAAACTTGGTTTATATAAAGTAGGACAGAAAAATCTACAAAATAAAAAAAAAATATTAAAAAATTTTCAAACAATCCCATAGAATTATGTAACTCAAAATTATTTTATAGATTTTTTAATATAGGTTAACCATTTTATTCTTAATCACATATTCATAATTTTAAAAGTTTTTTTATTAAATTAATATATTAGTGGTAACTTAATCATGTACACTAGTTATATATTTTTTAATCAAAATATGTAATCTATTAAAATTTAGTTTCTTATTTTTTAAATTTTATAAAATCATGTATATTTTTATTCAATTTTGATATATGAAAATAATTGTTAGATAAGTATTGTTTTATAAAAATAATAACTTATTTGATATTTTTAATGAATAATTCCTTTAAAAAAATCATTGCATTTTAAAGAAAAACGTACTTATTATATTTTTGATATTAAAACTTAAAATAAGTTAAAAATTTATTTATATATAATATTTTTTAAATAATTTATCAAAATAAATTGATAAAAACCTTCAAAACATGAAAGAATTAAAAAAAAATATGCTTTTAAAATTGTATCAAAATATAAGTAATTTCTAAAGTTATAAAAGAATTACTTATTTTGAACATTTTTTTTCTTTCTAAATTGTCTTAAAAAGTTTAAAGAAACTCAACACATATTATATTTTCAACTTTTCAAAATAATGAAATTATGTATCTAAAATATGATTATAATTAAAAAAATATTTTGAATAACTTTTCATAAAACTAATATTTATATATATTTTTAAACAAAAATTGGATATTAGTGAAATATAATGCGAAACTTGGAAACTGATGGAAAGATATTGCAAAGCAAATGAAAAGAATAATTGAAAATCCATTAAAAATGAACTAATGTAATTTTGGGGGGTCAACCCCACCCTAAACCCACTTTGTTTGAGGCTTTAAGAGTTGAGGCTTTTAAAAAGCCTCAGAAAAATAAGGCTTGATTTTATAGGGGGTGAAGGTCAGTCTATGGGCCATGAGCTCAAATGACAGCTCTATTCTTTCATAAATAATTTGCATGTGCATAACCCATTAGATCTTATTTTGAATCATTTTGTTAAATAAACTCATATTCATAATACTCTTAAGGTAACGAAGTATATGTTTTACTTTAGTCCAATGTCTTCTTCTAGGTGAAGAACTATAATTTGCTTAACAAATTTACAACAAATGTTATATCATGTCGAGTATAATTAACAAGATACATTCGTGTTCCTATAACACTAAGATATGATACTTCTAGGCCAAGAAGTTCTTCATCATTTTTTAAGGTCTAAAAGGTCCTTTATCAACATCTAATGCCTCACAAATATCGGAGTGCATAATGAATGTGACTTGTCCATATAGAACCTTTTAATCACCTTCATTATATAAGTATCTTGATGTACAAAAACACCTTTGTTTAAATACTCAATTAGTAATCCTAAACAAAACTTTGTCCTTCTAAGATCCTTCATCTCAAATTCTTTCTTTGAGCAATTAGTTTCCTTTGAAAACTCATTAGGAGTTCCAATGATGTTTATGTCATCTACAGAAACAACAATTATGGCAAATTTATTTTCAGATCTTGTTTTATATAAATACACGTACAAATATGATCATTTTTATACCCTTCTTTTAATAAGTACTCACTAAGACATTTATAACACATAAGTCCTGATTACTTTAATCCATAAAGGGACTTGTTCAAATTTATTGAATAATCCTTTTAGAATTGGCATTATTGGGAAAATTTCAAAAAGTTTCATCTAAATATCATTCTAAAGATTGTCATACAAATAGGTTGTAACAACATCCATTAGACATATATGTAGACCTTCTTGTGAAACTAGGCTAATCAAATATCAAAATGTTGTTGCATCTAATACTAGTGAATAAGTATCCAAAAATCAATATCAGGTTTTTCTGAAAAACTTTGAGCAACTAATTATGCTTTGTATCTAACAATTTCACCTTTTTCTTTTTGTTTTTTACGCAAAAATCCATTTGTACCCGACGAGTTTTACATCCTCAGGTATGTGAGCTACAAGTCCAAAAACATTTCGTTTAGCAAGCAAATATAATTCTACTTTATTGCATCTTTCCATTTTGGCTAATCATTTCTTTGACAACAATCTTAAACAGTCATTTGTTCTTGATCATCATTATCATTCATAACATTTATTGCTATATTATATGAAAAATCTTCTAGGATTTCCACCTTTCAATTAAGTCATCTTGCCTTTTAGCTCATTTTCTCATTAAAGAGTTTTCATCTTTAGAACCAATAGGCCTACCACACTTCTAGCATGTCTTTGGAACCAACAGGCCTACCACGTTTCAAGCGTGTTATGAATTAAGATCAACTGTATTTGGAGCATTAGCAGTTGGTATATGTGATTTAGTTATCCATTTGTGTTAATAAAAGCATATGGTAATTGATTGACTAATTTTGTAAATGAATTATCTTTTGAACTTCCAATTCAAATTCTACAAGGATAAAAACGAGATAATGATAATTCATTCCAACCAATATTTTTTTCCAATTGTTCTCTTCCTCTCGCTAATGTTGGAAAAATTATTCATCAAAATGATAGTTAGCAGATTGAATTGTAAACAAGTCTCATGCTGATGGTTTTAGTTATTTATTTATTGATGGATATCCAACATTATCAATAATCTTTGAGGACTCATCACAGTCCCTTTTGGAGGGGAAAGGAACACATATAACATACTTAACTTCTCATATGATGGGTGTATTAAACCACAATGTATTTGTTCTATAAATGAGATTGACTTATTTCTAATTTTTCTGATGATGGTCTTATTATCAAATTTCCTTTGTGAACATGCAATAGATGAGAAATCATTGGATTGAAGAAGTTTTTGACTCTTAAGTGGATACCTACATGAGGGTTCAACTATTTTTCACATCATAATAGATCTAGGATGACTTAACTGATCATGCCAAACAAGAAATTAATTTTGATTCGTAAACTTTAGGTTTACAATGACATATGTTTCAATTGTACTAATATATGTCTAGTACAAGTCATAAGAGACAGTTGATAATTTCTCCAATACACATTTTTTTATTCAACATAAGTCTAGTGATATAAAGATGTTCCATATCTTCTTCATTGTTTAACTCAATATGATATCCATTTAAACGAATATCATTCAAACTTAATAAGTTTCTACTAGACTTCTTGGTAAAAGTATAATAGCTCCTCAAAAGCCTTCAATTATATTTGTAGTTCTATCAATGATGCTAATATTGACTTCTCGCATAACCAAACAAGAGAAAGATTTATTACTCTTGAGAATTGTTTGAGTTGTTGCACTATCAACAAGATACAATATATCTGATAGTTTATACAACACTGTTTCATACCAAATGATCAAACATATAATTAAATTTTAAAGGACTTAATAAGCTCAACTTGTTGTAGGTACGACCCAAAATTAATGAACTTAATAGTCATATATTATCATATAATATGAAATAATACTGGGTATAAAAAGTCATCTCTAAATATTTATGAACCTTTATATATGTATAGTATATCAAAATCAAAACCACAAATCCATATCAAAGCTCCTATTTCATATTCTCACACATAATTTATATATTTTGGTATATCACAAACTTAAAAGATATCCATTTGTAATAATGTATATATTGGTATTTAAATATTTATTCACATTTCTATGACAATTACTATATAAGATCTATATGATAAATGATCATCATACACTCATTTCAAATATACATTCTATAATACAAAAGAAAAATGATTTTTATACCTTTGCATATGATAACAGTTGATTTAACGTGTTTGTGTGTGTATATTTTGTGAACAAATCAACTCCTTCATAGCTTTTACCTTGTTTTATCCTCAAGTTTAGTGTGTTTTCTAGTTTTCTTGTGTTTTATTTAGTACATGCTTATTTTTACCTCTAATCTCTTTGTTTGAGTGTGTGAAATAAATGAATATGAAGCAATTATAGTGGAGGAAAACAAGCAAGAACTCAAGGAAACATGTTTTGGGACAATAAAAGATCAATTTGAAGCAAATACCCATGTTGGACGCGTTTGGAGCAAGCAGATCTGCAGAAAAAGAGAAAAAGATGCAGTGCAGAAAAATCAGGCCTGGGCCCCCTAGGAGGGGGCTTGGGCGCCCCAGGAGGGGGTTGGACGCCCTTCAACTCGCTGATTTGGCCAAAACTTCGCGCCTGGGCACCCTAGAAGGGGGCTGGGTGCCCTTTGCTTCGCTGACTTTGTGCAACTCTCGCACCCGGGCGCCCTTTAAAGGGGGTTGAGCGCGGATGGTGCTGATGTGTCAAAATAGGTTATTTAAACATGGGTCTCGCGATTTTTTGGGGATTCTTCTCCTCCTACACTTCATTCTTCACCTAGAGAGATTGGGAGAGGCCCTTGGAGGCTGTTTGGGGTGTTTGGAAGCTCTCCCACTCTTCCTTGGGTCTTCAAGCTTCATCAATGGTGATTTCGCCCCTTTTGGGTTGAGGAAGAAGATGGGTCACAAATTGGAGATGGAATTGCGAAGGGGAGGAGCACATGGAGCATGGAGCAGTTGCCAAGAACTTTGGGAAATGCTTTGCATCTTCTCTTTGGTTCCAATTTCTTCCCTCTCTCTTCAATTTTGTGAACCCTAAGTTCTCCACCATGGAGAGTTTTTCCTATTCTTTGAGATTAGATGTAATAAACTGAATCTTGTGTATTTTGTGATGTTAATACATATGCTTTTCCATTTCAATGTTAGTATTTGATTTGTATGCTTAATGCTTGCTTTGGATTGACCACTCATGCATGAATTATGGTTCTTGATGTATTGGAAAATATTACTTGAACTTAGAACTGAAATTGAACACCTAACTGATGGAATTGAGTTGTTTGTAAATGCATGAGAATGAAATGGATAAACTCTAGTCTTGACAAATTGTAAATACACTATGTTAAATTCCTTGCACACCAATAACTGTTTGATAAAATACCAAAAAGAGTTTTTTGTGTTGTTTTGTGCACTTTGATGTCTAATTGAGTTATAAAAGGAAGAATTGTCATGTGTTGCACAAGTCCATTGGGAGAGAACGATATTTATCACTTGCTACACTTTGACTGGTGCACTTGCTGTTGGTTTTGCAACCAACAACATAATACCAACATTAGACAGACATATTTTAAACCAATGTATATAGTAAAAATACTATAGAAAATTCACCTTAAATTAAATTATAATAAAATAAATTAAAACTTCATCACATAAAGTCTTCTTCTATCATTTTTTATATATAAAACAAACCTATTTCTTAATATTCTCATCACCAATGAGGTGATCAATGCTTCCATATAGTTTAGCAAAAATAACAACAATATCAAGATGAGTGACATCCATATGACCATAATCAAAATCACCATTTTCATAAGAAAAATGTGTTTCTTTGTTTATCTCATTATTTTCAAGATGCTTTAGTGTACGATAAGTATGACTCTAATGGACTTTACTATTGCAATGATAATATATATTTTCATCTTATTTGTCATTATTTTTACCTTTTTTTTGGATAGATAAAATGTCTCTTTTGAAATTTTCTTATGACTATGTCCACAACCATGATCAATACCATGAAAAAATGAATAAGATATTGATGTGTTCACTTATAGGAATTTAGCAGAACTAGTTAGGTGGCTCTCATGATTTTTCATCAAAAAAACTCATTATTTTGTTCAACCACAATAAGACATGAAATAAATTTAGAATATTTGTGAAATTCTTTTTCATGATATTGTTTTTGTAGGAGAAAATTTATTGCTTAAATGTTTTATTTATTTCTTTAATGGCATCATTAAGATCCATTGCATCTAAATGTATGTTAGAATCTAATATCCAAGATAAGTAATTCTTCTTCATAATATCAAGGGCCAAAAATTTCAAATTTTACAAGGTTTGACATGTTTAGAATTAGTACATAAAATATTAATAATAATCATATTTCATGAAACTATAAAATTAATATAACAATATTAAATGTTAGAAAAATCATCAAATATAAATAATAATTATAATCTTCATCATCATAATAATAATCATAATAATAATAAGACAAAGATACAAATTGATAAAGTCAAACAATTATTATCACAAAAATAAGAATATAAGATAAGTGGATGCAAACCTCACTTTACAAACCAATTGTGTGAAGTTGAGTTAGGCTTAAAGTTCACTTCTTAACAATGAAGAAAGGATTAGAAAGAGCCAAGGTTGAGGTACGCAAAGCACTGTCCTTAGAGAGAAAATGACCCCACTAGCTTAGCTGGTTATAGCATCATGCTGATAATGTGTTATAAAATAAAACTTATAATAAAGTAGTGTTGTCAAAATGGATTGTAAACCGCGAGTCAACCCGGTCTACCACGGGTTTAAGGCGAGTTGGGTTTGAAAAAAATGTAATATTTGTATGCGGATTAAACCCGACTCACTTAGAACTCGGCTCACCGGGTTGAACTTGTGGTGAATCGGGTTGACTCACCAACCCACCTAATTTAATTTAATTTATTTATTATTTTGTGTTTCAATATTATTAGTTAGCATTTTTTTTATTATATTGTAGATGAGATGAAAAAAAAAATGTTTCAAGAGAGAAAAATATTATAGTTTTATCTATTCAAGACTCTAATATTATAAATGGAGATGTGATACAAAAATTATCAATATTAAAAACTTATTTGTTCGCCTTTTGTGCTTGTTTTTACATTACGTTTGGATTGTATGATATTTTTTTTATTATTTTGAATTATTTTTGGAGTTTAACATCATTTTAGAGTGAAATTTATTTAGATTTGAATTAAAAAAAATTCTAAATTTTTTTATTTTAAAAAATACTTATAATTAAGTGAGTAGTGAGCCTACCCGTTTAACTCACCAACCTGTGGTGGATTGGGTCGGGTTCAAATTTTTTCAGTTCGCTAATAAGTGAGCTAGGTTGGGTTGGCTCACTAAGTGACCAACCCGTGGTGGACCGAGCCGAGTCGAGCCGGGTTATCCGTTTTGACAGCTCTATAATAAAGTGAAGAATAAGAAAGGAAGAAGAGAGAACAGAAGAGAATGGAAACTTATTTTCTATATATTATTCCTTAGAGAAAAAGTCTTTTTTATAACTTAAGGGATACATTTCAAGGATTACGAATACTTAATACAAATAGTTAAATCAATCATATGAGTAATTGCAGATTATCAATTAATCAATTAATCATATGAGTAATTGTAGATTATCAATTAATCAATTAATCATATGAGTAATTGTAGCAAATCATCAAAGTAAATATTATGATTATAAAAACAAATCTCATTACTAGTTTCAATACAAACACAAAAAAGAACTTTTAACATTTGTTATTATAGGTTTTAACGTTTGTCAAAGGTATGATATTATAGTATTAGACGTTAAATTGATGTATGTTATCTTTGAATAAATGTCAATTAAAGTTTATTGAATTTATAAGATACGTTAATTAAAGTATGTTGCACGGACAATGAATGTCAATTTGTGGGTTTGTTTTTTTTATAATTTTTTTGTCAATATTTTCCTCCAATAAAATAATGAAAATTAAATATATAATACAAAAATACATCACAAAAGTTCTCATAATTTTAGAAGTACTATGGGTATCTAAAATAAAAGGGTAAAGTTTAGAAAAATGGGTGAAAATTACTAAGAAAATAAAAAACATAGCTCAAACGATGAATTTTTTAAAATTCAGAACCTCAATCCCCTTAGGGATTGGGCAACGCTTTTTTCACCTCATTTTCAACAACTTTCATTTTTAGAGTGCTTCCATCTAAGGTCCATAGGTTATGACCATTTGAAGTTTTTTACCACTAAATCTTCATTTCTCTAAATTTTTTACTAATAATATCTTAGTATTGAACACTCTACATTTGAATACAAATAGAAGTTACCCCAATAAATTTTGAGTAAATTTTTTTTTAGTGAATTTTACAAAATTTGGGGTAACCTAAAAAAACAAAAAACACAACATTTAGGGTACACAATAATGGCTAGTGAAAAAACACACCATTCTTAATGTGAAACGAAATCTGGGAGCATGAAAGTTTGAGTCCAAAGGAGCACCACTATAGCAAGATGAAGTGAAATGGATTGAAGAACTTTCTCCTACAACTTTGGTATCGTCGTTGTACTTTGGTGAGAGGTTTCACACAAACGAGAAAGAAAAAAGTGATGATGGTGGTGCTATTTCTAAAATTTTGAAAGCTAAATTAACTTTAGAACCCTCACAACATACCTCAATTTCAAATTTGACTAGAATGAACAGATGTTAAAAAAATGTTGAGTCCAGATAGTCTAATAATAAAGTAAAACTCGTAACGTGCACTAATAACAACCCATCATATCTATAAAATTCAAAGATGAAAAGATATATCTTTTCATTTATTTCCTTTACTCGAACTAACATTTAATTAATTAGGTTCTAATTAAGCATTATAAAACAAAATAAAAGTTTGAAGGTAAACAATCTTTAAAGATATAAATAAGATTGACCACATGGAATAAAGTGAGTATGACTTCATTATATTTATCTTTATTTTTTTGGAGTGAAAATTTATCTCTATTACTATGATATTACATTGTTGTCTTATTTTATCCTTTATTGTTCAAGATATTAATTAAATAGTTTTTAATAAAAAAAAATAAAAATTAAAATAAAGGAAACATAATATTATAGAAAATTCAATATAAAAAGAACACGTTTTTTTTTTCTCCAATTTGAAATGTCAAAAGACATTATAGTTGCAAAAATATAAAAATAAAGTACTAAATAATAATCGAATAAATATCAAATAATTATAGAAAATTAAAAAATTACATGTAACTGAAATGTCATGACACCCAATTATCTATTAATTTTACAAAAAATTTAGTAATTTAGATTAATAATAATTAAAATTTATAAAAGCATTTTTCATATTTAAACTTAAATTTAGGTTGGATACGCAATAAATACTCATGACAATAAGTTATTATATTATAGTAAATGAAACATCTTTTATAAAGTATGGTTTATATATAAAAAAAGGTTATGAAAATGTGTAAAGATATGATACTTTGCAAAATCTAAGCAAAGTAGACACAATAAAATAATAATAATTATATAAAAAATTAAAATAATTCCAAGGTGTGGATCATATAGAACGATAAACAATTCAATTTTATTCAAATACAAAATTGATAGCATACATTACGTGATAAAAAAACAAATAAAAGTGTTAAAAGTGATAGAAATAATTTGATTTGATGTAACTTATAAATTCATTTCCTTAAATGCAATACATTATTTGAATGAATCTGGAAAAGAAAACATATGTAATTGAATACTTAATTAAACTTGTTAGATACTCAATAAGTTAACATATTGAAAAACATAATTAAATATTTTATAACGAAACAAAGATTTTTCAAACGAAATGAAAATAAGGATAAAAAGAGAACAAAAAAGATAAGTTTTTTATGTTATCCAATAAAATAAGGGGTTTGTGCAACTTCAGATTAAAAGTCAAACATTTTCGTGTTAAAAAATAAATAATAAATAAAATATTAAGAAAAGTAAAATTAATGAAATGGGTGCCCTAGAAACTATTTGGTAAAATAAAATTGAGTCTGTGTTTCCTCAAATACATTACACTATTTGAACAAAATTGTACAAAGAAATAAATGTGTATTCAAAATTGTGATAAGTGAGAAAGTATTTTAGAGATTTGTGTGAACTTTGTCAATATTGAACAAATTGAATAATTGAGAGAGAAAATGAAAAATTGTGTATCGATAGAAAGGAAAAAATGAAGTTTTCCTGAAATTAGGAATTAAGAAAACAATGAAGATATATTTTTTAGGTTAGCTAATAAACTATTAGTATTTTAATAATTTGAAATGAAAATGAGAATGAAAACAAAGACAAAGACATTTACATATTCATCATTAATCCTTTTCTAATTTAAGAAATCGTATATTACTCATATACTTGTATCTAGTTAGTACAATCAAAATTGGAACAACTTTAAACAATACTCGTGAGGATGAGTTTATTTGTCATCCCTAGAGATTAACTAGTAAGAAAAGGGTAAATAAACATAAATAAAGTTTTTTGTCACCTAATTTTATTTCATTTACTTTGTTAGATTCTAGTTTGACATACTATTTTTTCAATTTTGATTAAGTGTTTAAACAACAAAATATAAATCATGAAAGTGATTCATATGATAAACACATGCCTTTTTTCTTATTATCAAATCATAATAGGTGTTTTGTCTATTGATAAATGTAAACAAAATGTATATTATCTTTGTTTTGTCTGATAAGTGGAAGCTTCAATCAAACGATACAAACACAATTTTAAAATTAACATTATCCATGAAATATTATATATACGTGTTGAAAACATGATGACTAAGTTTCAACACCAAGAGGGGGGTGAATTGATGAGGTTTAAAAATCAGAGTCTTTTAAAAATCTTTTTCGCAAAGTATAAACCTTTACAAAGTTTCTTGAATCGCAAGGAATACAAAGTTTAAGTGCAGCAGAAATATAAAGTTGACTACGTAAACAGTAAAGTCGACTTAATGTAAAAGTTTAGGGAAAGAGAAAAAAACACAGAGTTTTTATACTGGTTCGACCTCAATGCTTACATCCAGTGTCCTTCCACAACCAAGAAGCCAATACACTATATTAGTCAAGGTTTTCACAGCAAGATTTCTATAGAGACCTCCACGTCAAAAATATAGACAATCTCTCTAACCCTCTAACTAAAAGTATAGGCAGTCAACACAAAGATATGTAGCAAGATATCCCCTCTTCTGCAATCTTCAACCCACTTTGAACAATCCTCAAAGTGTCAGAACTTCACGAGTCCACCTCCTGTAATCCCAACAGGACAACAACAATCTTTCCAAAGATTGATAGAAAACTTGATCAATATGATGACACCAAATATGCACATCTTGATCAAACAGTACGCGTAATACACTTCCTTCTTAAGAAACTCTTGCAAGAAAGATCTTCATTATCTTCTTGATGAGTTCTTGGAGCTCTTACTCAGAGATCACAATCTGAAAATCAAATGAAAGTGTTAGAATATCCAAAGTCGTATGTGATCAACTGAGTCACGTCTATTTATAGTTTTCTATAAATCAGACGCTCATGTAATCGACTTTGCTACTAATGAAGTCGACTGTCATAAGACAGTTATAACAATTTAAGCAAATTAGCAGCAGTCATAACAACCAAAATGATTTCGCATTTAATACAATTGACTTTCATTTAATGCTTTAATAGACAATTGAAATATAGTTGTTATATATCAAAAGCATTAACAGAATTTTAAATCAAATAACTAACTATGTCGAATTCACTGCGCATGTAGTCGACTTAGACACTTCAGCTCAGTTTGAAAATCTTTTCAATGAAAAATCACACACAACACTTCTTTTTAAAATCTGTGCAAAGTCACGACTTTTAATTGACTTACTTCATAATGAAGTCGACTTAAAACTTGCAGTTTTGCCACACAATATAAGTTCATCAAAGTGCATGTGGTTTTCTTTTCTTAAACATATGTAATGCAATCACAAAAGATGTATCCAGTATCAAATCAGTGAATATGCATACATATATCAAAAACAACACAAACATGTTCATTAAGATATCATTCACAATAAAGAATAGAACATGTAACACATAACAATACATGTGTTATTAATAATGTGTTGTCATCATAAAAAACCAGAGCACTGTGAGATTAAGGTTCAACTAAACCAGTGCTTCCCTTATCAACAATCTCAACAATCTCTCCCTTTTTTGATGATGCACAACCATGATTAATAAGCAATCATGTTTGTACACAAACAACACATAAAATCAGTCAAGTAATCACTAATATCAAAGCTAATATAAGCATTCAGTAAGAACAAGTGATTAAATGATTTTTCCAATATATCAGAACAAACAAAAGTTAATTTCAACATATTTCAAAACATTTACTCTGAATAAACAGTATCAAGCAATCAAGCAATCACATATCAAGTAGATAATAATCAAACTTTTCAAACTTTTCTCCCCCTTTATGCATTAGCAAAAAAGGTTGGTTTTTAGATATGGATATGCTGATAAAATGAAATACTAGAGATGCATCAACGTAAACAAATCAAACATTCAAAGATGCTCCCCCTATCACAGATATTCACATGAAAAAGAAAATTTCCCCCTAAAGTGTAGGCATGTGAAAAATCTATGCAAACATGTATTGCTCCCCTTGTCATTATGCATATTATAAAATCAAATTTAGATGCACAATGCAGTTTCACAAGTATCAGAGCATACAATCAGTTTGTATCAAAATTGTATCAAAGTTAGAATTTCAAACAATTCAATCAAGCAAAGATACAATTATCAACAATCTCACAATATATTCTTATAGATAAAACAGTCATATAGAAACAAAGATATATTGAAGATAACCGATATATAAAATGATCATCCCAAAGAATAATCACATTTTTGGATAAAAACCAAGGTCCAAAACCCCCATGCATCAATCCCAAAAGACGTGAAAACATGCTTAACATATCATACATGCATTCAAGCATCACATACTCTTTTAAACATACCCAAATGAATACATTACAACCTGAATCATCCAAAACTCATCATTATGCAGATTACATCCCAAACAAACCCATCATACTGCATATGATTATTATACCATCTTTATAACATGTATTTGCATGGTAAAACTCTCAAACAACATACCTTTATCCTCCCTTAGCATCAATACATATTATCATGGTATAAACCAACAAAACTATACATAGTTTTATAGGGAAAACAACATAAACATGATATAAACCCTATCGCCATGTATACATAAATCCTTACCCAACTATAACAACAGATAATCATAACCATCATCATGTACACATGCATCAAAACAAGGATTACCATTCAAGATAATCAAAATATACACATATAGCATACATCAAACACATGGTAAGCTTCCTCATACTTTGGCCAATACTAGAGCTTTTCTACACTCTAAAAACACCACAAATCTTCCCTTGCACTATCTTTTTTGTAGTTCTTTTGTCTCTCTCCCAAAAAACGTCTCTCTCCTCCCTCTCTCTTTGTTTCGCTCTTTGATGTAGGGTTTTCTAGGGTTTATAAACAAATATAACCTCTCTCCCTATATCTTAGTTTTTATAAATCACCCAAACCCTATCTCTAATATTCCCTTACTTAAAATAACATATTTTTAAATCCAAATCTATATATATCTCTATTTTTCTTCTCCGTTCAAATCTCTATCTTTTCATTGTATTTTATTTAATTTGCATGCTTTTACTTCCTACACCCTCCTTATTTAATTTCTACACCAATTAACAAAGGGTAAAAAACTATTTTGCTCCTAGGCAAAAATACAAATAAAATAAAGGTTCCCCCTTAACTCTCTCCCTAGAATTGAACCCACAACCATTCAATCCTAGGTCACCCTTCTATGAACAACTCAACCCATCACATTGGTACTATCAAACACACACAAAATTAACATCATACCAAACATGTGATGCACTTTATTAAAATAAATTAAAATAATTAACATAACAATTATGTTCTAAGAAATACTTAAACCTCAAACACCAATTACTAAACAATAATACTTAAGTCTTAAAAGCACTATATTTTCTGATTACTATGTTTTTCTCGGGTCTTACATTAAAGTTGCTCCACACCATCGACTATCCATCACTCACTCTTTGTCAACGTAGGAAAGGCTTTCTACCTTGTACGATTTCATTCTTTTGCCCAATTTGGAAAATGCTCTCTAACCAAGGTTTACTTAGCCATGCTAGCTTTTGGATGTTGCTTAAGGAGGAGAATCGCATTTGAAGATGCACATCATTCCTTTAATTCTTCTCCTAGAATGAATGTGTGAAGACAGAAAAAGAATAATAAGGCTTTTCTAAAGATCATCGCAATGGCTTCAAAAGATGTGCAAGAACTCTTTTCTTCTCAAGCTCTATGTATAAAATATTTTTTCAAAGAAGGAGGGATTGACGATGATAAAATTCTTGCTACAAAAACATTCATAAGATATAAAGCTTCCAAACTTTGTAGTCATAAGAAAGAAAATTGTTCATGTTCATTAGCAATCCAAAAGAGCGAAAACCCTTGCTTACATCATAAGATGTTATATTTCATTTTAATGAGCGAATTTATGATCTTTTAGATCACATTCCTTGTAAACTTTTTGATTTTACCCATAATTGATTGTTGTTCAAATAATAATCATTATTAATCATGAATGACTACATTCCAAACAATACTTATGTTAGCTAGCCAAGAGTGGTTGAGTTCCAAATAATTCTCAATTTTTGTCAAGAGTAGGTGTGTTCTAAATAATGCTCAATTTAAATCAAGAGTGACTAAGGTACAATTAATATTCAGTTGTACATGCCTAATGAAACTCAATTAATTAATTAAGGACTAAGCATGATCTTTGTTAATAGACAAGTTAGTATAAAAACACGATATAAATTCTTCCTTATCTCTTTATATTACATGTTATTTAATCCCAACTAAAGATAGAAATAGATAGTTGTGATGCAAACTTTTAGAAAGTTTTTATTTAACAAATCGTGTGTTAAGCCTAAAGCATCATTTGACTTATTATTATTAAACGATACATTACAAAAATTCAAAAAATCTTAAACGATACATTATCGTTTGAGCTTAGTTCAAAATGTACCAACAAAAATATCAAACAAGAAGCATCATTGTGAGTAGCTAAATCAAAATGTTCAATACAAGAATGATTAAGTGAAAAAAGAACAGGTAAAAAAACAAGTTTATAATATTTTTACACATGTTCAAAAAGTGTTCTCAGATACAATGGATGAAAGAGGTTAAACAATCATATACTACTAAGAAGAAATTTTTGTTACTTGAACATTCTTTAAATTTTATACGTGAAAACATGTGACATAGGGAATTTTTTTACTTAACAAGGATAGGCATAAATATAACTATCAACATCACTATTATATGCATGTTTCGAAAGAAAATAAAAATAACAAGAAAAGTACTTCTATAAATCTAAAACTTGGTATATAATCGACAAACAAATTTCTTTCTTTAATAGGTATAGTAAATAAATAGTCATAGCTTCTCAATTTGTGACTTATCACCTTAGGATGTAGGTTCTTCAAAATTCTCAAATGAATTCTCTCCTAGAAAGGGAAGGATGATATGAAATATAATTAGAGAGAAATGTAATGAAGAAAAAGGAAAGAAACTTTATGATTAACTAAAAGAAGCATGACAATGAAAAAAAAGTAAAAAAAAAAAAAAGTCCGTGGAAGATTTTAAGAGAGATTCAACAAGTTGAAAGATTCAGAAGAGGAAATAAAGAATCTATCGATTTTTTTAAACTCTTAAATTGTAGAATTTTGTTTGATTCTCTTATACATTATATAATCCAAGAGTCACCAATGGACACATGTTGGACGGTTGATGCATTTAGAAAAGTCACATGAATAGTTTTTAACCAATATCTATCATTTTCAAAATGTAATGATAGTTGTGACTATTTTAGATCATTTTCTTTTTATCTCATGCACAAATGTGTCAATCTTGAATATGTAATCATGAGCTTTTTATTAATTTTAGTAACTATATATATGTACTTGTCCGTAATTTAAGGAACCACATATTTACCTTGAATTTTTTTTTCTTATGACGAATCCTATTGCATTTATCTTTAAGAAGTTTTTTTAAGGTGACATATTCCTTAATTCATTTTTTTTTCATTTTACAACTTGTTCTTGTTTTCTATTTATGTTTTTTAATGAGCGAACTTTACTCCATGTGTACTACATACTTCCATCTTTATTTTTCATCCTTCCCATGGCTTGCATTTCCAAATGAGTTTGATCAAGATATTATCATCTTCCTAAGAATTACATCACCAAGTGCATGTTTAACTCCCATATTAAATAAAAATGAACAAGTTAAACAATATAATAGAAGATCACATACTCACGTAAAATATCACAATCATGACAATTATAGGCATCATATTCATTGAGATTTTATATGATTTATTAGTATAATTAAGGACTTTATCTAATCACAAGAAATGAGAAAACAAATTAGCTATATAAGGGATCTATTTAATCAGCACCACCAGTTTAAAGTCAACATAAACATACTTATCTAGCACAAACACATGATAAGCAAATCACTTATAAACTGTGAATTGTTTCTAGTCCCAATCACAAGATTTGTTTTATTTGTACTTTTTTATTGTTTGCATCATCATTGCTGCTGTAAAGGAAAAAAGAGAGAGAAAAAAAAAACTAAAAAAGAAACAGTTCTTAAAATCTATTTCTAAAATGTATTCCATGTGTTAGAAAATCCGTTTCGAAAATATTATTCCAAAAAGTATTATATGTCTTGAAATAATAGGGGTGCATATGAATTGGATTTTTAAAGATCCATTCGAGATCCACTTCCACTTACTTCCTCCATCCTTGCGCCTCTCCATTCCAATTTTGTCCTATAGTTAAAAGTTTTTTCTTTTACCAACATCTTTTTGACCTTCAACAGATCTTGACATCCATTGACATTGACGTAAATTAAGATCTGTTGAACAACACATCCCCCACATCCGTTCAAGCTTTTCAACGATTTGTTTTAGTTTTTAACAATTTTTTATATATAAAAAATATTACAAAAATTATTAAATTATGCAAAATTTACATAAACAAACATTTACAATGTTCAGAAATTAAAATCTACAAAAACATAAATAAATTAATAAACTAAAAACAAAACAAAAATTAAAAAAGTTGAAACGTGAAGGCTTGAACGATTCGTTCAACCTTCTACGGATCTCGACATCCATCGATGGATCTCAAGATCCTTTGAAGGCTGAATGGATTTCCCACATCCGTTCAAGCTTTCGCGTTTCTCTTCTTTTTCCTCTTACACATCATACCGTATACATCCATTTACAGAGCACATACACAGAAAAAGAACAAAAAGAAGGAAGCTTTAACCATAAAAATGTGTTAGGGAAGAAAAAACGAAGAGAAAGAGGGAGTGGGTAGGGTTTGTGTGCAATTAGAGAAAGAGAAAAGTAAGGGGGTGGGGGCTTGTTAAACTCGTTTTGGTCACACAAAAAGAGAACAAAGTATTGGTCCCCACTAATGTAGTATAGGGCAACCAAAATATCAATCCTAGGACTCAGCTAATTAAGATTAAAGTGTAGGGTTAGGTCTTGAATTTATTTACTACTTATTTACTATTCAACTAGGTGGGGACATTTAAAATGAATGAAACTAAAATAAAAGAATTAAAACTAGTCTAACTATAATCTGTTTAAAAGAAAAGAAGGAAGAAAATAAAGAAATAAAACCTAGACTAAAGTAATAAAGACATAAAATCTATTCATATTCAAAACAAAACCTAAATTCTAAACTGGAACAATAAAAAAATTGTATTCACAGATGTAAAGATTAAGAAACCTGAATGCTAACTAACATGAGCTATATGAAATGTAACAATGAAACAATGAATCTACTATAGACAGTAAAAAAATGATGCAGTGAAATGAAAGATTAACATGAATTGAATCTGAAGTGAAAAGAAATTTAAAAACAATTTACATCTAAAATGAAGAACAATTGAGTAAGAAACACTAGTTAGAACAGAAATTAGAATCAAATTCATGTGGATCAGTGCAAAGAATGAGTGATCACTTTTCAGGAAGACATCTTGGGAAATTAAGCCCATTACAGGGTCTTAAAGTTCATTTGATGAACTCAAAATATGTGATCTCCAATCAATGTACCAAACCAAAGTGAATCCAACTCTAATTTTTGTTTCCAACCAAAATAAGATTCAGAAACCTATTTTACAATTATCTCAATCAACCTATTAACATGAATTCCATCAAACAGAAACTAACTAAAATATGCAAGAACAGTAACTCAAATCTAATCATGGAAGTCAGATTTAAAAACATAACCTAAACACTAAACAGAACAAAGTCATTCGATAAAAATCATAAACCTGAACTGGAATTATTTGGAATGGTGTATCAATTGATTTGTTATTATACAGGAAGACATTCCGTTCATAATATGCCCACCTCAGGGTCTCAAGTTCTAATATAGAACTTAAAATGAATAACAATCAATTGATGTACCAAATCAAAACAAATTCCACTCAACTTCATCATTTTCAACCAAATCTACAAACAACATCTAACAGAAACTAAAACAACATGATTTAAAATATTTTTTTTTCATTGATTGAACTCCTATCTGACTCAAGGAGACATCTTGTTAATTTACGCCCACCTTGGGGTCGTATAATTCCAAAGAGGAATTTACAATGTGCAGATATTCGAGTTCAAATCAATTTTCCTCAAATCAACACACAAGAAACACAAAAAAATGGAAACATTGAAAAAAGATCAACAAAACAGAATTATAAAGCACTCAAAATAGAGAAAATCAAAGTAAACGAGAGTTTATTGATAAGAATGAAGTTTACAAGAGAGATTACCGAACGAAACGCAATCGCGATCATCACGGCTGTCACTTACCGTGGATGTTCGCTCAAACGCAAGGAAAGCAAGAATCTACTCTTGTGGAAAGCGTAAACGCAAACCCTAAGCTCTCGATCACTCTAACTACTCTCTAGAAACTAAAAACTAAAAAGGTAAATTGTAAAAGAATGTAAAAAATGTCTAAAAGTCTTCGTAAAAATTGTTCTATTTACATGGAAGAACCCCTTTATATAGGGTCTGAAGAAGACGAAAGAAAGTAAAACTAAAAAGGGAACCTTGACTACTCTTGAAGCTTCTATTCGACGCTTCCTTCACTTCAATCGGACGACTAACCTTTTTTGTCCACATTGATCACCAGCCCTCTGATTACCTTCTCTTGGTCAGCTCCGGTCAGTGACCCTCACTCGCCCTTTGCCCTAGCTCGAGGGGTGTTCTTCTCTCCTCTGAATGAGTGTGTGCACAATAGTGTTGGTCTCAAATGAGTTGTTGGAACTGAGACCCCCAAAACAGCTGCTGAAACGCAACGTTTCATTAAAGGCAACCCAAGTCCAACGTGCTTTGCACCAGCTGTCCAAATGCTGCAACATCAGCTTCCAACAGTAGCAACCCAGTAAAAACTGCCCAATTCTCCAATTAACATTGCAGCAACGTCAAATGTCCACTTCACTTTCAATCATAAGCCTAATTAGCGTTTTCAAGTGTGGCAACAGCACATCAACCCCTTCTTTCCAGGTTCAGGCCCAAACAAGTTGCAGCCCAATTTCCAAAGCAGCAGCCCAGCTTTTTAATTGATTTCAGTTACCAGCAGTGGCTCAATTTCAATCTACTCAACTCCAATTCAAAACAACAGCGTAGAATAAAAACCCAAATGACTAAAGGCTTTCCTGCAATTTAACTCAAAACCCATCAACAAATAAAAGCAAGGCATTTCAAGAATTAAAAATAAAGGAAAATATTTTTATTAACAAATTTTCAAAAAAAAAATATTAATTTCCTAATTATTAACAAAGACTAAAAATTATATCTAAAAACCTATTTTTAACTAAAATTTTATAAAATCTAAGATTTAATAGAAAAATCTAAAACTAATCTAATTCTAAACAATTAAGAACAAAAAGGAGCTAAGAAAGACTTCTAAAGCTAGAAAAATATGAAAATATTGAGAGGTATCAGGGCTCTATGTGTGCAAAGAAGAGAGGAAGAGAAAAAGTGAGGGGTTGGAGTTTGTGTGTAATCAGAGAAAGAGAAAAGTGAGAGGATGGGAGCTGCAACATTAGGGTTTTAAAAAAGGTAAATAAAGTTAAATGGTAAAAGTTAAAAAATTTTAACCTAGGATAATTTTGGAATAAGAAAAAATATAGGAAGGTGTAAGGAGCAGTTAGGGTGGTGGAGGGAGTAACTCTCCCACTTTAATCCAAATAATTGGATCAGGATATGGACCCAAATACATTTTTGCTGCAAAACTAGTTTGGATATTTAAAAATCTAGATCCAAATATTTGGATCAAGATTTAAATCTAAAACCCATTTTTTATGAAAGAAATTTATAATTAATTTGATCTAAATATTTGGATAAAGTTTTATGACAATCTCCTTGATTAAGACCAAGAGCTTACAAGAAGATGAATGTCATCTATGAAAAGTGAATCCAAGTCCATATCTTTTGGACCTTATCTATAATTAGTAGAGTAGGAATAATTTGGACATTATAACATGGTTCAAGTAGTATAGGATTTTCTTTTTGGACTTTGTATAATAAGTCAAGTAGTGTAGAATTTTGGTCAACTTGGGTCAATAAAGATCAACACCTAATGTTGACCCAAGATAGGTGCATATTATGAGTTGACCACATGGGTCATTATTTTGTCTTTGCCTTGGCGAGAAAGGGAGAGAGGCATCCCACCTTTCGGATAGAGTGGCCATGTGTCATGCTCTCAATGAAGAATATTTTTCATAGATAATGGTCATGTGTCAGTTTAAGAATGGAGAATATTCTTCCATGTCAGTGGCCCCATGTCTTCCTCCTAATGGGGAGGATTTTGCCTTGGATTCCAAGCTAATCAATTTGAGATTTTTAAGGTTTTGCTTCTACAAATTTGGAGACACCTTAAACCTATAAATAAAGATGTCTCCCTCCATGTAAATTCACTTTGAGATTAATATTGTTATGTTATCAAATCATTATGCCATCATACTTTTCTCTAAAGTCATGGTTAGAGCATTCCATGTGATCTTCTCTAACCACCTTCCTTGACAGTTGGACCAACCTCTCTTAAGAGCACCAAACATCACCATTTCCACCTTTTTAACATCTAAATTGAGAACCATTAGCCTTCATTTTTCATTGCTTCCGCACATCACACCTTTATGGTCTCATCTTAATACTTTGGAGCTACCTAGCTTGAGGAAGAGGCTATCAAAGTTAAAAATCCAAAATCCATTTTATATGAAAGAAAGGTTTAATAGATTCAAAGGTCCCTATTTGTGCAATTTTTCGTCAAGTAAGTCCCTTTATTTCCAAGTTGATCAATTTGGTCCTTGTTTTTGAAAAATTGAACGAATAAAGTCTTTGCCGTTAAATTCTGGAAACGACGTCAAATTTGTTGCTTCGTGGCTAGGTGAGGTGGCATTTCATTTTAAAAATACGTGGCATGTGTCATCCCCACCCAAAATTAGGGTTTGCCAGATTGGGGGAAACCTTGCTCTGCACTGCGTCATCGTTGAAGGAAAGGAATCTACTTGCTTTGCAATTCGGACTTCCCAAATGACGAGCACTTGGTGGCTGCTATGATTTGCATTTCTGGTTATTGATTTTCTGAGTGCTGGTTGTAGTGCATCTGGATGACCGTGATGATGCGAAATAGGGGGTCACGGTCAGGCAAGGTGGTTGCGGTGCGATTCTGGATCTGTGTTTGCTTTGCAGTTGAATCGCGATGGCTTCTTCAAGGCGTGATTTGGAAGCGCATTGTTTGTGCGATTTCTAGGATTAATGCAGGTTTGGTTTTGATGCAAGTTTCTGATGCGGTGATGGAGGAGATTTCATGCCTCTACTTTGGTGGAGAAGCTTTGCTGCGATTTCTGTGGAGAGGTGGCTGCTACGGTGGAGATTGGGTGCTTGTGGCACGAGATAAATGGAGGTTGGTGACGCTGCAGGCGACGAGGGTGGTTGCGCGATGGTGGCCGGTGGCGACGGACGACTAAGATGGTGTTGTACGACGGCTTTGCGGCGTGGTGGCGGAGTGATATGGCAGCTCTGTGGTGGTTATGCTGGAGGAGATGAAGGTGCGAGATGGTGGTTCTGCAACGGCGGCTTGGGCGTTGATGATGCGTTGGAGAGGACGGTTGCCGCCGAGGATGGTGGTGACGGTGCTGGATGATGCAACGGCTAGGGTTCTTGGAGAGAAATTAGGGTTTGTCTAGAGATGGTGATGATGATGTGTCAAGGTGGTGATGTGGCAGAGACTTTTTTAAAATTAAAAAATCATTTAAGTTCACCTCATGCAACATTTTTGACACCGTCCAAAGAAGTTAACGACACAGACTGAATTGCTCGAATTTTTCAAAAACAGGGATCAAATTGATCAACTTGGAAATAGAGGGACCTACTTGACAAAAAATTGCACAAATAGGGACCTCCGAATCTATTAAACGTAAAAGAAATTTTAAATGAATTTTAGACAAGGATAACTCGACCAAATTCAGTTGAATTTCGGTCGCGATCAACTCGATTAAATTTCGACCAGGGTTAACTTGGACAAATTTTGACGAGGATCGACTAAACCAAATTCGGTCAAATTTTGATCGAGGCCAACCTGGAAAAATTCTGTCAAATTTTGGCTAGGTCAACTTTGTAAAATTTGGCCAATTTTCGATAAAGGCCAAGTTGGTCAAATTCGACCAAAATTTTGTCGTTTCCAACTTGGGTGATGTGTTTTCGAGCTTGTTCTTACTGAAAGAAAAAGAAGGACTTCCATTCTTGCGAAAGATTTGTTTTCAAGCTTGTTCTTACTGAAAGTAAAAGAAGGACTTCCACTCTTGTGAAAGATGTGTTTTCAAGCTTGTTCTTACTTTCTCGTAAACCTTGTAAATATGTAATATAGTTCATTTTAGGCCTTGTATTTAGCCAAGAACATTGTTTAACTTTGTTTAGAAGGCTTGGTACTCTTAAGAGTAACTTAAAACATCATTAAGACCTTAACTAGAGGTTAATGCCTAAAAATGGGTCTAAAGGGGTTTCATTTTGGGTTTGGAAGGGGTTAGTTACAAGAAGACTCTTCATTTAATGCTTTGACTAGTTAGTTATAAGTATAGGCTCCTCATTTAATGCTTAGGCTCCTTTTTTAATGTTTTAGACTTCTTAAGGATTCTTTATACTCTAGCATTCTCCTTCACTTATAAAAGGAGAGGCACCCGTTGTATAATTCTAAGAACTTGAATGAATAAAGTGAAAACTTTGCCAAAATTGAAAGCCTCACTTTTCTTAGTTCTCCTTTGAAGTTGTCTTCTATACTAGATTTCTTCTACCTTTTCCCTTCAAGGTTAGCTCAACCTACTTCAAGGAAACCTTATTGAATCTGCAACATCCAACATCATCATCTCATCTTTAATTACTTCCATTATATCATGTCATCTTCATGATGCTTCATCACTTATTGAAGGGGCATTCTCCATCAAAGTCAGCTATGTTAATTATAAAACTATCGTTTAATATTATCATAAAATAAAATATAGAGACAACTAAGCGAAATGAAGACGCAAGATAAGAGTCATGTCACCTAATTAACAGAAAAATATACACTAGGAATTCAATTGAAAAATATATAAACTTTAATTCTTAATCACTATAACAAAATTTTTAAATAATGATCCATTTTAGTGGTAAAAAAACATGTTTAAGAACCAATTTAATACCACTAATTAGAGACCAATTATTTTGGTAGCTAAAACTTTAGTAACTATTTTATAATAGAAACTATTTTAGTTACCAATTTAATAATTAATTATAATATTTTATTTATAATAAAAACTATTTTAATTTTCAATCATTTTTAGTTTATAAATTAATCACTATGATAATTAATTATTTTTAGTCACTCAACTTTTTCATTAATTAAGAATTTTCTTACGGTAGATTGACAAAAAAAATTAATATAAACTTATTTAAAACATTCAAATTTATCAGGACTTGAAATTTAATTAAGTATTTTTAATATAATTAAATTTTATCTCAAAGTAATTATTTAAAAGTTCTTATTTAATACCTTTATTTTAATTTTAGACAAACTCCCCGCATTGCAGGAATCATTTACCGTAGCTGTTACTATATTTAATATTAATTACTAATGCAAAGGGTATAATCTAACCTGACAATTTTCCCCAAAAAAGATAAATCCAACTACGGCTGACTCTCAACGACCAGCATCCATAATAAAAAAATCTATAAACTCCAAACCAACCAACATTATAGTTAATGGGTAAGTAAATTGTTTAAGATTAAGAAAAAAATGATAAAAAAAAATTAATATTTTTAGTCTCTGTAAAATTTACTAAGTTCATATTTTCTTTTAATAAACAAATTTAACTTTTGATCCTTAAATATTTACAGATTTTGTATTTGGTATTCACACAGTCTATAGTGTGCATTTCAAATAATATACTTTATCAAAGGATTAAAATAATTGAACTTTCACACAGTCTACTGAAAGCATATTATTTAAAAAAAACATTTACATCTATTATTATCCAAATAACAGGTACAACAAAAGTGCAGCAGCAGAATTGTAGATATCAAAACATATTTATCAGTAATTAAAGAACTACAAATATAACATTTCACTTGCTTCCCTTTTTCTTATTTTTCACCAATGCAATGCGAATTCCCAACCTCTTTTTTCCCGCAACATGCAATTACCTTGGTCGATTTCAATCACTACCAGATGAATTCATTCAAATTGTTTAGATAGAACTGGCGGTTTGATACTCTACACTCATTTCTCATCAGGAAATAAAGTAGGTTTTGGAGGTATTTCCAAATCTTCAATGTCTCCTTCAAGCATTTCCACAACTTTATTCATTGAGGGACGATCCTTTGGTTTTAACTGTATACACCAAAGTGCAACTATTATCATTTTCTTTACTGTTAGCTTTTCCTCTTCCCTCAAATCCTTTATATCTATATCTTCCTCTTCCCTAATATGATTATAGATCCAAAGGGGAAAGTAAAGCTGACTTGAGTGTTCTGCATGGAGATTTAGATTCTTCCTCTTGCTTGCCATCTCCATCAACAACATTCCGAAGCTATAAACATCAGCTTTGTGGGATATTCCTCCAATATTATTGTAAAACAATTCTGGAGCCATATATCCAATGGTTCCTCTTGCTGCTGTCATTGTGACAATGCTATTATCTATTGGATATAACTTTGCTAATCCAAAGTCAGAAACCTTTGGAATGAAATTTTCATCCAATAAGATGTTATGGGGTTTGATATCAAAATGCAAAATCTGCATCTCACATCCATGATGGAGATAGGCAATTCCACGAGCTACTCCAATCGATATCTTGTATATTTTTTCATAGCTAAAATCTGTATTTCCATCTCTCGAAAATATAAATTTATCAAGAGATCCATTAGGCATGAATTCATAAACAAGAGCGCGCTTTGAGCCACTGACACAAAATCCAATTAATTGTACCACATTTTGATGATGTATTCTTCCAATGGTTGCAACTTCATTGATAAAATCTTGTCCATTTCCTTTCGATTTGCCTAACATTTTGATTGCCACGGAAGGTCCACTCCGCAACTTTGCCTTAAACACGAAACCAAATCCTCCTTCACCTAACTTCTCTTTGAAACCTTCAGTCATCTTCTTAATTTCCTTGTATGAGTATCTAATAGGCACCAATTGATTTTGTTCCAGATAATTTTCAATATTTTCATATGTTGATGCATGTCGTTTTTTCCATTTCAATATGAAAATCACAATTAAGAACGGCCATCCAAACAAAATTTTGTAAGCCCATGCCATACCAGTAAGAGTGCCAATGTCTGCGAGAATTTTAACTTGAGTAGTTACACTGGCAATGTAATATAATAAAGTATTTGTTAAAAGTAAATTTTCATTCATAAATCTAACCTTACATATCCATTTAACATTCAAAGAAGAAGAGTAAATTTAATGTCTAGCATAAACAACTATTAATAAATTCAATTTATGACATTGTAATCTAAAAATAAGTTCAAGCACATATACATGAATATGATTTCTGTTGTCAATAAAATGTGCAAGAAACTTATAAAACATTTCTGTTGTCATCATCAAAAATACAATCTGAAATATGGATTCAGCTACATGGCTCCCCTATCAACACTCATTGTTAGTCGTTAATGACTACATTCCAAAGAATACTTATGTTAATCAAGAGTGATTGAGTTCCAAATAATTCTGAGTTTTAGTCAATAGTAAGTGTGTTCCAAATAATGCTTAATTTTAGTCAAGACTGGTTGTAGTCCAAATAATTCTCAATTTTAACTAGGAGTAACTAAGGTACAATTAATATTCAGTTCTACATGCCTAGTGAAAATTGATTGAAAACTAAGTATGATCTTTGTTAATAGACAAACCAATATAAAAACAACGTAAATTCTTTCTTCTTTTATCTCTTTAGATTACATGTTATTTAATATTCTTAGATATATTATCTTTATTTTATATTTATCTTTTATCTTTATCTTTTATCTTTTAGTTAGTTTGTTATTATTTCTTATTTGTATTTTTGGCTTAGTCCATATTTCTTCTATTATAAATAGAGAACCTTATGTGTGTATTTAACACAAGGGAAATTAATCACAAATATAGTTTTTCATCATATTTAACATGGTATCTAGAGCTTAAGGTTCTTTGTTCGTTGATCCTGCCTACTACAACTGTCGTTGCTGTTAGAAGTTGTCGTCGCCGACGTTAGTGTCGTTGTCTCCATCGCCGACCACCTTCATTGGGCTCACCATGACCTGGCTGTGTTGATTGGGCCTCTTTTGAGTTATAGGTTTTGTACTCTCTTGCTTGTTCATGGCTTCTAACCCGTCCATATATGCTAACTATGTCAATGTGCATTTATCTATTGATAAGTTAGATGATACTAATTATGCGACTTGGGCATCAGACGTTAAACTTTGGCTTAAGAGTCAAGGGTATCTTGATCATACTCAGAATGTGACAACTATTGATTCCGCTGCAGTTACCCATTGGTTGAAAATTGATGCTCAATTATGCATTGTTCTCAAGGGTACCCTTCATTCCTCTTTAAAAAAAAATTTCGTTCCTACGAAACATGTTTTGAAATTTGGGAACACGCTAAATTATTATACACCAATGATACTCAACGTCTTTATGGTGTTTGTCATGATCTTCTCAATGTTCTTGCTCCTTGGCGTCAGGACTCTATGACTGATTATATGGGTAAAATTCATGCTCTTTTTCATGAGTTTAATGAATTATTGCCTCCTACTTCTACTCCTGCCAAAGAAATAGAGCAACGGTCAAAGTTTTTCATGCTGCTAGCATTGCATGACCTTGCTGATGAGTATTCTCATGTTCGTGATCAGATTTTGGGTTCACCTATTGTTACCACTTTGACTTCTACTTGTTCCACTCTTTTGCGTGTACCTAGTAGGCCCATCAATGATACATATGTTTCCTCTACGTTGGCATCTCAACGTCATGACCACAATCACTCTCACAAACCAGGAAAAGGAATTCTCAAGTGTAACTGTTGTGGCAAGGTAGGCCACACGATTGACAGGTGTTATGCATTACATGGTCGTCCTCCTAGATCTGCTGCAATTGTTCAGACTACTTCTTTGTCACAATCACCTACTAGGGATCCTCCTTCATCTGATATTAGCGATGACTCTGTTATTTTCAGTAAATTTCTCAAATGGTATAAGGATCAACAACCTTCTAGTTCCACTGCATCTATACCACACACAGGTACATCTTTTATTGGTCTGAGTCGATCTTCTTCTTTTGACTCTTGGGTTCTTGACTCGGGAGCCACATATCACATTACTGGTAACAAATCTTTCTTTTCTTCTTTGTCCTCTCTGAATCCTTTACCTTCTATTACAATGGCTGATGGATCTAGAGTTTTAGCTCATGGTGTTGGGACTATTAACATTTTTCCTTTTTTATCCATTGATAATGTTCTTTATGTCCCTGGGTCTCCTTTTAACTTATTATCTGTCAGTCGTCTAACTCGTTCTTTTAATTATGATATTTCTTTTGACAAAGATTCTGTTTGTTTACAGGACCGGAGTTCGAGACAGGTGATTGGCACCGGATGTGAGTTTCATGGTCTTTATCATCTTCACCCCACTACACATATTGGGGCAGTTATGGAGTCTCCATCTCTTCTTCATGCTCAGTTAGGTCATCCCAGTCTTGCCAAACTACAACAACTTGTTCCTAGCTTATCCAAGTTGTCCAATTTAGTCTGTGAGTCGTGTCAATTAGGAAAACATATTCGTAGTTCCTTTCCTCGTAGTGTCTCACAAGTGCTTCGTCTCCTTTTGCCTTAGTTCATTCTGACATTTGAGGACCTAGTCGTGTTAAGTCTAATTTAGGTTTTCAATATTTTGTTACCTTTATTGATGATTATTCTAGATGTACTTGGTTGTTTTTAATGAAAAATCGTTCTGAGTTATTGTATCATTTTCAAACTTTTTATAATGAAATTAAAACTTAGTTTGGTGTTTCTATTCAAATTTTGCGTAGTGATAATGGTCATGAATATCTTTTCCATTCTTTTCAACAATTTATGGCTTCTCATGGTATTCTCCACCAAACTTCATGTGCTTATACACCTCAACAAAATGGGGTGGCTGAGCGTAAAAATAGACATCTTATTGAAACAACTTGTACTCTTTTAATTCATGGTAAAATTCCTATTTTTGGGGTGATGTTGTTCTTACTGCATGTTATCTCATTAATCGCATGCCCTCTTCTGTTTTAGAAAATAAAATACCTCATTCTATCTTATTTCCTCATGAACCTCTTCACCCATTACCTCCAAAAGTTTTTGGGTCTACATGTTTTGTTCATAATTTTGGTCCTGGTCTTGATAAGTTATCTCCTCGATCACACAAATGTGTTTTTTTAGGCTTTACTAAATCAAAGAAAGGATACAAGTGTTTTTCTCCTTCTCTTGATCGTTATTTTATATCTGCAGATGTCACCTTCAATGAGTCTTCCTTTTATTTTAATGATCATTCTTCTTCTGATATGTCTCCTTCTAATACTATCAATATTCCTGTTGTTTGTGATCCTCCAATTGTGCCTAGTTCACCAATTGTTTCTCAACAACCACCAAGTGACTCAATTGAAGTGCCAACTACCTTGTCTCCTCCGGCTCCGACAACTGAGTCTATCCTTCCAATTGCCCTTCCAAAAGGTATATGTTCTACCCGCAATCCCTCTTCACATTATCTTGCTTTAGGTTATCATAGACTGTCTTCATCTTTTTATACCTGTCTTTCTTCTATTTCTTTTGTGACAATCCCAAAATCTATTAATGAATCCTTAGCCCATCCTGGTTGGCGTCAGGCCATGCTAGATGAACTAAGTGCTCTTCAGCATAGTGGAACTTGGGAGCTTGTCCCATTACTGTCTAGGAAATCTGTTGTTGGTTGCAGGTGGGCTTTTGCTATCAAAGTTGGTCCTGATGGAACTATTGATAGCCTCAAAGCTCGTCTTGTGGCCAAAGGTTACACTCAAATTTTTGGTTTGGATTATGGTGATAATTTTTCTCCAGTGGCAAAGATGGCATCTATTCATTTATTTATAGTCATGGCAGCTCTTCAACAATGGCCTCTTTATCAATTGGATGTCAAAAATGCATTCCTTAACGGAGATTTGCAAGAAGAGATCTATATGGAGCAACCTCCAGGATTTGTTGCTCAGGGGGAGTCTTCTGGGTTGGTAGGTCGTCTTTGCAAATCCTTATATGGCCTAAAACAATCTCCTAGGGTCTGGTTTGGAAAATTTAGTGATGTTGTTCAACAATTTGGTATGAGTCGGTGTGAGGCAGATCATTCAGTCTTTTACCGTCACTCAAGTGTTGGATCTGTCTACTTGATAGTATAGGTTGATGACATTGTTCTTACAGGCAGTGATAGTCATGGCATCTCTCAGATGAAACAACATCTTTGCAACCATTTTCAGACCAAAGATCTTGGCAAACATAGATATTTCTTGGGTATTGAGGTGGCACAATCCAATGATGGTATTGTTATATCTCAAAGGAAATATGCACTAGATATTTTGGAGGAAACTGGGTTGATGAATTCAAAACCTGTGGACACACCCATGGATCCTAATACTAAACTTCTACCAAAATAGAGGGAGCCTATGTCAGATCCCGAGAAATATAGAAGACTAGTTGGAAAATTGAATTATCTTACAGTTACTCGTCCTGTTATTTCCTTTGCAGTTAGTGTGGTAAGCCAATTCCTTAATTCCCCATGTGAAGATCATTGGAATGCAGTTATTCATATATTAAAATACATTAAAGGATCTCCTGGAAAAGGGTTGTTATATGGTTCTAGGAACCATACAAGAGTGGTTTGATATTTTGATGCTGATTGGGCAAGATCTCCTTCTGATAGAAGATCTACATCCGTATATTGTGTCTCCATTGGTGGTAACTTGATCTCTTGGAAAAGCAAGAAATAGAGAGTTGTGGCAAGATCTAGTTCAGAAGCAGAATATAGACCTATGGCTTCAGCCACTTCTGAACTTGTTTGGCTTAAGCAATTGCTTAGAGAGTTACAATTTGGAGATGTCACGCAAATGACGCTTATATGTGACAATCAGGCTGCTCTTCATATTAGTTCTAATCCTGTCTTTCATGAGATGACCAAACACATTGAAATTGATTGTCATTTCAATCGAGAGAAGATTGTACCTGGAGATATCAAGACTGAATTCGTCAATTCAAGTGATCAATTAGCTAATATTTTCACTAAGTCTTTATGGGGACCGATAATTGATTATATTTGTAACAAGCTTGGTACATATGATTTGTATGCACCAGCTTAAGGGGGAGTGTTAGATATATTATCTTTATTTTATATTTATTTTTTATCTTTTAATTAGTTTGTTATTATTTCTTATTTGTATTTTGGGCTTAGCTCATATTTCTAATATTATAAATAGAGAACCCTATGTGTATATTTAACATAAGGGGAATTAATCCCAAATATAGTTTTTCATCATATTTAACAAATACCAACTAAATTTAGAAAGAGAGATTTGTGAAACAAACTTTGGAAAAGGTTTTGTTTAACAAAGTGTGTTAAACCTAAAACATCATTTGACTTATTATTATTAAAGGTACATTATAGCTAACAGAATATTTAACAACTGCAAATATGATAACATTTTTTATATCTGTTGTACTTATAATTATTATAAAAATTAAGTAAGTGTAGTGACATTTTTGTAATAAAGAAAAAAACTTTTTATATTAATTTTAGTTATAATTGGTATAAAAAGTGGACACGGTGACATTTTTGTGATAAATAAGATAAATATTTATACCAATTATAAATATAACCGGTATAGAAAGTGGATGTATTGATATTTTTGTAATAAATAAGAAAACTTACTATATCAGTTTTGATTATAACCTATATAGACAATAGTTTTTTTTTCTTTTATTTGTAAAAAGAGAGTTTCCAACTCCCTAACCTTCATTCTCCTACTTCCTCTTTCTCGTTCTCGCCTCCTTCTCCTCTGTGAACCATATCTCTTCCTCCACACATTTTTGTCGTCATTTCTTGCCACTCATTTTTACCTGATTATAGTGACTTTTGCATTATTAATGATTTGGATTAGTTCATGGTGATAGGTTGTATTTTTCCCGATTAGGGTTTGCAATGATCTTTGGTTTGCTACTGCTGGCACGAGATCTGGCAAGTGCGACAACGATAGTTTGTGAGGTTGCTAATGCTTGGTTGTATTCTCTGGTTGCTTGTAGTTCGTGTACGGTTCTATGACACTGATGGTAACAAAGAGATTTTTGTAGGAGGAACTCTCATTGTGCATATTTGTGAGAGGGTGGCTTGTCTTGGTTCTTTTCGGATTTGTGCTAGGTAGTTGTGGTGATGCGAGGTGACGGAGGAAAGAAGTTGTTCTGATGATTTGGTTCACGAAAGTTGTGCATTTAACTAGTATAAATAGAAACACGTTTTACATTGATTCTGGAATCAATGTAGAAAGTATAAACTTTCTATATCCTTGTTTCTAAACTGGTTCTAGAATCACTATAAAAAGTCTTATTTAACTGATATAAAAAGTCATTTTTACATTACCGTATCTTTAACCATGGCCAAATGTTATATTATTTAATATCATTTCTATTAATGATAATTTTGAATTTTAAAACTACTGTTAAAAAGTCTATTTTAATCATTGTTAAAAGCTCTACTCCTCTTGTAATTAAAGCATTGAGAAATTAAGATGATAAGATCTTACCAGTTAAATACACTAATTGCGTTCCCAGTATTCCCGTCCCTGAAACGAAAGAAAACATCAACTTTAGAATTCTGATTATCTCAAAAGTTATGAATAGATGGACTGTTTTCATATGAAAGGTAATAGCCGTAAAAAAGTTAACAACTTTTTATTTATTTAAAAATAATAAATGTTAATTTAATGCTCAGATTCTTATAAATGCTTGTAAAATATAAAAGATAAAAAATATTATATTTCTTTCTAAAAGTTGGTTGAATTATCAATATAAATTATTCAAATTTTGTTTTAAAAAATTCTCAAATAAGTGGTTAATAGATGAAATATGATTTTCTAATAATTTGAATATATATAATTATGTAAAATGTTAATCGAAGACAATCGAGAGTATCAATTAAAGAAATAAAAAATATAAATAATTTAGTTTAACATGAAAACTAGACAAAATTAGAAAAATCGTACAAAGATTGTTATTATAGAAAGTGAAGTAAATGAGTAAATCTATGGAATACAATAAAATGTGGCAATTTAAAGGGATCAAACATTTTAAATTTTCAAGGGATGATCACAAGAAATTCACATCGGTAGAAAATACTAATTGTGTACCTCCTATATATTTAGTTGGTTCAATTTTATTTTATTTTTGTTTTTTTGAAGATTAAAACTACACTAGTAAGTAAGGAGTATAATAGGGTGCTTATACCCGCAAATAAAAAAATTATATATAATTAACTTTGCATAAAATAAAAACGTAGGTGATAAAACTACTCAATTATATAACTTACTCATTTAAAATAAGATAATCAATTCATGAAATTTAATTGAGATCTAACCCACCATCGCTACTGCAAACAAGATTTTGGCTCTTAGAGTTGAAATAGCAGTGGGTGTACCGTGAACACTTAATCTTCTGACAGGCGAGTTTTACCCATGAAATCTCAAATTCATAGGCCAGTCCCCTGTGGATGGCAGTGTAGGAATCGTAATTCAAACTCCTCAAAGATGTTGGAACAACAAGCTTTACGTCGCACCCAACTTCTAAGTCCTCAGCTTTTAGGTCACCACCAACTCAAATGCTTCTTTTTTTCATTCCAATCAGCTTTCTATATTCATGAAATAACTTTGTTGGTACCGGCTTTGTGAATATATCTGCAATCTGCTTCTTACTTTCTACATGTTCAAGTTCAATGCTTCCTTCTTTCAGTTTTTCACGGATGAAGTGAAAACGAACATCAATATGTTTGCTTCTCTCATGGTTTACTGGATTCTTTGCTAAGTCAATTGCAGATCTATTATCTACTTGGATTAACACCTTTTCTTCTTGCATTATTTCCATATTTTTCAGCAGATTTCTCAGCCATATTGCATGTCGGACACTTAAAGATGCTGCCACATACTCAGCCTCACATGTGGATAGCGTCACGATTGGTTGCTTCTTTGATAGCCAAGTAAATGCAGTATCTCCCATGAAGAACACATAGCCAGTCGTGCTCTTTCTATCATCTATATCTCCACACCAATCACTGTCCGAATATCCACTAAGACGATAATTATTTGACCTGGTGTACAATAATCCAAAAGACGTGGTTCCCTTTACATACCTTAGTATCCGCTTCAGTGCTTTCCAATGAGAATACCTTGGCTCCTCCATAAATCGGCTTGTGATTCCCACACTCAGCATTAGATCTGGCCTTGTGTTTGTTAAGTACCTCAGACTTCCGATTAAGCTGCGATACATGCTTCTATCAACTCGATCTCCATCTCCGTGTTTGGACAATTTTGTTCCAGGTTCCATAGGAGTAGAAACCGAATTGCACTTCATCATCTTCGCTTTCTTCAATATCTCCTCAGCATACTTCTTTTGAGACACAAAAATTCCTTTCGTGCTTTGGTCCACCTCCAGGCCAAGAAAGTACTTCATAACACCAAGATCAGTCATCTCAAATTCATTTTTCATCACCTTCTTAAACTCTGCGACCAACTCATTTTTGCTTCCCATGAAAATCAAATCATCTACGTATAAGGCAACGAACAACATATCTCCTTTGTCTTTCTTCAGGTATAGAGCATGCTCATACGGACACTGCTCATAACCATTCTTCGTGAAGTAGGTGTCAATTCTCTCATTCCAGGCTCGAGGAGCCTGTTTCAAGCCGTACAATGCTTTTTTTAACTTCAACACCTTTTTCTCTTCACCTCTTCTCATGTAACCAAGAGGTTGTTCCACATAGATATCTTCTTTTAAAATTCCATTCAAAAATGCAGATTTCACATCCATTTGCTGTATCTTCCATCTGTGTTGTGCTGCTAGAGAAAATAGCAGTCGGATTGTCTCCATTCTTGTTACTGGAGCAAATACTTCATCATAGTCAATTCCTTTCTGCTGTTTGTAACCTTTCACCACGAGACGAGCTTTGTAACGTTCTACATCCCCATCTGCATTGATTTTCTTCTTGTATACCCATTTCAAGCCAATTGGTTGAGCTCCTATGGGCAGATCTGTCAGCTCCCACGTTACGTTCTTTTCAATTGAGCCAATTTCTTCATCCATTGCTTTCTTCCATCTATCATCGAGCACGGCCTCTTCAAATTTGACATCTTCTGCTCCTGCCAACAAACATATTACATGTACCTCATCAGTGGAGTTATAAATGTCTTGTAAGCTTCGAGATCTAAGTTGCACATGTTCATCTTCTTCATTAGAATAATCATTGATTCTCTCAGTTATTGTTGAGTTCTCTCCTCCAGAATCTGAGTTCCATGTGATCTTCTCCTTCATGTTGTCCCATCTCCATTCACTTTCCTCATCGACTTGGACATCTCAACTTACAACAATTTTTTCTGTAATTGGGTTATATAGTTTGTATGCTTTTGCTTTTTCATCGTACCCAATAAAGACATATCTCTTACTTTTGTCTTCTAGTTTTGTTCTGTGCTGAGTTGGAACATGGCCATAAGCTATGCTGCCGAAAATCCTGAAATGATTGACACTCGGCTTTCTCCTACTCCATGCTTCTTGTGGAGTCATCCCATCTAGTTTAGTATGTGGACACCTGTTTTGTACATAAACTGCACATTGTATTGCTTCCGCCAAGAACTTCTTTGGCATATTCTTCCCTTTAAGCATTGTGCGAACCATATCAAGAATTGTCTGATTCTTCCTTTCAGCAACATCATTCTGTTGTGGTGAGTATGGAGCTGTAAAGAATCGTTTTATCCCATGTTCTTCATAGTATTCATTAAACTTTGTCGAAGTAAATTCACCTCCCCTGTCTGATCGAACAACTTTTATCTGTTTACTGGTCTCCTTCTCCACCATTAGTTTGAACTTCTTAAATACATCAAATGCTTCTGATTTCTCCTCTAAGAAATATACCCAAGTCTTCCGAGAGAAATCATCTATGAATGAAATAAAGTATTTTTTACCACTGAATGAATTAGGAGAGATTGGACCACACAGATCAGTGTGTATCAAACCGAGTTGTTCTTCTGCCCTGTATTCAGCTGACTTCGGAAACCTAGTCCTCGGATGTTTTCCGAGTACACACTCTTCACAGAACCTTTTTTCAAATTTTATTCCAGGTAGTTCGCGTACTAACTGCTTCTCTGATAGTTCGGTCAGTCCTCCAAAGTTCAAGTGGCCAAATCGGAAATGCCATAACATGGCTTCATCCTTCACATCAAGCTTCAGACACTTGTTTTTCAGAATATTCAGCTCCAACTTATACATCCGGTTTTTCTTCATCTCTACTCGTGCAATCAGACGACCACTTTTATCTTTCAAATACAGTACTCGATCTTCTATTAGGATTGAGTTGCCTTTCTCCATCATTTGACCCATGCTCAAAATATTACTTTTTAACTCGGGAACATAGTAGACATCTCTTATTTCTCCAATCCGTCCATCCTTTTGCAAGTGCCGGATTGTTCCGCGTCCTTTTACAGCCACCTTGGAATCATCTCCAAATGAGACATGTCCGGTTTCAACCTTGATGAGTTCGTTGAACAAACTCTCATCTCCGCACATGTGGTTGCTTGCTCCCGTGTCTAAATACCAAACCGAATTATTTGAGCAGTTCAGCATAGGCTGAGCTTCTGGGCCTTTGGACATCAACAAAATCCCAATTTCTTCACTGGTTTCCTCAGTAAGCAAGTTTGTTTCGTTTTTCTTTTCAGCCTGACAAAATTTTGCTATATGGCCTGGCTTCCCACATTTATAGCAACTTCCTGATTTGCACTCGTTTGCATAGTGGCCAATTTTGCCACACTTGAAGCATTCAACTCCTAACTTAGATCGACTTCCTCGACCTCTTCCTTGACCACGACCACGCCAATTCTGTTGTTTGGTCTGTTCTGTGTCAGCTTCAAATTCACCTCTGACACGTCCACCTCTGCCACGTCCACTTCGTCCTCGACCACCTCTTTCTCTACCTCTAAAAGCTTGGCCCTGATTGTTCTGAGCTCCTTTAAAGTCAAGCTGCACTTGTAGTGCTTGGTCAAGAGGTTCTTTCATTTTTCTTCTCCTTTGTTCATGGGCCTCAAGTGACCCAGTAAGCTCTTCAATTGAGAGTGCTGAGAGGTCCTTTGATTCTTCGATAGCGCATACTATGCTTTCGAAATCATCTGTTAATGATCTCAAAATTTTCTCTACCACCCGGCTGGTAACTCTTCTCCGTTCTTGCGGATTTGATTTGCCATCGCTTCCACCCGAGATATAAACTCGGTTACTCTTTCTTTCTCCTCCATTCTCAAGCTTTCGAATTCTCCTCTGAGAGTTTGAAGCCTGACTTGCTTGACTCGGTTGTCTCCTTTGTATACTTTCTCCAGAATCTGCCATGCTTCTTTTGAAGATTTTGCATTTACTATCTTCTCAAAGCCAGATTCGTCTACAGCTCGATACAGTATGTACAAAGCTGATTTATCTTTCACGCGCCTTTTCTTCAGCGTAGCGAGTTGGGCAACCGTCTGCTCCTCGTCTTCTGCGGGCTCTTGGTACCTGTTCTCCACTACATCCCACACATCTTGGGATCCAAGAAGAGCTTTCATCTGAACACTCCAGTTGTCAAAATTGACTTTCTTTGTCAACTGAGGAAGGGACACATTGTTTGCAAGGTTTGCCATTTCTCACTTTTTTACTCGAACACTCAGACTCAGAAAAGCCCTGATACCAATTTGTTGGTATCAAAGAGAATTTTATTACTTTAAAACTTGGAAAATATTGGATACAGACACAATACTATTTTTGTTTCTCACAAACTCACAACTTTACTTCACGGGACACTATGCCAATTTCCTTGGCTTTTTATTCTCACACTTACGCTCTCTCTTATAATTCCCGTAGCTCACTTGGGTACAATTTCCTTCACTCCATCATCACATTTTATAATGTAGAAAAGCAACAAATATCTATGTAGGTTGGTGCATGATTCATTTCCTTTGGCGGTGCATCATTTCTTACTTCAATAATTTTCCATCTTTCGGTGCATTATTATAATGTAGTGCAATTCAATGGTATGCTTTTCGCAGATATTATTTCATAAGCAAACAAAGTTTTGGTGGCAGTGGAAGACATGTGGGCACCATTTGAGTTTATATCACAAGTATCAGAGAAATTGGAGCGAGAGAGGGAATGGAGAGGAAGGGAGGAGCAATTGTGATGTTGAAATGCAGGATCAACCACTCTCACTGTGTAGTTGCTGTAGTTTATTGCCTCCACGTGATATTTTGCAGAGAGCAGATACAACACGGTAACATTATTCTCACAACCAAGCTCATAACTTTTATGTCCGCAGTTTTCTGGGTCGCCTTGTAACCGAAACGGTTCCTTTATGTTGGTGATTTTTCCATAGGAAGAAGGGGGACAAAGGTGTTCTTCATCGTCCTTGGCAGCACAAATTTGGTGGAATAGAAGGAGCAGTACCATCAACGTTGTTGCCTCTCTCCACATAATGTCCCAACTGTTTCTCTTTCAATTGAAGTGCAAAAATCAGAGTTAGGTAATGATATTTAAAGCAACACAGACTCAATGAATATATATATATATATATATATATATATATATATATATATATATATATATATATATATATAAAGGACCGCATTTTTTCTTTTGGATAATTATTTGATGACTTGTGATACGTTTACTTTGACTCACAAACCGCGTTTTTATCTCGTTTCCACCACTGATTTTAATAAATATGAAATTTTAAATACTCGTCATGTAATTTTGTTAATACATTAGATATAATATAAGAAGTGAGACCAACTTTAGCTTACAATTTTATTTGTGATTATAAATTACGAAGATTTTATCTCTTATAGATAAAATCTATAATAGATAGTTAGTATCCGCATAAAAAAAAACTTGAATTATCGATGAAAGGCATTCATTAATAAATACAAAAATTTATCACTAATGTGAATTTTTCGACACATTAGTGACAAACAAAAATTCGTCAATAAATACCTTATCAGAAAAATTTATCGACGGATCACGAGTGTTAATAATTATCAACGGTTTATTTGTTAGTAATTACCGACGAATAAACGTTATCGATAATTACTGACGATTAATGCCTTTCGGTAATTACCAAAGACCATATCCATAATGGGTTAAATTACCAACGAATCTGTCCGTCGATAAGACCTTCAGTAAATTCCATAACAGAATCAAGTGTAATGGGCAACATTCCCTATCCACAACAACGAACTTATCATAATACAATCGATGCAAACGGATGTCGCAATTTAGACAATGTAGAAAAATGTCACAATTCATATAATGAAATGCATATCATTAAATATCATAGTTATAATGTCATTCATTTGGAGAAAAAACAAATAAGTTTTAAAGTCAATGTTTATAAAACTACAAAAAGTCCTAATAATCATTATAATCATCTGAATCATTATCTTCTTCTTCATGTTGCTGAGGCTGTTACTGGGGAGGTAATTGTTGTAGGGGAGATGATTGTACTAGGGTTGGTTGGATTGGAGGACATCGTTGCTGGGACAATGATAGGGTGGACTAAGTTTGTCCTTCTTGAGGCAACAATCTCATGACTAGATTTTCCAGATCATCAAATCGTTGTCTCACGTCATCAAAAGCCTGGTTACGAGCTTGTAGTTGTTGTTTGAACTGGACAACAGTCTTGCCAACTATGAGATGCAGATGGTTATTGCTTTAATACAACCTCTTTTAGTAGTGTAATTGGTAGCAAGTTGTCCCGCCTCATATAGTCGTCCTTTCCTTTTTCCACCGACGACGTCAACCCAGCACTGTGTCCTAATGATGTCATCGTCATCAGGATTTGCTTCTGGTGCATCATGAGGATAGGATTCGACCTCTGATATGGCTTGTGAGAATCTAGTTGATAACTCTTCTTGTTAAATAATATAAAAAGCGTTAGTATAAAAGGAGGAAGTTTAAAAGGAACAAAATAGTACAAGTTTGAAGTTTGTAAAACAGTTAGCTTACATGTGTCCTCTGAGACCTCTCATCAACAAATAGATCAGATCCCTTTCGAAGATGAATTTGTTAAAATACCTCAACGACATGCGTAACCCATCCTAGCTCCGTTGCCCGTAAAATTATAGAAGTTATATATATATATATATGTGTGTGTGTGTGTGTGTGTGTGTGTGTGTGTGTGTGTGTGTGTGTGCGTGTGTGTGTGTGTATATTTCAAAGTGCATAAGTTATATCATAATTAATAGGAAATAAATGAAGTTTGTACCATACTAATGACATGCTCATGTGTGGTGATTGAACCACCTGTGTTAAGAACACCAATTTTTTCATAAGCCCTATTTCTTTGGACGATAGCACATTTGTTGTAATAATTTGGCGATTTCCAATGTTCCATCAATGAGTTCCATATGTGTTATCCTATGTAATAAGGGTGTTCTCTTGCAATGTGTTACCCTGGACCATAAGGTTTAATGATCGTTCGATCATGGAGAAGAGAGTCAACTCCATCAATAGCTTGAGCAAGATCATCAGATGACTGTTGTGTATCTTGAGATGGAATTGAGGATGAGGTGGGTTTTTTTTGGCTTTTTTGTATAGTAGTATATATTATATAGATTTATTGGAGAATAGGCTATGATTAGATTTCATCTCATCTTTTCCTACTGCAACAGTATTATCTTGCCTATTTAACATGAAAATCATTTAATGTCTTATGAGTACTTACTATTGCAATCTCCATCAAGAGCATTTGATTGGGGTAACCTTAAGTTGAAATTTTGTATCCATAGGGCTTAAACTCCTAAAGTCTTAACATCACACAATATCAAGTTTCAAAAGAGTTATTCAAGTGTGTGACCTTTTGACAAGTGCACCAATGTAGTACAACCGAATGGGGGTTATCGTATCCATAGAGATTTAGCAAATATATTGGTAGTTATTTTTGGGTTTTTTGTATTTGGAAAATATTGATAGTAATATATATTATATAGATTGAGTAGAGAAGAGGCTATGCTTGGATTTCATCTCATCTTTTTTCTATTGCATCACTATTATCTTGTCTATTTAATATGAAAATCCTTCAATGTCCTGTAAGTACTCTAAGGTAGATTTGGATCCATTCCTACAGTTTAGAACCTAAGGATTTCAGACCTAGTGCAATTTATCCACTCCTTGTTGAATGAATCCTTGCCTTAAGTACAAGATTCTTTTAGCTAGCCCACCCTTTAGATCATGTGGAAGGCTCTAGCAAGAGTGAGATGATTTTATTGGACCACAGTTTAAGATCAATCTTCCAACTCAATCCAAACCAATGAAATAAGATGAGTGATCAAGTCATCCAAGTAATAAACACAAATCTAACCATAAACTATTGAATCAAAATATGATAAATATCCAAGAACTAAAAGTATAAAGACTTGGAATTGATTACATCCAACCTGGACACGAGAAAATTCAACTACTCATAAAATATTGCAATACAATTCCAATAGCATCTACACATAGAATTTACAATAAGAGCATCTCTCTTTAGCCTCACAGACCCATTCATACTTTACTACTACACATTTGATCCTCCACTCAATTTCTAAAATGAGGACATAAGATCTTTATTCATAGAAATTTTTGGGTGACGCTTTGCCTAACTTTTGGCATTCAACCACATATATAGGTTTCCTTCTATGAAGGGTTCTCTTTTGTCTTTGTCGCCTCTATGGCTGAGCACCACTTTCTTGTGGCTCAACTATGCACCGCCTTGATTTAAACACCATTTTCTTGTAACTCAACCATGCACCACCTTAATGCTTTGTTCGCTTGAACATAATTTACTGTTCAAGAAGAATTGCATAGAAGGATTGAAGAATATATCGTGTTTGCTTTAGAAGATTTACAATGATTAGAGGGACTTGATTTGCAAATTATGAGGGAGAATGAATCCTCACATAGGTGAAGAGATTTGAGGAGATTCACCGTAGTTTTGCTAAAGTATCCTTTGTGTATTTTTGAAATAAGGCTATGCATGGAATTGGAGATGTGGTGATGCAACTCTCCTAGCATTTTTAGGTTGTCGTTGGTGGTAGAATTGAGAAAAAAAGTCTACTTTGGGTTTAATTTTTAATTGTTAAAACCTTAAATTTAATAATAATAATAATAACTCATAATTATTTTAATATAATTAACACTAATTATATTTTATTTTAAATTATTTTTATAACTATGGATAAAAATATAATATTTAATTTTTCTATTATTTTTTAAAATGTATCCAAAAAATGTATTGTATTAATTATTTATTAATTTTTTTAATTCTACTATTTCAAATAATTTTTATCAAAAAATATATTAATCATAAATATTATTTATATTACTTTTATCATTTATTAATAAATATCATTTTATATTAATTTTTATCACTAAAGATGTTTTGGTAATCTTCATTTTTTATCAATTAAAACATTTCTTTTAATCTATCGATCAAATCTTATACTAATTTTTACAAATTTTACTTTCAAATCTACTAACACTCACCTCTAAATTCTTTAAAAAAACATTTAATTTATCCTCAAATTTATCAACTCCCTCTCCTTCAAATTCATTCCTCCAACTAAACACATTCTAAATGTTGAATACCATTTGTGTGTGCTCAATTGCAAAAGTCACAATTATATCTTTCCTTTACTGCTTTACTAGCGTTGAACCGCAGAAGAACACAAAGACTTGCACATCTCTTACACACAAAGACTCATTCTTCCTCTTTCAAAGAACATAGAGACTTACACTTGTCTCATTTCTCTCCTTAAATCCCTAGTTATTATTTTTTTTAAATAGTTTTTTTATTAGTTATGAGATCCTTGAAAAATATGAGAAATTTTTGTTGTATCCAGAAAAATTAACGTAATATATCCCGAATAAATACTTAATGACAGTAAAAATACACACCTTAAAAATTTTACTTTTTCGTGTTTTCTTCATATTTTACAACATGAAGGACCACATTTTTCCTTATAGAAAACTATTTAATGACTTTTTATATTTGAAACGTAGACTTTTAATGAAGAGAAAATTTTAAATATTCCTGATAAAGGTGTTCTTTGAGTCTCTAAAACATCTTAAATGGTTCCTTTTGGAAGATTGTCGAAAAATAATTTGAATGACTTTAGAATTATTGTGAATCTCGAATAATGTTTGTTTAATGACTTTTCTCGCCAAAGTGGCCCCATCTTCCTTGTGTTAATTTCTCGAACATATTCTTCTCGGACATGAGCATGTGGTGGCAGAACGAAGCGCCAACAATGGAGTTATACAACTTCATCATTGGAAAACCACACATCCACCCTCTTTCTGCGGCGGTGTGAGTTGGTAATTACAGAACTGGTAGATCTAAATTTTATTACCTTACTTCCAAATATATTTGTAATTTATCTCAAAATATTTAATCTTCCAAGTTTATAGAGAATTTATTAATTATTTTTTTTCTTAGTTAGAGAGTAAGTGTAATCATTGTAAGATATTTATAGAGACAGCAAACTTACAATAATAAATTATATAAATGAATATTACTAATTTATTTGGTGGTTGAAAATGTTAAACTAATTTATTAAAATAGCTTATAATTTAGTTGGTATTTGATGAAATTGTCAGTTAAAAGAGCTTATAATTGTAAATGGTACAATTACACATGTTTATACAACAACTTTATATTAATGTTATTTTTTTAATTGATAAAAGATATATTTAGGATATTGATATTTAAATTTAAAATAAAGTAAAAATGATATATTCTCAACTAAAAATAAGATATGGTTGTATGGTTGTATATAGACCTCGTGGAATTTGACCTTCATAAAGTAATGAAATTTAACAACTCGCAGTTAATTCATGATAGTGACTTACACAGGATGAGCTAGGAGATCCTCACTGCTAATTATTAATTAAAATAATAAAACATCATTAAGCAATTTTGTTGAAGAAAAAGTTAGCACAAAATTTCTAAACAAAGTTTTCTGCAGGTTTGAAGTCCTATTTTGGATCTTGAGTGCTTCTACAATTTCATTGATGATGATTAGAGGCTTCCCAAGCCTATGCTAGTGCTGTTATGTCATGTTGAGAGCTATACATTGAATCCGAGATATATGAGAGGAGAGTGCATACAGTTTTTCCTGATTGCAAACTTGATTTAGATTGCCTGTTGCTTGATGATGGTGACTGTGATTATGTGGAACTGACTTGAATTTTGATAATTTGGATTGATTTTCTGCTTTTTCATCTTAGATAGGTATACATTTTCCCCACTGTTAAAGCATAATCTCATATTTGCTTGTTCTTTTTCACAGCAATTTGGTTTATTTGATTGTTCTTTTTCTTCATTGTATTCTTCTTTACCTCCTTAACTATTTCCTTTGTATAAAGTGTTTTTAAGTATAGAACATTTTCTCTTCTTTAATTGACACCTTTATTTGGAGTATCGATTCAATTATCTCATTTTTCTTCTTTTTTTTTTCTTTCATTGCTGATGTGCCTCAAGAGAATCAACAAACTCTTCTATCATGAGCATTAATAAGTAATTTGATTCTTCAATAGAATATAGGACATTTTCAAAGTGATCAATTAATGACCTCAAGATTTTCTCCATAACTTAGTCAATGAATACGGTCTACATTTCAGCTAAGTTGGTTCACAATGATTTAAAGATGTACAATATACTTGAAAACTCTTTCAAACTCCTTCATGTTTATCCTTTTTAATTCGTCTCTAATTATTTAAAATCAAGCTTGTTTCACTTGGTTATTCCCGTACACCTTTAAAATATCCCACACTTCTTTTGATGTTTTATCACTTGCTATCTTCTTAAAGTCAAACATGTCATTAGCTCGGTATAATATTTATAGAACTATCTTATCCTTCATATACGACATTTTTAACTTATTATTTTGAACTATTGTCACATTCTTATTTCTTTCTCATTTTATGAAACTAACTTCAACTACCTCCTAATTATCTTTGAAATCAGGAATAGTCTTCTAATTAAGATACACCTATATGTAGTTTTGCACAATACCTCTATAATTCTATTTTAATAAAAAGGTTTTTTACATTTTGAAATTTGAGTTGAATTAATTAGTAAATATATAATATAAAACCAAATGAATTAATTATGAAAGAAACAATATTAACTAAAATCCATATGACTAGTTTTAATAGAGAAAATATGATCTATATGACTAGTTTTAATATAAAAATGATGATGTGGCCAATTTGGTTCAACAATAGATTTTTAGTATTAGGAAGAGTAGAATTCATAATCTATTTCATAGTCTCTTTCCGTTTTACCAATACGCTAATATTGTATTTTCATTGTTTGCAATGCATGATTTATTATTTATATTTATGGAGTTGATTAAAATGATTTTTGAAAATTAATCTCTTCCTCTTATAAATAAAATAATAAAAGATACATACAATATTGAAAGTCATTGCTGTGTTAATACTAGCAAAATGTTAAAATTTAAAGTAATTAGTGATTAAATTTTTTTAAAAGGGATATATTCGAAACATCTCTTCATATATTTTAAGCATTTGTAATTATTATCATTGCATGTGTGAGCTTATAATAGTAATTTGGATTTGCTACTAAAAGAAATGTACAAAATTACTGTAACAAATATGCACAAGGTTTAAGAATATTTCGGTCAAAAATAGTTCAAGAATATGAAAACAAAGACGGATAAAGTATATTCCAATAAATTAGAAGAAATATTTATTTCTAAATCACCTGTAGATATTTGACATAATAAAAAAATATTAGACAAGATGTTAATATTGTTTTTCTTTAAGTCCTTTTTTTCATGATTTTAGTTCTCAAATTTAAATTTAAAAAAGTGTATACTTTTGATCTAATTTTTAATTTACATATATTTATTTCGTTTATTTGAATAAAACTGAAACTTAAGTTCAATGTCTCTCTGAATACGTCTATTTACATTTTGTTATTATACTATAATATTGTTTCTTTTAGAAAAACACATATAATTTTTAATTACCTTTGAATATATAAAATTATTTAATATTGTATTAAATAATGAATAATAAATCTTATTTATTTATTAAAGGATAAAATTATTTAAATTGAGAACAGTAGCTCAAGTAGTTAAAATATCTTTTATATAATGTATAAATACTGAAATGTTTGCGTAGAATGAAAAATAAAACTAACATTTATAATGTTTACATTACAAATATTCTTGTGACATCTAAACATTGTTTACCCCAATAATAATAATAATAATAAAAAGAACATATTCAACTTAACTTTAATAAATTTGTATTAATTTTCTCAACAAACCTTGATTTCAATGTAAGTGTTTTGGAATTTGAGTTGGAGTATTCCATCACCTGAAAACCAGATGAACTGATTATGAGGCATATTAATTCAAATTGATCTAGCCATAATTAAAAAGGGTGACTTGATCTATTTAGTTGTTTAAAAAAATATTACTTATTATTTATAGATTCTTAATGTTGTAAACTTTAATATTTTAAATATTAGAAATTGTATAGTACAAGTTAAATGTTATAATTTTATTCGTTACCTGATTTAATAATAGTAACATGATTTAATTTTAAAGTATGAAAATAAATTAAAATATGTTATATGATTTTTAGATATTCTTTTAATATATACCATATTAACTTATTTAAGTTAAGATTCATCAATTTGATTACCCTCATTAATTCAATGATTTGATCTATAATTTAAAACTATTTACCACATTTTTTATTAGACTTTTAGTGTTATTTTTCTCTTATATTTTCAAAATGTACTAATTTTAAAATATTAATTTATATTAAAAATTTGTTTTAGTATATTATTTTGAATGCACATAAAAGAAACAATATCAAAATTCAGAAAAAAAAAAAGCAAATTCATTCACCACCTAATATGTTCTTCATTCTCTTTCATCAATTTTTTTTTTTTAAGAAAACCCAATTATTTTCAACCATTCAAATCTTTTTAAAATTAATTGGTATCATTATGAATGTGAGCTTACAGTAGTAATCTTGAATTGCTACTGGAGTATAAAAACAAATATAAAATCACCATAAGAAAATATAGGGTTCAAGAATATTTCTGTGAAAAAAATTTAAGAATACGAAAACAAATATGAATAAAATTTAATTTTAATAAAATAAAAGAACTATTTATTTTTAAATCAGCTGCAGATATTTGAGAAGATAAACAAAATATTATACCAAATTGTAATATTTTTTCTTTAGGTACCTTCCTTTAGTAAGTTTAGTTCTCAAATTTTGAAAAGTGTATACTTTTGATCTATTTTTTCATATATTTATTTAGTTTATTTGAATAAAATTTAATCTTCATTTTCAATGTATCGATTTAAAATAACTATGAACATGTGCATTTGCTTTTCTTTTATTATATTAAAATAATATTTTCTTTGGGAAAAATATATAATTTTTAATTAACTTTGAATATGCAAGTTACATGTTTTATTAAATAAAAAAGTTATTTTGTTTTAGAAAAGGGTAAAAATGTTTAAATTAAATGCAATAGAAAAAGTAGTAAAAATATCTTTTTATATAATGTGTATAAATATTAAAATGATTAAATTTTTTTAAAACGCCAACTTATATAGTTCTTTTTATCAGAAATAAACTGTATAAAATTAAGAATTAAAACCAAATTCTTCATTTTATAAATAAAGATATTAAAATTCATGGATCAGAAATTAAAAATTAATTTTAAATTGATAAAAGGAATTATTTATTTTTGTTTATCTTATAAGAAAGCCATTAAACCTGCCTTGAAACAAGAATAAAGAAAAAGAATATTATCTCACAATTAATAATAAAATAAATATGTCTCAGTAAAATATTATATTATATGTGATAATACACATTTTTTTAAATGGTATTATATCAAATCAAATATCTAATCTATTTTATTATATCTAATGAAAAACGCATGTATAATAGCGTATGTGTGTATATTTTCATTTCATGATAATGAAAAGTAAAAATAATTTTGTATTATTAAATTTATAAACATGTATAAAAGTAAAAATTAAATATAAAATGAATAATTTTTATAATTTTACTATAAGCAGGTAATTTTTTTAAATAATTTGTAAAATTTAAAACATAGTTCTAAAATCAAAATAATAAAATCATTTATATTAACAAAAATTAACAGAAAAATATATACATAAACAGTTCTAAATATACATAGTTATAAAAATATTTATCTTTATAATAAAAATAACTATAACTATTAATCATAAAAACTACATTTAATAAAAATATAATAGTGTAATTCTCAGGTCTGAGTAGATTTTATTCTAAGTTTGGAAACATAACCCAGAGAAAGAGAAAGAGAGTTATTAGTGTGTGGGAACTTGTATGTTACGGTACCTCACCCTCACCTTCCTTAAGGTTTTCTTCCACATCTTTTTGTCTTTCTGTTTCACCATCAATTTTCCTTTCACATTTTTTTTCACACTCTTCTAATATACTCTTGGATGTATCTTTAGGGATGTGGGTATTTTTTTTTTCTTTTTTTTTTTTTTAAAGAAAGTGTGACTTTAATTTGAAGGATTTGGTGAACGACTTCATCTTAATTTTTTTATGCTTTAATTTGTTTTTGTAATGCATATGGGTTCTTTGTTCTATGTGTAGTGTTTGTTAATTTTGTTTTGTAACATCTACTTTTTTTTTGTTTATTTTTGTAAAAGATAGGGTTCTGAGGAAACCCCATGAATGTGACAGTGAAGGATTCCATGCAGTGGACCTAATAATAGATGAAACTATAGGTATAGAAAGCAAGCCATTGTTTTGAACGGTGAGGAAATGAGTTTACTTAGGGTAGTGAATGGTTTATTTGGGCTATAAGTAATTGGTGTAAGAATGAGCCCGATTGGTTTTTGGGAATATAGTTTTCTATTCGGGAAAGAAATTAAACTTTCCATTGAAAGTTTGTAACTTGTCTTGTAAATGAAAAATATTGTTCATCTGGGTATTCATTATTCAATTAATATCATATCAGTTCTTTGGAAGCTTTTACTATTATGCCATCATTTGCTGGTTGGTGATGCTATGTTGTAAAATCTTGAGTTGGTTTTGTGTTGATTGACTCGTATGAATTCGGTCACTGATAAAAATAACTTTTGTTATTTATTGTAAAATCTTCTTTTTTATGTTATTGTTTTTTTTTTTTATGTTTAGCTGTGAAGCTTTGGAATGTCATTATAACTACTTGATCTTAGTATGGTTTTGATTTAAGAAACTCTCTTGCCCCTTTCCAAAATAGAATAGTGAAAGATATATTTGCCATTTGTTATTATTACATTCAATTCAGCTTAAATGTCTATTGGTAGATTTGGTTAAGCTTCTATTACTGTGTAGTGTGTATTATAATCAGTATTGTTATTTGTATCTGTACCAAAGAAATAGATTGCTATCTATTGATTTAATGAGTTACTGTATCTATCTATTGTTTGGGTGCATTTTTGTTTCCTATGATCATTGTTAAACATGTTCTCCATTAGAAAATTATGTACTTTTATGTAAGCATTTCACCGTAATATTTTCCTCAAGGTAGCTAATTCCACCCTAACTAATGAACTGTTTTCTTTTTTATGTTTTCAGTAAGTATTTCAGTCTCAAAGGAGGACACTGTTCTTGTTAAATGAAAATGAAGCCTGCTAAGGTCACGATTGATCTGGATGATTATGAGAGTCGTGATAATCCGATAGTTCCTGATTCTGGAGATTTTAGGTTAGAAAGACGATGGAAGAGATGGGAACTTTCAAATACACGTGAAAAGCACAATCACCATGATGGTAGTACAAGATCAACCATAAATAATTGTGGAAATGTGTCGATTTTGTCACTACAAGAGGGTCATATGTCAGAGGATGAACTGGATGACGATTACAAATTGTTTTTGCTTACATATAATTATGAAGATATTGATGTTGTCAGTGACGATAAAGCTGATGATTCTGATAATGACATTAATATTGGCTACAACAGCATCCATTATGATAGTCAGTGTATGATGTTTCTGGAGGAAGAAAGGTTTCATAACCATCCCAAGTTAAACACTTGGATGATGAAGGGTTCAAAACAAAGGTATGAAACAAGAAAAAATGGAAATAAAGGAAGTAATTCAGTGAGAAAACAGTTAAGTGACCCAATAAAATCTCAGCTGAATTTGGAGGCTAAAAGAAGACTTAGTAAGAAAAGGCCACGTGAAGATGTTTCTGTTGTGACTGGGAACCATTGCTACACTGAGATGAAGGGTTCAAAACAAAGCTATGAGACTGGAAATCCAGCATATAAAGGGAGTGATTCAGTGCCAAAACAAACAAGTCGCTCATTGAAATCTTGTCAGAATTTGGAGGCTAAAAGTGGACATAGCAAGAAACGACCACATGAAGATGTTTGCGGTGTGCACCAAAACAGTTGTCACAATGAGATGATGAAGGGTCGAAAACAAAGTTGTGAGTCTGGAAATAAAGGGAGTGATTCAGTGAGAAAACAGACAAGGGTCACAAGGAAATCACAGCAGAATTTGGAGGCTAGAAGAGGACTTAGTAAGAAAAGGCCATATGAAGATGTTTCAGTCGTGCCCGAGAACAATTGTTACAGTAATACGGAACTAGATGTTGTGGATGATGATTACCAGACATTCCTGAATTCTCTTATTGAGGACTATGTGCCTAGTGAATTATTAAGAAAGAGTTCAAGTGTCATGGGAAATTCACAAGTTTCTGATCATGTGCTGAGTGAAGCCGATGAAGATTACCTACGATATCTGAATTCTCTAAGTATTGATGATGAGGTGGAGTGTATGCCTGAAAGGAATACCTCAAAGACAGACATGCCTAAGAGGAAATCCACAAAGACAGACATGCCTGAGAAGAACACCTTAATGACAGACATGCCTAAGAGGAATACCACAAAGACAGACATGCCTAAGAGGAATACCAGAAAGACAGACATGCCTGAGAAGAACACCTTAAAGACAGACATGCCTCAGAGGAATACCATAAAGACAGACATGCCTAAGAGGAATACCACAAAGACAGACATGCCTCGAAAGAACACCTTAAAGACAGACATGCCTCAGAGGAATACCTTAGAGACAGACATGCCTAAGTGGAATACCACAGAGACCTCAAAGACAGACATGCCTACGAGGAATACCACAAAGATAGATATGCCTGAGAAGAACACCTCAAAGAGAGACATGCCTAAGAGGAAAACCTTAGAGACAGGCATGCCTAAGTGGAATAGCACAAAGACAGACATGGGTGTGAGAAAAACCTTAGAGTCAGGTATGCTGGACAGGAATACCTTCAAAACAGACATGCCTGAGAGAAATGCCTTACATGCACACATACCTGAGAGGAATATCTCAAATACAGTTAATGTGCATGCTGACAGCAATTCCTCTGAACCTGATCAAATTCAGCAGAACACTCCATTTGTTTCTTCGAAAACATATGATTCGTCTGTGAGTGTCTTTAACTTTGCAAAATTTTACTGTATATTTCATAATCATGGTTCACAAACTTGCATATTAAAGTAAATAAATATCATTTAACTTTGAAATGTCTGTGTGTGCAGTGGTTTGGAACTGAAGTGAACCTCAAACACATGCCTGAGAGGAATATCTCAAATACAGTTAATGTGGATGGTGACAGCAATTCCTCTGAACCTGATGTTATCCTTCTAGAACCTGATCAAATTCAAGAGAACACTCCATTTGTTTCTTCGAGAACATATGATTCGTCTGTGAGTGTCTTTAACTTTGTAAAATTTTACTGTATATTTCATAATCATGGTTCACAAACTTGCATATTAAAGTACATAAATATTTTTTAACTTTGAAATGTCTGTGTGTGCAGTGGTTTGGAACTGGAGTTAACCTCAAAGACAACTGGCAATTATCTGCTTACCATCATTCTCAGTTTAGGAAAAGACTTATGAATGACCTTCAAAGGCCTTTTGACAAAGAAGAATATGATAGACTTTTTCTTGAAGTACGTCAGAAGAGGAAAACAGAGCGTCATATAGAAACACGTCAAGGGGTGGTCAAAGCTTATTGCACTCAGGGTGTCAACAAATCGTATATTGAGTTGTATCCTGGTAGGTCCAGTATTTTCTCAACTTGGTTAACATTTTGGAAGATCCTTTTTAACTTATAAATTGATAATGTGAAGTTTAATCCTAACTGAACCGTCAAGAGTCAGGTTCAGTGGTTTCTATTTGTTCTTATCTTCCAACATTAAGCATCTCTTGTTACATGGTTGGATTATTTGAATGAGGTCACAAAAACACCTACAAATAAGCACCATTTTGTGCATTTTTTACATACTGAGATGGTCGTTTGCATCTGCTTAAAATGTAAACCTACAACTGAGATGGTTGTTTGCATCAGCTTAAAATTGTAAACTGGGGTGTCTTTGTAAAACCAAAAATCTAATAAAGTTGTTTGAGGGTGTGCTTGGATTTATAGGAGGCTCTTTAATTGCTTGTTCAAAATCTCTTTTCAAATGAAAACTTATTCTTAAGCTTACTGGAATAGGCTAAATTGAGCTTATAAAAAGTTTTGCTCAAATCGAACGTATTCCAAAACAACATTGGCGATAAAAACAATATAAAACTACAGAAATGAATATAATGTTGTAATTTGCTCGAGCTGATTAACTAAATCTCAATATGTAATGGTAGGGGAACCTTTGATTCACTCTACTGAGGGTAGACCAAGGTGGCAATAATTCATTCTTGTGACTGATTGTTTCTGTTTAATCATCTGAGGTTTTGGGTTAGATTATTCAATACCGGTCTGAATTTATGAAAATCTATTGTTTGTGCCAGTTTTTAGGTTGCTTCTGCTTCTTTTGGACTGTCAGGTGCTTCTATTTTCATTTTACAACATTTTTTTGTCTAATCTAATGCCATTCTGTGTCAAATATTTGTTTCATTATTGTGCAGATCTAGCTAAAGCAATGGATAAATCCAAAAAACCAGAAACGGGTTTATTTATCCTGCGCGGATTTATTTTCTGGTTGCAAGTAAGTTAATAGATTCACGTTTACACAATTTCCTGTTTAGGTGATTTTTAACTTGAGTTATTGAGATGAGAATGAAATGACCCTGTTCTTAACCGTGATTTAAATTGGTTTAATGTTTGATTACTAAAATATAGTTAAACCGTGGTTGAACTGGTACTAGTTACTAACAAGGTTTAGTAAGATATATAATAACATTATTATTATGAGACTAAAAGCTAGAAATAACCTATTTTAATAGATTTTTAACATTCAAAGTACACAAAAAATCAAAGAAAAAAGTTTCCTAATCCCTGGGTCTATGTTTCAAATATACACTATAATATTTATTAACGATGACAATCTTAAATTTAGAATGAAAAAGATGACAAATACTGTAGATTGTTTTATTTGAAGGGGAAAAAAATAGAAATAACATTGTGTTAACCATTTTCATTGAAATTGTTTTCTTAAAGAAAATTCATAGGATCATTTGGTTTATTATTTCTTAATTTCTTACATATTTACAACTTCTAACACATTGGTTTGTGCATATATCTTTTTCAAACTTGTGTGAATGTAATATAATTGTTATCTTGTCGTTCTTTGTTTATCATTTCTTTTGCAGAATTTGACCCACCAAGGAATATTTAAGCCCTGGAATGACATTAAATGCTTGGAAATTTTAAGTAAAATGTGATAAGGGAGCTATATATGTATTTTGTTAAATCTATCTTGGAACTTTCACCTACTTTGTCAAAGAAAAGATTGTTAAGTTGTGGTCCTCATTTGGTGTTCTATAAGGAAAACTGAACGTCTTAGAAGCTTTTGTATATTTTCTGTTATCCCATGGTGGTTCTCTTTATGTCTTTATTGTAATTGCACCATTGTGAAAATGTCTTTATTGTAATTGCACCATTGAGAAAATGATATTGTATTCTTCCTAAGCTACTTCATCTTGAGCTCATATGCTAAGATATTATGTATGCCTCAGTGCTTCTGAAATATCTTTTGTCAACATGAAGTTAATGGAACCCCTTATAGGATCAACCCTTGTAACCACATGGAATGAAAATTCAGTCAGGTTCATATTTTTGAGTGTTGAGTAAATATATTAATACCCTTTGAAGTTTTTTCCAGTCACATACACAAACTTTCCTTTTGTTTACAGATATTAAACTGACATGTGTTTTTGTTGTTACCAATGCATTCAAGTTCTAAAATTATTCTATTTCAACTTCTTGATGAGGGAGATTATTGTAATAGTAAAAGAAAGAAGTAGATGGAGGTATTTTTTTGAGAAAATCTTAATAGAGTTATTGTAGTGTTTTATTAGCTTCTCACTATAGTAGACTGTGGCTCTCATTGTGAACAACTGGAACATTTTGAATTGTAGAATCTAGAAATATATTAATATGAATTATATTTTTGGATTATACAGCTCAAAAAGTTGACTCGCTGCTAATTTAGATTTTCTTTTTCTGACATCCATGAAAGTGCATGAAAAAACAATGGAGGTGGAAGAAGAAAGCGTCCAAAATTCATGCTTAATGCTTCTTTTGTACTTGTGAGCATGGATTGGAATTAAATATAAATTTCAAATTTTCTAAGAAACTAGTTTGGATTTCTGTAGATTTAAATCTAAATAACTATTTGATTTCAGTTCATAATTTTTATTTTCAAAAAGAAAATATTTAGTATGTTTATGAATTAGTTTGATAGTGATTTTAAAATTGTTTTTCTAAATAAAAAATATTTTAAAAATTATTGTTTATATATTTGATAATGTCTATGTGTGTGTTTAAAAGAATTGGACGAAAATTTGTTGGAATAAAGAAAATAGGTTTTTATGTTTGGTATTTGTATAAAGCTAAGTCAATGTTTGGTGCGTGTCTTAAACTTAAAGTCATGTCACTTCTTAGTAAGAGGGAATGCTAAGACTTTAGAATTGAAACATACGTGAATAATTAGATTGAATTTTAAACCTAAAATCACATTTTCTTAAGTAAAACAAACTGAAAATTTATGAATTGGTTCGTACTATTTTTAAAGCAGGATTAAATAAAAACATTTATTTAAAATTGATATATGTTTTCTGAGATTATTTTTAGATTGAAAATTTATTGAAATTTTTTATGTTGTTTTTATAAATACGCCTGCTAAATATTACTGCTATTACATGAAATTTTTTTAACAAAAACAAATATATATATATATATATATATATATATATATATATATATACACGTACCTTTAATGCTATATTTGTTTTATATTCATGTTACTAATAATTATAAAACTGATTTAGGTGAAATACTGTCAAATCATAATTTTATATTTTTAATTAATATTTATTTAGATAAATAAAGTTTCTATACCAGTAAATTTTATATAAGACCGTTTCAAACAAAATTTTATTTCTTTTATAATGTATTACTTATATTTTTATTTTGAATATAGTTTTAATTTAAATTAGTAAAGGTATTTTTGAAATAAAATATATGTAATTTGCGGCCAACTGTCCGAAACGATCATCACTCCGTTATTTACTGACTGTGACTTTGTGCATCTTAAAAGATTGAAGTGACGCAAAGAAATAAAACTGTTACTGTATGTTATGGTTGAATCACATTTTGGCTGAAATGAATAGGAAAAGAAAAATTACCCTTTTTTTTTTCCAAGCTTTGAGAACTAAATTTCACTAAAAGCTATGAAATTTTGGAAAATTACGGTTTGAAATTTTATGAACTTGAAGTAATACAAATTTTGAATTCATTAATATTCATTAATTGATATGAATTAGAATTTAAAATTGATTAGTCAAAACTATTAATTATTTAGAAAGTATGTTTTATGAATTATGATTTGTATAATGGTATAATTGCATGTTGTCCTTAGTTCACGTTATTAAGTTAATATTATTTTATAAAATAATTTTAGTATTGTTAAGTTAGTAATTGATAAATTAAGTTAGTAGTTAACAAATTAGACAAGGTTAAAGTAATTTTAAATTGTTTTTTAATGAATACGAAATTGATTTTTAAATATTTGATTTTTATGAATCTTCTGAATGGTTAGTAAAATGTAATATAATGCTTATAATAAAAGTGAAAAGTTATACTAATAAAATTATTGAAAAATATTGTGAGTTTAATTGAAAAACAAAAAAAAAACTTAGAAACAATAATAACAAAATATAATTCATCTTTGGTTATCTAAATATTATCAATCGATTATTGTTTGAGTTTCAAATTATTTAAAATATATTCTTAATTAATTTGAGGACAATCCTACAATTAATCAACAACATCTTTCTAGATTATTCACAATAAACTCAACCAAAGTACATTCTCAATTAAATCCTATTACATTTAATCATATATATTCTTAAATCTCTTAACCAAATTAAAAGTTAATTAATCAAAGTAAATTCTCAATTAATTATTGTTAAAGTTCTTACTAATCAAAGAACATTCTCAATTGGTAGCAAAAACTCATTCAATCATATGAAAGTTCCTAAATTCAATCAAAGTACATTCTCAATCAAACCTAGAAACCCTTGCACCCATATGACCAATATGCATGTAGATTAAAACACCTTATGATGTAAAAAACCATTACCTTTAACATGATTGAGAGATGAAAAACATAGAAAAAGGATAACCCAAATCAATAATCAAAAGAAACAAAGACATTTAATTCAACTTAACCTTGGAATCCATAATGAAATAGCCCTAAAAGCTTAGCCCTCCATGAATGAAATGGAATACATAATCAAAGTAAAAGTGAGAGGAGTGACGAAGTTTCTGAATATTTGTATAGGAATTTATTAGGCTTGAATTTTGAATATTTGTGTTGATAAAATCTTAATATTTTTCAAATAATTAACAGATTTAGATAATTCTAAAAATATTTGAGAGATATCTTTTGTTGATATTTCCAGATTTAATTATCTTTTAAAATATTTAATAAATTATTAACAACTGAATTTCTCCCAAAATTTCAATTCAACCCTTCCTAGTCCTCCAAAATTGCATTAATATCCAGAAGATTTCTCTAATTACACTTTAACCCTTTCTTTCTTTTCCAAAATTCCTCTTTAGCCCCTTAGTCGACCATATTTAACCAGAGTAGAAGCTTTGACCATGACTTGTTCGACCATATGAGACTTCCAATGAGGGACTGTCACATGGTAGTCCCCTCCCTCACCCAAATTAGGGTTTTAGATTGGGGGAGTTTTGCGTTTTGGTGGGGTTGACAGTGCCGCAGAAGAAATTTCTCTATTGGTTGTATGACGCGATTAAGGGTTGGCTTCATGGTGGAGAAGACAAGGTGGCCTTCACAATGGCCAGCCATGGTGGTTTAGGGTTGGTGGTTCTGTGATTTTTGGAGTTTCACTTTGCAGGTTTGGGCGAAGATGATAGTTCATGGTTTTCTATGAAAGAGACGCGAGGAACTCGTTGTGGTAGTTCATGCTCCGGTTTCGCCTAATCTCCATTAGGGTTTCGAATTGGGCCTTCTGTGTTGGTGTTTAATTGAAGAACAAATAAGAAACTTAGAAACAATAATAATTAAATAAGCTAATTCTACTATTTTTTTAAAATAAATTCATCACAAGTTATCTACAAATTATCGTTCAATTGATCATTGTTTGAGTTTCAAATTAATTAAAATACATTCTTAATTAATTTGAGGACGATTCTACAATTAATCAAAGTAGATTTTCAATCAAAAGCAAGACCTTTCTAGATTATTCACAATAAATTCAAGCAAAGTATATTATCAATTAAATCCTATTGTATTTAATTATGTCTATTCTTAAATCTCTAAAAGTTAATTAATCAAAATAAATTCTCAATTAATTATTGTTAAAGTTCTTACTACTAATCAAAGTATATTCTCAATTGGTAACAAAATTTATTCAATCATATGAATGTTTCTAAAATTAATCCAAATATATTCTCAATCAAACCTAGAAGTCCTTGAGCTCATATGATAATAAGCGTGTAAATTAAAACACCTGTATAAAAAAAAATTATTACTTTTGACATGAGAGATGAAAGATATAAAATAAGTCAGAGATGATTTCGCAGTGGAGCTCTTGCAATGGCACAGTGATGGTGACTATACATGGAAGCAAGGGTTTATGATTTGAGAAGAGGTGAAGGGTGATGACGTGACAACACATCATTGGACAAAGTGATATGTTAAGGATTAATACGTCTGACATCACTTGATTAGCCAGATTTGCTAGTGGTGGATTGCCACGTAACAACTAAGGTCTTGATTTTATAAGTGGCGGGATGGGTGTGTATAGGAAAATTAGGAGATGTAAGAATAAAATCTAGTTGTTTGGTTGATTTGCTAAAAAAGTATACTTGTGAAGATCAAGAGTACTTTTAACTCATTGTAGTTTCCATTCATGAATTACCTAATTACCTTATTTTACAACATGGACAATTTAATTTTTCGGTTTAAATAATCTTTAACTTCAACCTAATCAATAAATATTAAAATATTAAAAAAAAATTCATACAACTAAAAATCATTTTTAAACCTTTTTAATTTCCAAATTCGATAAATTTAATCTCCACAAATTTTATTCATCATTTAAATACTCCAATTCCATCAAAAAATTAAAATTAAACCTAAAACATAAAGATAAATATTTGAATTCATTAGTCATTAATTGATACAAATTAGAATTTAAAATTGATTGGTCGAAACTATTAATCATATAGAAAGTAGGTTTTATGAATTATTCTTTGTATAATTGTATAATTGCACATCATTATCACTTGTTAATTGGACTATATGTAATGTCTAGATCGTTTGTAAACATGTGTTTGATTTCATTATATTACATAACCCAAACACCATCCCAATAAAAAAGAGAAAAGTCGATTTCATTATATTACATATTCCTATATGATAAGCCTCAATGATTATGACATAATCGAGTCAAACGCCACTTCAAGTTAATTGTTAATGTCAATTGGCAATAGTCCTGAGGAGGTGGGAGAAGAAAATTTGTATCTATATTACTCCAGATGTTATTGTACAATGGTAAAACCGCAAAAAGAAACTAAGGGGAGGGGGGTAATGATTTTTTTAGTTACATTTAAGCTATGCATTCAATACAAAAGGGAAAAAAAAATTAAGGGGAAAAGGGGGAGCTGTACACTACCTAAGTTACCTCATTAACAAACGACCGAAGTCTCCGCCAGTTGCGTGGAGGATATGTGAGTCAGGTGATTGTGATGTGAACTTTGTTTTCAATAGAAGAACTGGTTTAATGAGTTCATCAAGATCATCCAAGGAATCATTCTCACAGAACACTGCTGGATCAAATGATAGATCATCAGTGTCTGCGACTTCTTCACTGACAACATCAAGGCTGATGTAGTCAGACAGTTCCTCTTCAATTTCACTACTTTGTTTATGTCGGTTTGGAGCAACCATCATCCCAGATTCAGAAACATCATAAGGAATAAAACCAAAATAGCGCCCTCTGGTGTTTTTCTGATCTCCGGATCTCTTCCTTTTCTTTCCCTGGCTTTGTTTTTTGGGGTGATGGAGTTTGCATTTGGATCCTTCAGTACAGGTTCCTGTTGCTTCAAACGTAGGACAGACATAGCTGTGCTTCTTCCGACACTGAAACATAATTTGGCAAGTATTGAGTTAGATCACAAGGTGATATGAAGTGGAAGCAAGTAGAAAAGGAGTAACGAAACAAAGAAAAACTTCACCAGAGGAGAGAATATTTAGCTGAAATACTAGACATCGGACAGTATTTGACAAATAACAAATTAAGTTAAGTGAACAACATGAAAGATCATCAGAATTAGCAACCAACAACCAGGGAAAAAGGATACGGGATGAAACTAATAACCACAAGTACAATGAAAATTCCAATGCTACATATTTTTCTCGAAATAAATAAATACGGGATGAAACTAATAATCACAAGCACAAAATGATTTAATAGTGGTAAAACATCAGGAAAATGTTAGGGCCTTCAAATTATGCAGTAGCCCAATAGAAAATTTATCTTGATTGGTTAATACCTCATTCCCATCAGCACAATATCCCCTAAGAAATCCTTCACAAATCGATGCATTGGGGTTCACATTGACATGTCTATATGGACAATTACTGTTTGAGCATAAGCCTGGCACGAGACATGTTAGAATCACATTTTCAAATTATTCACTAGATGAAAGACAACAGCCTCTGTAACAAACCTTGCAAAAAATAAGAACAATCTGGCATTCTCTCCGGAATAACCTGCATAACAAATCAGTTAAACTCAGACTTTAGACAGATCAGTAGATACCATATTCAATTTGTTGGACCCCAAATGTTTAAAAACCTGGTGCGTTAATTTGCAGTTGGGAGTAGAACATAAACCATTCAGGAACTTAGTACAGACAGCAATTTTTGAAGGATCATGAATATAAGGACACTTCCCTCCATCCTTTTTACATTTCCCAAATCTGGTAAAAAACTGACAATACTTCTGCTTTCGAGCCAACCGCTGTCTGGCAGTGTGCAAGCTCCATCTAACTTTTTCATTTGCCAATTTTCGAGTTCGTTTCTTTGGGTCTCTGATAAGCTGGTTACCATTTCCAATTCGTACATATCTGCAAATACTCACGGCAGTTATTTGAATAAAACAGAAAACTATACAAACTTTTCCTTCTTATTCACCTAGTTTCATCTAAACGGCTTGCTAAACAAGACAACAATGATGAAATTTGTTACACAAGATATGAAGGGCTGAAAAATAAGAATGTGCATACTCATCGTTTCCAATCACTAATCTCCTTGGAATGTAAGCACTTTTGGAAGCCAAACCTGAACTGGTAGAAGCCGAGGACTGGGATTCATCAACTACAAAGATAAGTAAGAAACTTTTTAAGATGAACAAAGGCAATAGAAACTTTTAACTTGCAGCAAGAAAGACAGCAAAATATGCCAAAATATATTTGATAGAAGAAGAATAAGCAAATGAAAAGGACAAGAAGCCACAATTCTGGATGCAACATGGCAGGCAACAAAAGATTTCAGAATCTGATGCCCCACCTCCTCCTTGTCCAAACAGATAATCTACACTGTAAAGCAGCCTAACTACTGTTGAGTATCAGACAAAAAATCATCTATAAGAAGCAATTGTGAAGGATCCAAGAATGATATTAATCACTTCCTTCCAGCATCTTAACCATCAGAATTCATACACATAATTTAAACATACAAAAATTATATTTGGTCGTCCTTTACATAATCTGTGGAAGCATATCTTTACCAAAAGCTCAATTTCTGAGAAGTAAACTGCCGTAATATTTTCAGAGCTGAACCAGCAAATGAATCATTAAAACAAGTTGTTTAACTTTACACAGACATAAAGAAAATAATTTAGACGTGACAAATAGATAAAACCAAGGAATATAGAAAATATATTTCTACTCTCATTCAATGGATTTATCACAAGTACACTAAAAGCATTATACTGATAAATACTAGCATGATTTTTAACATTTATTAGCCCTCCATTGCATAGGTGAAAAGGGAACAGGTAACCTTAAATAGCCAAAGTCTTGTGGCATTGAAAATTCCTAATTGTCACAGATTGGAGAAAGGGGGCAAATGCTGTCTTTTGGTAAAAAATGGGGATCAAATAATCTTTACCAAAAAAGTGGACAAATTGAGCAGTCTCAACTGTCACAAGTTCACAAAGCATAACAGGTTGAAGATCTGTTTTCACCAGGGTTTTAGGGTCAAATGAACTAGTTACAGCACCAGTTCCTAATTTCCTGGTCCAGCTTCTCAGTTGGGATTGGCACCAACAAATACTGTAAACAGCAAAAAGACTTTTGGAGGTATGTAATGCCTGCTGTAATTTAATGCTTAAGAATAAGATCAGAGTGAAAGGTATTGTTGCAACCTTCCTTGTTGGACATACAGGACTGACAAGCATTAATTAGCTGACATATCTTTTGGGATGTATAAAGAGGATTTATAAAAGTTTAGAAACCATAATTCATTATGCCCTTCAGAAATTGCAACCACTAGTCAATTATAGAATCAGGGATTGAAAACCAGAAACCAAAATTGCAGAAAATGTGTTCAATATTCCAAATTCCCTCCAAACCACAAAGTTGTCCTTCAATGATTGGAATCCGATTCCAAAAGACAACGTTAATCATTTGAAGCCTTAACAATCATAAAGTTGATAGATGTTATCGATACATATAAAATACATATTTGTTATCTAATCTGAATAATGCTCTAACGTCTTAAGTCAGAAGTACAATGTCCCAAAAGCGTATATTCATTTAAATAATTGCAACATGCTAAAAAAATGTAGAAAAAGGTAATGAAAAATCCAAGTAAAATGATTGATATAAAATTGTTACCCACCTGAAATCCTCTGGAGTGTCCTCCTGGTGGGATCCATTCTGTATCGAACTGAACCAATACGAAATATTCGCTCTCCTGCAAATTCAACCACTACTTTCAAAGTCAGAGTAACTGACAAATATAATTAACACATGAACCATAGATTTTAAGAGCACAAAAACAGAGTTGTCGGCACTATGATATGACGAACACTCATGGAAAGAATGCTTCCTACTCTTTGACTGAGAACTGATGCAAACCACATTTTTCTGCTCTCTCTTCTTCCTCTCTACAGCAGCAACAGCAAGTGTAGCTTCCTATAATAATCATGAGAAATTGTATGAATCATAGCTTAGGTCTATTTTGTAATTTAATACAAATTATGCTTAAATTGAAAGGAAACATTTTTAAAAAACACTAGTATAAAACAACAATCTAACCTCATTAGCTTGCTTTGAGTTCTTCTCAATGGATTTGGACCATTTCAAACTACAACCACCAACACCTAAAACTCGGGATTTCCAAAGTGAAAACCCGTGTTTTGACCTAGTGTAAACAGTATCCCTCTTTCTCAATTGAAGCAATTTTTTGCTGAAAGACAAACATTAATTGACAACTGCAATGGAATACTGTTGATGCAAATGACTAAAACAAGGCAAAAAGATAAACATTCATAGCGGAAGCAATGCAAATACTCAAGTACCTGATTGCAGATACGGAACTACTATTGAAACTTGAAGCAAATGTTGCTCTTTTCCATCGAAACAATTGAGGCAAAACCTTTTGATTATGACGTGAATTCTTGTCATTTTCAGAAGAATTTTTGCTACAGAGTGTCCACACTAGTGAGGCTCTTGAACGTTTGCATGAACTCCTGACAGCTGCAAATGAAATCACTAATTCAATGAAAAATAGCATAAAATTGGAACAGCGCTGGTGGTTCTAGATTCATCTGCTTATGGTGAATTAAAAAAAGAGAAGCTGTATAAGAAAAGCTCAAGTCATTTAATAGCAATTTGCTTGGACGAACTTGCAATTTCTAAACAAGCATATAAACTAACATACACCTATTCGAGAATGCTACTCACAGTGTAAAGTTATGAGGAAGGGTCAATGTAAGCAAACATAGCCTTGCATATGCAAAGAGGCTGTTTCCAAATTTAAACCCATGGCCAGCTGGTCATCAAAGCACAACTTTTTACCGTTGGGCCAAGACTCATGCTCAAGAAACAAGCATTTAATATTAAGAAGATATAACAGCATAATATGCAGCAACTACAGGATAAGTATATATAGCAAGTAGCAACTAATAAGCAATTCACTTTGATTCTTATTAGATACACTACAATATTCAACTGAAAAGATCTATTCGAATCTCAAACAAAAAGACCCTCACATCCTGTCTAAATCATAATTTATCTTAGCATTAGATCATAAGCACGGTGACTTAGAAAGATAGATAAATTAAGCAACATAATAAGTAATTCATGCATACCCTTATGTAACCGCTTCTTACTAAACCTCGTATTGCAAAGAGCATTACTAGTTCCTTGTCCATCAGAATTTGCTGTGCCATTAGGCACTGCAGCAGTCTGGTTGGAATGGCTTTCAAATGTAGTCCTAACCAACTGATTTTTTCTTCTCTTGTAGTAGCCATCAGAGAAGGCAGTTTGGCCGTTGTCATCAGTGGAGAGAGAAACATCACACGAATTTGATGTTGCAACCAATTGATTTGTTTTGGGCTTTATATATACTATTCTCTTCGTATTCAAAGAAAGGGGATTGCCTTCGTTTGCTTCAACTTGACTCTCCCCTTTATCGGATGGAACATGTTGGTTTTCTGGAATTTCACAATGCTTCAGTGCATCTTCAGAAGAGTTCTGTGCATTATTATTAATTTCTATAAAAGTTTTAGGATCAGATACATTTTCACAGGAACCACCAGAATGAGGTTCTACCAATGAGGAAGATGTATTTTCCTCTGATTTGGTGTCAATTGGTAGTGAAGGTGTTCTCTGTCTCTGCCTCTGCTGAGAAAATCTTGCTCCTGCTCTCAGGTACATTGGTTGATCTGTCACGTCAGCCCTGCTTTCAGATTTAGTGCTTTTTGATATTTCACCAAAGCCCGAAGATGACTTATTTACAGAGGAGATTTGAGGTAAAGCAGGAACTGGAGTAGGTTTCCTTACAAGACTGTTTCCGTTACGAACATACGAGGTATTTTGAAAGTTCCCTTTCCTTTCTAGAATTGGCCTTTTGGGAGGAACTGCTCTTACTGAATTGATTCTAGGTAGAGAAATAGGGGGATTATTACCTGTCCGATGCCAAGTTCGAGGCTTTGACACATGAGTTGAAGAGGCAGATGTCTTTGTCTCAGACTTCAAAAAGGTAAAGGAATGACCTGGAAAAGTTTTGGGAATGACACTACCTGACTGATTTTTGGTCCCACTCGACCCAAAACGATATGAATTTAGAGCCTGAGTTGTAACTTTGGAAGAAACTTGGGATGGTTCTGAAATTGTTTTCTTTGTTATCATATTACTGTGTACAAATGCACTATCTGACCTACTATTCTGTTTCGTCTGATGTACTGACGAAGTATTTTCTTCAACCCCACAAATATTTTCATCATTGATAGCTGTCAATTCTAAAATCCTTTTATCTGGTACTTCAGATGCCATCCCTTGAGAAAATATATCTGATAATGCACCAGGTGCATCCACAGTGAATTCATCATTCGAATTACTTGTAGTGACTTCATCACCACTAGTTGGACAGGACATAAGGTTCTGCTGAGGAAGCAAATCATTCTTAACATTAAGATCATTAGGTTCCATGTCAGCTCTTGGTGACCTTTGCACAAATTCTCTATATTGATAATGTTCCTTAACGGCCTGTAAATCAGTCTTTTCTCCCATTGTATTTCCAACACCTAAAACATCAATTTGAGTATTACTCACAAGCACAACTGGAGTAATGTTTTCTATGCACTCACCTTCCAATGGTGAGAATTGATTGTTTTGAAATGCTAAGTCCTCACATGGTGAAAAAGAGACTATATCTGAGTGTTGTAATTCAGAATACTCGGAACTCATGGTTTCCCTATTTGCATCAGTAGAGTCAAAAGATCCTCCACTCAAAATATTGTCAGACATTTTAGTAATACTCTCTGAATAAGGCATTGAGTGAACAGAAAGCATTGACTGAACAGAAGTCGGTACACACATACCCATGCTTGACAACGCAAATTCTTTCTGATGTTCTTGGTTATCATTGAGATTGACAGGAGCTTCAACATCAGATGTGGTGGTAACCACAATAACAGCACTGATTTGCGATTGACATTGAGTAAAATTTGGGTTAGCTGTAACTTTTTTCCTTTTAGAAGATGGTGAAACCTCATTTGGAGCACCATTGTTGTTATTTGCAGCATAAAACTGAGTCTCTAAAAACTCCCCTTCCTCGTGTAAAGCAGTAACCCCATCCAAACCAGTTATTGACTCAACATCGTTTTGAACAGACTGATCTAAAACTTTAGAAGCAGATGGATCTTTCGACAATAGAACTGTACCTCCGTCCACATTATTTGCAAGGTTATCAGGATTTACATGATCTGGAGATAAGGATTCCAACTCTGAACTCAAAATATTAAATTTTGTTCTAGCTTTTCTCTTTTTTATCTTCTTTGTGTTCCCTTCACCAGATCCAGCTAAAATATTATAATTTGGGAATGTTTTTTCTGTCTCACAATTCTCAGGGTGCATGGTGACATCACCATGGGCCAATTGGTTTCCAGCATCATTCATGATACCAGAGCCGTGAACAATAATACAATCTTCTAAATTAGATGATCCATTATCAGAGCCTTGCTTCAGTGCACTGGCATGTTGTAGGCAATCTAGACCATCTTGAATCCCAATTTTTCTTGAACTTGAAAAAGTATCGCTGGTTTTTAATATCTCATCCCCTGCATCTACAAGATTGTTATTCAGTGGGGATTGTACATTTGAATAATTCCCAACCGATAGAGACCCTTCATTCTGACATAATTGCTTATTATCATAATCCATGTGATTGACTTCAGAAATAGTACCTAGAACAGAATTATTTGCAGCTAAACAATCGGAAGTATTTGCATTATCATGCATAAAAATAATATTTCCATTATCAAGGACATCATTATTAACATCTAAACAATCTGAATCACTCTTCTTATCTTCACTACTAGAAGCACGAGAAGAAAATTTTGGAATGTTTCCATCTCTTTCAATTTCAAACCTGGACAGTTCCCTATTATCAGAATCTTTGTCACACTCTTGCGATTGGTAATCTGGCCCCAAACTCAGCTGCAGTAAACCTCCCTCTTTATCTTCTTTCAATACATTACCTTCCTTTGGCAAAGAATGTAAACAGTCTGGCACTTCATCAACGATGTTGATTTTGTCATCTGAATTAGCTTGAATTTTCTCAGGAATAGAGGCCGTTGACGAAATCAGTGCAGCACTCTCGACTTTCACAGTTCCAGGAAGCCTTTTTTGCAGTGAATTTGGCACAGATGTCTTAGAGTTTGCACTAGCTTTCTTCACTAATCTCTTAACAATTTTCTTCTTCTTGACAACCGTTATGGTCGATTTACCAGAACAGACATTGCCAGCTTTAGCTGAATTTGGCACCGCATTTTGCCCACGAGAATCATCAGCCTCCCTGGTACGGGACCGAGAAGAACTATCCTGAACACTCTTCCGCACTTTAACCTCCTTCCCCAAACCAGACCTATCATTACGTTTGCAAGGCGACCTATTTAAATCCACAACCACAACGGAAGACACTCTATACGGCTGATGCAAACCAGAGTAATAGCCATCAGAACCCGAAACCCTTTTATTCTTTTCCCCAGAACCCAAATCCGAATCCAAAACCGGCGTCACATTCAAATCAGGAACAGACACTGAACTCGAAGGCGGCGCAACAATAGCCTTGGCCACCAGAGAATTGGACTCAAAAGAGATATCAATCTCAACAGGGCTCCCTTCTCTCTCTTCCCCCTTCACCCCATGAACCAAATATTGTTCCTTACCCCTGAAAAAGCCATTGCTACCTTCAGGTCCATAACTGGGGTACCGTAACTGCTCAACCTCACGGTTCCTATGATTAGGTTTAGCCGTCTGAATCCTAAGAAGCGCGCTTTTCTTCTGCATCTGTTTCTTAGGAGGAGTACGTGCGAATTCATGACTACGCTCTCTACTATTCCCTCTATTATACCTACCCACATTATCAGAACCATGATAATATTTGTCAGTGTTACTAACCTTGCTAACTAAATTAGAAGAAGACTCGTGCAACTCTCTTCCCCTTTCCCTCTCTCTATCACTCATCACCCACCTCTTGCTCTCCACCCGGGACCCTCTACCGGCCACGTCAGCGTCACATTCCACGCTGTACACTCGAACGTAGGGCGGGGGCTCTACGTCGCCCTGGCTAGGCGCGTGGTAGTCACCGCCGCCCCAAGAGAGTGCCTCCCTGGGGTTTTGCTCGTAGGCATCCACCACGAGGCGGTCACGGCGCCCGGGGTCGTAGCGGAGGGTTTCGATCGGGGGAGGCGGAGGCGGGGGAGGGCGGTGGTGGTGGTGGTGGAATTCGCGATCGAAATCGTCAGTTCTAGGGTTAGGGTTCCAGGGGATGGCGGTGGTCCGGCGAGGGAGGAGATCGTACGGGAGAGAACGTGAATCGTCTTCGAGGGTGCGATGTGGGAGAGATGAGTGGTGATTGAAAGAGAATTGTTGCTGCTGCTGCTGTTGTTGTTGTGTTTGGGGAGTGGAAGGGGTGTAGGGTTGCGGCAGGGGAGCCGGGTGGAGGCTGCGGTGGTAGGAGAGAGGCGGTGGCGGCGCGGGCGGCGGCGGTGGGAGGTTGTTATGGTGGTGGTGGTTGTGATGCGATTGAGGGTTGAGGGAAGCGTAGCGGGTGGTGCGGTGGTCCTGAGGGTGGTGGTAGTGGTGGTGGAGGAAGTGGTGTTGATCCATTCGATCGGAACGGAGATTCGAATGAATCGGAGATTTGATTGATTGATTGAATGAATGGACGTGAATTCAGAATTTGAGATATGAGATGAAAGGTTGTGTGTGAAAGAAGACGTATCCAGAGTTTATGCGATTTCTTTATTATTCAATTGGATTCAATTATTGGTTATGCCTCGTAGGACTGCGTTACGTAAAGCTTCTGTCTTTCTGTTTCGGATCATCGTTACCAGCTCTTGTTTTTCTTTCCTTTTTTATTTTTTCTTTTTAAATTTATCATTATTTTGATAGATTCCCCTTTGTGATTGTGTCTAGAAAAGATACGAAGTGTCGTTAATTTTTTTCAATGTAGATAAAATTCTTAAAGACTTTTCATTTAAGTGGAATAAAAGAGGCAAAAACCAGTAAATTTCAATGAAATAATGATATTCTAAGAAAAAAAAATTGCGGTTATGTTTAAACTAGTTTGATTTTTTAATAAATATATAAAAAATGTATAGATATTTTAGAATTTTTTTTCTTTTGTACTATCTTTTAATGTGTTAGAAAATATCTTGAATATATTCAAAGGTGATATCGATTATTTTTAAAAAGATTTCAATTAGTTTAACCAAATAAGTAAATTTCAATGAAATAATGATATTATAAGAAAAAACAATATTTTGACGGATGTGTTTTAAACTAGTTTGATTTTTTAAAAGTAAATATATAAAAAATGTATAGATATTTTTGAATTTTTTTTTCTTTTGTATCACCACTTAATATATTAAGAAATTTTGAAAATATCTAAAAATATATCTTTAAGATATAATAATTTATTATTTTCAAAAAGATTTCAACAGAATATACAATATTTTAACATATTATCATCATCTCCATAATGTATAAATATAACATATTAATACTAATTCAATTTTCACATTCACTATTTCTTAAAATTCTTATTCACTTAAGTATTAGAGAGATTTTTAAAGGTGGATTAGCAAATGTACTAATTCTAATCCTATTGTGAGCATAAATGTTAAGATAAAAATCATCCATAAAGACAAGTCTGTCTTACAACTCTTGTTTTGAAATTTAACAAACGAACAATCCAACAAAATAATATTTATAGTTTAAACTGTCTAAAAAATATGTTTGATAAAAACAATGTTGAACAATATAAGAAAAGCGTCTATGTTGAGCCTGAATAATATTTTATAAAACTCGCAAACAATGTTTTACGAGAGTGTGTTTAATATTTCAAAATGTTTGAGGCAAAGCTTTATTAAACATTGTATCTTATAAACACTATTTTACTCAAAAGAAAAGACTAGTATGCTAAACGCTTTATATACTAAACATGCCTAATGTTCTACAACGTTTATAACATTAAATGCATATACAAATTGTACTTGTTGTCTGTGGTATTTTGCTTCTCTTTATTTGTGCAGATCATGACAATATCAAGTTTTATTCAAAAGTCTGTACAAGATCAGAAGGATGTTAAGAGATAGGAAGACATTCTTAGAATGTTTCCTTAATGCTTTTTGTTCTGAGGAAGTCATACATGTCACCTTTATAAAAAACATTGTTGCCTGGTGCTACCTAGCATTTGACTTCGTACCTATAGGCTACTTGTTTGACTCTTACACTGTTATTCTCTCTCTGAAATTGTCCAACACTTTCTTTGTTTAAGAATTTTTTTTATAGGTCTCCAGATTTCATTGTATTGAAAACATAAACTCCTTGAGAGCTTTGATCTATACTTGTTTTTCTAAAACACTTTCATTGTGTTCGTATGAAGAGAATCAAAACACTTGTTTGTTTAGTTAAGTTGAGCTGAACGAGTCTAGTTGCGAATACTAGTGTTGAACTAGGAGTGAGTAAACTTATATATCTAGATTGGATAGTTGTAAACCAAGAGTGGTGAAACTTGTTACAATCTTTGAAAAGATTAGTGAAACCCCTTAATAGTTCTTAAGAGAGAACTGGACGTAGCTTAGGTTAAGTGACTAGTATAAAAATAAGCTTGTCTTATTTTCTTTCATTTATATACGTTTCCTTAGACACAGTTCAAAAACTTAAAGTATTTATTATATATTTGCGAAAAGTTTTTGAAAAACTCTACTCAACCCCTTTCCCCCTTCTAGAATTTTTCATGTGTTTCAATCAAATGTTCTTAGTGAATTTGGACATAATGTTTTTGAGGTGAAATGAGTGAGATTCTTAAAAGCTAAGTTGATAGGTCTGAAGTATGTTACCAAGATGTGGGATAAGCTACCAACACAATCAAGCTTTGATGTCTATATTGTTAAAGCAAATGAGCCCCAACAATTAATAAGGTTTTAATGATAACAAAATACTTTACTAGAAAAGTAAGTCTCTAGTTAGAAGTAAAGATGTGATTAGTATTAAAGACAAAATCGTCTATATGAACAAATGATCTTATGTTTTGAAGTTTAATCAAATAACATTAAAACAGGTTAATAACTAGAAAACAACCTAAGGTAAAAACACAAGACTTAGAGCCTAAACAGAAAAAAACTAGAACTTGAACCTCAAACGTAGAAATCATAGGAAAACACTTAGGTCCTAGGAAATAGAGAAACACTTAGGCTAAAACACCCAGACGCATGACTAAATGATGTCTTGTCTAAAAGTGTCCAAGAAAAAATTGAGTTGAACACTCAATGCTTAAAATACTTGGATTAGGTATTTGGTTTCTCTCGAAAAAAAAACTGTAAGATTCGGGAAAATAGGGGTTTTAAAAATAAAGTAGTTTTGAGACTTTGGGTCTTTGTTTGGAAATTAGTGTTCTTAAATGTATATTTTTGTTAGAACATAATTGTTATACTATTTCTTTATTTTTTATATTTTGCCTAAGGGAAAAATGGTCTTTTACCTTTATTTAATGGGTGTAGAAAAGAAAAACATACAAATAAAATAATATGGATATTTAATAAAATGATATTATATAAATCTTTTAGAAGATTTAGTTGTTATTTTAAAAATGAGTTAAATGAAAATAAGAGATATAATCTTTGTGGGTTTAAATATTAAAAGAGATATTATTATTAGAGAAAATCATTATTAGATATTGTTAGATATTTTAAAAAATTACATGAATTTTAAAAAGATTTGGTGGTTAATGATATTTTAAAAAATAGTTAAGAGATAATAAAAGAGGAAATCTTAGTGGTTTTAGAGATAAACTAAGATATTTTATTAAAACTAAAAAGATGTAGATAGAATAGAAGAAGATAAAAAGGAGAAGAGTAAAAAAAGGGTATGCATTTTGTTATCCTAAAATGAAAAAACGAAAATTAAAAAGATAAGAAATACAAAAGACGTTTTCTAGGAGAAATAGAGCCAAGAACGGGGCATCGAAAGGGGGAAGACCATTGGTGACGTTGTGAAGCTTTCTTGGTGATCTTGGAAACAAAAATCGTACGAGACCAGATACGGGGAGTTAACCTGGGTTTCTGTCTAATGAATGATTGTTGTTTTGGTTTTGTATGATCACAGTTTAATTCATTTCAATGTTGGTGGTCGTGTACATGTTAACATGTGAGTTAACTAGGGTTGTATTTCATGAATTGGGGTGTTGTGTTGATTTTCGTTTCTTCCTCTTGTTTTTGGTATTATGTTTGAATGATTCATGAATGTTGTGGGGTCGTCACCCATTGTTTTGGTCCTTGAATGTGCTTGTATAATATACATTTAGCTTTAAATGATGGGCCTATGTGTGCGAGGGTGGAGGTTTTGAAGTACAATGTCATTCATTGTGGAAAGGGCATGAATTCATGTATCATGGAAGAATTAATTTGTGAGTAAGGTTGTTGGACAATATGATTTGAGTATGGATAACTCTTTCGGTCGTGCGATGCGGGAAAGAAAGTATTTTCTTCTGTGCAATGCGGGAAAAGGGTTCTCTTCGGTCGTGTGATGCGGGAAGATGATGGTTCGAGTACTGATGACTCTTTTGGCCATGTGATGCGAGAAAGAGGTTCTCTTTTAGTCGTGTGATGTGGGAAAAAGGTTCTTTTTGGCCGTGTGATACGGGAAGAGGGTGTCATTTGACTTGTAATGATCGTTATACGGGAGTAGATGATCATGCAGATAACTCGGATGCGGTATAACACGACGAGCGAATTAAGAGAATTCATAAATTTATGGGTTTATTTTAAATAAAATATTTAATTGGCAATTTTATTTTATAATCAATTGAAATTATGGTTTAGTTTTGGTTAATTGTAAAAAATTATTGAATTTGGATTTCTACAATGATAATATGTTTTAAAATTTTAAATTTTTGCTAATATCCCAAAAATTGGGGTGTTACAAAAACAGATCGAGACAATGTCTTCGACAAAAAAATTAAAAGACTTAATTATTAAAAACACATAAGAAACCCTAAGCAAACTAAAACATTATCTATATAGAAAGAGACAAAAACCAAAGAAGTGTTTACATGAATCAAGACGATAGCATGAGCTAAATAAAGTACCTCATCTTTTGATGAAAGTATTTATATACGCTTGGTATCTTCAGATTAAAGAACTAAATTGTAAAATGCTACCTAACGGTAGGAAATCAAAAAGCACTTTCTTGTTCTCAGCAAGCATTAAATGACACTAAATGTTCAATGTTCAAAAACAACAAAAGTGATAAGAAAAGTCATATCTGTTGCATGCACAGTTTACTCTAATTTTGCAGATAACCTATTCTACATGCATCCACAGTGCTATAGATCAAATGTCAAAATGTTGACGTTAGAGACAAAGGAGATAATCACGGAATGTCTTTTTAGTTTTTGACCCAGCTCCAACCTTGGGCTATAAATAGTGTCTCCATAATTCTTAGAAAGCAACTTTTTACTTAAGAGTATTAGAGTTGTGTGCCTAAGGTAAACTCTTTGTGTTTGTGAAAAGGAAGCTTGTAAACTTGGTGCTTATAGGAGGAAGTGCTCTTTCTTGATGTGTCTAAGTGGTGGAGTATACCTACAAAGTACCAATTGGATGTACAATATTTTGATTTGAATCGGTATAAAAATCATTTGTGTACTTTTCCTTATCTCTGCATCTCTTGACTTTAAACTGTTTGAAGAAAGTTTTAAAAGAAAGGTATAATTTTTAACATAACCAATTCACCCTTCCCCTCTTGGTTATTGTTCGTTTTCACGTTCTTTAAACATTCTGCAGCGCAATATCAATTTCAACAATTGGTATCAAAGCCTGCTTTGATAGTTTTTCAAATATTTCAAAAATGGTCGGACATAACCAAATGTATGCAGAGGGTGCTTCAATTGACATACCTCCTTTGTTTACGGGGAAAATTATTCTTTTTAGAAAGTAAGAATGCAAATTTATTTGGAGTCTATTGACAGGGGTATTTGGGAAGCTGTTTTGAATGGACCCATTGTTCCCACCATTACTGTAAATGATATGCAGGTAGAAAAATCATTTTTGCAATGGACTGTTGAAGAATACTCAAAGAAAATCTTGATAAGGTGTTGAACATATCAATTAGTTAAGCTAACTAACGATCAACTAATTTTTTTAATGAAGTGAAGTCAATCAATTGATAATTAAATTTACCCGATTGAATATGTCTGCTAACATATTTTTAAAACAAAAAATTGGCTCAATGAAAAATGAAGAGTTTGGAAAAAACTTTTTGAAACTTCTTATAACACTTTTTTGAGTTAGATAACATTGTTCTATGATCTGAAGGTGTTTGTGGTTGTGTCAAGAAGTAGTTTCTTATACACTTTAGCTCTTTAGGCAAGATCATGTGTCTTGTGAAAGCTTGGGAGAGACTTTTAGGGTTGATTGTTCCTTGCCTTGTATTGTTTATTTTTTCGTGGTTCTAAAAGGTTGCAAGAAGGAGTTGCAAGAGTAATGCACTTCTTGTATGCTTCAAGAAGTTTATTTCATCTTTCAAGAAATTGTGTAATTGTACATTGCGATTCTTGTTTGAGTGAAAAGTAATGCTTAGGTTTCACAACAAATGGGATGTAGCTCTCAAAAGTAAACCAATATAAAAATTTACTTTTCTTGATCTTTATTTTTTTTTTCTGTTAATTACTAAAGTTCTTGTATATATTTATAGTTTGGATCAAGATTTTCAGTTTGCCACATGTTAAGGTGTTTTGTGTAGTTGTATAAATATATCAAACAAATATTCCAATGATTGAGTTTTTCATTGATTTATATAGAGTGAAAGTCCTTAATCTGTCTTGAATTTGTATAACAAAAAAATATGTTATATGTGGCCTTTTAATTAATCGATTCTATCTTGTAATCGGTTTAGCTTTTCATGGCTTCACACTCATTATGACCTTAACAGTCTAAGAGCATAATATAATGCTCAGGTCCTTGGGTACTACCCAAGGAATAAGGTTATGTTTCTGTAGAATTGTTAGAATAACCAAAGTCTTATGTGAATTACAGAATCACGTGTATTTATAGTTTTATATAAAACAGACGCTCCTGTAGTCAACTTTGCCACTAATATAGTCGACTGTCCCAGACAGTTATAACAGTTAAAACAATCAGCAGCAGTCAAACTAACTAAATTGATTACACATTTAATTCAGTTGACTTGCATTTAATGCTTGAACACAAAATAAAAAAATAGTCGTTATAGTTCATAAGCATTAACAGAATTTCAAAATAGAACTAACTAAGTCGAATTCCCTGCGCATGCAATCGACTATAATACTTCAAATCAGTTTTGAAAATCTTTTCATTTCAAAATAACTCACAGTACTGTTTTAGAAAATCTGTGCAAAGTCACGAGTTTGAATCGACTTACTTCATAATGAAGTCGACTTAAAACATGCAGTTTTTCCACACAATATAAGTTCAACTAAGTGCATGTGGTTTTCTTTTCTAAACCATATGTTATGCAATCACAAATGATGTTATAAGTACAAAAGCAGTGAATATGCGTACATATACGAAAATCAACAGAAACATGTTCTTCAAGATTACATACACAATAAAGATTTGAACATGTAACACATATCAATACATGTGTTATTAATAATGTGTTGTCATCATAAAAAACCAGAACTTTGTGAGATTAAGGTTTAGCTAAACCAATGCTTCCCTTATCAAAAATCTCAACATATACATCTTAACATTCACTAATGTTCAAAATATTTAAGGCATGTACAATAAAGTGTTTCGATGCTTGTATACCTTGTTCTTAACATTTATGCAGATAAAAAAAGTACAAAGACTTAATCATAATCACCACACATAAGATAAAAGATGTTGAGAGATATGAAGAACATTTTGGGTATTTTTGCCTTTAAGACTTCTGCTTTGACACATCGTACAAGTTTTGTATTGATAAAGGCTATGACAAAGCATCGTACTTGTGCAAAGTAGACTTGAGTTTGACTTCTCACTTAAAAAGGCTATCAGTTCTACATGAAGTCAACCTCTCTGTCTAACAGTCATTTATCAAGAAAAGCTATAAATATATGAAAGCTTGAAGAGAAGATAAGAAGGATAATATAGTGAACTTATGAATGCTCAAATAAGGTTATTGTTGCTTTTTATGTCTGATGCTAAATTTTCTCTGGAAAGAACGTTAGCAAAATCTCAGATTTCATTGTACTATTTTTATCCTCTCTATGAGAGTTATCAATCTATATTTCCTTTTAACACTTATTGTGTTGTACATTCTATAGAGAATTAAAACACTTGGTGTTTAGCTTAGTTGAGTTACACAGTCTAGACAATTGTCTAGGGTTGAACCAAAAGTGGTTAGAATACTTGTATACTAGGAGTGGTTAAACTTAGACTTGTCGTGTTGATTAGGTGAACCAAGAATGGTGCTAATACTTGTTGTAAACCTGAAGAGGTAAAACTTGTGTAATCTTCTTTAAGATTAGTACAACTCCTTTAAAGTTCTTAAGGGAGAATTGGATGTAGCTCAGGTTGAGTGAACCAATATAAAATTTGGGTTTTATTTACTTCTTCAAACGTTTTCCTTAACATATCCTTTTACTATCAATCTTTTGAAAACCTATTAGCCGCTAATTTGCAAAAAATTTTAAAAACATTATTCACCCCCTCTAGTGTTTTCCTATGATTTCTAGAAGTCCATGACTTTATGCTGACACATCTATTGTTGTAGATGAAGATATGTGTAAGTCACTATCTTTATCATCATTATGCATATATTTCTAGTGATAATAATACTATATCATGCCTACATACATTGATGAGTGGAATTTGTGCTAAAATCTTCTCTGAAAATGTTCTTAGTCAATTTTATAGATATTAGATGATATTACATCTTAGGAATGTGATCTCTGTGAAAACGCTCCAAGAACTCATTAAGAAGATGAAGGAGACCTTTCTTTGAAGAGTTTCTTTAGGACAAAGTAATCTGAGCTTACTGTTTGATCAAAATATGCACAGCTGGTGTTCATCATATTGATCAAGACTTTTATCAATCTATTGAAGATTGGACTGCCCTGTTGGGATTACAGGAAGAGAATGTGTGGAAGTTATGGACACTTTGAGAATAGTTCAAAGTGGGTTGAAGATTGCAGAAGAGGGGATATCTTGCTGCAGATCTTTGTGTTGCTGCCTATACTTTTAGTTAGAGGGTTAAAGAGATTGTCTACACTTTTGACATGGAGGTCTCTATAGAAATCCTATGTAAAAACCTTGACTAATATAATGCATTGGCTTCCTAGTTGTGGAAGGACACTGGATGTAGGCATTGGGCCGAATCAGTATAAAACTGTGTTTGATTTTCTCTATCCCTGAACTCTTTACTTTAAGTCGACTTTGCTTTCTGCACAGTCAACTTTACTTTTCCGCTGCACTGATTTATCTTTTTCCTTGAGTTGCCAGAAAACTTTGAAAGGTTTATACTTTGTGAAAAAGATTTGAAAAATTACTCGACTTCTGTTTTCTTTGAATCGACTATATTCTTGGAAATGGCTTCTAGTTTTCAAACCTTTGGTGAAGGTGCTTCTATAAACAGACCACCACTGTTTGCGGGTGAAAGCTATCCTATTTGGAAAATTCGAATGCAAATTTTTCTTCAATCCCTGGATAAAGGTATTTGGGATGCAACAGTAAATGGTCCTTTTGAGCCAACTCACATTGTTGATGGAAAAACTGTTTTGAAAAATTTTTCTAAGTGGTCTCAAGATGAAAATAGAAAAGCACATTATGATGTCAAAACCTAGAAATATCATTGCCTCTGCACTAACAGTTGATGAATTTTTCAGGATATTTCAATGCAAATCTGCCAAGGAAATGTGGGATGTCTTGGAAGTTACACATGAGGCACTAATGAGGTCAAGAGAGCCAGAAATAATTCTTTGATTCAAGAGTAGGAACTTTTCAGAATGAAGACTGGTGAAACAATTTATGAAGTTTAGAAAAGGTTCACTCACATTGTCAACCATCTAATGGCTCTTGGAAAATTTTTTGACAAAGAAGAGATCAATATCAAAATTCTTAAAAGCCTGAACAGAAGCTGGCAACCCAAAGTCACAATAATCTCTGAGTCCAATAACAAGCATGAACATGGCTACCTTATTCGGGAAGCTAAGATAATACGAGCTAGAACTTGGAAGATTGAAAGATGAGGAAGAGATTGAATAGAAGAAGTCCATAGCATTGAAAGTCACAAGCAAGAAAGCCACAAAGATTACACAATCAGAGGATGATTCAGATGCTGAAATAGACAACAATGAATTGATTTCCGTGGTGGTAAGAAAATTCAATCGACTTATGAAAAATAATAGTTAACTTACTAACCATGCAGGTAACAGCAAATCCAAGAAAGCTTTCAGGTCAAAGGCAATTCAATGTTATGAATGCGGCAAAGAAGGACACATCAAGCTGGATTGTCCAGATTTGAAGCTGAAGCAGAAAGCCAACAGAAGGTTTCCTAAGGATAAGAACAGAAAGCAAAAATGAGCTTACATTGCCTGGGGAAACATTGATTCATATTCGTTAAGTGATGAAGATCTTGATCGAGAAGAGGAATCAAGGATTTGCTACATGGCTGGAACATCATCTGCAGACTATGAAAATGACACAGAGTTTGAGCAAGAACGAATTGAGGTGAAATATGACCTGCTACTGGATGCTTTTCAAGAGATTCATGCTGAAGTAATGCGACTACAGTATAAGGTTAATCAATTAAACTCTAGGAGAAAAGATTATGAGTATAGAATCAATAATCTTGTCAATGATAATGAGAAATTACAAAAGGAATTAGATGAAGCTTTATTATCTGCCAAAAATGTTATAACTGAGACTATTACAGTAGAAAAGAAATGTGAAAAATGTCCTACTCATGTTGAACAAATAGATTATTTGACTAGCACGCTAGCCAAATTTCCAGAGGGTAGAGATAATTTGAATGTTGTCTTAAAGTCTTCAGGAAGAGAAATTTATAGGCAAGGAATTGGATATAAAGCTCAATCAAATAGAAACAGTACAAAGAAATTTACTGATTTAAGCAAACCTGTTAAGCATGCTTGCTTTTATTACAATAGTATTGGTCATACAGTTAGAAACTGTTATTACAGAAAAGTTGGAGTTCCTAAAGGTTTATATGTATGGATTCCTACGGAACATCTAGCTGCAATTAACAATCAAGGACCCAAATTCAAAGGGCACCTGCATCGAAAAATCAGAATTGTTTTGCAGGTTAGCAATAGATGTAGTGTTGTGCAGTGAGAGCTCAAGGATGAACTAACATGATTATAATCAACCTTCTTGAGTGTCTACAACTGGTAACAAATATCATCTTACTGCATCATTCAAAAAAAAATTTTGATTGATAATGTTTGATTGTATGAATGATTGTCTGATTAATTGTTTGAATGGTTATTGTGAAAATCAACTTTTTACGACTTTTAATCGACTTGATTATGAGCACAGTCAAATATTTGTCTCTGTATGTTTGTTTCTGTTTTTGAAAACTCTTTCATACACGAGTCAACTTGGGTTTTATCAAAATCGACTTTGTGTCTCTATTTTTGGGCTTTCCAAATTTGAAAATTTAAAATGGGCCTTTTTGAGTTAATTCTTGGGTCGCGCTTTTATTAAGAGTCTATCTTCTTGAAATGCCATTGTATTTCGCCTTAGTGTCTTGTGTGATTCCTAAAACCCTAGACTAAGAAAGAAAATTTCCAAGAAATTCATACTCTATGGCATCCACTAGTCGTGCTGCTCAAGGAAACAAGGGAAAAGAGATCACCGCTACTAGGAATTCTGATCCCATGGGATGGATTAGCGATGAAGAAAGTCGGGAAAGATTCCTTAGTGCTACTGCCAAGATTGCCGCTGCTCCAATGAACCTTAATCTGAATATGTTTGAAAAGGAGGGGTTCATGTTTCCTGGCTGGTTTGAAAGGCAAGGATTATCCATCTTCATGCAGATGAAAGGATACTGGTATCCTGACCTCGTGAAAGTGTTCTATCACAATCTGAAAGTGGTTAATAATGACATACACTTCAGAGTAAAAGGTATTGACATTCAGATTAATGATTTTATTTGGAACATTATTACAAATTTACCATCTGAAGGTGCCTCTTCTCACTTACCATATGTTGAAACTAATGTCTTGCTAAACTAAAGAAGGCTATACAAAGATTGGTTAAAGTTTCTTGGAATGTATTCCATTGAGAGGTTCTTTGTGCATGAAGGATTAATGAAGGAAGAAAATATAGTTGCTCATCTTCTGGCCCGGATAATTCTACCTGGTAGAATAAGGAAAGATAGGATGACCGTTGAATACATTTATCTGCTTCACGCAATAAAAAACAACATACCCATAAACTGGCTACAAATTGTAAAAGAACACATGAAGAATGCTGCACTGAAAAGATCATTGTATTTGTCATATGCTACGTTTATAGGCAAAGTGTTGGTACTGCAAGGAGTTGATGTCAAAAATGAGCAAAAGTGGTTCTGAAATTCTTCAAATGTGTTTAATAGAGACTCAGTTATGTCTCTCGGGTTAGTGAAGACCATGAATGGATGAAGCTTCATGGGTGAAGATTATTTCGGGCATAACACAAGAAGCAATCTTGCTACAATGAAGGATCGCACCAACTTCTTCCCAGAGACAAATTTTGAGAGATACACAGTTGAACAAATCAGAATTTTGCATGAAAAATTTGACAACTTTGCAAGAAAGCATTGTGCTGCTCCATAGCAAGTAGCAGAAAGTTCATCTGATGAGGATTCAATGGAATCTTTCTGACTCAGCATAGGGCTATAGGAAATCTGACTGTCTTAGCATAAGTGTGTCTTGTTTCTAGTTTGTTGCCTTGTTTATAATAGAATGTTTGTTAGTCGTTTGTTTTTGTTGACAGATGTAATGGTTTAGATTGCCATTTTGTTTGTTTTTTGCTGTAGTTAATCAAAATGTAATATCTTTTGGTAACATCAATGAAATCAGTCGTTTATGGTTTAATTCTATCTGGTTTAAATTTCTTGATTGAATTTGTTCGAATCAATCTTAAATCGACTGAGTGATTGTTGAAGTTGATTATGCACATGTTTACTGTTACATTGATTCTTTTGCATACTCACTTCTTAAATGTATAATTTCTTGCATTACTATGATTCTAAATTGCTTGATCTTCAAAAGATCTTGAAAGGTTTTGTAGGAAACATTGCTTCTGGACTTACTACTGGAGTTACTACTCAATGAAGAGCAATGAAATCGACTGAAAATATGGATCAATCGACTATCATTTACAGGGGTTATAAATTTCATTTGTTGGAATTTGGTTATTCTGTTGTTTGATCATATTTTATATTGTTTACTTTCAATATATCTTTGTTGGTAATTGATTGATATATCTGTGAGAATATATTGTGAGATTGTTGATGATTGTATCCATGCTTGATTGAATTGTTTGCAATTCTGATTTTGATACAATTCTAATACATGCTTATATATGCTCTGGTATTTGTGAAAACTGCATTGTGCATCTGGGTTTTGATTTTAAAACATGCATAATGATAGGGGGAGCATTACATGATAGTCTAGATTTTCACATGCCTACACTTTAGGAGGAGATTTTCTTTACATGTGAATATCTGTGATAGGGGGAACATAATTGATTGATTAATCTTTTTTACATTGATGCATCTCTGGTATATCATTTATCAACATCTCATTATCATAGAGCATACCTTTTTTGCTAATGCATAAAGGGGAAGAAAAGTTTGATTCTTATTTGCTTTATACTTGATTGCTTAATATTGTTTATACAGAGTAAATGTTATCTGAAATGTTTCTAATATGAAATATTTTGAAATAGACTCTTGTTTTCTCTAATATAGATAAAATCATTTAATCACTTGTTTTGATACTGTTTGCTTATATGAGCTCTGATATAGTGTGATTACATGATTGATTTTATGTGTTGTTGTGTACAAACATGGTTGTTTATTAATCATGGTTGTGCATCATAAAAAAAAGGGAGATTGTTGAGATTGTTGATAAGGGAAACACTGGTTTAGCTAAACCTTAATCTCACAGTGTTCTGGTTTTTGATGATGACAACACATTATTAATAACATATGTAGTGATATGTGTTACATGTTCAAATCTTTATTGTGTATGAAATCTTGAAGAACATTTTTGTGTTGATTTTCGTATATGTATGCATATTCACTGCTTTTGTACTTGTAAATCATTTGTGATCGCATAGCATATGATTTAGAAAAGAAAACCAGATGCACTTAATTGAACTTATATTGTGTGGCAAAACTATAAGTTTTAAATTGACTTCATTATGAAGTAAGTCGATTAAAACTTGTGACTTTGCACAAATTTTCTAAAATAGTGCTGTGAGTTATTTTGAAATGAAAAGATTTTCAAAACTGATTTGAAGTGTTATAGTCGATTGCATGTGCAGGGAATTCGACTTAGTTAGTTATGTTTTGAAATTCTGTTAATGCTTATGAACTATAACGGCTATATTTTGATTTTGTGTTCAAGCATTAAATGCAAGTCAAATGAATTAAATGTGTAATCAATTTAGTTAGTTTGACTGTTGCTGATTGCTTTAACTGTTATAATTGTCTGGTGACAGTCGACTATATTAGTGGCAAAGTCAACTACAGGAGCGTCTGTTTTATAGAAAACTATAAATAGACGTGATTCTGTAATTCACATAAGACTTTGGTTATTCTAACAATTTCATTTCGCTGTTTAAGATTGGAATCTCTGTGAAAACGCTCCAAGAACTCATCAAGAAGACGAAGGAGATCTCTCTTTGAAGAGTTTCTTTAGGACAAAGTAATCTGAGCTTACTGTTTGATCAAAATCTGCACTGCTGGTGTTCATCATATTGAACAAGACTTTTATCAATCTATTGAAGATTGGACTACCCTGTTGGGATTACAGGAAGAGAACTTGTGGAAGTTCTGGACACTTTGAGGATTGTTCAAAGTGGGTTGAAGATTGCAGAAGAGGGGATATCTTGCTGCAGATCTTTGTGTTGTTGCCTATACTTTTAGCTAGAGGGTTAGAGAGATTGTCTATACTTTTGACATGGAGGTCTCTATAGAAATCTTGTGTAAAAACCTTGACTAATATAGTGCATTGGCTTCTTGGTTGTAGAAGGACATTGGATGTAGGCATTGGACTAAACCAGTATAAAACTGTGTTCAATTTTCTCTATCCCTGAACTCTTTACTTTAAGTCGACAATACTTTCTGCACAATAAACTTTACTTTTCCAGTGCACTGATTTATCTTTTTCCTTGAGTTGCAAGAAAACTTTGAAAGGTTTATACTTTGTGAAAAAGATTTGAAAAAGACTCTGATTTTTGAACCTCACCAATTCACCCCCCCCCTCTTTGTGTTGAAACTAAGTCATTCTTTTTCCAACAGTATAGCATGTTCAAAACAATTTATCATATGTCATCTCATTAATAAATGCTCATTCGGTAAAGCATTCAACATATTATTATCAAACGGTGTAAAACATTAGATGTTTTATTTTTGAAAGTTGTTTGTAAATGATGTCATTTAGCGAGCTTTCGTTAGATGATAAATTTCATAAGACGCTTGCTTGAATAACACTATTTGGAATAAAACATATTTTAAGCTTTAGTGTTAGCATTTGAGATAGACGCTTCTGTTGTAAAACGTTGTTTATAATACATATTTTCTATTATATGATTCTTTGATAAAGGCGTTTCCTTTCATTAGACGTTATTTATAAAGCTTTGCCTGTCATACAATATTGTCTAGAAAATGCTATTGTAAGCTTGTTTTGGCCTAGAAAATATGTTCTAATATATTTTTCTCTTAGACGATATTTCTTTAAAACTACATTTTATTCAGAGAAATATTTCATTTAATGCTTTTTTGTTAAACTTCAGAACCTAAGTTGCTTGATGGTATATTCTCTAAACGATCTTTGTCTTAACACTTCCAATAAAGCAATGACATAAATCCTTTTAAACATGCAATCTACAACTAGTGGTGTCAAAATGAGACAAATCGGCTCACATGAGTTGGCTCACCACACATTGAGCTAAAAATGAGTTAGCTCAACCCGACTCATATCTTAGTGAGCCAAAATTTTTATAACCGGACTTGAACGTCACTCTAGTATTTAAAAAGATCAAATTGTCAAACAACACAATTAGAAGTAGTAAATGATTATAATAAAAAAACTTATGAGAAAATGGTAAAAAATTACTAAAGGTGGTTCTTGGTGGATGTCAAGTCAACCCACCTTCAACCCCACTCGAACTCATTTAATTTGCAAATTAAGTGAGCTGAGTGCAATTTGAACCACACTTAAAGAAAAACTAAAATTCTTTAATCTGACTAGCTCAAACATGTGGTGAGCTAGAATGGCTCACAAGAAGCAACTCATTTTGATTTGTCTAGCTACAATAGTCCTCTTTAATGAAAATGAAATATAGGGAAACACTATAAAGGAGTGGAAGGAGGGGTTTGAATAGTGTTTCAAAACTTTTCGCAAAATAAACATTTAATAACTATTACGAGTGTTAGTTAAACTATAGTAGTTGTTAAACGCTTATGTTTTCAAGAAATCATTTAGGAACGTCCATTCAAACTGTAGTTGTTAACAAGTATTTTTATCCTCATTCATTCAACTTGAGCAACGTCCAATTCTCCCTCAATACCTCTTAAGAGGTTCCACTAATTTGTTTTAAAGATTACAAATGAGTATAAATCACTCTTGGTATACAAGTATTCTCAACCACTTCTGGTTCCCATAGTCAACTTGACTAGTCCAAGTTTAACCTCTATGGTATAAACCCTAGACAACCTGTCTAGAACGTTTAACTCAACTAAGTTAAACAATACAAGTGTTTGAATTCAGTTCTAAATATATAAACACAATCAGTATTTGATTATAAGTATATATTTCGATAACTCTCAAGGAGAGGATAAATACAATACAATGAGATTTAAGAACATGTAAATTTATTTCTTGTTCTAAGAACATACTCAGATGATGTAAGCTTTTAGAGTGAATAACAATGTAACAATTTAATGATAGCAAAAGTTCTTCTTTTCTCTTTTGTGATTCCTCCTCATATAGCTTTCTTTGAGAGATGACCATTACTAACTTCTTGAGAGTAGGTGGCTTCTCGTATGAAGATTTGTACTTTTCTGCATCTTAGGAAGAGCATCATTGCATGAGCAATGAGAGCTTGTACGGTTATGGTTGGACATAAAGCTTTAGGGAAACATTATAGAATGTCTTATTATTTAACATCTTTTCGATCAATGTGCAGTGCTTTTGAGTAAATCTTGGTATTATCAATATCTACATAATTTAAGAGAAAAAAAAGTAAAACAGACAAAGGTTTAATACGTTCATACATTTAATGTTCTTTACGTTAAGAGAACGTTGAAGCATGATACGTAATATTTTAGGGTGAGTCTAAGCTTTTCAAAGTAGTACCACGATTGATAAATTATACAACGTTTATTACTTCTGTCATTAGACGTGCTTTTATCAAATATTATTTGACACATCATTGTTTACCTGACTAACATTAATAAGAATGTTCTAATAAGTGCTTTGCTTAGAAGCTATACTTCACAAAAGGATATTTCGTTAAGTGTTTTGTGTTAAACTTCAAAACTTGAGTTGCTAAATAGTCTAGTCTTCTCTAGATGATCTTGTCTTAATAGAAAAGGGTCAATATTACATTTACAACAGGTGACATTTATGTATATAATTAAAAAACTTCAAGTGATTAAATCATAATTTGTTTCCTAGACGACCTATAAAGAGAGAACACCTATATTTGTATATCTTTCAATGTTGTGAGATTAAGTCTCTAGAATAAAGAGTTGTTTAATTCATATTATCTCTATTTAGAGTGATTCTTGTATTCAAAACAACATTTGTTATATAGCATATACAGATACTACTTAGCTTATAAAAATTGTGTACTCAAATAGGAAGGAGTGAATTTGTGTTTGTTGTAAATCAGAAAGGATATTAATAATAATAATGTAAACTCTATTTATTGGTGGAACCATTTATAGTTGGAAAAAGAATAACTAGACTAACCTAGGGTAAACTAATATAAAAAAGTATGTATTCATTGTTGTTATCTTTTGTATTTTGTAATTCACTCTTTGTTGTATCTTCTAACTATTTCACATAAGTAATTTTAACATGTTTTATAAACTTTAAACAACCCTTTTACAAAGTTTGATCGAATATTGTGCAAAAAGTTTTCATAAATGACTTAAGCTCTACTCAAACCCTTAATTTCTAAAGATAACCTTGCCATTTTGAACAATGCAAAACATAAATATAATATGAATAAGTATAAAAAATGTGTATTTATTGTGACTATCTTTTATAAGTTTGCAATTACTTTGGGTTCTCTTCTAACCATCTCACAATTTTATTTCATTTTTAGAAGTGTTTATAAACCATCAAATGACTCCCTTTTATAATGTTTAATAGGTTACTGTGCAAAAAAATCTTCTAACTGTTTCATGCTTTATTCAAACCTCAGTTTTCTAAAGCTAACCTTGTTTTTCAAAATTGGGTTTAACCTAGCTTGAGACGCACCAATATAAACTAAAGTGTTTACTTCTATTTTCTTGTACATGTATTCAAGTCCTTGTTATTTTCATCAAATGATTGTTAAAATATTTGTAAATATATTTTAAAACCTTCATATGACTCCTACAAAAGTCTAATTAACAAATGTTTAGAAAAAAATTTCCAAAACCTTATTCTTATAGAACTAATTGTTTTATCACTCCACAGATGGAAACATGTCACAATAATACTCTTTCAAAAAATGATTACAAATACAAGATCAAAAATCATTTTATTAACATTTTATTCTCTAGTTTAGTATACTAAAGACCAAGGAACAATCTAATCACTAGTGCAGAAAGGGCTTTAGATGTCTGTTATTTTGGGCTTTTAACGTCACATCCTGAACCGACGTCTTTAGGGGTGACATTAATGGGACGTCAGATTCTACAGGTCTGACGTCGTTATAGACGCCGGTTCATCTCAATGACCGGCGTTTGTGTAGACGTCAGACATTGCACTCACCGACGTCTAAGGGCACTATAAAGATGTCGGACATTGTATAAACCGCTAAGGGCACTATAGATGTCAGGCATGACATTAACTGACGTCTACGAAGTGTTCGTTGTGTTTTAGTTCAGTTATGCTCGTGTCTTTGGGTAGCGTAGTAGCACCTCCTTCCTTTGCTAGTTTCTTCGTAAGAAAAAATTGCGTCATTTGCATATCTTATGTCATTTCAACCCAAAGACGAACCTGGGTCGTTACCTAGTTCCATTCCAACTGCCAAAGAAAAAGAATACGGTGACACCGTTTTCTTTTTCTTTGGCAGTTGGAGTAGAAGTAGGCAACAACCCAGGTTCGGCTTCAGGTTGAAATGTCATAAGAGATCCAAAACACGCAAGCTTTTCTTACGAGGAAACTAGCAAAGGGAGAAGGTGCACTATGCTACCCAAAGACACGAGAAAAACTGCACCAAAACACAACAAAAACTCATTTTATTCGGTTCAAATGAAAGATAATACATCAAAGATTACTTTAATCAAAGTAAAAGCAAGTTTAAACGGTTCAAAAGAGATCAAACGTACCTGGAAAGGTAATGCAACGGAGAGAAAAGGCGAAGGAAGACGATGAAGTGCACGAAACTGATTCGCGATGACTGATTTAACAAGAAATGAGACGTTAGTTGCCAAAGAGCCCGGTGTCTATAATTGAATATACGTCGGGGACCTTACTAATTTGACGTCCATTCAAGTTTAAAATTAATATTCGTGGTAAATGTAGACGTCTAATGTCGTGAGAACCGACGTCTATAATCACATATAGACGTCGGTTGGCGGGATTAAACGTTTAGATGGTGGAAAAAAAATAACTTTTCACTTACCTGTCAGACTATAGACGTTAGTTAGGAGGGGCACTGACGTCTATAGTCACATATAGATGTCGGAGTGGCGGGATCTGACATCTAGATGGCGGAAAGAAATGACTTTTCATCTACTGTCAGACATATAGACGTCAGTTAGGAGGGCACAGACGTCTATAGTCGCATATAGACGTCGGGCTAGTGGGATCTAACGTCTAGATGGCGAAAAAAATGACTTGTCACCTACTTGTTAGACATATAGACGTCAGTTAGTAGGGGCCCCGACGTCTATAATATTATAGACGTCGGGCTCCCCTAACTGACGTCTATAGGCCTGACTTATTTACGAAATTGCCACCGGTCAATAATTTACATCGTAGCTCCCTCTAACTGACGTTTAATGAATGACGTTAAAAGTCAATTCTGCAGTAATAAATATTTATTTTTAATCACACCAACTAGAGATTAAAAAAAATACATAAAAGTAAAATAAAAATGAATAATTGTCTGATATTTTATGCAATAAACGTGCTTCATTCTCTTATTAACTATTACCCATAACAAAAGTTAAATAATGTTAATTAAAAATATATGAATTAACTAATATAACATAATACTTACTAGAGATTATTGATTCACCAGGTGATGAACAATTGAGTAGAGATTACTCGCACAATCAAATATATCTACAATTATTTATAACTATCAAATGACACGTCTAACTACCAAACAACATCTACAACGATTAGATGCTACATAGTTCACTAAAATCTATAAAATCTATAAATTGAAAGGTATGATTCTTTAAAGTATTTGCTCTAAGATGATGACTTACCACTTTAAAAATGAAATTGAAAACAGTGTTTGTAACCAAATAGTCCTAGAAAATATTTTTTAGATAATCAACGAAATGATCCTTAATTTTGTGAACACGAAAAGAAGAATTTGATAAAAGTATGTATACAAACTAATGAGATCAATAGTACAAGTAAATGAAGTTAAAGTAAAATGGATGTAAGATAGGAAATTGGAAAAAATTGAGACAACAATAAAAAAAGAAAATAGGGTTTAAGTTATGATTATAGGTTATTTTTTATTTATTTACTTATGTATTTATTTTATCTCAATAAAAGATTTAATTTAATTCTTTTATCTTAAAAATGAAACCATGTAACATTTTAATATTGAATAAAGCTTCTCATTTTTTAAAAACACAAGAATGTGACTTTTTATTTGTTGAAATTGACGTCGTTGGATTTATAACTTGTTACAATACATTATTTATAAATTATATTATGCGTAAATTAAAAATGTAAGTATTTGTTTATTAACGGTTTTACTGCAAATGAAAAATATCACATTAATTATATTTTTAAAAGTTGAAAAACTTAATTAACCTTGTTATTAGTAATGAAATTAAATTGGGTTAATTAGAATACCCAAGTACTCTACGATTAATATATTTTTGCTGATAAAAAAATAGTAATGAAATTAAATTAGGCAAAACAAATAAATAATGAAAAAAATTATGTAAGTTTTTAACAATTATGATAGAGCCTGTTAACTTGAATACCCAAATAGTAATTGCTGGATCAGCCAAATAATGCGGTGACACTTTGCATTTATCATGCATCCAACATTAGCAACTCCTTCATCAGCCAGATTAAGAGGTAATTAAACTTTTCAAAGATAATAAAGCATGATGGCGCAATGTTGCATCATTGCAATTACACGTACCCCCACACTATTTCAACAATATTTCTCCACAAATGGACACTTTTATCTTTTACATTAAGCACGTTATGTGTTTGATAGAATACATCTACACTTCTTAGAACACCATTGCAACCAAATAACTCTTATTCGGATTCAAAGTTGAAGTGCTAAAATTTCCTTGTTTGATAGTGAAAACCACTTCTATTTTATAAATATATTTTAATAAATTTTGTGAAAATCATACTCCGTCATGTTTATTGGGTTTGTTCTCTCTTTTTTTTTCTTTTTTATCTCAGGTAGCTATTATGTTTGATTTGGTGGCATGATCCTATTAAAAAAAAAAGTAAATTTTAACCTTAACTTAACTTTTTTTATAAAACTAGTTAATAAGTGAAGTTGTATCTACTTATATATTATAAATTGACATTATCTTTAATTGATGTGAAATTTTCAACACACTTTCCTTATACTGAGATATATACATCTTGAGCATGAAACTAGATATTAATGGATTGTTCAATAGTGAATGGAATAATATACCAAACAAACTACAGGAATGATTGATATTACCGACGACCATAATTCGTCGGTAATATACCAAACAAACAATAAACTTCGTTAAGATAGACTCTAACTCATGGCTTGATACCATGTTAAAAAGTAAACTTTAAGCCTAACTCAATCGCACAAAATTAAGCCTAACTCAATTGTACAAAATTAAGCCTAACTTAACCATACAAAATTGACTTGTAAGGTAAGGTTTGCATCCATGAATATATTATAAATTAGCCTTATCTTTAATCAATGTGAGATTTGTAACATATCTCTCTTACTTCGAAGCATATACATCTTGAGCGTGAGACTAGACATTAATTGGTGGTCTAATAGTAGTCAAATAGCAAGTGGAACAATAAACCCAGGTATTAAGAAGTTTAAAGAATAATTCTGATGTATTATTTCAAAGAGTAGAGTACCATATATATACATACAAGGATCCTATAATTCTTCATCTATTAAAGAAATGACAGGTGTACAAATCTGCACAAATTATAATAATATCTAAATTATAACCAAGACAATATATGATTGCCTAATATCCATTAATAAAATATTTGGCATACGTTAACACCCTCACTCAAGTTGGTGCATGGATATCACACATTCCCAACTTGAATAGAGACTCATTGAATAATCTTTTTAACACTCCTTTGGTGAGGACATCAACCAACTACAATTCTGATCTTACAAAAGGAAAGGAAATTATTCTAGTTTCAAGCTTCTCTTTGATGAAATGTCTATCAATCTCCACATGCTTTGTTCTATCATGTTGCACAAGATTCTGAGCAATTGCTATAGCTAAAGTATTGTCACAGTACAAACTCATTGCTTCATTTGGTTTAAAGCCTAAATCTGATAACACATTTTTAATCTACAAAAGTTCACATACACCTAGTGTCATGCCTCTGAATTTTGCTTCAACACTAGATCTTGCTACTATAGGTTATTTTTTACTCTCCAAGATGCAAGATTCCCTCCTACAAAAGTAAAGTATCCAGAGGTAGATCTTCTATCATCTTTTGAACCTTCCCAATCTGCATCAGTGTACCCTTCTACCTTTAAGTTTTCATGATTTGATAACAAAATTCCTATTCCAATAGTAGACTTCAAATATCTCAAAATCCTCTCAACAACATCCATATGAAGCTTTTGTGAGTCATGCATAAATTGACTAATAACATTCACTGCGTAGGTGATATCTGGATATGTATGGCACAAATAAATTAATTTTCCTACCAGTCTTTGGTATCTCCCTCTCTCTATGCTAGCTGAATTTGAGCATTGAAAGAGTTTATGATTTTGTTCAATTGGTGTATCAACTGGTTTACTCCTAAGCAGCCCAGTTTCCGATAGTAAGTCAATAGTATATTTTCTTTGACATAGAAAAATACCATGTTTTCATCTGGCTACTTCCATACCCAAAAAATAGTTGAGGTTTCCAAGTTGTTTCATCTCAAATTCAGATGCAAGGTATTATTGTAAACTAGAAATCTCATCTTGGTTATTTTCTGTAACAATCATATCATCTACATATATAACCAAAGCTGTAATTTTTCCTTTTCCTCTCTTCAAAAATAAGGTGTGATCAAAGTTACTTGCTTTATAGCCAAAAGTCTTCATAGACTTGGTAAACCTTCTAAACCATGCTCTTGGGGATTGTTTTAATCCATATAGAGCCTTCTTTAATTTGCAAATCTTCATTCCAATTAAATCTATCATGCCTGGTGGAGAATCCATATAAATTTCGTTTGAAATTTCTCCATGTATGAAAGCATTTTTCACAGAAAATTGTAGAAGAAGCCGATCTTGGTTTGCTGCTAACGACAAAAGTATTCTCACAGTGTTGAGCTTGGCTACCGGTGCGAACGTATCTTAGTAATCTACACCATAAGATTGAGTGTAACCTTTAGCCACAAGTCGTGCTTTATACCTCTCAATAGTTCCATCAACTTTATGCCTAATTGTATATACCTATTTACAGTCCACAATTTTCTTCCCTCTTGGTAAGGACACAAGATCCCAAGTGTTGTTTTTCTCTAAAGTTGTCATCTCATCAACCATTGCTCTGGTCCATCTAGGATCTGTCATAGCTTCCTGTATATTACTAGGAATAGAAATTGAAGATAATTGAGATACAAATGATACATATGATTGGGATAGCCTGTGAGAGGACACATATTTACTAATGGGATATTCAACTTTGGCTTCAAGGTCTGGTTCATACTTAGTTGGAGGTTGACCATGGTTAGAACGGGATAGAAGATTATATTGAACAATAGTAGACTTAGTGTTTGGTGTGCTGGTGGTCTCACGCAGACAAGAATCAATTTCATGATCGGTTTCATCTAAATTAGTATTATCAGAGATAAGGTCATAAGGTACCTCTAAAGAGTCAAGCCGAACTTGTGGAGAAGATTGAGCCAATTGGTCATGATCAAAAGACATTGTATTATCTTAAAAAGAAGTGTTTATATCTAGGATTGACTCACTTCCTGCAGAATGATCCTCACGATAATTTATATTCACAATATAATTTTATATCTGAGATATCAAACATATTAACATCATGATTATGCACTTCACTTTCATTGCCCCCGTGAAGTGTAGAATTAACATAAAAAAATTCATGCTCATTAAATGTCACATCCATAGAGATATAAAATTTCTTTGATGGTGGAGGGTAAGCACGATAACCATTTTTAGTTTATCCATACCCAACAAAAACACATTTGATAGCTCTTTCTTCAAGCTTTGTACGTTGATGTGGGTGTAAGTGAACATATATAACACATCCAAAAATATGAGGTGGTAAATGAACTATGGAAGGAAGGATACAATGATCAGACAACACATCGAAAGGACTTCGAAAGTTAAGCACACTAGAAGGGGTTCGATTAATTAAATAAATGGTAGAACTCACAGCCTCACCCCATGTTAAGATAAACTTTAACTCATGACTTCGATACTATGTTCAGAAGTGGATTTTAAGTTTAACTTAACCTTACAAAACCAACTTGTATATTAAGGTTTACAACCACTTATATATTATAAATTAGTTTTATCTCTAGTTGATATATAAGACGTTTAACAATGACCTTGTGCAGTGGGTGGCGATTTGGTGTGTGGTTGGCATTTCGTGTGATTTGTGGCAGTAAAGGGTGTTGATTTCATTGTTTTCTCCTCCCTCTATGATTTCCTATTCCACGCCTTTTCTTCATAAATGGAATCCAATTGTGTATAACTTGCATTATGCTTTCTCCCTTCTTTCACTTCCTTTTCTATATTTTCAAGTTTTGTGCTTCTTCGTTTGTTTAATTTCTAACTTTTCCGAAACTTTGCTAGTTCTCAAATTTGATCTAATGTGATAACTAAATTGTCCTTTCTCACGTGTTTAAGTTTAGTCTCGGTTGTAATCTGGATGTCAAATCCCCACCTGGTGTTAACATAACATTTTCATAATTAAATTATAAGTGAAGTACAAATTATACCCTCCAAAATTGATTCATTCTATTATACCACCTTTTATTAGACTTCCCTATATTCGTATGTTAGGAGTCCTTTGAATGTGTGTTAGGATTAAAGCATATCCCAACAATGTTTCATAGTCTTAGTATACCACCCACCTTATCCTTATATTCTAATGTTTGACATAAAAGAAAAAAAAGAAAGTGATCAAGATATTGTATAAAGGTATGATCGAATTATAATACACCTTACAATAAAAATATACCTATACAACAAGATTTAAATCCTAATCCATACTTTAAAATAATAATATTTCTTATATTAACTATTATTATTGAATTTATTAAATTATTTATTATTGAATTGTTATCAGATAATTCACAAATATTGTAAAGTAAAAATTTCTAACTTAAAAAAGTGATTCTTTTGACAGAATCAGATAATCCATGTTATAAGCAGAAAAAGGAAACAATACAAACGTGACATAAAAGAAATGGTGATTATAAGTAGACGAGAACTGTAATAATTACGAAGTTTTAAGATACAACTTTTATTTTGGCACCAGATAATAGATTTGATGAGGGTTGAAACTGGTACCAAGTGATGAAGATGGAGAAATTGTAACTAGCCTTACAAATTACAAGGCATAGTTTCCTAGATAATGAGGGGAAGGAGGAGGGCACACACAAACAACCTCTCATCCTAAACCCATCTATAAACTTCCACAGCACACACCAAAATTATCTACAAAGGATTTAGATTCAAAAACACAATCCTTGTTTTAGCAAATGGCTACAAGTTTGCTCAATCGAAGCTTGATGAACGGCTCCACCTGCCTCTCAAGTAGTCCTCCAATGAGATGTTTTGCTCAACACTGCAAATGGAGAGTGAGTCATCCTCCACATCACGCAGAGCAAGGTTAAGGTGTGACTGCAGATTGGAAGAAGGAAGACAAGCTTCATCATCAGCCATTTCTGCTGCTTCCACAGCATTCACTTCTAGTCTTGCCCACTTCATCACTTCACCATCACCTCCAAGGAGCTTTTTGATCTGTGCTCCAATGAAACAAATATCACATTAACAATATCACAATGTTCAAATATGAAGATAAAGTCAAGGAGTCTGATGTTACTAACTCATCTTAGAAGTGCTTATTATTAAATCTATCCAAATACAATCAAGAAAAAGTTATCCAATTGAAGCAAATAAGTTCAAACAAGTTCATGTTATCTCTATGGTGTGTTGGTATGTGTGTGTATGTGTCTTGGTAAATTATAGTTTATAGATATCTCACAAGGCTCATTTGAGGTCTAGCTCTTGGAGCACGTCTGATACAAAGTGTAGCTGCCAAGACCATCCTTTCCATCTCTTCAGGATCATAGTTATTACCCAAACTAGGATCTAACAATTGTAACACCTTCCCACTATTTAGAATTGGATTTGCCTGCAAAAATTTGTTTTTCCATTATTTTTCCTCCAATACATGTGAATATGTAAGAAGTGTAGCAGAGTAGGCGATACACTGTAATATTGCAGAGACATACCCACATGACAAGGCTCTCTTGACCTTTGGGATAATCACTACTTATGGGCTTTCTCCCTGAAAGGAGCTCAAGAAGCACAACACCAAATGCATAGACATCAATCTTGTCATTTACTTTGCCATACATGAAGTACTCAGGAGCCATGTAACTGCATAAATGAGTTTTTATAGAATTTAGAAATTGGAACTATTTAAATGCAAATTCTGTCTGCAGCATGTGTGAAAGTACAAACCCAAAGGTTCCAGCAACATCTGTGCAGATTATATGTGATGATGAAGTTGATGCCCATTTTGCAAGTCCAAAGTCAGAGAGCTGTGTTCAAAATAAACAAAGCAGCATAAGGCCTAACATGTGCAAATGATTCAAAACATGAAATTCAACCAATAAAGGGATACAGTACCTGGGGTTCAAAATCCTCAGATAACAAAACATTTGATGATTTTACATCGCGATGGATCACAGATTGGCCTTCATTATTATGTAGATACTCCAAAGCCTCAGCAACACCCGTGGCCACCTTGTATCTCTCAGTCCAACCAAACACAAGTGGATTTTTCTTATTACCTATTTTTCATTGAAATGAAAAGAAGAAATTAATGAGTTAACAAGGCCACATGGGTTGAAAAGAAATTAACAGTGACAAAATAAAGTAGTGTACCGTGGATGTTCTCTTCAAGGCTTCCTCTTGATAAGAAATCATAGACCAAAAGAAGATTACCATCCTCAAAGCAGAATCCAAGGAGGGAAATAATGTTTTTGTGATGCAAGGTAGTGATAATTTCTATTTCTAGAACAAACTCCTTCAGAACATCATCAGAAGGCTTTAAGATCTTAACAGCTAGTTCCTTGCCATCAGGAAGACAGCCTCTGTATACCTGGCTACTTCCTCCTTTCCCAATCAAATTTTCTGAAATCACACAACAAATCATGTTAAAAATAAACCCTCTTTTTTGACAAGTTGATCTCAAGTTTCAAACAAGCACAAGATAATATAAACACCTGGCAAGAAATTTGATGTTGCAAATACAAGTTCTTGGTACTTAAACAATCTGCAACTGGATGAGTATCTCTCATGAAGGCCCTTCAATTCCTTAGGAATGCTTCTAGGGTTGTGTTCAGGCACAGAGGCAGTCGCTAATTCAGCATCCACTGGAACAAGAGCACCACTCTTGCTATCTAGACCCAAAAACTGATCCTTGTTTTGGCCACAATTGTTTGCTTTTTGGTCAAGATGTGCAGCATATGAAAGATTTCTAGAAGGTAACTGCATTGCCCATTGTACCACAGAGATCTGGCGAAACATCGATCTTTCAGAACATTTCCTGTCAGATACAATTGTCCTATGAAGCAAAGGCCAACCTGGTTTAGAATTAGAATCATTGGTCTGCACAGACACTATTGCCAAAGGGTTCTCATCACAAGCATCACCACAAGACTCTTCTTCTGAATGGTCACAATATAAACCAAACAGTGCTGGGTTTGAAGAACAAACAGAGCAACTCTTCTTCTCAATGAATTCTTTAGATTCCAGGAAAGCCTTAGCCAAACTGTGATCTGAAAATTGACCACTACCCTTTCCCTGCATCCCGGTACCATCATCATCTAGCACTTTTGAAGTATTGCCAATTGTCCTGTGAAATGAACTAAGCACCCCAGTTGCGTGGTTCTGATCAACTCCTGCAACAGACACATCCACTCAGAACTCTACACATCATGAGACTCACAATCTCACACCACAGCACAGAACAAGGAAAATTCAATAAAAACCTTTCATGTCAGCTGCAGTTGCTGGTGATCCATCCCTCTTGAACACAATTTTCCCATTATTAACAGCAAGAACCCAACAATCCCTTGGTAGCTTCTTAGCACAGTACCTTGCCACAGATATACATGGCCGAATTCTGTGAAGACCTTGAGGACTTCCAACTATGATGTGCGTTGCAGAATAAGCATTTGCTTCTCGAACCAGAATTCTCCTCACTGATGAACCCCGACATATTTTGAACTTAAGATCCACCTGAATAATAGTTCCACAAAAAAATTAAAGAAAAAACTTACAATTCACATATTCTAATCAAGAGATTCCCTCACCCTTCAGGCTAAAACATCATTTGTAACTTGAGTTACAACATTAAATCCGTGTCCCACATAACATAAAAAATATGCAATGTTAAACAAGGTTTCTGGAGCCATTGCGATCACCATCAAAAACAGTGACAAAACCACCGACACAATTTAAAACTCCGAGAACATGACTGGGAAAGAGTTGGAGAGAGATGCTGAGAAACACAACCTGTTTCAAATTGCAGAACCCTTCGTAAACGGCAAGCACAGAGTCAAACGCTTTGACAAGTGAAAATAAAGACGATTTCCCATCCCGATTAACAATTTCTGCAGCAACCCATTTCACCGAAAAGAGAAAAAAAAAAAAAACTGTCACACTCCATAAAAACCAAAAAAAGAAGAAAAAGAAAAACATCATTTGATGGGATGGTTGTGTATTTATACCATCATTCCCAAGAACATGAAGAGCAAGCACAACATCACAGGGCTGAGCCACTTTGAACAAAGCCCAAGTGAGCAACTCGGTGCTGTGGGAGTCCATCTTCACTCCAACGACCACCGTCCGGCCACCTTGGCTGGCCTCTCCGGCGGTGGAAATTGGCAGCATTTTCATGATTCAATGCTTTACCGTTGTTCTGTTATTGTCGGTGATGGCATGAGTCATGAATGGCAGAAAAAAAGTTTGAAACTTTGGAGGTTGGAACAAAGTTTGGTTTAGTTTTGAAGCTCGTGCGTGAGTGTGTGTGCGCACCAAAGTGGAAAACGAAAGGCGAAGAAATTATCAGTGCTATTATTATTTATTTATTATGCTGTTGAGTTAACTAATGATACCACTGTAACGGTGATGCTATCGGATACGTATTTTTAAGCATGTGATTGTGTGTCATCATGATTTAATGCGTGGATTTTGACCACTGGGTCCCACCAGTAAATGACATCATTGGATCTAAATCTTTTTCATTAAAAATATCAAAGAGTTTTGTCTCGGGATTTGGAATCTACCACGAGGTTGTTCTTTTAGGTCAACGTGGAAAGGGATTGAGAAGTAGTAGAAATATACATACTTACATGTTTTTTATTTTATCATTTTTTTTGTGATTGATTATTGTTTCTGCTTTCTTTTTACTTTTTAACTAATTAGTTATTTGAGTATTGTATTTAAGGTATTGTTAATTTTAAAATTGATAGTTTTTTATAATTTAAAACTTTACCTTTGTTTTTATAAATAATATCAATATTTTAATATTGAGTTTTTTATCATTAAAATCAATTATAATATTTAAAACATTGTTTATGATTTTACTTTTAGAAAATATTTAAAAATTTTCAAAACACATTATTTAAATTATCTTTATTTTGACTGATGTGGAATTATTAATTGTTTGCAAATTGGATATTATTATTATCATGATTAGTAGAGTGATTAGTGAGGGTAAGTTTCATTTGGAAAAAAAAGAAGAGAATTTATGAAAGTGTAAGTTTTGCTTTCTGAAAGTTATGGCAATTGAATGTTTGGTCTTTGAATAATTATTGTAAGGGTTAGTCTTTACACTTTCTTTTAAATAAATAAATTATTATTAATTACAATATTTAATTTACTTAAGTATATTGTTTAAATATTGACTGTCATTTAGACTTATCAATTTAGTTTAGCCTACAAGATCTTTGATCTACGTGGATGGAAGTTCTCTTAATCAAATGGTATACACCATAATTTCTCATCATCGAAATAACCTCAGCAGAATGAAGTTGTGGAAATGAAAAACAAAACTATTTAAGAGATCACTAAGACCATGCTCGCTGAAAGCTCTTTACTAAAACATTCTTAGATAAAGACAATCAAAACTATTATGTATGAAATAAAATACTGATAAAACCTATGTTGGAGAATACTCCTTATGAATTATGAACAAATAAATATAACTTATTTTCATGTTTTTGGTTACAAGAGAGAAGAAAAATTTCGCAATCTTAAGGTAAATTATAAAAAAGCATATAATTAATATTTTTAGAATTTCTTAACTTATATACTTAGAATGAAACTCACTTATTTATTAGTGAATGAAGACTCAACTAATAGTGTAAGATGAAAAGGAAAAGTAAAGAGGATGATCCATTAATATCTTCCCTTTTCAATATAATTCGTGAAGAGCTTACTGAGTCTATAAGGAAAACAAATCCTAAATCTATTTTAATGGGATTTAGATGATAATTTAAGTAACCTTCTTTACCAAATATTTTCACAAAATGTATCGTGAGATTCTTCAACTTAAAAAATATAAATTAATTAATCATTTCATATTAATCTCAAACTTATAAATTAACATAAATAAAAAGAAAATAGGAATTACAAACCAAATAAAAATGTAACGAAAAATAAATATTTTTTTGGTTTTTGTTTTTATTTTTGTCACTTAAGAAACTGAGCTTCCATTTAAATGATGAAATATGCCCTCTAATACGTGTCACCAAAAAGATTAATTGAAGGGTTAACATTATCAATAATTGAGGATAACATGTCCAAAAAAATGTTTTAGGTCCTGTTCGCTTCAAGGAATTAACTATTCACAAGAGATGTAAAGCGCGGATTTGCGAAATGAAATGTGTTCGTTTGGCTAGATTTGTGAGGAATGATTCAAGTAGATTTGTGAGATATCCATATTTTCGATCATCTGCTGTGTAGGTGAGATTTGAAGTGATTTAGTCTGAAATCTCATCTTTGCCCTCAGTGGTTTGAAAAAATACCAAAACGGAATTTGGATTATCATGTCCCTCAAGATCCACTTATTTGGTCTGAGGTTATAAATATGCTCACTACATTATAATTTTTTTAATATTTTCAAAATTATTTTTAATTATTATTAATTAATTTTTTTCTCTTTATTAACATTTATACATTTAAATATAACATTAAAAAATAACATTTTATATTACTTTAATAACTAGGGGCATTTTGGTAATCTTTAATTTCTATCTATTAAATTAAGTTTTTTAATCCATCACATCAATCAAATCCTACACTAATTCTTACAAACTTTACCTTCAAATCCACTCTTAATTACCCACAAATCCATTCAAAAAAACAACAAAAAATTATCCTCAAATTCACTCAAATCTCCTCAAATCATCTCTCCCAAATGATCTCCCTGAAATCCATCCAAAAGAACACACCCTTAGAGAGATAAAAATAGTTCTTCAGTAGCATATCGTATTTGACTCCATTCTACCCACAGTTGATAAGGACCTCTTCTGTGCATTTCTTCCAAGTTTCCCCCATCTTTCTCTTTTCATAGAAAAAGTACTTTAATATAAACCATTCAAACATGGACCAAGTTAAATTAAACTTACTTTTCATTAAACCTTAAGTTACGACGTTAAGTTCAACTAAACTTTACTTTGTTTTTTACGATAATCCAAACACACTCCTTTCCACAACTCATTGCAAACAAACTTTCACAAAAAAAGAAGTTCGTAACAACCATTCTTTAATCGATTAAAAAATGGAAGATTTTCTTTTTATCTATTTGGTGTGAATATGAGAGAAATAAAAAGAAAAAAAAATAATGACGTAACAAGAAAGAAAGAAAAAAGATAAAAAAAAAGATTTTTAAGAAGGATAAATAAATTAAGGGAGAATATATAATTTCAAAAAATAAAAGTATTGTAAATAAATTATCTCTACATGCATTCCCTAAAAGTAACTTTATATTTTCCATAATTGCATACGCAAAAGAGCACGGAACTTTCTTGTGTCAAATTAGAGCTATATTTGTTGGAATTACTTTTACTATGTTTTCCTTGTCATGTGAAGAACATCACACTTTAATTTCCTTTGTTTTCAATCTTTAAGTTAATATCTACATGATCAATCTATATCAAAGGTTGCTTTTGAATAAATATGCATGATGTGCATGTTTTTTATTTTAATCAAATTCTGAGCTGTAAAGGCAAAAAAACTAGTGATTGGTCACCTTCTCTTTATGCTACATTCAATTTTTTCATAAATCAATGAAAGATGTGTATATTATTTGCAAAGAAAAATCGATTCCATCAAGGTAAAAAATGTTATTATTATTCTTTTGCAAATAAGAAATATATAATTATGGAGACACGTATTCATTCATATGCATGCAATAAGTGAAGAACACGAGTGCTTTTATATTATTATATAGGTTTCTGTTTATAACTTTAATTATTACCTTTTTGACAGATTTATAATTTAATAATTTTTCGAGCAAAAGCTGTGTCTGTAGGAAATTTAATGACATTATAGCCGTCGAGTACTATTTAAATTTAAAGTTATTAAACATAATATTCTATTTTCGTTAAATTAATCTAGATAAAGATAATGATAGAGTTTAAGCTAGAAATATTTAGTTTGTATTTTTTTCCTTAAGTTAGATGGAAGAAATTGTATAGATTTGAATATCATTAATAACAATCTCTTCTTATAGATAGTAAGATTTATGGATCAAGAGACATTACTTAAATTAAAATTTTGCTTTAAATATTGTAGGACCAGGTTTCGTTAAATTTAAAGTAATTTTGATCAATTATTGTTCCTAATTTGTTTAACAAATAACTTAAGTGACAATCTAGCTAATTAACAATTTAATGATCTATCTATATTCTGAAGATTAGCTAAAATAAATCAATAAATCCGTCCCGTACAAAAATAAAATAAAATAAATATTTATTTCTATGTTTCATCTGAAGCAATTGTATACTTTCCTTTTTCTAGTTATCCTTTCATATGAAAATTTGTCCAATGTTTATACAATAAAGAAATAACTAAACTCCCTGTAACCCTGTAATGATCAATTATTTTTGTTATAACTTTTATAAAATTGGCACTTAACTTTTAAGGTTATTAAAACTATGCACTTTTGGTTCTTTTATTTTATTTTTTCATAAAAAAATGAAGTGAGTGATATTTTATATAAAATATATTAATATGTTAAAATAAATTCGAAAAGTTAAAGTAAAGTTTTATTTTCTATATATTTATAAAACATTTTGCTTTACAATTTTTTTCTTCAAATTATTACTTTACTTGACGTCTTAATGAACTTAAATTTTCAATGGTATATTTGAAACAAACGAAAGAAAATAAAAGAAATAATGAGTTCATTCTCATTTGATTGATGAAAAGTAAAAGGAAAGCATAAAAGAAAAAAATATTTCTTAATAAAATTTCAAATTTGTCACTTTCTAATTTTTATAAAGGTGATTTGCTTACTATTTTCTTACAATTATATAAAAAATAGTCACATCATATATAATAGTAATAACAATAAAATTGTATTACTTAAAAAATAATTTAAAAGAATTTAATTTAATTTTTTATTTTAATCTAAAATGGACAGTATTTCTTCAAGGTCAATCTTGGCCTGACTTAATTACATTTATAATTAACAAAATAAAAAAAAGTTATAATTATATAGAAAAGAGATATAAGTTTTGAAAAGAAAAAAAAAATCATAAACCTGCATTTATGTTACATATATTATCTATAAATTAAAATTTTTTGAACTAAATCATAATTATTTATGTTATATTTCATTAAAATAATCAAGTAATCAAATTGTTCATAGTTTAATATATTTTAAAGAAAGAGTGTAAAATTGAATTTTAAAAGTGAAAAGGTGGGGCAGCTACCTAAAAAGTGAATTTAAATATCTGGTGAGCGGTGAAGTTACCCGTGACTCCCCAATCAATACCTAATCAAAACCTTTCTCAATTTTCTCGCCGACACGTGTCACTTTAAACCCTCGTCCCAGTAAATGCTATCCACGTCCCAACTCTTTCTCTTTTCCTAAACATTTTTATTTAGATTATTCCATTACAACACTTTGGTATATCAATGTAATTAAATCTTATGAAAATCATATTATAAATTTATAAAAATTTGATTAAATTTTAGATTTATTATAGTCAGTAGTTTTTATTGATTTTTTTAAAATAATTTGTCATAGTAAAACTATATTTTATTTTTACTTTTATCGTGAATGAAATAATGTTGATATTACATTTCTATTATTCTGTCTTTTAATTTTCTAATTAACTCGTTTTTCTTTCTTTTACAATTTGCTTCAACTCACTTATTTTCTATTTAAGATTAGTTGACTGATAAATTGAAATAAAATTAAAAGAACGAACAAGTTCAATTCATAACTTGAAAATAAAATTGTGAAAGTAATAATCAAGTCTTTTCTTATTGATAACAAAATTAGACAATAAAATACTAAGAAAATAAAATATTTTAAATATCTAATAAAACTAAAAAATTTATTAAAAAATTAAATTTATAAAATACTTTAAAATGGAGATTAATTACTTGAATAAATTAATCTAGTTCATAAAATTCTTATAGTGATTAGTCCTACAAGTTTTCATAGATTAATATCAAGGTTTTAACATGTAATGTCATTCCATCATTCTCAGCAACCAAATCTTCTTATCCGCAAAATCGCTCAAGGTCGAAGCAATTAAAGTTTTTATTTTAAGCTGTTTAAGAAAAAAAAAATCATAATTTTTATTTTAGTATTGATATACTTTTATTAAATTAATTATAAAATTATATTTAAAATTAAATTAAATTAAATTATTATATCATCATAAGATAAGTCTTCCCACATTTACTTTTGATACCACTCCAAAAAGTCTCTTACAAATGAAAGTATCTTATATGTATATAAACTCATGTCCATATTTTATTTTATTTTATTGTAAGAGACTTTGTTTGTATTCAACAATTTTAACAATTATTTTATTAGGAAATAAAAACGTTTCATTTTTTTAAATTTGTTTTTAAGTCTTAAAAAATGCTGTATTCACACGTACACCCAATGTAATAGTCACCTTTTATTTTTTATTCTTTTTGGTAAATATTTATAACTATAGTACGTAGCTCTAGATTCTACTTTGTGACGGTTGACTACAAGGCACACTGAGTTTGAATTTACTGAATTGCCTACGAGAAGCCAAACCTTTCAAGATGCTCATGTGATGTGTTCTTTGTACGCTTTTGGTGGTTTCCATTTTGTACAACTTGGTCAAGGACACCACAATTATAAGATAGAGAAAAAAAAAATACTATTATTATATGTGCATTTGATGAAGAAAATAATGCAAGTAGTGTGAGTAAAGACACCCTCGAAATAATATACTTGTTAACACTATATAAACTTAAATTTTAAAGATTTATTATTTTATTAGTTTTAGGTATAATAATATTTAGTTTGATTTGATAGAGATAAAATAGAAATAGATAGTTATAATTTTGTGTTTATTAGGTAAAATATTATTTTATTATAGAATTAGGAGATTTTATTTGTAGGTAAGTTGATATTTTATTGTCAAATTTTTATTATTTATAATTGGCCCAGGTCCGATTTGAACATATTTAAAGGTGGCTAAAATTTAATGAAAATAACCCACAATGCATTAAAAGTAAAATTATTTGTGTGGGTCACCGTTTTTAACTCCTCCTCTTTAATACATCTAACAAAAATTAGGTCTAAGATTAGGATTTTATGGGTTTCATCGTTTACATAGTCAATTAGATATGTTTCCTCATTTATTTTTCACTTTTAGTTTTAATAAATTGTTTGAGGTCTTGTCTCAGTGAGATTGTTTCTAAATGAATTCCATTATTCAAGTTACGAAAAATGTGGATAGAGTGGTATAGTTAACATTCACGTGAAATTTTGCAACAAAGATATGTCAAGGGAGTTGGGACAATCTTGGTAAACCAAAAGGTAAGTGGATTTTGGAGTTACAAATATTTTTTATTTTAATGAAGCTTTTTTATATCAAAAGTGAAGATATATAGTGTCGAAATATTGACACACAGCTTTAGATAGAAAATGGAGAAATTACATAAAAGTTTTTTTTTTAATAATTGGATGAAAAGGTGTTAAAATTTATTTTTGGAATGATGTTTTGATAGGACACACATGTGGACAGTTAAATATGGTAGATTGTATTTAAACTCTTGTCAAATAGATGAATCCTTTAATGGACATTAGAGAGGGAATGTTACAGGCAATATTAATTGTCTATGGTCAATATTAACTTCATGAAGACCTAACTAAATCATGTTTTTTAGAGTGTTATATTTTTAAGTAAAAAGAGTTATATTTTGATTATCAAATATAATTTTAGTCTATTGATAGAGATTTAATTCAGTAATTAGCATTTGATTTCTAGTGAGTCAATTATTTATTAAAAAACGGAGAGGCATCTTGAAATAATAACAAAGTACACATAATGTGTAATGTATGATGTGCCTTCTTTAAAACAGTAAGTAAATCCTGTGTGTACATGTAATTATGATTTAAATTTATAGTTATATAATTTTTTAAGTATGAGAGACCTCAAATTGGGCTAGAGAAGTGTTTTTAGAGTTTTTTCAGGCTTTGGAGGGTCCTAGGGATTTTTAGAAGTTAAGGGTGAAGTGTTCAAAGTTTGGTTTTTAGAGGTTTAGCTACTGTTATGGTGTTGAGCCTTGGGTTGTAGGACGCTGAGCGCCAATCAACAAAATTCCACATTATGTGTTTTAGGTGTTTTGTGATATTTGAGTTGGTTGTTCTTGGTTCTTTCGTGGATGTTTAATAGTTTTATATGTTTGGATGTAGTGTATTATGAGATTACCAAAGTGTGAATGAAATATTGTGGAGAAGAATTTCAAGGAGGAATTTCTTATTAGGGGATTCTTATGTATAAATAGTATAAATTGTAAGAAGCCGATATGGGGTTATCCTGACACTCTAATGATCATCCGTACTCAATTAGAGAGTGATGAGTCATGTCATGAGAGGAGCAGGAGGTGCTACCCTGAGGGCCTTTCTTCATGGTGGCAAATGGCGTTTTAAGGACTAACCTTGTGTGACAATTTTGAGTGGGTAAGTTGTTCCACCACACAAGTGTAGAACTTTTCATGACTCGACATTTATACTATATTGTAAAGGGATTGGCTAAGCCTGACTAAGTGGTGTAATTGAGGAGAATGTTCTACTAATTGTATAACTGTTTTATCATTAACTTACTCTTGCTTTGCTTTTTGTTTGTCTGTGTGTGTTTTTTCTTTTGCGATGATCACCTTAATGGGTGTAAGCTTAAAAATAACATCTTATAGTTGTTTCAGCGTGAGGAGGATGATGAAGCAACAACATATATAGGTTTGTTTTCAAGTGTAGAACTCTGTATCTAGAAGCCTCGATCTTCCTTGTAAGTTATCATCCATGTAGCGCTTTATTTTAGTAGTTTTATATTATTAAAATTAGATGTTACATTTCTGTCATAAGTTTTTAATATTGAAAGTATTGTTATTATTATAATTATAAATTTATCATTATTATTACTATTGTTTTTATTGTTACTAATTTTAAAATTTATTATTTTTACTATGATGATGATAATAATGATGATGTTCTACTACATTATTACATTATTGTTACTATTGGTGTCTTCCAACTACATTTTATAACTCAAAAGTATTTTTTTTAAGATCCTATATAATTATAATCTCCATACACCGTGCGTAGTGCTCAATTAAAAGTTTATAAAATCAAGAGTATTTCAAGATATTCATGTGAAGTGGTATGATTCCTACGATTTGTCCATTTTCGTAATTCAAAATTTTTTTTTCTACATCAATAATTTATCTTTTAAATTTGTCTAGTTTCTTACAAAAATCGTCTAAGTTAATAATATAAAGTAAACATTAATTCGTATACAATATTCTAATTTGTTTAATAATATTATTTACATATTAATTATATTTTTAAAAAAATGATATTAAAATAATTTTTTGTATTTATACATGCGTAGGTTACTTTTATTTTAAGAATTTTATATTTAGTTCAAATACAAATTTAGAAAAGTTTTTTGTAAATATATTTGCAAAAAAAAAAAATTCTTAGAAAGACTTTCTTTCATACAATTTTTTTTTGGAGAAAATGCACAAGAAAGGGCTATGAATTTTTCATCAAATTTTTGAGAAATATTTTTTTTTTCAAAATTGTAGCAACATTTGTAATATTTTTTGAGCAAATTCACAATGAAATGAAAAAAATAATAAAGTAATATGCAAAAAAAAATCGATGAGAAAAAATATATACAAAAGTTTAAAATTATTGATATTAATAGTAATAATAATAATAATAATAATAATAATAATAATAATAATAAAAATAAATGTATACGATAATGTATTACTAATATTTTTTATAGTAAGAAAATATCACTGTGAAATAAAAATTTGTTTTTTTCTATCATGGGTTATTAATATTATTATTATTTAATTAATTTTAACATACATTAAATTTATTTTATGTGTATTAAACATATAAAATAAATTGATAAATGTTCTTATTTTAGTTTTCTATGTTATTATCATATATTTATATTATTATAAAAATTGTAATTGTATTTTTACTTTTTTAAGTATTGGGATTGTTTAAAGGGTTTAGGATTAGAAGTTTTATATGTTGTCTTTCTAGGACTAGGACTAAAGATAAATATACGTTAGTTTAAGATCATTAAAATATGTTTTTTTTTATGAAAGTATTCTATGTATAGTTTTTATGTGAGAGTAATAAAGTTGGGAGTTTAAACTTGAATAAAAGAATCCTTAACAGGTAAGGGAAGTTTCAATAATGCAAAAACGCTGTTTAACATCACACGTTAGACGTAGGTTAAGGATAAGAACGACATATATTGATGACGAGTGGCATTTTCGTAAATAAGTTAGCAATATAGGTGTCCGTTAAGTAGATCCCCGACATCTACAGAATTTTAAATGTCACCCTTTCCAACCTGATGTCTATATTTCTGACCGTTAGGTGAAAAGTTATTTCATTTCACCTTATAGACGTCGGTTCCTTGGGGCCCCCGACGTCTAAATAGCAGAAATTAATGCTGCTCACCTACCTATCAGACATATAGACGTCGGGCTCCTGCAAACTGACGCCTATATGTCTGCGAGGCAGGTGAATAGTCACTCTTTCTAGCCTTATAGATGACGGATCCCGCCACATTAACGGGCCTCAACGTCTATATGGCGGAAAATAATGTTACTCACCAACCTGTCAGACATATAGACGTCGGATCCCGCCACATTGACGTCTATATACAATTGTAGACGTCAGTTGCCTCAGGTACCGACATCTATAGTCCTATCAGGTATGTGAAAAGTCATTCGTTTTCACCCACTAGACGTCTCATCCCGCCAAGCCGACGTCTATATACAACAAAAATATTAATTTTTAAATCGAATGGACATCATATTAGTCAAGCGTCCGACGTATTTGATATTTTAAACGTCGGTTCTGTGTACAACAGACGTCTAATTTCTTGTTCAATAACACTGCGAACCAGTAAGTTTGCGAACCAACACTTTGATCGTCTTTTCCTTTTCTCTCCGCTGCTTTGCATTTCCAAGTAAGTTTCCTCTCCTTTTAACTATTTAAAGTGGTTTTTACTCTGATTAAAGTAATCTTTGATGTATTATCTCTCATTTGAACCGATTAAAATGACTTTTCATTGTGTTTTGGTGCAGTTTTTTTGTTGTATCTTTGTGTAGCGTAGTGCACCTTCTCCCTTTGCTAGTTTCCTCGTAAGGAAAACTTGCGTTTTTTGGATTTCTCACGGCATTTCAATCCAAGGACGAACTTGGTTTGTTGCCTATGTCCATTTCGACCGCCAACGAGAAAGTATACGGTATTCTCACCGTATTCTTTTTCATTGGTGGTCGAAATGGACCTAGGCAACGATCCAAGTTCGTCTTAGGGTTGAAATGCCATGAGAAGTCCAAAAGACGCAACTTTTTCTTACGAAGAAACTAGCAAAGGAAGGAGGTGCTACTACACTACTCCTAGTTTATATGCCATTTCAATCTCCATTGAAAATGATGTCTCGACTGAAGATACAATTCATGGATCCTAGCTCAAGATACATATACAATATCTTTTTACACCTTCTAAATAACCTAAGAGCATGCACTTGACAAAATGTGCATCTAGTTTTCCTCGCCTCACATGAGCATATCTAACACAACAGACGATTCTGAAGCGATCAAGGTTAAAGGAGTGCACTTGACCATATTTCCTCAAGAGTCTTTATCTTTAGCATTATTAATGGACATTTGTTGATCAGGTAGGCAACAATAGTAGTAGCTTCAAGTAGTTTCAATCTAACACACCTATGGAACTCTAGCACTTATTAGCATACATATCACTCTTTTGAGAATGATTTTATTGAATCTTTTTGCTAGGTTATTCTATTAAGGAACACTTGTTACTATCTTATGCCTTGCAATTTAATTTTTTACAAAAGGCGTTAATCAATTTTGAACAAAATTCAAGACCATTGTTAGTTTTGAATCGCTTAACTATCTTACGGTTTATTTCTCAGTTATACATTTCCAACTTTTGAAATTCTCAAAAGGTTCATTTTTGGTCTTATGAAGATAAATCCATAACTTCCTTGAGTTGTCTTCCATTATACACATGAAATATCTAGCTATAGAGTGTGACAAAGTTGAAGATGGTCCCCTTAGGTCAACATGGACATAATGAAGAGTTCCTTAAGTTGTTTGTTTCCCTATATTGAAATGAATTCTATAGGCTTTTGTTTTGATAAAGTGTTCACAAAATCTTAACTTCTCAACTCTGTCATTGTCAAAATAGCCTTATTTCTTCAACTCCACTAAGTCTTTCTTGCTTAGGTGAACTAGCCTTTTATGCCATATTTTAGCCTTGGATAACACAATTTACTCAGTAGCAAATACTTCCCTAAACACTACAACACCTTCCAAGTCATACAGACCATTCTTCCACACACCTATCATGACTACTACAGATCCTTTCAACACCTTTAACACTCCTCTCCTCTAAACATATATCTCTTCTCCTCAAGCACTCTCAATCCCATCATGCAAACAAATGTGATAGTTTCAACACCAATTATCTTTGAACCATAGAGGATTAAGTGTCATATTGAATGAACATTCAGAGTCCATTATCCACTCACAATCATTAGAATTGTTTAACACCACAAGGACCTTTAATAACTCATAACTGTTAGAATCATTGCACAACAAAATATTTGCTTTTGGAAAAAAACCAAGAGTGAGGGGGGTGTTAAATTTTTTTCTTAATAAAATTATGCTTTTAAATTTCCCTTATTCAAAAATTATACTTAGCAACAAAAATCAATTTCTTTATGATAATAGCAGATAAATAAAGAAAATAAGGAAAAAGAAAATTGCACAAGGTATTTTATACTAGTTCAAACCAAAAGATCCTACATCCAATTGTTAATAACTCTTAAAAGATGAATTAACCAACCACTAAAATAAAATGAATATTATAATCACAGTAAGATTAGTTTAGGAAAGAAAACACCTCTCTTAAAGTCATAAGAGATGAAAGACAACTCCCTAAATCCACAAGAGATAGACACTTCATTTGAGTCACACAAAGGATGAACAACTTTACCTTTGGCCTTCATGAACTTGGTGAACTTCATTATCATGATACTCATAATCTCATCGTTAGAGTCATCATCATTTTTTGAACTCTTTCTTTTGACGACCTCAAATTTGAAAGCAATATTATTTTTCCTTCCTCGATCCTTTTTTTCATTCAGCTTTCCAAGATTAAGCTCATGCTTCTTAACTTAGCAAAAAGTGTCGTCATAGATATGGTTGTGAGATTTTGAGATTTTGTGATGGTTGTGACCTTTGGCTACCACATCTTGTTCAAAGATTTCAGAATTTTAATATTTAACTCAGTAGTATCAAAGGTTTTACCTAAACTGAAGAGGTGATTGACAATGTGTGTGAAATGCTTTTACACATCAATGATATTTTCGCCTTGTTGCATCTGAAATATCTCGTATTCTTGAATTAATATTGAGTTATTTCTTGGATGTTTTACATCATTTGTGGCTTCATAGGTTACTCTTAAAATTTCCCACATCTCCTAAGTACTCGTACACATAGAGATCTTGTAAAACTCGTCAAGGGTTAAAGCAAATGAAATAATATCTCAAGCTCTAATATTAAATTGAGCCTTTTGGTTTTCCTCAACAGTCCATTGAGAAAAGGACTTTAAAATATCTCGAGCTCTAATACCAATTGCACATCATTCATAATTATAGTAAGCAAACATGGACCATTTAAAACTGCATCCCAAAATGCCTCAATCAAATAACTCGAAAAAGATTTGCATCTTGACTTTCAAGAAAGAATAATTTTAACCAGTAGAAAGTGGATGTGATTTAATAGACGCACCCTCAACAAAAGTTTTAGTTTGTCCAACTATTTTTGAAAATTTTGAATTTCTATCAAAGCAAGCTTTGATACCAATTATTATAATCATTGCACAATGGAATATTTGCGTTTGGATAAAACCAAGAGGAGATGGGTCAATTGGTTTCTTAATAAAAAATGGGCTTTACAATTTTTTCCTTTTTAAAATTAGACTTAGCAAAAAAAATTAACTTCTTTATGATAATAGTAGATAAATGAAAAGAGTAGGGAAAAAGAAAATTGCACAATGTATTTTATACTAGTTCATATCAAAAGAACATACATCCAATTGTTAATCACTCTTAAAAGAGGGATTAACCAAACATTAAAATAAAATAAATATTACAATCACAGTAAGAACAAATTAGGAATGAAAGCCCCTCTCTTGAAGCCATAAGAGATGAAAGACATATCCTTTGAATCTACAAGGGATGAACACCTCCTTTAAATCTCATAAAGATGAACAACTTTACCTAGCAACATTAGCATAACCTTATCACCTAAGATCACACTTAGTGAAATTTACACGCTCTACACACACTAGGCTTCTCAAATCCTTTCATAGAGAGTTCTCAAGTTCTCTTACTCCTTTACTTCTATATTTTGAAAGAGAATCACTTCATTTATAAAATCTAATTTTCAAAGTTAGGTTAAGAATATGAAAAGTCAAGCTAGAACTATCATTAATAATCCATTATTAGAAGCAACAATTGATTATTTTAGCATTGCTTCTCAAAAAGAATTTTTCTCTAAAATTCAATATTCATCAATAATGAATTATTATAAAGTGATAATTGATTATTGCTATAGCATTTTTCAAAAAAAGTTTTTGTATACAATAATTAATTATCATAAGTGATAATCAATTATCACTGTATGTTTTGAAAAATTATTTTTCTTAAGTCATCAAGTTTTTCTTTTCTTTTTATATTTTGCTTAAAACATTTAAACTAAGAATACAAGGATTTATAAACATATTACAAAGGCAAAACAAAAATTATACAAGTCTTCCAAACATTTCTTGCTTTCTCTTTGATCCTTTGAACTTGGTATCATCATCAAACATTACCAACTTATTATGTTCTAAAACATAAACATCTTTCACCAAAATTATACTTCACCGGACGCAGATAATCCACGAGATCATTTGTTAGATCCAAATGATTTGTCAAGGTTGGTAACCTTCTACCTCTCCATATAGGACCTTTTAGTGTATCCATCCTTTTTGTAATTATAACATGTAATAGCCTGTGTATTTCCACCATTCTTTTTCCTCGACTTAAACCTCATTCTCACTGGTAGACATTCTATTCCTTGTTACAAAGTTGTCTCTTGCATCAAACGCCTTAACCTCAAACTTGTCGTTTAGTTCCTTTAATTTTAGAGCAACCTGAACCTCCTCATGAGAGAAAGTCCTTCTTCTATGCAATATGGTCTCCTTAAAGTGATCAACTCAAAGGTTTCTCTCTTAGCAAACTCTCACTCAAGTGTATAACTCAAACGTTAGTTTTTAAGGAAACCATAAGGGACATTTATACAGTTATAACTAATACATGAGACACGCCTATGCTAATATGAAGTCATGTGAACAAGGCTTCTTAAAATAGAATTAAGTAGACACTTAACGATCTTATGAGATGATTCTATTAGACTAATTATATACTCACATGTTTTACTATGTATAAACACGAAATTGTCTAAGGTACGCCAAATAGTCTAGAAACCTTCTAAATACGATTTTGTTGAGCCATTCCTACACACATACACACAAATCGATTTATGAGTTTAATGAGAATGTTATATTTGAGTACTTTAAAACTGCATAAATATTTTTAAGTTGTATAAAAGATGTAAAATTTTATATTGATGTTGGGTAAAGAGTTTAAAAGTTTTTTTTTGGGTTTTTTTGACTCTACTGAATGAGACTAATTTCTTATTTATTCGCTCAAGCAAAAATTAAATATAAATTCAAGCCTAGTCTCAATCCTATTTTCACTCAAGTGTAGTAGTTTTTTTTTTTTTTAAAGGAAATAGTATTTCAACTTGCCATTTTCTCTATCCTATTTTTGCTAAAGCAAAAATTAAATATAAATTTTCTGAAGCAAAAATTAAATATAAATTCAGGCATAGTCTCAGTCTTATTTTCACTCCAGCTAAATATTGTTAAAGGAAAATAGTATTGCAGTTGACTATTATCTCTACCCTATTTTTGCTAAAGCAAAGAAATTTCCGCTGAAGAAAAAATTAATATCGTAACTAAGCATTGTCTATGCCAAATTTTCTCTCAAAGGATGTTTTGGTTAAGAAAATATATATTGAGTCAAGCTAAATTTTTTTCCTTCTTTCTTTTTCTTTTCTATGTTGTTCATTTGTTTGTTTTTTTTTTAATTAATTTAATTATGATTGTTATTAAATGTGATGAATGAATGAAATCTATATGAATGGAAATATATGATATTATTATTGTTATATGATATGTGGTGTGTTAAAGAAGGTAATTATTTTTAGGGAGAGGAATAGTATATTGAGATATATAGGTTGTATATTAAATTTGAAATTTCGTATGAAATATCCACACATATATAGGTCTATATATTGAATTTGAAATTTTTTATGAGATATCCACCCATGTATGAGATATCCACACATATGAGTTTCTAAAGTAATGATTTATCTTATTTTGTGTATTTCTATGTTATTTATCAATTATGATAATCAAATATTACACCTAATCATACTACAAGAAAAAATAACATAGATGAAAATGATATATATTTATATTTTGGATTTTAGTTTTCTTTTAAAAATGATGTAAATATAATAGAATTAATTATAAAAAGAAGAAGAAAGTTTCTTTTATAAAATTTTAAAGGAGAATGTAAATATTTTATACATATTTATGTATTTTTTATTAATTAGCAGTAATGTAACTATTATCGGTATATTTTACAACTTTGGTCTCTTATCTATAATGTTATAAATTATTTTTAATTTCAATTACAGTTTTGGTTTTTCAATTTATTTCGTCCAATACTTAATTTATTAATTTATTCAAAATTAAAAATAGTTATTTATTACCGTCTAAGTAATTGTTGTGTATAAAAATCAATATTTTATGTAGAAATGTAGTCAAGAGGATACCTAAATCGATATAGTTAAAGTTTTCTTTTTACCCTGATAGTTAAAATACTTTTCTTTATTTATTCAATGCCATGGTAAATTTAGAGTGAGGTAAAAGTGGGTGAAAATGGGAGAGAGAAGAAGAGTTAAGTGTGATGAGGGAAAGAGATTCTCTTTGACCTTGTGATGCGAGAAGAGGATGACTCTTTTGGTCGTGTGATGCGGAAAAAAAGTTTTCTTGGGCTGTGTGATACGAGAAGAGGGTGTCATGTGAATTGTAGTGAATTAGTTATGATGATTAGGTGGTGTGACAGTGTAGAGGGCATAGACTACTAAGTTGTGATGTTATTGTTGTGATGTTAATGTCATGATGTTAATGTTGTGATGATATATGTTTATGATTTGGTTATTTTTGTAGTTAAGATGATTATTGTATATTGTGTGGTATGATAATTTTGGTTGCTCACTCTGAAAGTTGTGGTTGTGATTTCTACCTATGATGATCGTTCTTGTATGAGAGTAGATGATTTACGGATATAATCGGATCTGAGTAGCTGACAAGAGTTGAGATGTTATGTTTGGAGATTTATTATTTATTTCTTATTATTTAAAAGTTTTCCGATTTGATATTTTTATGTAAAAGTGATATTCTGAGATTTCCAAACAACATTTGTGATTATGTTTAACTTAAGTTTTTTTTATTGTAAAGATTTTTATCTTTTATAAATGTGTTGTGGAAATATTGTGTTTTGAAAAAAGAAATTCAAAACTTGGAGTGTTACATTTAAGCATAAAAAGAAAAAGAAAAAAAATTGTGATTTTAAATTAAAAAGAAATTAAGATCGAAATCTAAATAAGAGAATTTAGGTAAAAAATATAAAAAACTAAAAATTTATACAATATAGTCTATTTTCTTAAAAACCATAAAAAACAGTAAATACCGCCTCACTGATTAATGCTGTGTTTGGTAGGCAACCGACCATAGCAGGTTTCAACGAGGAAAGGATTTTTTTGGGACACTTAATGTCTGTGACAACTTTTGTCTTTTTTGTTTATTTTCTTAAAAAGGAATAAGTGATCTCACTACAGTCATCTTCTTTAAAAGTACCCACCCATTTCCATTTTTTTCAGACAGATTAATATAAGAAAAAAAATATCAAAATGATGATAATAAAAATTTGATTAAAATAGTTAAAGATGTTTATTTAAAAAATTACAAAAAATAAAAATACAGAAAAGTAGTGTAATAAAACGGATTTATTATACTTTTTTTTCTTTAAATATTATAAAAATCATGTCTAATTTCTATTTTAAATTATAAAATATTTTATTTTTGTGAAATTTAAGTAAAACATTCTTCTCTCTATATATATAAATATTTAATTGAAATTTAATATAAAATTTTGTTTGTCACACAAAAAATTCTATGCATTATTTATTGGAAAAATATTTCACATTAACTTTCATGAAATATTAAAACTAAATATTTTATATTCTAATTCCGAACAAAACATAATTTTTATAATAATTTTAAAGTTAAAACATATTTGATTTTAATAAATTTAAATTCAATGGTTATTTATCACGATTTTCCTTTTAAATTTTATCAAACTAGTTTAAATATTTTTCATTTAGTCTATTTCAGAAAAGAAAATAATTATTGTGTCCTTGTCATTGATAATGATGTTATCGCAGTCAATGGTTGATATTTGAGTGTGATCGACTATTTGAAATATTATTTAAATTTTCTTATTTTATTTTATTTAGTTTATCGTGTAAAAATCATAAGTGTCGGTGGTTTGATCGGATTATGAAATTAAGTGAGTATATAGAACACTCTAGAACTTCAACCTTATTAGGAACCATTAAATTTGGATACATATCCTCTACGGCACATTTTGTGGACCCTTGCATCAATGTATCGGTAGACATTAAGAGGCTAACAAAGTTAAGTTTTTAACTTTAAGTGTTATTTTCTTTCTTGAAATAATTTAAAGTAACGGTATCATCACGACTTACTTTTATATTTATTTAATATGAAATATAAAAGTAAAATAATTATAAAAGTATAAATTTATATATATTTTTAAAAAAGAAAATAATAAAAAGTAAGTAAAAATATAATATTAAATAAATACAAAAAATTTAAGTGTGTGAAAGAATATTTTTCCATAATTTAATAAACTATACTAAATTAAAGTTATTTATAATATATTATATTTATAAAACTAAATTAGTGTATACTAAAAGTTAATTAATCTATTCTTTTAATTCAATTTAAAAAAAATTAAATTTTATATCATTTCAATATAGTTAGGAAAACGTTTCTTCAATAACGCTCATTTGTTGTTTTAAATGATTTTTTAAAAAAGATGAAAGTTGGTTTGGAGGACAATATTGGAAAGGGGTTTGCTGAAAGAATCTCTCTCCAGGTTTTTTCATTTTTTATTCAAAACTCTCGCGCCTTCTTCCCATACGAAGCTCTCTCTCCACCATTCGACACTCTCGCTTTGCCACCGAAGTCGTCTTTCTTCACCTACGAAGTCCACTATTTCGTTGGTGCTTGGGTCCGCCATTGAAATCCATTTTTTGTGTCTGCCATTGAAGTCGTGGGAGGAAGGCAACTTTGGGGCCACCGTTGGCGTCTTTTTCTGTGTCTCCGTTGTTCCTTCAGGAGTTGACTTCGCTTGTAACTTTCTCTCCCGATTGTTTTTCATTTTGAATCCAAAGGTAATTTGTTTACGCACACTTTCAGGTTGTTTCACTTAGGTGTTGTTTGCTGGTCACATTCTTATGAGTGTATCGAAGTAGTGTTGTGAGGAAGAGTAAGATAGGCACTTAGATGCTTGTGTAATCGATTACAAGAAGATTGTAATCGATTACAGCGGGAAAACACGAATTTGTACCGAAAGTTCATCGCTGCTCCCAAGCCGTGGAAACAAAGCTCCCCATTCACGGGTTGGACCTCAATTGGAGAAATTATTTGAAGGACCCTCACTTGGTTGTTTGATTTTGATGACGAAGGAGTTGTGGCTGAACTTAGTAGTGGTTGGAAGGTATAAGGGTGTCCACAAAATTGGGTTTTTATGAGTGCATCGAAGTGGTGTTGTGAGGAAGAATAAGATAGGCACTTAGGTGCTTGTGTAATCGATTACAGGTGTGGGAAAACACGAATTTGTACCAAAAGTTCATCGCTGCTCCCAGGCCCTAGAAACAAAGCTCCCCATTCACGGGTTTGACCTCAATTGGAGAAATTATTTGAAGGACCCTCACTTGGTTGTTTGATTTTGATGACGAAGGAGGTGTGGCTGAACTTAGTAGTGGTTGGAAGGTATAAGGGTGTCCACAGAATTGGGTTTTTATGAGTGCATCGAAGTGGTGTTGTGAGGAAGAGTAAGATAGGAACTTAGGTGCTTGTATAATCGATTACATGAAGGCTGTAATCGATTACCAGTTGATAAACACAAATTTGTACTGAAAGTTCATCGCTGCTCCAATGCCCTGGAAACAGAGCTCCCCATTGAGGGGTTGGACCTCATTTGGAGAAATTATTTGAAGGACCCTCACTTGGTTGTTTGATTTTGATGACTAAGGAGTTGTGGCTGAACTTAGTAGTGGTTGGATGGTATAAGGGTGTCCACAAAATTGGGTTTTTATGAGTGCTTCCAAGTGGTGTTGTAAGGAAAAGTAAGATAGGCACTTAGGTGCTTGTGTAATCGATTACATGAAGGCTGTAATCGATTACCAGTGGATAAACACGAATTTGTACCGAAAGTTCATTGTTGCTCCCATGCCCTGGAAATAGAGCTCCTCATTGAGGGGTTGAACCTCATTTGGAGAAATTATTTGAAGGACCCTCACTTGGTTGTTTGATTTTGATGACTAAGGAGTTGTGGCTGAACTTAGTAGTGGTTGGAAGGTATAATGGTGTCCAAAAAATTGGGTTTTCATGAGTGCTTCCAAGTGGTGTTGTAAGGAAGAGTAAGATAGGCACTTAGGTGCTTGTGTAATCGATTACATGAAGGTTGTAATCGATTACCAGTGGATAAACAAGAATTTGTACCGAAAGTTCATCGTTGCTCCCATGCCCTGGAAACAGAGCTCCCCATTGAGGGGTTGGACCTCATTTGGAGAAATTATTTGAAGGACCCTCACTTTATTGTTTAATTTTGATGACGAAGGAGTTGTGGATGAACTTAGTAGTGGTTAGAAGGTATAAGGGTGTCCACAGAATTGGGTTTTTATGAGTGCATCGAAGTGGTGTTGTGAGGAAGAGTAAGATAGGCACTTAGGTGCTTGTGTAATCGATTACAATAAGGTTGTAATCTATTACCAGTGGGAAAACACAAATTTGTACCGAAAGTTCATCCCTGCTCCCATGTCTTGGAAAGAGAGCTCCCCATTGAGCACAAAACATTAAAAACAGTGTTCTATACCCCTGGGGAGCGATTCAACCATTCTTGGGTAGCACTCGCTAACTTTCGGTACAAAAGTGGAATTTTCCACTGGTTAGCGATGACAGGGCCTCTGTAATCGATTACACGTGTATCAAACATGTGTCCATGGTGTAGGACCTCTCCTCTCAAACTAAGAACTCCTCTACTTGGTCTTCCATCCACACAGGGGTAACAAAACTGAAAATTTCTTGTTGTGGACACATTCAACCCTGGCCAACAGGGTTAATGAATCCTCAAAACATTGAAAACACAGTCTTCAACAACCTGGGGAGCGCTTCAGCCATGCCTGGGGAGCACTCCCCAACTTTCAGTACAAAAGTGGAATTTTCAACTAGTAAGTGATTACATGGCCTCTTTAATCGATTATACGTGCATCAGTCATGTGTTCATGGTGTAGGACCTCCCCTCTCAACCTAGGAACTCCTTTATTTGGTCTTCCATCCACACAGGGGTGACAAAACTAGAAATTTCTTGTTGTGGACACATTCAACCATGGCCAACACGGTTAATGAATCCTCAAAACATTCAAAACACAGTCTTCAACAACCTGGGGAGCGCTTCAGCCATGCTTGGGGAGCACCCCCCAACTTTCGGTACCAAAGTGGAATTTTCAACTGGTAAGTGATTACAAGGTCTCTTTAATCGATTACACGTGCATCAGACATGTGTCCATGGTGTCGGACCTCCCCTCTCAACCTAGGAACTCCTCTACTTGGTCTTCCATCCACATAGGGGTAAGAGAACTGGACATTTGTTATAAGAATCACAAAGGATAACTATTAAATAATACTACCAAATAACAAATGGAAGTAAAATAACATTCAAAATTCGAATAACTACTATCTTTATTTATTAACAATCAAAATAATTGTTCCAAATACAACTATCCATACTTCAATATGTACTAAATACTGCACTATTAACAAATTACACAAATTAATCAAGTTTTGGACTATATCCAATGTAGGGAGTTCTACAAGTTTTGCTTTTAAAACGCTTTCAGCGTACTCCTTCCTTCATAACGCTTTCGACGTACTCTTTCCTTCTCTCTGTTTCGTGCTTTCTCTGACATAAGCTCCGGAGAAATATCATACTTGTTACTCTTTATATAATAAAAGTCCAACAAACAAATATTTACCAACACTTACTAAAAAAATATTCATATTTAGTTATTCAATAAATATATATATATATATATATATATATATATATATATTCAAGTTTAATAATTCAAATAAGATATAAAATTTCAATAAGAACAATTAAAATGAAAGAAGCCATCTCCTTCTATCACGTGAAAATATCAAATTTTCATCCACTGAATTACAAAACATTAAAAAAACACCAACTCTAGAAAGTCTAACCAAACTTAATTTGTCTAAATTTTACATAATGCTATGCAATTCATCCACTATTATTATTATTATTATTATTATTATTATTATTATTATAATTGTTATTTTTATTATTATTTTATTTTATTTTATTATTTTTTTTAAAACACGACAAAAGACAATCAAAATTTTCTTTCACGTAAAACGATATAATAAGTTTTCACTACATTAAAATATAAGTTAAACTGTATGTAGCCTAAAAGAAATTTTAATGAACTTAATTTTAATAATTTTGGTCTGCACTTATTTTGCTATCAAGGCCACTTCTGATTTCAGCCACCACCCACCAATATAACACCTTATATTTTAAAACATAAATTCCAATCCAATTAAATACACTCACGGTTATAAACAAATGTGCTTTTTCATCATACACAATTACCACTAAATTATATATATATATATATATATATATATATATATATATATATATATATATATATATATATATATACTAACCTTATCTCATAAAATTTCTGCAACAAATTTCAGAAATAATTCATCACTACTCCAATACGTTTTGCATCACTTCAACTTTCCACTACACTCAACCTCCTAATCAATATTATCTTTCGGCCATTGAAGCATAGATCCAGGTAAAAACAGAATTTGATTGCATACAAGCTACTGCCCTCACACGTCCATTAGAATTTCTTTCCTAAGTCAGTTTTCAAAACCAGAAAAAGAAGCTATCAATACTATAATCAAATTTCAAATCAGATTAAGGAGTTATTATTCCAGGGGACTTTGCTTTCTATATAGAAGAGTTGTCCTACCAACACAAAGCAACATATAAACAATCATTTTAAAAATCTGCACTACAAGTTCCCATATAAACAGTAGTATTTATTTAGACTATATGGATAAATCAGCTATAAAATCCAATCAGACCCAAAACATAGCAATACAATATTTGTATTCCTTTGGATTATAACGTTGTGGATACAAAGCAGCTATATGACTCAAGCAAACCCAAAACAAAGCACCCACTAGAGTTATCATTGCATTACACTTACTAGCCACCAAAATTAAATCTGATCAAACCATGTCCTTTAATTTTGACAGTACTTAAATAAGCAATAACCTCTTTCTTTTAACTATAACACAATAGCAATGAACAACAAACAAAAAACAACAAACAAAATACCAGGATATAGAAGCAGTAAACATCAGGATTATGCATATGAATGACTTGCACAAGGAGAATATCTAGTTACCATGCACCAACTTTCAAAATTTATCCTGTTATAATGATTATAACATCCACATGTTTTACTGTGCTGGAACAACAAATTATAAGATCAAAACAGTGCATCAAACATTGCACCATAGTCATTTATATGCATCAAGAAGATATCCAAGGACTTAACCAATTAAAGAAACCAATTATATAATCAAAGCAGCCCATAAAACACTGCACATTCAAGTCCTTATAGCATAAACATCAATTATGTTTTAACCATAAAAATTGTCACTGCACTAAATCATTTTTCATTTTTCCTGATTCAACCCTCCACACAATGTGTCAATTTTCATAAAATCCAGCAGTTTAACATCATAATAACCAAAAATCTATATTACCACTGCATCAAAAACCATTTTCCATGCACGCATATAAGAAAAACATCAATTTTTCTTTTATATAATACGTCAATTTTCTAAAATTAGACCTTGACTTAAACAATTAAATAAACAATTATATATTCAACAAAAATCCATAAACATCAATTTCTTCAAGTACAACTCAGTATAACTCAATTCATGACACACAATATATTTAAGATTATGTTAATTTCAAGTAGCAAATGTATTTAAGGTTATGCTCCTCACCCAAAATGTCATTAAAAGAAGCATCGTTAATGAATGACGAACAAACAACTGCAAAAAAAAAAAATGTAAAAAACAAAATAAATGTTTTTTGGTACAAATAACCAAAATAAGTCACAACCCAAAAGCATAAAACAACAAAATGACCAACAAAAGCAAAACCAAAAACCCAACCCCAAAATACGAATACTGAAAAAGGAAAAAGTTCATACCTTGTTCGAAGAAGCAATGTCACCGGACGAACCCATAGCTTTGACACAATCCACAACGAACAGACCAACCAAAGAGATCGCTCAACGTAAGTCGCCCAAATTGCAAACTCGAGAGAGAAAGATAAACTTCGAATGGGGCCACCGACGACGGAACTTGTTGAACATTGAGAGAGATTTTTCAACGAACGAAAGAGATTCCTCAACGAGTCCAGAAAAAAAGAACACCAAATGGAGAATGAAAAGTTGAAATGAAGAAGGAAGAAGAGAGTGCTATGGAGAGAACGTGAATTTCAAAATGAAATCCCTAAGAGTGAAAAAATAGTGTTATGGACAGAGGATGGACTACTAAAAAAAGGAGGAGCACTTTTAGAATCCATTCCTGAACCCATCAAAATCAGATATTTAAATTAAAAATAACATTCACAGTGGACCAATTAAAACGTGTTGTTAAATTCGCGTTATTAAAATATCACGATCCATATAGTTAACTGTATGAATCTATTATACAATTCTACTGCAACTATCAAGACACCGAAAAAGAGTTATAATAATGTTTAGAACGGAAACTCTACTGCAAATATTAAGATAGAAATGTTTTTCATTCAATAACTTTGGATCTGAAATTATCCCATATGCAATTATTAAAGAATTTTATATGTCTTTATTTTATAATAATATATTCTTTTCAAATCTGCATCTCTTGTTTGATAGTAGGCTTGAAGAAATTGTACATAAATAGATTCAACAATTTCAGTATTTTTCTCTGTTTCAGACAGAAAAAAAAAGACATTTAAGAAAACAAAGATTATAATAATGTCTGTTAAAATGTTTATTTGTTTTGTTAGTAGAGGAAAGAAAGACGATCAATTCAGAGTTATGGCATCCTTGTGCGGGATCTTTGATGTCTTGTTAATGTTGCTAATAATAGAATACTTGATTATATAGTTTTGATAAAATATTATATTTACTATTGAACAAGTTTTCATTAAAAAGGGAAAGTGTACTAATTCAATAATTAGTTATTTATGATATTATTTAAAGCTTCCTAAATTTGAGTTTTATGACTTGATATGTGAATAGTTTATCCTAGGGTTTAAAATTTTGGGTATAAGAGAGCTCCGAGAACGGGTCATCTGGTCCAATTTGACCTGATCCACTATGGATTAGTCACTGAGTCAACCCAAACCCATCACGGTTGGTGGATAAACGGGTTGGTTCACTGGCTCATTTAATTACAATTTTTTTAAATAAAAAAAGTTACAAACTTTCTATAATTCAAATCTAAAAAATTTCACTCCCAAATTTTAGTACTAACATGGATGTTTAATTAATTTTGAAAATAGAGAACTTAAATAATTTTTTCAAGCAAAGAAATAATATATATTTTTTTATAAAATTAAAATTAAATTTTAATAAAATAAAATTAGGTAGGTGGGTCAACCTGGCCTGGTCAACCTGGCCCACCACAAGTTCAACCCGCATGAGTCGGGTTTAAATGAGTCGGGTAACCCGCATAAAAAAAAAATATAATTTTTTCAAACTCAACCTGGTTCGAACCCGTAGTAGGTTAGGTTGGTCCGTGAATTGTAATCCATTTTGACAACTCTAATTATAAGTTAACTAAAAAAATAATTTACTAAACTACACTGTAGTATAATTAAACTAAAAAAAATTCAATTGAGTTCATCTTAATTATTTTTTAGTTTCCATAACTATTTTATAATTAACTATAAATTTTGACACTATGATGCACTTTGTCCACCCCTAACTACTACTACTATTATTATTATTTACTATATTTAGATTTTCTACTAAAAAAATATTCAATCATATTTCTCGATTTTAAAATGTAACCAGTTTGTTTTTTTTTAAATAAATTAAAATAAATAAGATGATAATATATATATATATATATATATATATATATATATAGTTATAAGGAAATATAAAATAATCAATTAGATTAATATAATTAATAACATTTGTACTTAAATTATTATCATTTATAACCTTTTATATGTTATAAATCCTAGATAACTAAATTTGAACCAAATCTGTTTAACTATGTTTCACTTTATTACTAAGATATATTAGTAATGTTTGCAATGTTAGTATTCTATTTTTCTTACTTTTACATACAAAACAATTTAATTGTATAAATATTTTAATAATGAATTGAATAAATAAGATATTTAATTATCAATTGAAGTAAGAGATATTTTTGTTATGATTCTTTCTAAAATAATTTGATCTTATAATATTTTTTAATTCTTGTTCCAATTTTCGAGGTTTATCATATCTGATTTATTTTTTCTCACACTTACTTTTATAATTTTTTTGCCTAATTTTAGTTTTATATGTTATAATTTCTATTTTCCATTGTGGCAAATTTTAAAGTTAATCAGTAATAATATCTTGCAAATTTTGTATTTGTTCACTAAATTTCTTCAAATAACGAATTGAGTTTTACGAGGTATTTTTCGATGATATAAGTGTCCAAATTACAAGCCAAAAGTTAATTTTCATCTCGTTTTGGAGTACCTAATTCTTAGTTTTGTAGTATGAGTTACGTTCATGCCTTAGTTGTTGGGTTTGAAATTTATTGATCTTAAAACAATCGTCATAATTTGATATCATGAGATTGTTAATAGAGTTTGTCTTGGATGTCAATTTAGTGAAGAAGCGGAATATTTTGGGTGTTGTTTATGAAAAAAGAAAGCCACAAAAAAAAAAGAAAAAGAAAAGAAAGATTATTTCTTCAATGTTGCAAGACCTAAATTTTTTAATTAGAGTTGTTTGAAGGTTGATTTGGTTCTTAAATTTGCAAGACCTATGTTGTTTTGTCTCTTTTGGTTGACAATTGTGTTTTATTTTCTTACATCATGAATTGTAATTGTATATTTGTTGTCGTAAGTGTCAAATGTCTTTTTTTAATATATATTTTTTCTCTCATAAATTTTATATTTATCTCCTTGTTTGTTTCTATATTACTTATTCATGTTATACTTTTGTTTCAAACATTGTAAACGCCACTTTTAAAATTTATACTTGATTATTGATAATTTCACTCTTGTAAGAAAGAAACTTAAATGGATAATAAAAGAAAAAAATTGTTTCATCATAGAAAAACATAAGTTAACATAAGGTAGGTGTAAGTACGAGTGAAATGTAAACTATAAACATTCGAGATGTAGTGAAGTCTATTATTGTACATGACAATTTAATTTGAATTTAATTTGAAGTATGATACATTAGTTCAGTCAAGCAAAACAATAACGACTATTTTCGTCTATAGGCAGTGATTCCACAACTGAGATATATATAAGCAACGCAAAAAGGGATAGGTTTTTTGCTTCGGTTTTGAATCGAGGCAAAAAGGGGTAGGTTTTTGCCTTGGTTCCTACTGAACTGAAGTAGTATGTCGGACTCTACTGCCTTGGTTGAGACCTGAACCGAGACAGTAAATTGTTTTTTATTTTTTTTTTACGTTCGGTTTCGCTAGCTTTTCTGCCTCTCGCTAGACCGATCGATTGTGACATGCGTCCACCGTCTAGGTTGCTTCAAATGTGGAAACCGCACAATCAGACCCAACCACAAAAGAAAATACACGAGCAAGACCATGAGATCAAAAACCCATCTCGAAACGAAAACCTTAAATCCTCAAATTGCAAAATCAGATAACAAGAACAAAAATTCTCAAAACCAAAGAACAATTAAAACCCTAATTACAAATCTCAAGATGCGCCTAAACTGTCGAACTCGCCTCCCTTCCTATAGAAACAAACCAACACTGAGAAGCGAAATGGAGGTTTCCCTCCATGCGAAACACGAACCAGAGTTGAAGAAAAGGAAAAGGAGGTTCGCGCCTTTCTCACTGCGAGACGAAATGAAACAAGAAAAAAAGAAGATGAAGATGGGTGCTTCCCCCTTCTTGTGAAACCGTGACAGAGGAGTGAAGAAGAGAACAAAACATTGCATGGAGAGAACCCCAAGGGCGAGAGAGAGCAGCGGCGCAAACCTAAACGAAGGCGTTTTCTAAAAGTGCCTTTGTACACGAAATTTAAACCTAAACGCATGTTATTACTTTGGTTTATGGGCAAACTGAAGCATAAAGTGCGAACGACATCGACTAAGAGGGAACCGAGGTAGTATGAATTAGAACTTTCGATTTCAGAGGATTTTATAACGTTCGATTTCAGAGGATGTGTGCTTGTGGCAGGACAAAATGAATTAGAACGTTCGATTCAGAGGATGTTTGGTTCTGGCAGGAGATACTGCCTCGGTTCTGAGAAGCAACCAAGGCAGTATAACCGTTCGACACCTGTTCTCAATGAACTGAGGCATAAGGATCTTACAGCATGGGCTAAGAGGGAACTGAGGAACGTTTGGTTTTAGAGGATGTGTGCTTGTAACAGGACAAAATGAATTAAAACGTTCAGTTAAGAGGATGTCTGGTTCTGGCAGCAGATACTTCCTCAGTTCTAAGCAGCAACAGAGGCAGTATAGTCGTTAGACATTGGTTCTCAATGAACCGAGGCATAAAGGCATGAGATCGATATTGCCTCAGTTCTATGAAGCAACCGAGGCAGTATAACCGTTCGACATCTGTTCTCAATTAACAGAGGCATAAGGATCCTATAGCATAGGCTAAGAGGGAACCGAGGAAAATTCAGTTTCAGAGGATGTGTGCTTGTAACAGGACATAATGAATTAGAACGTTCGGTTCAGAGGATGTCTGGTTCTGGTAGGAGATACTGTCTCGGTTCTGAGCAGCAACAGAGGCAGTATAGTTGTTCGACATGGGTTCTCAATGAACCGAGGCATAAAGGCAGGAGATACTCCCTCAGTTCTGAGAAGCAACCGAGGTAGTATAATCGTTCGACATTTGTTCTCAATGAACCAAGGCATAAGGATCCTACAACATGGGCTAAGAGGGACCCGAGGGACGTTCGATTTCAGAGGATGTGTGCTTGTAACAGGACAAAATGAATTAGAACGTTTGGTTCAAAGGATGTCTAGTTCTGGCAGGAGATACTATCTCGGTTCTGAGCAACAACAGAGGCAGTATAGTCGTTCGACATCAGTTCTCAATGAACCGAGGCATATAATGTCGCCATAACTACAAAAATGCCACTATGTTTTTATACGCTTTGATTTTTTGCGAAACCAAAGTGTATATAGCACGTTAAAAAACTCATTTTTTTTACTAGTGATAGGAATAGATGGTGGTGGTAATCCTTAGCTTGATATAACTCACACTTTATTATGGTAATTGAAACACATTGTCGCAATTGCATGTTGCTTTTAGCTCAACTCGAAAAACTTTCTGCATGCTGAAAGGTTTTACCATGGACCAGGTAGTATGCACATGACTGAATTAGGTGGTTGTGCATTTAATGCAAGGGTGTCGTGCAAGGTTGGTTCCTAATCAAGTTAGCAGGTTAGCTTTCTTGTTTTGGTTAGTTTAGGTTAGCTTTCTTATTTTGGTTGGTTGGAGAGAAGGCTAGTAGGTATATGGATCTTTTTCTTTAAGGTTTTATATCCTTTGAGGTTGCTTACAATATCAGGATTAGGGAAAGACGTATTCATCATAATCATCTTCAAATGTGTGGGCATAAAAACATACATTTGCTCGGGTTCTTAATAATGCTTCTTATATTCTTTTATCACAATTTCTCCTTGCATAAAGAAAGATATAGTCTCAATGCAAATTGCTGAAAAAGTTTATCTTACTAACCTGGAGGAGTGTGAAGATAATTTGTATGGGCATATTTTGTTAGCAAAAAGGGATAAACTTCTTACACATTTAGATCTTTGTAAGAAGCTTGATGTGACCTGAAAGCATTTGGGTCAATGGAAAATAATTATTCTTTGCAAATGATTCTATGAATTTGCTTTTTCTTCGCTAAAGGATATGAGAAGGGTTTTGGCAGGTGGGGTTTGGAAGTTGTCTCCCATAACCCTTTGTGTTTTTGCTTAAACTAAAGATTTTTTTTGTGGCTTCTATAAATTTCACGAAAACCCAGTGTTAGGCGTGCACACATGGCCTTCCTTTGGAATATTGACAATCAAAGGCGATTTTTTGAATTGTGCATGGCATTGGTACTCCCTTATTTTTAAATGATTACTCTAAGAATAAATCTCAATGTTTCTTTACACTTTTCTTGGTTGATGTTGATTTGTTATCTGATTTACTAGATAATATTTTGGTAGAAAGGCTAGGATTTACATTTATTATTGATGTGGAGTATGAGAAACTACCTCTTTTTTTTTTTTCAAATTGTAAAATGATTAGTCATGATCTATCAAATTGTAAACGGTTACAATAGTATGCCAAGGCAATTTCTGGTGGGGAGAAAATCGTTAGCGTAAAAGTATGGCAACTTTATCATTCTAAGGTGGTTGGTGCCCAAGATGGGAATTAGGGCTCTCTAGGTTTATTTTTAAAGCATTTAAAGGTTGTTGTGCAGTCTATGTTGGAGCATGTTGTGGAGTCTATTAGAGTCTATTGTGATCCTGTGTTGGAACTTGTGGGTAGATATGTCAAAATGAGCTAGAACTCATGAGTTAACCCAGCTCACACGGGTTTGAGCCGACCCAAGTGAGAAAAATAAAATATTTACCAATTATAGGTCAAAATAGATTTAGCTTACTTAACCCACTAGTTGCACCTTCAAATCGGATTATAGTTAGTGAACTCATAACCCACATATATTTAAAAAGAAAGTAACTTAATAAAATTAATTAATCGGTAACTTGAAATCCTAATTTTAATTTTCCTCTTTTTCGTCTTTCTATACGCACGTTCACACATAGAGAGTTGCATCTCCATTGTGTTCGTTTGCTGGTCCGGTGTAGCTATTCCACATCATCGGCGTTGATCACTTGTTTGCTGCGTGTACTGGTTTAGCATATACTTTTGCACCTGAATTCTCTCTTTCGTTTTGCAAGGAAGGATGTGTCAGGCTTTGAATGTGAACTCATTTGTATTGATGGATTTATCAGATATCCTTTGGGAAACTTGTGGTTGCAAAGACAAGGAACATTTTAGTTATTAGCCAAAGTGAGTATACATCTACAGTACTTCAAATGTCTTACTACTGTATTGCATCTTCTTGGGAAAAATTGTGTTGATACTTGATATATATCGTTATACATTTCCTGTTAGATGAATATGCTCATTTCATTTTACTAACCATTTAGAAATATTGTTTGTATTTTGCAAAATAAGTGAATTTATTATAGTAACTGAATTAAAATAAAGTAAACTCATTGTTAACTAAGGGATGTTTTTGATGTTGCAGTATTATAAATGGCACTTGGACTTTCTAACAATGCCTTAGCTTTTGTAGACTCTTTCATTCCTCGTGTAACTTTAATCCATGAGTGTTATGTTGCTAGGATGTTAATATATGCAATACTGTTATCGCTGAGGCAATCAAATTAATACTACTAAATAATAGCAATTTTAGTATTGCTAAGATAGTAACCAACAAAATAGAAAGAGTAAAGTTAACCCTAGTTCATTTCGGAATGAACACATAATTGATTCCTAATAAATTAGTTCTTATAAATACTATACAAAAGGGGTTAGTCAAGTAAAATAATAAAAGTAATAAAAAAGATTAAGATAAATAAATTAAATAAAAGATTAGATAATAAAATAAAATAAATAAATAAAATGAGAACAAGATAAAAGAGATAAAAACACTAATAAAGAAAATATGTTGATTCTAATGCCTTTTCAAAATAGGATTTATCATTCGTTATCTAAATATGATTGTTCAATTAATTATTCTGTGATTTTCAATTTAATTAAAGTAAATTCTCAATTAATTTGTTGTTATTCTTACTATTAACCAAATTACATTTTCAATTAAAAGCAAGAAATTTGTAGAATAATCATAGTAAATTTAACCAAAGTAAATTTTCAATTAAATATTATTATGTCTAATCATGTCTATTCTTTTACCTCTTATATAAAATAAAAAGTTAATTAATCAAAGTAATTTCTTGATTAATTCTTGTTAAAGTTTTCACCTTTAATCAAAGTAAATTCTCAAAAGTTTCTAAATTTAATCAGAATAGATTATCAATTAAAATTAAAAAGCATTGGACTGATATGATTGATATGGTATATAGATTTAACACTATGCTAACTTACTACAATGTAAAAATCATTAGTTTTAACTGATTAAGAAGCAAAAGACGTAGATAAAAATAAATCACAATAAAAATCAATAGAACAAACAAATTTATTCATCCAACCTCAAAATTTAGTTAAGAAATTACAATAGAATCAAACCTAAAGGCTTATCACTTTATTGAATGTAGAAATAACATAAAAATAGAAAACGAGAGGATGAAGAACATGAAATATGAGAGAGAGAACAAAATAAGGGCCCCAAAGGGTTCCTAAGCTCCCCTAATGTGTTTTCCTAAGTCTCTTTATATAGAAATTGGATTGAGTTTTGTTTTAGGTTTTTCTATTATTGTAATATTGTTTCTGATAATGTAATATCCAATTATCTTCTAAATGATATAATATTTTCAGGATATATTTGATTATTATGGAGATCTAAAAATATTTGAAAAGATCTTTGCTAGATTCAAAAAGATTTGACAAATATTATATTTTGATATTTACTAATATAGTTAAATAAGGTAATTATTTAAAAATATCAAATAAAATATCTAAAGATATATTTTCTCCAAATTATCTTTTATCATAAGAATTTATACATTATCAAAGCCTTTGTTTTTTGCAGAAAAAAAAGAGAAAACTGCAAGATCTATTTTTTGATGCATGTTCTTTCTTCTTGACTTAGCCAAATTTTTTCAGTTTTTCATGCTTTTCTTGCCTTTGTCTTGTAATGCTTGACTTGAATTTTTGTGGTTTTTTATTATTTGCTATTCGTAGATTTGTCTTTAAGGTGTCATGAAACTTTAACTAATTTCTTTTCACACCTCCATGAGCTGAACTTAGCTACAATTGCACTAAGATACCTTAAAACATCCAAAGAACATTTATGCAACTAAAAAGTTATTTTTAACATATTTTTGTATCTCATGCTTAATAAACCCAATTATAACAAATCCTAATTAAAATATTCTTTTAAATTATAAAAACCAATTAAAAATTCAAGATTAAAGGCTAAATGAGAGCATAAATATACACTCATCACAACCCAACACACCCTCACACTTATCCTTTTGCACTCTTTGGAGAAACTTAGTAATTTCAAAACTTTATTTCGGATCAATTTTCATATCAACATTAAACCAAAGGAAAATAACTTCACTTAAAACTAATCAACGTTCTAAATTAAGTTGTCATGAATCATGCTAGAATGAGAACACTTTATTTAAAGCACACAAGTTAATATTTTTAATTTACCAGAAAATCAAGTATGATAGATATCACTCGAGTTAAAATGTATATTCTCTCACCAATGTTCTCTTAAGTGTTTAAGTTTGTGTTTTCACTCAAAATACTCATGTAAGTAAACATTATACCATAACTTAGCAAGATTTTAATACTCACATACTTTTAGAAAACATGAACTCAGTTGAAGATCTTTCAAAGGTTGTAGTGTGACCAAGGCAAAGATAGGGAAAATTTAGGATATAAAGACTTAAAAAAATTTGGAAAGAAATAATTAAGGAGCAAAGATTTTGGAAAAACAAATATATTATTTTCTTGTGCTCTTTTCCAGAAAGCAATTTTAATTTTTTTTTACATTTTGTTTTCCACTTTTACGTTTTCTTCTCTTTTTCCTTCCTTTCATTCTCTTTTTTCCATTAAACTTTTTTCTTCCTTTTGCATCTTTTATTATTTTATGGGTGAGGTACTCACCCACACACGTTAACCATCACTCATTCCTAACACAATCCATTTGTTCCTTCTTTCATCCTAAGGTAAGGGAGAAACATGGTCTTTTTTCTTTTTAAGGTTTTTTAGTAGCTTAAAACAAGAAAACGAGGTTTAAGGTTCAAAGGGACTACCAATGAATTAATATTAGGGTAGACTTATTTGGTCAAGTAGCTAAAAATAAGAAATGTCTTAATCATATCAAATCATGCATATCTACCTAAGTTGCAAAACAAAATAATCAAACTAAATATTAGAGTATAAACAAAACATGAACGAAAACTAAATATAAAAGTATAAACAAAACATGAAAATGCATTCAAGAAAGATAAGAATAACACATGGTGGTTCATCAATGACAATTAGACTCAAAACTCACAAAGTTTAAAATATTTTCGCAAAAGATTCAAACAAATAATTCTCAAATTAACTCAATTAATAATTTATAATTATGAATCAATTACATCGACTTCTAATTAATTCAATAATCCATTTAGTATAAAACACAAATTTTAATACAAGATTATGATAATTTCATTTATTAAATCAAATCCTAATATCTAATGTAAATATGTTTTATTAAAAAAAATATTTGGTGAATTTATTAAGAGAGATAAATAAATAAACTTTTGAGTTTTAATTATGTGTTGCATCACATTTTTCATGTTTGGCTTGTCTTTGGCTTGTCTTGATCGAGATTGTCTCTCCAATTTAGATTCCAAAATCTATTTTGGACTTTGAAAATGTCTTGCACTCATTAACTAACACTCATTTGTCTTGTTTTTTCCTCTTATGATTTCTATTTGGACTTAAATGATTTTAATTATGACTATTCTAAATTTTCTAATTGCACTTAAAAATTTATAAGAATTAAATCCTAAAAGTTATGAGACAATTTTCAAATGATAGAAAATACAGTGAAAGAAAATATTAAAAATGTACAATCAAAGTAAATTTTATTATAGAAATACAAATATGTTATTTTTATGTTTTAATAAAGATATTTCTCATTCATAAGCTCACCACTTTCATTTTAATTATGATATTTCCTTTTCATTATTACTTTCTTTGTATTTAATATTTTAGGTTACTATGTATATAATTTATTGATTTATTTAATTATAGCACTTACTATTTTTTGTGTGACTATCGATTTAATGTTTTGGGTATCTTCAAGAACAAGTATATAATAAAATGAAGGAAAAATAGAAGTATCTTCTTAATGAAAATGTTTTAATCCAAAGTAGAAAGATAACTTTAATTAAAATTAAAACAAATATATATATATATATATATATATATATATTCTCATCCTCTCAAGATTGTTAAAAAAAATATTTTCTCTCAACTTTTATAAATTATTTCAATTCTTAAAAAAAATATTAAAGTGCACTTACGTATGAAGGTCTTTTAAATATGTTTATTAAAAAGGTAAGTTTAACTCAATTATATAAAATTGATTTAGAAATTTACATTTATCTATATTTATTATTTGGCTACATTTTTACATAATAATAAATTTCTAACATTTTTTCACATCAATAGAGAACATTGAACATTTATCATGAGAAAATAAAAGTATGAGAATATATGAGAGAACATATCAAGTGATATGATAAAAATAAAAAAACTTCTGCTATAATATATTTCAAATACCTCTAGTATCATATTAAATAAAGAAAATTTTAAATTTAATTTAATTTTACAAAACCGTTTTTGTAATATAAGATTAATATCTACTAATATATTATTATTATTTGATCATATCTCTAAACAATTTGAAATCTCTAGACATTAATATTATGGCCAACATTGCATGAAAGAAGTTTAAAAGATGTGTTAGACTACTTCAAACTTTTTTTGGTACCTATAAAAATAAGTTAAAAAATGTGATAACATTAGTGTTATCTTTTTAAGTTTTGATTGATTCTTATAAAAATTTATTATTAAAATAAAAATTTTACATCATCATTTTTAAGAGACAGGAGTTATTACATTGTTTTCCCCTTTTCCTTATGTTGAGGTATACAATTTATATTCATAAATATAAATAATTTATAATTCGTTTATTTTATTCTTCTAACAACCTTATAATTAGTTACAATCTCTTAGATTAAATATTACATTTTTTTATTGTAATATAAATGTCATTGAGTTAAGTGTTTAATCTTGTACTTGAAAAGTGATTTTAGTCTTAAGTGAATATGTTTTGATGGTGATATTTGAAGATGAAAATGTTAAAAAAGTTTAGAAAATTTTAGCTTTAATTATATGTTGTTGAGTTTTTCACACAATAGTTTTTATAGAGCGTACACACTTCTATACTAAAATAAAATGAAATAAAATGTTACATCAAGAAAAATTTCTTTAGCCTCGAGAATGCATCTGATTACATCATCCGAATAATATACATGTATTACCAAATGATGCATTATTTAATAAAATGACAAATGATAAAATGTGCTCAACATGCTACAATGTTTAATGTTTATCAACATTCAAAAACATTTAATACATGTATAAAAAAGCACTTCAATAATTATATACTTTGTTTTTTGATACGCGTGTAAATCAATAAAGCAGAAAGATATATATAATCAGAACCACTCCACCCAAAAAAAGACATTGTGAGAGTCTCTCTAACACTAAACTCCCCAAAATCGCGTTGTCGTAGTTGTTGTTCGTTTCCATTTTATGGATCTTGGGGACACTCGCTAGGAAGCCACTGCATTGTGTGTCTCTCGTGGTCTTATCTTGTTTTCTTCTTCGAGTTTAGTTTCTTATTTTTCTTTTTATTTTATTTTATTATTAGATATTTTTATAAAATGTACTAGTATTTATTAGGAAAATGATATGTGAACAACATAACAACATTTAGACACGAGACACGTGTTTATATGGTATTGGTCCACGCGTAAATTGAATTTAAAATGAAAAGTTGACGTGGCAAGGAGAGAAAGGCGCACATTTTGAAATTGGGTTTCATTTGTGAAATCTGAAGGAGAGAGTCCCATCTGAACGAACGAGAGAGAAGCTTGCGATCGAGCCACCACCGTCGCCTAGTTCTCGTGCTAACCAGGCACCGCCGTCGCCGGAGAGCCACCGTCCATCGGAAGAGGTGTCTTCCCTCCACCCAGCCACCCAGTCTCGACGCAGTGCCGCCTCATTGCCGGCGTAAAAAGGGCAAACCCTAGATGTCGTTGGTCCGCCGTCGTGTTGTCTCCTCCCAGCCCACCGTGCCACCGTCGTTTGAAGACAAAATATTGCCTTTTTCTTCAGTCCTCCCAACCACCCAGTACCGTCGGAGTGTCGCCGGAGCTCCGCCGCAGTGCTGCCGGAGTACCTTGATAAAAAGGTATTTTCTTCACTTTCTTCCTCAGATTTGCATGTGTATCTCCTTTCATTGAAGCACTGTTGTGGTTGTTGTATGGTTAGAAGCAAAGCTTAATCTGTTGCAATAAAAATAGTTTTTGTATCGTTTACCAATGAACTGATTGCAGGTGTTTGGCCTGTTTTAATACATCATTTTTTCGAGCATATGTATGTGTTTTAATGTTTTCTACCAAAGGGTATTAATAGTAATGCCTCAACCACACGGGTATCATAGATGATTTTAGGAATCATGCTCTTTGGTGAAACTCGATCACGAGAGTGTTGTACTAAATCTGAAATATGTTTTTTGTTACCCCTTCAATATTCTTGAACATTGATTGAACTTATCCCAGATTCCTTGTAAGATCAGACCTTGTCCATCCTTTTACCTCAATTTTTCTATCAAAAGTAATTTAGAATATGGTCATTGTTGTTTGTAGTGTAAAACTGTTTTGTGACAAAAATTATTGATCAAGTTACTTAGGCACTGCTTTCAAAAAAATTCTCTCTATTTGCCACTTGATTTTCTTGAAAGGATACTGCTTGGTTTGAATTAGAGTAATCAAGTTTTGATGTGGTAGAATGTTTTAATTTCTGGTTATATAGGCACATCGAACAGATTTGTAGCAGATGACAGAAAATTTGAAGTTCAGTGCTCCTGTTTTGATAAAATTTTCCAGGTTAAAATATGAAATCTTATTTCTTTTAATCAATTTTTTTTATAACTAACCGCTGCTTTCCAGTAGGTTGTTATAGAGAAGCTGATAGTGTCAACATCGCATTGACAGTTTTTTCAACAAATATCTTTATCAAAATACTTATCTTAATACTATTGCTTTTGTTTTTTTAATACTAAACTTCTAAACTTGGACCAATCATAGAAGGAATTCTTCATTTTTATGTTTTGCCTTCTTAAATGATATTTGATACTAAGCAAAGCTATTCTTTATTGATTATTTTGGGAACGTGTTTTTCATTGTGCTCTCTTCTATCTCTTGTAATCCATCTTCTAGTAAATTTCTTTTACCAAAATATATACATAGATTATATAGGAGAATCTACCATTTCGATCACTAGTTGAATATAATATGATACAAAGACTCCTGTTTATACTACTAAATCATACATATAACAGAATAGAAACTTTATTTAAGTATCTTGAATGGAACATCTCTGAAGAAAAATAGAATTCCATAATTTTTTCCTTTGTAAATCTTCATCTTTAAAGGGGATTGTTGTTTAATATGTTTAGAAAATTTGAGCGTATTCAGTGAAATTTAAGGATTTTGATGTTGTTATTTTCTTGACCAATAATTAAGTATGTTTTCATTTAATGAAGGCATGTCTTACCAATTACTATTTAGGTGGGAATTTTTCACTGTTTGCAACTGAATCCCTACTAATTAAATTCTCCTCTGTTATAATTTATAATTATAGAAATAAGAGACAAATCTTGTATAATCAAGAATATATTGACTATATATTTATTATTTGGAACCTTTTTATTTGTTATTGTTTCATATCTTCTTTATTTATTGTATTACATTTATTTTTTTCTCAGTATAAATAAAGTGTCCGTGCTATCTTAGAATCACAGTTTCCAGTTGAATGTCTCTCTCTTTCTCTCTTTCTCTTTAGCTTTCATTTCCGGGACTGCAGTTTTGGTTGAAGGGTTGAAGCTCCCATTTGTATCTGCGTCATATCACTATGTCATATACTCAATTGAAACTACCCTTTCCAATTTGTAGCCTTGTTGTGCCGCTTTTGCATATATGTTCTTCACATTTTATATTACTGTACTGTTGGATTGAGTGTTTATCACTAGGCCAAAAGCTTTCCCCCTTAGCAATTGTTCCTCTAAGAATCCCACTCTTGGATTGTCACTCAGCCAACCTGGTCTCCGCCATAGGATAATTGTGCAACCCGTAACAATCTATCCATGAACAATTGTTCACTAGGAATTGAACTTATGACCTTGGCTCTGATACTAATAATCGAACTCATTTTAAATTTTTCATATTTTTCTCTTCTAGAGGGACTTGTGAGAAAAGAGGATTAATTGACTTGAGTATGTTACTTTTTGTCGGCACATATGTAAGTGTGTATTTAGTTTTATCGATTTTTTAATTACTTCGTTAATTTTTCATTAAGTAAAGAAATGCTTCTACAATAGAAGGGAATTGGAAATTTGTAATTGCACCTGCTGATGCTTATTACCATAGCAGTTTTCCAGTTATGGTAATTGTATTTTTTATGTCCCTCCCATCTCCTTCCATGATCTTTAGCTTTTAACTTCTTGTGTTCTCTGAAAACATACATCTTTCTCTAGTTCTTGAGGTAGTATAAAAAATTGTAGTTAATACATATGCTCTACTGTATAAAATTATTGTTGTAGGAACCACAACATTGAGAACTCACTCAGCTGCTATCGAGAAGCTTTTGACGTTGTTTTTGTGGTAAGTTGATTGGATTGATGGTAGGAATATTTTGATAGTATGCTTGAATGAGATAATTTAAGAGAGTAATTTATTTATTTAATGAATTTAAAATTTCTTGGGATAAAATAAGTTGTTTGGACGAGGAAATTAAAACAAAATTGTAATTTGGAAATTTTTAGAAGGTATTTCAATTGAATAAAACAATGAAATTTGAAATTCAGTCGAAAAAGGATGAAATTAAAATTTTACAAGTAGTCACTTTAACTTTATAAGAACATATATATTGAAAAAAAATTATATTGATGAATATTATTTGAATATTTAAATTTGACTAATATATGTTGAGTTGAAGTGAAGATACCAGAAACTGTAACTTATTATTACCTGCAGAATGATGCAGCCATGTGGGGAGTTATCAAATTGGTCTGTGAAATCTGTTCAAGTGGTAATTGATCATTTCAGTCTCATTCTTTTTTGCTTTATATTAGAATTCCAGTCTCACAATCTCAACCATTCAGTGTTTTGTTTCACTGAATAATATAACTTATGTAGAAGACTTCTGGATTGCACATATATGGGATTGTATCTAACTGTTTTATTAAAATAATTAGATTTCGTTCTCTCAAAATAGTGTTATTTGACTTTGATTTTCTACTCAGACTACTAAATTTTTGCATATGTATTAAAAACTAAGCATAGACACATAAACATTTTGGTGTCAACACCTACTAAGAGCTTGTGGTTGACTTCACACAAACAAAGGAAAACCTACTGTCATCGTATCAGCTAGTTTGTCAAAGGTAATAGTTTTTCATTATGTCCCTTATATCCAATTTATTTTTTGGAAGATTTCCAGTCATACTTATTTTATCAAAATGCATTACCATCAATATTTCAAATTGCATTATCATCAATATTTGATTATGTTCACTTCACAGAAACAAAGGAAAGAGGAATTCATTCTTTTTGGTAATTTATATTTCTCTAAGATGTATTTTGTGGATGGTAACTTGTATGCTTATGATTTCTGTGAGATGTACACTGTGTATGTTAACTTGTATGTTTATGATTTCTTTGACATGTTATTTCAAAGTGGATGTTAACTTGTATGATTATGATTTCTTTGTGGTCTACAATGATCTTATTTGCAGTAATAAAAGAAGATAGCTTTGTTATGGAGTGGTCAAAGACGCTGTTCAAAAACATGATTTTCCATATAACAAGCAAAATAGAGGAGATACGGAAAAATTAATTTCTGTTGTAGATGAACAAACAAGAGTTCTTGCCGACATGCGAAATAGTATTGATGAATTAAAGAAGTTGGTTGAGGCCAAGAATGAAGATAAGAGTGAAGATTTTGTGGAACAACCATTTTGTGGAATTGAAGGTCATTTGCAAAGCACACCGGTTCAATATCATCACCAAACCCCGATGTTTGAAGGTGGTATTGAAATGAAACAAAGCACGATGTATGACCAGATGAAAGTTGTTCCCCAAAAATGGATTAAGAGTGTGGCAACAAGAACTCCCTATACTGAACATGTTAGAAGAAAAAAATGAGTGCTTGAATAACTTGTATTAGAATAGAAAATGTACATTTGACTTAATATGATGATGTTTGGAATGTTGTTGAAAATTGTTGTTGATTATAAAAAACTTTGGAATCCTTGAACCATTTTCATAATGTGAGTCATGCTTTTTCTTCTTTTTGGAATGATTGATGGAATGAAGAGATTTTGAACATGATGTTGATTATAAGAAGTTCAAAATCTATATTAAAAAGGAAGTGGAGCCTTGTAAAATTTATAACAGGTGTGTGTGCAAATTTGATAACATGATATTGAATTGATACACAATTTTTGTCAGGTTGAAAGATGAATTTAGAAGTTAATGAACCCCTGTGTGCAAAACTTTTAACAGAAGTACCCACTTATTCAAACTAAAGTCCCACTTAATATTTGAAAGTTACTTATGTTGTTTAACTTGATAAATTGGTGTCTTAGGTTGAATGTTACCATGAGGAAAATGCATCCTTGTCTTAAGAAAATGTTATTGGACATGATAATAAATTTTTGTGAGGTTGAAAGATGAATTTAGAAGTCAATGAACCATTGTGTGCAAAACTTATAACACAAGTACCCATTTATTCAAACTACAGTCCCACTTAATTTTTAAAAGTTTGGAATGTTGTTTAACATGATAAATTGGTGGCTTAGTTTAATTGTTTCCATGAGGACAATGCATCTGTCTTTTAAGAAAATTTTATTGCACATGATAATAAATTTTTTTGAGGTTGAAAGATGAATTTAGAAATTAATTAAGCCCTGTGTGCAAAACTTATAACTCAAGTACCCACTTATTCGAACTAAAGTCCCACTTAATATTTGAAAGTTACTTATGTTGTTTAACTTGATAAATTGGTGTTTTAGGTTGAATGTTACCATGAGGATAATGCATCCTTGTCCTAAGAAAATGTTATTGGACAATGATAATAAATTTTTGTGAGGTTGAAAGATCAATTTAGAAGTCAATGAACCACTGTGTGCAAAACTTATAACACAAGTACCCACTTATTCCAACTACAGTCCCACTTAATTTTTTAAAGTTTGGAATGTTGTTTAATTTGATAAATTGGTGGCTTAGTTTGATTATTACCATGAGGACAATGCATCTGTCTTTTAAGAAAATGTTATATGACATGATAATAAATTTTTTTGAGGTTGAAAGATGAATTTAAAAGTTAATTAACCCTTGTGTGCAAAACTTATAACTCAAGTACCCACTTATTCGAACTAAAGTCCCACTTTATATTTGAAAGTAACTTTTGTTGTTTAACTTGGTAAAGTCGTGGCTAGGTTGAATGTTACCATGAGGAGAATGCATCATTGTCTTAAGAAAATGTTATTGGACATGATAATAAATTTTTCTGAGGTTGAAAGATGAATTTAGAAGTCAATGAATCCCTCTGTGCAAAACTTATAACATAAGTACGCACTTATTCCAACTACAGTCCCACTTAATTTTTTTAAGTTTGGAATGTTGTTTAACTTGATAAATTGGTGGCTTAGTTTGATTATTACCATGAGGACAATGCATCTGTCTTTTAAGAAAATGTTATTGGACATGATAATAAATTTTTTTGAGGTTGAAAGATGAATTTAGAAGTTAATTAACCCCTGTGTGCAAAACTTATAACCCAAGTACCCACTTATTCGAACTAAAGTCCCACTTAATATATGAAATTTACTTATGTTGTTTAACTTGATAATTTGGTGGCTTAGGTTGAATGTTACCATGAGGGCAATGCATCTTTGTCTTAAGAAAATGTTATTGGACATGATACTCCATTTTTGTGAGGTTAAAAGATGAATTTAGAAGTCAAGGAACCCCTGTGTGCAAAACTTATAACACAAGTACCCACTTATTCGAACTAAAGTCCCAATTAATTTTTTAAAGTTACTTATGTTGTTTAACTTGATAAATTAGTGGCTTAGGTTGAATGTTACCATGAGGACAATGCATCATTGTCTTAACAAAATGTTATTAGACATGATAGTCAATTTGTGAGGTTGAAAGATGAATTTAGAAGTGAAGGAACCCGTGTGTGCAAAACTTATAACACAAGTACCCACTTATTCGAACTAAAGTCCCACTTAATTTTTTAAAGTTACTTATGTTGTTTAACTTGATAATTTGGTGGCTTAGGTTGAATGTTACCATAAGGACAATGCATCCTTTTCTTAAGAAAATGTTATTGGACATGATACTCCAGTTTTGTGAGGTTGAAAGATGAATTTAGAAGTTAAGGAACCCGTGTGTGCAAAACTTATAACACAAGTTCCCACTTATTCGAACTAAAGTTCCAATTAATTTTTTAAAGTTACTTATGTTGTTTAACTTGATAAATTGGTGGCTTAGGTTGAATGTTACCATGAGAACAATGCACCGTTGTCTTAACAAAATGTTATTGGATATGATACTCAATTTTTGTGAGGTTGAAAGAAGAATTTAGAAGTCAAGGAATCCCTGTGTGCAAAACTTATAACACAAGTACCCACTTATTTGAATTAAAGTCCCACTTTAAAATGTACAACTTATATTTCATATTTTGAAGACAAATTGTAGACTTATGGCGTCTTTTTTCATCATTATACTCCATTGTTGGTGTAAAAAAATCTGATATTACTTCGAAGTAATTATTTTTTATTACTTTAAAAGAATAAAAGAAATTAAGAATGTAATGATTAAGTATTTAATTACTTTAAATTAGATAATTTTTATATATTACTGTTGTAAGTTTAATTTATTTAAAAGGTCAATAAAAATTTGCCATTTCATTTTATTCATATTTTTAATGTAGTTAATAATAAACCCTTTTATGTATTACAAGATTTTAATACTTGTTCCGGATAAATTATTGTTCAATATTATATCAAATGTTATATTGGAAGGCTTTTAATTATATTTTTTTATTTAAACATACCAAATGAAATTAAGTTAAAAATAATTTAGTTGAAGTAAAACAATGGTATAAATACCTACGTTTATTAAAAAAAAGTTTGCGTTAGGCACAACAAGAGTGGGAGCAGGAGAGTCAAACTAAAATCAAACATAAACTGAAAAAAATACATATAAAAGAAATAAAAATAAAAAAAGAGAACCAAATGTTTAGTTGCAAAATCATGCCATGGTTTACAGAAAGTTAAAGAGAGCTCCAATTAACAGATTTAGCTACCAAGCTATAATGTTATACAGTTCAATTATTATTTTGAATATACCCAAAAGTAACAAAATGTAGCTAAGGATTAAAACCACAATCGTGGAGGAATAACTAATTGTTGTGAAGCCATGGAAATTTGTGAAAATGGGGTAGGAGAAAACTTTAATGAAGACGAGGTAGAAAGACTAAAGGGTCTTGCGTTGAAGTGTAAAAATATGTTAAAAACCTTGACAGGAGTTCTCACTCATCGAATGCTCCATTGCTTGATCCTTCTCTGCCTTTGATTTTCTCTGGCACAATAAAATAGACGCATCAAGTAAAAATAAGGATATCCACACATCAAAGAAGAATGAGAATGAGATAAAGCAATCGAAGTAAAAACAAGCATTATACAATTATTAGGCAAACCTTCAAAAGGTTATTTGTAACATTTAGCAAAACTAACATCCTACCATTTTTAAATAATTGGGATGATAGGATTTTGTTTTTCAACGAGTTTGAGAGCATTTAACTAAATAAATTCCCTAAACACCTATAGGAAAATACAATGGTTATCACTATGGATTTTTTCATGCAAAATCTATGCCTCACAAAGATGAAGAGAAGCTAAAATGGAAATAAAGCTGATTGCATTAAGCAAATTAAGCCTCCAGAAGAAGCATAGGAAATTACATCTTCATAAACTTGACAAAATAAGGGGAAAGATTCAAACACTCAAACAAATTATTGACATGTCGTATTATATGCATGAACACAAAGTTCAGTAGATCACAAATAGTATAAGTATCAAGATGAAATGATGATTAGGAACTCAAGTTCTGCATATGAATGATAAGCATAGGTCACAATTTCCATCTGATGCATTTAGTCATTTTTAGGTTTTCCGAGAATCCTGGGCTAGGAGTTCTAGTAAACTAGGGATGGGGTTTATATAAGACAAAGGCAGGAAAGCTCAATGAAATTCCTGCATTTCATGATTTTAAAATTATAATAGATATTGTTCATGCTATCATTAAATTAATGGCTATAAAGTAATTTTTCAATTGAAAACAGATTGCACCAGAATAAAAGTCTTACTTGGCCAACGCATTGCCTGAGGCCAGTGTATGAATAAAAGTCTTACTTGGCCAACAATAAGAAACGATAAATTTGACGCATACAGTATGAATATTCCCCTTACGACTATGAATAGGAAAAAAATGTATATTCCTTTTGCAATGAAAAGATACTTGCGTTTCTATGTTCAACTATAGGCAATAGAAAACATCAAACCTCAGGTCAATGTAAACTGATAAGAACCTTAAGAAAAGTACACATCAAAAGTTAGATGTTGTTTGAGAGATAATCAAGAGCTTATAAACCCTACAGTAAAATCCCCCTCTTCAAATGAGGGCTTTGGATGGTGAACACGAGAATCTGGAAGCTCTGGAGAAGATGTCATGGAAATGGAGAATGGAGGCACAAAAGAGAGGGAAAAACAAGAAACAGTTATTCATCATCTGAGGAAAAAAGTGAAGACTCACTTGCCTTTGGGTTTAGGGTTCTGCCCATCGAACAAATGGAAACGTGTTTCTGGGTGAAGGAAAGACAGCAGACGGACGGCGAGTCTCCGGCGGCGAAAGTCCGACAACAGTGATGGCCGGTCGGAACCAGATTGTAACTCGTGGTGGTGGCTGGGTTCTCCAACGCGCTTCGCATCCCCCTCTCTCTCAAATGTGTCGAATGCAAAATTTTCAGAAAAGAATTTCAGATTCAAAATCTGCCTCTTCTCTCCATTCTCCATGCCACGTCAGCAATTCATTTCAAAATTAATTTTCACGTGAACGAATCACATTTAGACACGTGTCTTGTGTCTAAATGTTGTTAAAACATATTGTCCATATATCATTTTCCTATTTATTATGAAGGAAAATAATCTATAGCAGAATATATTTTTATAAACAAAGAAGATTGAGTTTGTAATATATATATATATATATATATATATATATATTGATAAGTGTAATATATTTTAAGTAGTCAACCCATTAATTTTAGTTATGAGATATGTTGATAAGTTTCCTATTAATATTCTTAAAACAAACTAAAATAATAAATTCATCAAAGATGTGTGATGCATTATTTTATTCTTTCACTATTAGCCTGATATTACCATAAGAAATATTTTTAAGATTTATGATGTTTATTTTAGTTTGTAATTTGAAATATATGTTAAACGTGTTAGGATTGAGTCTAGAGGTGTTCGACTTTCGACAAAGAAAACTAAATGTAATCGCTTTGTACATAACATAGATATAGATCACTTGTCAGGTTATAGTGTGAAAGGTCATAAAATATGTCTAGTTTGTGAAGAAAACACATCATATGAGCAGTTAAAACAAGAGAAAAAATAGTCTATCTTTGAAGTCGTATAATTTCATCTGTATCGTAGATTGAAAAAGGCCTTTAATTAACACAAGGAACATGACATTTCTCCAATTCTATTAACTAGTGCTCAAATTGATGAGAAGGTGAAAAGTCTTCATGTAGATTTTAGGAAAAAAAAGGCAACTATGACTAATATATGGAAGAAGAAATCAATCTTTTTTGTCTTCCGTAGTGGTGTAAGTTATATGTGCGACACTATATAGATGTAATATATGTTTTAAAAAATATGTGTGATAATTTAATTAGAACTCTTGTAAATATAAAAGGGAAGACAAAGAATGGAATGTTTGGATATGATTGAAATGAATATAGAGAGGAGTTAGCAACAAAATAAGTTTGTAAACGAATTTATTTGCCTGTAACATGTTACACTTAGTCCAAAAAGGAGAGAATAAGTTTTTGTCGATGTCTTAAGGAGATATGGTACCAGAAGGATATTATTCAAATGTAAAGAGTGTTGTATCAATGAAAGATGTGAAACTAGTTGGCTTAAAGAGTTATGACTGTCATGTTTTAATGCAACAATTATTGCTTGTGGCCATATGTGGAATGTTGCCAAAAATTTTAAGGCATACTATAACCCAATTATGTTCATTTTTCAATTCCATATTTAGCAAAGTTATTGGCACTCCCATAGAACAATGAAAAAATTCCTCTAGAGGTATACATGTGGAAAGCAAATCTAGACAAGAGGTTCTGCAAGCACATTTGTATATACTAAATAAAACATAGGAAGTCATACCATATATTTAACTAGACATAAAGACATTGTCAAACATAAAAATTCATGACAATTAGAGAAATGGCTGTAAATGGAGCATAACCAAACTTTCATGACTTGGTTTTAAAAAGAAATCATGAAGGATTTGTCTGCATTTGAAACATTAACTTGGCTTGAAAAAAGATTAAAGCTTGATGTTTTACGTTGTTTTGGCTATGAAATCTAAGAAACTTTGTTTTATACAAAGTCTCAAGATGATAAAAGCAGTATGCAAAATAATAGAGTTACTTTGGATGTAAAGTCATTGAAATTGTTAGATTCAAAAGATCTAAATCCTATTATGAGATTCATGGCCCTATTACAGTGTCATAAAGGAGATTTGGGAAGTTGGTTATACTAAGTTTTCAGTACCTGTTTTTAAATGCAAATGGGTTGACGAAAAAAACTGGTGTGGAAGTTGATGAATCGAGAATGACATTGGTTGACTTTCAAAAGGTAAGCATATCAAGATGAATCACTTATTATCAAGCTTTACAAGTCTTTTATATCATCGATCTTGCATCTAAAATTTGACATGTTGTGCTACATGTAAGGACTTAGAAAATAAAGGTTATAAGAGTATATGGAGTATTAAAATAATGAGATGAGCACTTTACCTTAAAAATTAACTTTTAATAAAATGAACTTTCTAAAGCTCAGCTCGTTACCTTAAACACTCTATCTCTCTAGAACCTCCATTCTCTACTTCCTCTTTGTATTCTTTCTAGGATTTCTTCTCACTAGGTTATTCGTTCAACGTTCAGGAAGTGCCTAAGCAATCTGTGTTCTTATTCTGGTAAGCATCTTCTCCGTTTCTCCGTGCTCTGTGAACTGTGATCATGCATGGTTTTTGCTTTGCATGTGTTTAACAGTTCCTTTCTTCAAATTCTTAACTCAATTGAAGTCTGAGAATTGTTTTCCATCCCCAAATGGTGACCTGTAGGCGGGTCTAACACATTCTTGAGTTGCAAGCGAGCTGTCGGGGTGTCTGTGGTACTGTGTTGTTTGATTCAGAGGTAAGGGAAGCTGGGTGTTTATTTGTTGTTTTGTGATTTAGTGGATGAATAAGCTAGGTTTCTATGTTAAATTTTTAAAATGATGTGTGTGCAAACCTGTTTTGGTACGTTGGTGATGTTGAGCTGAAAGTTTATGACTTTGCATGTTAAATTAAGTGCTCATTGTATATCAACTCTTGAGACTGTGATTTGATGCTTATGATTTCGACTTTGATGTGTCGTATTATTGAAATTTAGTGTGTTGAGGGTGTGGAATCCGTTATACAGGAGTAGTAGGCAAAAAACTAAGTGAATTATGGTGTATTAGGTCATAATAGAGGAACTGAGGTAGTCAAATTTAGAATTGGGTATTATAGGTTGTTCTGGTCAATTTAGATGGCTTAGGCAAGTCAATTGGGACCTAATTGGATCCCTAAAATGGTCAAAATCGGACTCAAGGTGGTAGAATTAGATTTAGGCTCATAGGTTGAGAGGTTTTCAATTTTTAGGTAGAAATCAATGCATGAACAATTTATAATGCGGTTAGGAAGGGTTATAATCATTTAGACAAGTTTGATTCAGCATATACTTCGATCTAGAGGTGTTAGAAGTTAACCAAAATGGTTAGAATTGATAATGGAGGTTGGAGTTGCATAATTATGCAGGTTTAGACTGCTGCAGATTATGCAGACTCGCTGTGCGAATTCATTCGCACAACGAGCTACCCTGGAGAGGTGCTCTTTGTCTGGGTATTCGCATAGCAACTTTGTGCGCTATGCGAATCACTTTAGAGGGTTTCCCTCTGTTTGGTGAGTCGCGTTGCGAATTTAATCGTTTTGCTACTGGTGTTAGTCTGGGAAATAACCTAGATAATTAGAATAGCGAAGGAGAGGCGTTTTGCGAGAGTGTGAGGTCTGAAGCCTCTGTGAGTTAATTCGCAAGGCGAGACAAATCGCTATGCGAATTAACTGGGAAGGGTAGTCTTTGTATGATGACTCGCATAACGCATAGGGTTCGCTATGCGAGAAACCCTTTGCCTTGCTTTGCGACCAAATGCGCATAACGAATAGTTTCCTTGTGTTTTATTCTTTTACTCTTTCTTGATTAGTTGATGATGTGTGAAGTTTATATGACTTGGTATGATATTATATGTGATTATATAAATAGAAGATGATATGTTGATGATTCAAAGAGGAATATAATATGATTAAGATGGTGAGATTGAGTATGAAAGTAAGATCTCTTAGTGAGATCATTGTAGTGTTTAGAATGAATATAAGAGCTCAATTTTGGGGGTTATCCTAACACTCTAATGATCTTTCATTCTCACTTAGAGAAGATTGATGCATGTGGTGAGAGTAGGAGGAGGTCCTAGTGTAGGCGCTACTTGGAGGCCTATTGCGCGGTAACGGACTAACCTTGTGTGTGGTAGGGTTAAACCCATTGGCAAGGGCTTTGCAAAGCAGTAGAGGCCACCATAAGTGCACAACCCGCCATAGCTCGATATTCATTCTAAGTCCGGACGAGTCTAGTGTAAGTTATAATATGATAGGATGTTTTGTTTGTATGAGCGTGCTTTCATATTTCAAATGCTATTCGATCACATGTTTATTTTTAAACCTAGCTTACCCTTTCTGCTTGTTTATGTTTGTATGTGTTGCCTTCTTTATTTTGCTATGATCATCCTTTAGATGTGAGCAGAGGAAGATGATGTATCTGTGGACCAAACGTTGGATGGAGTTGATGCTGTAGAATAGTAGTATAGAGTAGCCTATATATAGTTTTGTGTAATTCCTGTTTATAAAGTTTTAAATTTTATAACCATTTTGGATAACTGTAAAAGGATATACTTTATATTACTTTCTAATTGTTTTCTACTATAATTTTTGTGACTCTTTATATTATATAATTTTACTATATACAGATGTTACACTACATGATAAAAAGCAAGCTAACAATTAAATTTACAAGATTGAATCATTTACACACAAACAATGATCAATAAAGATTGTGATAATATGTATACAATTTGAGAAAATCATGACATATATATATATATATATATATATATATATATATATATATATATATATATATATGAATTTATATGAATTTTGAAAAGGGATGTCTACGAATTATGAAGTGAACCTTTCGTAGGATGATTATTACATATATGTTCATGAATTTACTCAAATCTTTAAAAAATTAATAACAAACATTTTAATTTATATATTTTTACTTTTATAATCTTTTTCTATTTTCTTGAAAGAGAAAATTTGATGAAAATTCGGTTTCAAAAATTGAATTCTGAAATGAAGATTAAAATTCGGCTCATATTTTGATCAAGAAAAATACTAATTAGGGAAATATTATGAGCAAAGTGTTTATTGAGAATATTTATTTGAAACGGTGCAAATTGTGAGAAAAACTTGGAAATTTACATTATTCTCCAATTAACTTGTAGACAATTGATTGCACTACGACGTGATTTTCTTTGTCGGAGATCTTGGTGGAGCCACCTCCAAGAGGAACCTTCCAAAGCTGTAGAAGAAGCAGCATGATAGTGTTGTTGTGTTCCATAATTACTATTTTTTTTTATATTATTGTATTAAAGAAAAAGAGTTCATTATACGCCACGTTGCAAAGTTTATCATAAGAAAATCTTTTCTGTCCGACAACCTAAATAAAATAGTAATTAATAATTAAATAGAATTCAGAGAAAGGTGTCCAATTTGTGGAGAAATGTTGATAATGTTTCACTTTCACTCAATAAAAGTCCGTTAGATATTTGTGAATTTTAATCCATGTAAAATCGTATGTAAACAATTTATGATTACTTTTATAAACATTTTCTTTAAAATATGAAGTTTATTACGATGTAAGTAATGCATTTACATATCATCTAAACTAAATATTTTAAAAAGAATTAAATATATTTTCATCCATTAAATTTGGAATAATTTTTTATTATTATTTCAAATTTAACATTAACTTTTGTAGTTTAAAAATTATATTTTAAATCTTATCAAAATAAATAATTTAAAAACAAAAATACGTTATAAAATGTTGATATGAAAAAAATCAAAGTACCTTATATATATATATATATATATATATATATATATATATATATATTATAACTTATAATTATTAGGAGCCAGTATGAAACCTTTAGTTGTATTTAAAACAAAGATTAAATTATTTTTTAATTTATAAAATATGAAATAAATTTGTATTGAAGAAATAAAAATAAATTTAACTATAAAGTTATGTCTCTATCGTTCAGTTAATGTGTTCATTTTATTTTCAAGATACATGTGTGGTTATGATCTTTTGTTGGATACTGTTTGAGAAATTTTGGGTGAGTATGTTGCAAGATACCATTTCACTGTCACCCAACTCCTTCCTGCACCTTTCATTAAAAAAAAAAAAACCGTGATTCAACAGGTCAAAACATCTCTTGGTTCATCTGTGATTCAACAAGGATAATTGAAATAATAAATAATAACTAAAATAACAATAATACAATATAGTATCGTAATTTAATAATATAAAAATTACAAATAGTACATTTTAAAATTTTTAATATTAAAAATACTCAAAAAAATAAAATATTTTATAATTATTACATTTAAAATTAAATATTATTATTATTCTCAAACGAATAAGACGGAAGTTCTATCTTAGGAAACATGGTTGAAATTATAATATAATTTGTAAGAGGACATGATTACACTATCCATACTATACTAATGAAGTCTATATATATTTAAGAGATCATCTATTTTCATTATATGAGAAAGCATATAAAAGATGTTCAATATATAATTAAATTATAATATATAAATACGATCATTCACGTAAATTTTATCATATTTTACTAATTTAAATATACTTGCAAAAATGTTAGAAAACTTTATAAACTTTTTCAAAAGAAAAATGATAAATAATTTTTAAGTTTTTCTGAAAAATTCAAAATAATTCTCTTCTTTGAATTAATTATTAATTTAGTTTTAACTGGTTCAATAGTTTTTAAAAAAAAGTCATCATGAAGTTGTTTTATGATGTAAATAAAACAAGAAATACTAAACTAATTCATCAAGAGTGACTTTTCTTATATATCTTCAAAAGAATGTGTGAGTATTGTAATATATATATATATATATATATATATATATTGTATTTTATGAAATTCATATAAAATATTCTCCACAATAAAAAAAATATATGTGAAAATACGTAGACCGTTTAATAAATGTTTGTTAAAAAAACTAAATATTTTATAATTTAGTTTAATAACAAGATACAATTATAGTAATTTAAAGTAAAAAATTTAGTAAAGGCAACTTTTAAAGATTCATCCTTTTTATCCCTATTATATTTAACTTCATTCTATCTATTTGCTCTTACCCTACCAATTACAAATATTTGGCATGTAACATTCCGATAAATCTATAACAAGAGTTATAATTGTTGGGTTATTGGACTCCCTTCCTATGTGGAGAATAGGCCCAAATAGTGTGGTCCATTATGTCTCATTAGGTTAAAATGAGATGGGTCAGATTAGTAGAGGATAAGAGAGTCATTTGAAGAGAGACAAAAGCCAAGTGAGAGAAAAAGAAAGAGAGAAAGTCATTTCCGCAAAACCCTAAACCTGCACTGGTGTTTTCGTCGCTGTGAAGTCTTTCACCGTTGGATCGAGCTGATATTTGGACAGTAGGTTCCAAACATATGGTTCTTCATTCTGACCGTTCGGATCGTCAATCGGAGGTCTAGATTGGGAGAAATCGGTCCCGCACCAGCAGCCTTGTTTTGGAGAATTTTCATCTTCTTTGTTCTCATTTGTAAGTATTTGTGCTTAGTTAATTTGGCTTATTGAAAATACCTTTTGGTATTATTATTGGAGACTCTTTTGTACCTATTATTGATCATAGTGGATTTTTTCATTGGTCTGGACGACTCGTGGTTTTTACCTTTGCATTGAGGGGTTTTCCACGTTAAAAATTGTTGGTGTCTCTTTGTGCTTTTGGATTCTATTTTTGTTCTATTTGTTTGGTGCTCCTCGCAGATTCTCGCAAGAAGGGGGATTGAATTTCCGCTGCGTTATAACTCTTTGCCAAATTGTTATATTTGTTTTGGCCCTTTCCCCATCAATAATTTATTTAAGGAGTTAACATAAATAAAGAGAAGGAGACAAGGGATAACATATAAAATTTAAACTGTACAAAGTATAGAAGTCTGATACAGTTTACAGAACTAGACCGAACGGTCTTGGTACATTTCATGACCGCACGGTATTACAAAAAGGAGTATCTAGACCGAACGGTTATCTATACTAAGCGAGGGTAAAAATCTAATCTAAGGACCGGACGGTCCTGCACAGCTCTCTGGCATTGCGTCTATAGGTAGCTCAGCTTGCAGAGCATCCTCCAAGGTATCTTCATGATCGCCCTCTGCTCACACCCCAAAGGATGATCATTGCAGTGAAGAGAACAATCGAACGGTTAAGACCGAACGACACATGGACAAGACAGGAAAATAAGGGTAAGCTTATGTAAATTTAATTAATCATTTTCAATATACTTTTAAAACGTACACATAAATCACATACATCAATATCTCAACTATAAATCATAAGTCAAGTATATCCATATAAAAAAAACCGAACGGTAACATCATTATAACCAAATCTCTCTAGACACTGTCTGGACGGTATGAACCATGTAGCTCGCCGCTCTCTGCACCCGGATGGACCTGGCTGGGATACACTCAACAGACTGCCACCCGAGGTTAGTCCAGTGGAACCACCTTGGTATAGAAATACCCTGAGGCTAAAGGACCTCCTGCCATCCCCACGCATGAATTACCCTTCTCTACCTGAGAAGGCGTACTCACGGAATATCAGGATAAAGCAGAACCTGAGTCTGACCATAGTCATACTTTACCAAATAAATTTCCAATTCATGAGATATTCCTCCCTGGAATAATCTTAAAATCATAAGAAATTCAATAATTGACTGAACAAGGATGAGAAACCAAGCATCAAAGGAATTCACAAGTGACCGAACGGTCGAAAGCATATCAAAGACTGAATATAACAAGGGGCTTCCATCAGATGACCGAATGGTCGGATAAAGAAGAATACTGAACGCTTTATAATTTGAGCCGAATGCTTTAGAATAACAAAAGTTCTCTTCAAGAAAGTGGGTGCCAGTATCAGACCGAACACTCCGTGGGTAAGTTAAGTGTGAGTATAAGACCGAACACTCTTTAAAATAAGTAATATTAATGTTAAACCGAGTACTTTCAACAAACATTATCAATAGGTAAGACCGAACGCTCAGTGTATGACCGAACGTGCTTCCAATAAGTAATAAGAATCTGAAACCGAATGCTTCATAAGTTAAGTATTAGTCCAAGACCGAACACTTTATTAGTCGAAGGCTAGTATATGACCGAGCACTTCTCAAGACCGAGCACTCTTCAAGACCGAGCACTCTTCAAGATCGAGCACTTAACTATGAATATCATATGTGTAAAGCCGAACGCTATTCAAAGAAAAGAGTTAATGTAAAACCGAATACTTAGTCTGTGATCGAGTACCTTGAGTTATTGAACATTCAGTATAAGACCGAACGTTCTAAAATAGGGAATCCGTTTTGAATGACTAACTAAACAATGTATTTAGGTTTTAATGCAATAGTGTAAGACTGATCGGTCTTAAACTGACTCCTACAAATGGAATACAATTTAAACCGATCGTTTTTAGGGGAAACTGAACGGTCCTAATGACCCTTCGATTTCAGATTCAGTATTTCCACTAAGTTACATAACCTTATAAACTAATTTCATACCAAAGATCAAACATGCAAATTCTCAACAGCAGGATCATACATTCAACAAACATATACCCATAAAATCATGCATACAAAATACTCATAATTAAATTTATAAGCTTCCCTTACCTCTAATTCCAGCTGACTTCTAAATCTCTAAAATCCAAGGTTGTCCAAATGGAATTCTAATCGGTGCAAAGTGAAGAGCTTGACACCGGGAACACTTAATCTGGAAGAAGGTTGATAATCGGAGGAGAAGAAGTGGTTAGAAATCTAGAGAGAAGTTTGGAGGTTCTAGGGAGAAGGAGGAGAAAAATGGTGTTTCTAGAGGTTGAAGACGAAGAGTTTGCATGCAGAAAGTGGTACCATTTTCGAATTTCAATTTTAAATACAGTCTCCACTAAAACCGCTCGGTCCACTCTCTGCCTGCCACTCTTCTTCCATTTTCTAGAAACTCACCATCCTCCTGCCGCCACACAGTTCACGATGACGGAAAATTAAATGTGACTGTGACTTTGTCTTCCACTAACATGGAAGAACTCCAAAAACGTGCCACATGTTTCCCACTAAAGAGGGGAAGGGTGTGACAATGGAAGGATTAAAACTCAACTTTTATTTTATTTTATTTTCTTTTTCCAAAGTGATAATAGATCTAGTTAGAATAACATTTTCATCCACAGCTCATCAAATTAACACGTCCATGCTTTAATTAGGTTTAAGACTTCTTAACATCATCTCTCATTTTCTTAATTAGTAGTGTAGGCCACCAAGTGAGCAATCACTAAACTCCCTTAATTAGCATGAGTTGTAATTTGCATTGAAGATGCAAATTCAAGCAACAGGTAAGGAATCCAAGAACACAGTATTGCTAACCAAGGAATTACTTCATAAATTATCGTGTGAAAAAAATTATAAAGTGAGTTGAATAAACTTCTAGTGTGACAAAAAAAACAATATTTTATATGCATAATCTAAAGGTGAAGAAAGTAAGAAAATTTATTGTGTTTTTATTTCTTCAAAAGAATTTTAAAGGGTGTTTAAAAAGAAAGGAGGAAGACATAAAAATATTATATTAATATGTTTAAAACATAAATGTCTATATCATGAATTTAATTTATTTTATGTTGAAATTTAAATATTTTCCTTCTGGGAAAAAGTAAACTAGATAAGTTTCCAAATTGTTAAAGTACATAAGCTACTTTCTTATCATTCTTATATTTATTTAATAATTAAAAATATTAATAGTGTTGGACCAATTGTAACTATTCTAAGTAAAGTATAACGGAGTCCATGTTACGCCTTATTTTTATTTAGGGCCTTAGAACATGGTTTGGACATTGTTTGTCACTACTTCCCAAATATCCGTACCACCCGCACCATTTTGGGTACACGTAACTTAATGACCAAACAAGCCCTTAATAATAATGATGCTCAAATCCTAACTAAGAAAGCAAGTTGGAATCTACTTCTTTCCTTTCTTTTTAGTGGTCCATTTTTTAACAATTTTTTCTTATTTTTAAACTTCACTATTTTTAATTTATCTAATTAGAAATATTATTTTATTAAATAAATCATAAGATGTTAATATCATAAAATGATTTTTAATATATATATTTGTCACCTGTATAAAATTAATAAATACTTGTATTTTTTCTTTGTATTTTTAATATCATAAGATGTTAATATTTGTCACCAGTGATTTTTAATAAAGAAGTTTGCTTTTTGTTTGCAATTGTAGATTGCACAATGAAGAGAATCTTTAAGTAGTGCATGCGCCAAACTAAAAGCATGCGGTTTTGTACTTAGAATTTGGAGTTTTCTTAGAAAAGCTTTTATAAATAGGTTTTATTAAAAAAAATTAACAAAAACTAATAGTGGTTATTAATTATGATATGTAACTTGAAATAATGTTAGGGAAAGTGCAATTTAAAGCCAATTACATCCAAATATGGTGCTAATATAATAATGAAATGGGGATAACTATAAAACTATGTGTTGATAGAAAAAACAAAAACAAAAACCTTGATTCTCTTGAATTAAATTTGATGTAACTTTGAAGCAAAAAGGGTGATTGAAAAAGGATGGTTGGTGCTTATGAGATGTTATTTATATTGAATTTAAGAAGAAAGATAGTGGATGTGTGGAAGAGATATAAGTGATGATGTGAGTGATTTAAGAGCATTGGTTTGGGTTAGTTGGATGTCACGTTTATGTTGAAGATATATATATTTGGTACCACAAGTTGGTTGGTACCATTCTCACTCCTTGCATGTGAGATGCTTTTGATATTTTTTTTTATTAAGGTGCCACATATGTTATATCAAAACACTTTTTCATGTTTGACAATGAGAGCCACTTGTAGTGTGTTATGATGACACAAGAGTTAATTTTACTTTACAAAATCTTGGTGATGTTATAAAAAAAAATAGTGAAATAATTATTTATTGTTTTATCTTTACAATTATTTATAATTATTGTGTTACAAAATAATGTGAATGGTGTGTACTCAACCATAAAATATCACAACAACCAAAATTGATCTTTTTAATTGAATGTATTAAGATTTAATTAAATTCAAGTCTTTTATAAATTTAAATGTTTTTAATTAAATTTTCATTAATATTTTATATATTCTAAGTATTTAAAACTTTTCTATTTTTTATTTAAGTAAACGTGTTTAATGTTTTAAGTTAATTAAATAATGTAACTATTATGTTATTATGTTATCTTGTTTATAAATATGTGAAATTATGTTTGCTAATATAAAATAATATTATTATTAATTAGAATAAAATAAAATATTATTATTTTTATTTAAAATATGTTAAATAACAAGAACTGAGTGACAATGAGTTATTATCCTAGATTATATAATAAAAGATATCAAGAAGATTTGATTACATTTTTAATGAAAATAACAAAAATACATTTATTTTATATTAAATATAATATATTTTTTATATTAACAATAGAATCTCATTTATCTTAAACAAATAAATAAAGTAACAAATCAATTTCACCTAATGAAAAAATTAAACAATAAATTTTTTTGATAAAAACACAATTCAAAAGTATACCGTTACGTCTAAATTCTGTTTCCCAAATATCAAAGGAAAAAGAAAAATAATGTAACATCCAAATATACTGTAAATATATAATGGACTTATCGTAAAATCAATAAAAACTATAAACAACCAAGGAATATAAAGTTAATACATTAATCATCAAAATAACTATACAACAAACTTTATATATATTATTTAACTTATATCCAAACTATATATATTTACACAATCTAACAAAACTAAACATTTGTCGATCTTTCTTTTCAGACATATTTAATGGACATCTCATCATCTTCTACTTACACCCACAAAAAATTCATAATTACAAAATATACAACAAAACACTAACAAAAGAATAAGTTAGAGATACAAAACAATTCCTATATATTACATTAGCAAATTTAAATAGTTATACAAAATTTTCAATATAAGAAACCAGTCATCTTATACTTTTTAATTATATAAATTAAAGATATTAATTATATAAATTGTTTTAACTCTAAACAAAAATTTAAGATTTATTTTCACTTAAAAAGGAGTGTCATTATAATTTACTGAAAAGTAAATAAACAAAAGATTTAAAGATTTTTTTTTAATAAGTTCACTGGATATATTTCATCTTCGAAAAGATCCTCGTGAGGCTAGTGTTCTAAGCTAACTTCACTACAACTTTAGTTCTTGCACCCCATAAATTTTAGCTGCACTCCTCTAACTTTCAAAATAACTATTTGATCTTTTATAAAAGAAAATTACTTTTGAATTACCTATTCTTAACATTTTTCATCATAAGAGATTTGGAGTTTTGAAGATATGAGGAGTTTTGAAGATATGATTTTTGAAATAGAATTTCCAGAATACTTTAAATGCATTTTAAGAAAAACTTTCTAAAATAATATCTAAAACAAACTTTTTTCAAGATATCTTCTAAAGTAAGTTTTTCAGAACACATGAAATGTATTTTAGGACAAACTTATTTTACAACATGTTCTCTCTAGCGATGTCAATGATAGAAGTGGGAGCAAGAGGTGGTGTATTGCAGTGAAGGAAGACATCTTTAATCCTTTTATCAAATAGAGATGCATTTATAAATAATGAGGGTGCAAGAAGTAAAAGTTCTGTTGTGCAGGCCCAAAACCCATGTTGCTTTTTGTCTCCTACCCAAATTTGACCGACAAAAACTAACAAAGCTCCACTTTTTTTGTATCTCTGTTGTATCCACCACTTTCCCAAGACTTCTACAGGACATTTGCCACTAAAATAGAAAGAAATAAAACATTGAATGTTTGAGATATCAACCAATTTTTATTTTCAAATTAAAGGTTAAATATGTTTTTATTAAATTAAAATTTATTCTTATATATATATATATATATATATATATATATATATATATTGATAATTAAATTTTAAAAATAATTGATATAACTTTTTTTTTCAATAACATTAATTTTTTTGAGTTTGTTAAATCGTGTTGTGATTGACATTAGAACTAATACATGTTAAAATATGATATAGATAACTTAAATATCATTTTCACATACATTTGAGACATTAAAACTTTTTATCCTATTTAAATTAAAAAGATCATATCAATTTATTTTTAAATTTGAAGATCAAAATATGTAAAAAATTAGAATAAAAAATATAATTCTATGTTTAAATTAAAAATTAAAAACATAGTTAATCTTAAAATTAAAAAAAATTAAAAATAACTTATTAAATCTAAAAAGCTGAAGGCACTTTTAAAATGTTTTCTTTTCCTTTTAGATTTATACACCGGATTTGTTTGAAATACTTATACATAAACATTTCTTTTGAAAAGAAAATGGAAAATTAGAATCTCTAAAAATTAAAATTAATTTATTAAAAAAATTAAAAATAATGTTAAAAAGAATATGGAAAACTTCTACCAATTATCTTCTAATGTAAATTTCATACTTTCGATCTTTTTCTTCTAATGCAAAGAAGGATCTATTAAACAAATACATAATCTTTACTTATAAAATTGGTTTATTTTTTCTAAATAAAATTAATTATCTTGAAACTACTTTTCAACAAACTTACACAACAAAGACTAATTCAAATTATATATATATATATATATATATATATATATGTATATATATATATATATAATTTAATCTTACACTAAATAATGAGAAATATAATAAAGAAAAAAAAAACAAGTCCAACTAATGTCTCCCTGACCTATATTTTTTGGTTGAAAAGAAGAGTAGATGTTTTTTTATTTGAATTTTTATTCATTAGAAAATTCATTCTCAACTCAATCAAACATTTACATTACTTCTAATCTATGCCTTAGAAAGTGTAATTTTGCCGTTAACACTGCATCAAGAGATATCCAAACATAACCTAATACTTAGAAACAAAGAAACTTCTATTGAATAATGAATAATGAAAACGTAAGCATTATATTTAAATGAGTTTGATTCGTTTCCTTTGATTTTTTTCTTTTCGAAAAAATTCAGTGATTTTTGTGCATTAAGATCTTTTTAATAATAAAATTTATATTAGTATATTTGTTCTAAGACGTACAAACATTCTCTGAAAAAGACAATCTAATAAAAAAATATTAGTACTATCCTTTTTTGTGTCTAAGACTCACCAAAATTCTAAAGAAAAAAAATGTTATTTCTCGAAACAATCATAATATGGTACGGAATGATAGGGAACACAAAAGGACCAGTGACGAAGCAATCACAAAATTTGCATTGAAGTTCCCCCGAGTGTTATTAAAGTTTAAGTGATCCAAAATGGATTATAAAGAATTCAAAACGAAACGTGATGAAACAATAAGAAAACCCAATTGTTTTTGTAAAAAGAACACGACTAACAATTTGCGATATTTGAATTACAAGAAAAGAAATAATGTTTTTTATATAGATTATTCATATAGAAGTGTGGTTGAGACGTGGAGTTTTCACATATTATTTCAACTCGGGTTTATATAAAAAAAATATTGAAAAGATCTTCATCGATAAATTTGACATTAATTAATGTTTAATTCAACATATTAATAACATATCTCATCATATTTTTATTGAAAAGATCTTCATCGATAGATATGACATTAATGTTTAATTCGACATATTAATGACATATCTCATCATATTTTTGGTATGAAACGTGATCATGAGATGATAGCTGTAACATCCCAATAAATATATAGATGAAAACTATAAATTATCTTAGGAGTTAACATAAACAATAATAAAGAACAGAAGGAACAAGTAGGAGGAAATAGTATGAAATATCATATGGAAATTAAAACTGTACAGCAAACAAGAGTCTGATACAATTTACAAGTTAAGACCAAACAACCATGAAATCAGTTCGAGACCAAACGGTCATACAAAATATCCTTATACCTAACAGTTTACAAAAGAACATATTTATCGAAAGATTCTAAAGGCAAATAAAGTTATCTACAATTCCTACTGACCAGACGGTCCTACGCTATCTTCAGGCTGAACGGTCTGTAGAGCTTCTTCCACTGAATCTTCAAAGTCACCCTCTGCTCACATCCATTGGACGATCATTGCAGTGAAGAGAACAACCGAACGGTTATGACCGAACGACACATAGACAAGACAGGAAATAAGGGTAAGCTTATGTAATTTAATTAATCATTTTTAACATACATTTAAAAACATACAACCGAATCACATAAATCAATATTTCAATCATGCAATCATAATACAAGTATACCCATTAAAACCGAATGGTAAACATCATTATAACCGACCACTTTAGACATTGTCCGGACTGTATGAACCATGTAGCTCGTCGCTCTTTGCACCCGGGTGGACCTGACTGGGATACACTCAACAGACCGCCACCCGAGGTTAGTCCAGTGGAGCTACCTCGGTATAGAAATACCCTGAGGCTAAAGGACCTCCTGCCATTCCCACACATGAATTACCCTCTTCTATATGATGAGAAATAATCACGGAATATCAGGATAAAGCGAAGCCTGAGTCTGACCATGGTCATAACTTACCAATTCAATTTCAATTCATGAGATATTCCTCCTTGGAATACTCTTAAACGGTCATAATACCCTTCATCATTCTCATTTCATACTATCCAAATCCAATAATCTTATTCAGAAAATAATTCTTTCATATATAGAAAATACTGTAAGGAAATGACCGAACAGTCAGATACTAAGAAGAACATTAATTAAAGAAGGTACTGTAAGAAGAGACCGAACGGTCTAACAGTGAAGGAACCGAACATCCTTTAAGACCGAGCAAATCTTATATAGATAATTTATGAAAGTGGCCGAACGTTTAACAACAGGTTATCTTTAGGAAACCGAACACTTAAAGGTTTGGGCCAATTGCCTTAAATTAAATAAAAGTTCTCTTCAATAAAACGAGTGTCAGTATGAGACCGAACACTCTTCTGGGAAATCAAGTGTCAGTATAAGACCGAATACTTTTCCAAAGAATTAATATTATAAAACCAAGTATTTCAAGGAATAAGCACTAGTATAAGACCGAACACTTCAATAACCAAAATACTGGTCTATGACCGAGCATTCTCAAGACCGAGCACTAACAATAAATATTCTCAATGCAAGACTGAACGTTATTCAAAAGGAGAGGATTAACATAAGACCGAGTACGTCGAGAGCGAGTACTCTTTAAAGAATGTTTGAATACCATTAAGGAGTACCTAGTCTATGATCGAGTACTCCCTAAGACCGAGCACTCGATCTATGACCGAGTACTTTAAGTTTGCGGAACGCCGAGTGTAAGACCGAACGTCCTTAAATAGGTGATTTGTTTTGAGAGACTAGCTAAACAAGATATTAAGTTTCCAATACAAATACCATAAGACCGATCGATCATCAATTGATTCCTACAAAGGAAATTCAATCAATACCGATCGTTTTAGGGAAAACCGAACGGTCCTAATGACCCTCAGCTACAGTTTCAATATTTTATTAAGTTATCAACTTAACTCTATATTTGTTTTTCAGTTATTCATACGTTTAAACAAACATGCAGTATTACCAATTCAACCAACTCATACATGTAAAATCATTCAAGCATACCATATTCAAAGTGCAGAAATCATAATTAAATTTATAAGCTTTTCTTACCTTATAATTTCAGCTAGGCTTCTAAGTCTCTAACGTCTACTACTTCTATGGCTCCCAAATTCAAAGTCGTTCAAATGAGAATCTGATCGGTGCAAATGAAAGAGCTTGCCACCGGGAGTACTTAATCTGAAAGGAGGTTGATGATCGGAGGAGAAGAAGTGGTCAGAATTCTAGAGAGAAGGTTGAGGTTTTAGAGAGAAAGAGGAGAAAATAGAGTTTCTGGAGGTTGAAGACGAAGTGTGCATGCAGAGAAGTGGCACCAGTTTTCAAAATTTCACATTAAATACTGCCACCAAAATGGACGTTCGGTCCATTCCCTGCCCGCTACCTGTCTTCCATTATCTAGAGACTCTCATTCCCCTGCGGCCACACGGTTTTTGATGGACGGGGAATTAAATGAAGCTGTCATTCTTGTCTCTCACTCACATGGGGAGGCTAGAAGGGTGTGACACTTGTCTTCAACTAAGGTGGGGAATTTAATGGGGTGTGACAATAACAAATCTTGAAAAGGAAGAATAAGTATATTAGGTGCATGATCTTAGATTCTAATTAATACACCAAGTTTTTCAAAAGTCGTGTCTAATGTACAATGAGTATGAAAGTAGCATGAGAGTCTTTATGATTGTAATATTTATGGATTTGTGCTATGTATTTGACGTGTTAATATAATTAAATGTATGATATTTTTTATTAGGGCCATAATGTAGAATGATTAATACAATCTTAAATAACTTTAGCTTCCTTGTCTTTTGTATTTGTTGTGGTTTTATCCAGGTTAATACAATCTTAAATAACTTTAGCTTACCTGTCTTTTGTATTTGATGTGGTTTGATCAACTTAGGATGATCATATGTTATAAATGAACAAAAGATAACACAGGTGAAAAACATAAAAGTGAGAAAGATATAGATAATGGAAGCTTATGTTAGTTTTTGTTGTATTGCATAATGTTACTCTTCCTTTTGTTTAAGTAGGGATACAATATGGTGGGAGAGGAACAATTTTTATTATCCCAAGAAAAATCCATCTCTATCCCATACTCATATCTCATATAACATTTTTATCCCATACTCGATATTCATGTACTCACTTTCTTACTATTTCAACATAAATTAATTAATTTTTAAAAAAAATTAAAATAATAACAACATAGCAAACATGATATTATCAAATATTCAATATTAAAAAAATGTATTTTTTTTAAATATCAAATATTTAGAAAAAAAATTATAATTGTATAAATTTCAAATTGGAATACCAAATAAACTTTATAAGAACCAAAATATTTATTAAGTTTGCAAAATAAAACAAGATTTATTTAGTCAATACAAGATTCTTTGTCAATACAGAGATGAATTCAAACAATATTAAAAAGGCTTAATACCTATTTTGGTCCTTCGAAAGAGGGGTTTTGTTCAAAATCGTCCTACCTTTTTTAAAAAGTAACAATTGGTCCCAATTTTTGAAAAAACTATCTAAATTAATCCTTTTCGCTAACGACGTTAAAAATTTAACGTTGGAGCTGTCTTTCTGGACTAAAGTTAATGAGCTGTTCATTTTTTCTCATACGTGGCATAGTGACATGTCAATTTTGAATTTAAGAAAAAATTGCTTGCCATATCAGCTTCTTCCACCTCCACCCGTCCTGAAATTAGGGTTTCTTCTCTCACATCCAGTGGGTTCCTTTGTTGTCCTCCGCTATTCGATCGAGTGTTGTTTTACCACGGAGTTGAGGGACATCAGAGTCCCCTCCATCCCTATGGCGTTGAGCCAGAGGTATTATCAGAAAGTGTTGCTTGGGATAAGTAACCTTATCAGCCGCAAGATCCTTCCCCGTAGTTTTCCCCAATTCCTGGGAAGACTTCGTAACATCCAGAATATCATCAACCACCTGAAAGAACAATCCTATATACCGCACAAACTTTCTCAATTTCTCAATCTCCTCGTCGGTTCCACCGCCCAGGATGGCGCCAAGGACCACCGCACCTTCCAGCAGGGTCATCGTCTTATGGAGATGGATGAACTCCAAGTGTTCGAGGCCAACATCTTCAAGCCCCTCGGACTTGATCTCAACCACTTGCCTGGCGACGAGTCCCTCGGCGCCTCCGACGAGCTCGCAAGCGGCGATGCAGAGGACGGGGTGCACGCGCTTCCCACCGGCGAGGAGGGCATGGCCTCGTGGATCCGCAGCGGCTCACGGAGGGGAACGACATCGGCTTTCTGGACCATGTAGGACTTGAAGTTAAACACTGTCTTCTATCTTTGGTGAGCACTGCAGAGAGTGTGGAAGGCGAGGAGGAAGAAAGCTTATATCTTTGGCGTTTGGTAACGATGAAGGAGGGAATGAGGTAGTTAGTGACACCGTGAAATAGAAAAGTTGGGGATCTGCATTGATGATATCCTCCATGTGATTGATGAAATGCTTGAACGGTATTCTGTGATGAAATGCTTGAATGGTGGTGCGTGGGAGCTTTTGCATGCTGTGATGAGATTGGGTGGTGCAGTTGCGGCTGTGATGAGATTGGGTGGTGCAGTTGCTGTTAAAGCTGCGTCTTGAAATTCTCTGTTAACTGGGTTGGGAAGGGAGAGGGACACTCAACGGAGTGAATAACTAGGTCAGATTCAATTTATTTTTTCCTAATTTAAATTTTACATGTCAATAATGTCACGCAATCACTTAACACTCACATGTCATTAACTTTAGTCCAGAAAGACAGCTCCAACGTTAAATTTTTAATGCCGTTAGCGAAAAGGATTAATTTAGATAGTTTTTTCAAAAATTGGGATCAATTGTTACTTTTAAAAAAGGTAGGACGATTTTGAACAAAACCTCTCTTTCGAAGGACCAAAATAGGTATTAAACCTATTAAAAAAGATGTGTTTATTTCTCATCTTTATAGTATTATGTTTTTTAATATATTATTAAGAAATAATATAATATATGAAATATACCCATGTAGTATTTTATGCTATACTAATTGTGAGATGCTTTAATTTATTAAAAAAACATTATTAATTTAAAGTGTTACAAAAATAATTTATATAATGATACATTAAAGAACAAATCAACTATACATTATAAACTAATAATGTAAGATATTTTAGAAAAAATTAAATTGTTAAAACTATTCTTTATTCTAATTGTGGGTAGAATTTCAAAAAGTATTCCCTGCAAACTTCTATAGAATCAGTACATATTCTCAAGCCCTAATAAGCTCTATCGCTTCAGAGTTATCAATCACATTATCAGATCTCAAATTTTTTAATCGGTAAAAAAAATAAATGCACAAATATTTAGTATATATATATATATATATATATATATATATTTCATGTTATATATTTGATTATAATTTAGTCATAATTTATACTTTAATTGGACAAATATAATAATTTTAGTATATTAAAATACTTTTACATGGTTAAGGATTGAAACCAATTGAATACATTTTTCTTTTTTATAAGTGTAAAAATTATTCCAAATTTAAAAAGCAAATAATATTTTAAAAACAATAATTGATTCTATTAATATTATTCCAGTGATTTAAACTCGAAATATAATCTTATTTGTGAGAAAAAAAATAATATCTTAAATACAATATAGTGGATCTTAACGATCTTATGTCAAAGAGTCGAGGACAGAATAATTATTAATTTAAAAATGTACCATTTTATTACAAATTATACTTAATTTTAAGTTATTATCTTATTGTATATACTTTTAGAAATTAGGTGTGACATTTTTAGAATGAATAATTTTAATTTTCATAACTTTCAATATATACGAGATGCGTTGATTGATTTTTCTTTTTTTGATTAATATGATTTTATTCTTTCTATTTTCATTGAAAAAAAACTTTCATATTAGCATAATTACTCACCAAGCAAGAAATTTGACCCACGTGTCGAAAACCTAACAACAGAACGCATAGACCATGGTTTTGAATTACCCAATGTTAATAATATAATATAGATGATCTAAAAGCAGCAAAAGTTATGGAAGTTTCGCACTTTGTAGTTTAGTTCAAGCCTTTTCAGCTTTTTATTCTTGTTTCCTGCAAAATTCTCCAAAAGCCCAACTCAACGCTAACTTGTTCCTTTCCCTGTTCTTCTCTTCTCTGCTTCTGGGTATGTCATTCTTCTCAACTTTAATTTCTGCTATCACACGATGAAACACCATTTATCTTGTCAAATTGATGTCTGCTTATGCTTATTTTGTCCCAGCACTTTCCTTTATTTTGTGAAATGGGTTGCGTTTGAGTTTGCATAATTCCGAGTTATTTATCTATTGTTTGCAATATTTATGTTTCTTTTTTGTCTTCTTGAAGATGGTTTGGAGTTTAGATCACTATTGGTTATATACAGCTAAGTTGATTGTTTTCTTTGGGAATTTGAGCTTTGGAATCTTGATTTTCCAAAACACCTCCTTCGATCCTCAAACCCCCATTAACAAAATGGGTGCTCGTGTCTTGAATATTTGATTTGATTTTGTGCTTGCTTTGCTAGTACTTACCAAATTACATAGTTATCAAATTTTTTGGTTTAGTGTGACATTTTAATGGAGTGTTTATCGCCTGAAAATGTGTATCCATATTAAGTGATGTATCTCCTTTCAATCATATTTTATTCGTCCGTAAGATTCAGACTCAAAACTTTGCTTAAAGTTTACCCAAAACATTGCTTAAAGGGTCGAAGTTTAGTTTCACTTAAACCAGCAACGTATTGTTCAAGAAGTTGTATTAGTAGTAGTAAGCACCCAATCTGGTTCTGGTTGTATCCAATCGAGATTGTATGATGTGTGGCTTTAATTTTCTATGCTATGCATTAATTATGATTCATGACATGAGGCTTCTATAACAGGTTAGCACTAATTTGGGTGAGCAAAGTTATTAATTGTTCTCAAGACAATTTTGTTATCATTGTTTTGTAGTCCTGAATGCCATCTCAGTGGTTCCTGTATGGTTTTTGGTGTTACTACAAAAAATGCTTTAACTGTTAGCACACTACCTGCAAGAAATATTGCCTGAGAAGAAGATGCAGCTATATCATCATCCGTTGGATTTGGACAGCCAGAGGGTGAGAATTTCATTGGAGGAGGAGGGTGTGGATTATACATCTCACCATGTCAATCCCATTACTGGCAAGAACTTGGATTCTTCTTTCTTCAAGATGAATCGCCGTGGAAGGGTCCCTGTTTTCCAAAATGGTTCTCATATCATTTACAACACTATTGATATAATCCAGTATGTCCTATTCTTCTCACCCTTACTGTATCATTCTATTTATTTTTACTTCAATAAATGTGCATAAAAATAACCATTTTTGTGAAAAGTATACTTAAGTGGTGGCACTTGAAATTGAAATTACCAAAGTAAAGCTAGTTGAAATATTGATTGCTGACCAAGTCCTCTCTTCATATACATCACTACTCCAAAACCAGTTCCCTCGAAGTGGCAAATATTGTCTGCATGCACTTCAGATATGAACTGCTTTGTATTGTTTCTTGATATAGCGTAATTATTTGCACATTAAGAATGAAGAGTGTGTTCAATTTTGACTTTACTTTCAAACCTTTATGCTATAAACAGAAACTATACACTTGGGTTGAATGTTCAGGTACATAGAAAGAATTGCCGTGGTTTCCTCAGGGGCTGAGAGTATCAGTACCAGTAACAGGGAAGTGATTGAATGGATGCAGAGGATACAAGACTGGGACCCCAAGTTTTTCACACTTGCACATATACCAGAGAAATATCGTGTTTATGTTTCCAAGTTCATAAGGCAAGTGGTGATTGCTCGCATGTCCGAGTCACCTGAATTAGCAGGAGATTACCATAGGAAATTGAGAGAAGCCTATGAAACTGAAGAGAAATTGAAAGAAGCAGATGTTTTGAGAAGGGGCAAAGAGCATTTGGTTAGATTGCTTGATGAGGTGGAGAGGCAACTGTGTGAAACACCTTTTTTGGCAGGTCAAGATTTTACCATGGCTGATGTGATGCTCATTCCAGTATTAGCTCGTTTAAAACTCTTGGATTTAGAGAATGAGTACATAACTGGCAGGCCAAACATTGCTGAGTACTGGCTTTTGGTTCAGCAAAGGCCTAGTTATAAAAGGGTGATTGGTAAGTACTTTAATGGTTGGAGAAAGCACAAAACACTCTTGAAAACATGGTTCTTAGTTCGTATTCGAAGTTTGCTGAAAAGGTACTAGTGCAACACTTGTATATCTGTCAGGATTTCCAAAAAAGGGGGTAGAATAAATGAACAAATGAACATAGTAGACAATCATTCTGTGTAAGGTAGGTTAAGAGAACTTATGTCAGACATTGTTCTTTATTTATTCTGCCTTTTGCTTTCAACACTTCTTTCTTGATGCTGGTGGAAGAGCTGCATGTCAAAGTGGCCAGCATGAGAACATCTTTTGGCTCAGTATTGAAACAATTTATGCACTGCAATATTCTTCCATTGAAAGAACTATGAAAAGGAAAACTTGTTCATACTGACACTGGAATCACGGGGTTGCTGCTGGTTATATGTACATTAATTCTGATACTTGTAAATGTAATCAAAGAAACATATACTGTAATGGTATATATACATTTTCTTCTTTTGTGAACAGCATGTTATTGAACTACAAGTTGCAGTTTGAACAATGGACCAGAGACACTACATCATCTACTCTCAGACTACCTGTTTCTGTTTATAAAGTCTTTGATTACTCTGTCAATCAATAAGTTATTGATTGGTTACACTATATTAAATAAATAAATAATTACATATGTCATTTTTTTTTTCTTTTAAATTTGTCAATTCAATCTTTTACTCGACTTCCCTTTAAAACACCTTCTATAAGTATAATAAGTATAATTAGGTGTAAGGAGGAAGATTTTTCTTTTTTATTTTATTGATATTCGTGATTTTAGACAGACTTGTCTTCTTTTGTGCTTCATCCAAAACATATTTATATTAAGCTAAATTATTAATATGTTTTTCTTATGCTAGGATCATATTTTAGGAAAAAATAGTATAAATATAAATACAATGTAATTAAGTCAACATTCCATTTTCGTTTTTCTCTCTTGCTTAGTCATTTCATTTTTTAGTTCATTCCATTTTTGTTTTTTCCCCTGCTATTACTTCGTGTTATGTTTCTAATTCGTTTTTACTGGTTGCAATTCGTTTTAATGGAAGACTAAATTTGTTGGGTTAGTAACTAGCAAGATTGTAATGTTTCATTGAGATTATTGCACAATCATTGTGATTATGCTCTTCTTTCCTCTACATCATATTTAATCTGTTGTGCGTATTACAATTTGGTTTACGCTTAGCGGTCTAATTTGTATACATTTAATCTCCGCTTAGTTGATTAAAACTATAGTTGCTTAATATGTGGTGCGCAGAAGTGATTAAATATGTGTGTGCGTTTGCTTAATTCATAGTCATGAAAACCATTTTAATCTTCACTTAGTTGATTGATTCGTGTTGGATTGGGGGTGAGAGGAATGGATGATTTATTTTTAATCCGAGATTGGAAGCATTGCAATCTAACTAGTCGCCAACCTGTCCTTAATCATTGTTTAACCTACATCTTTGCTAAGTCCATTTTAATTAGTATAATATGCTCAAACCCTCCCATTACACATTCGATCCTTTGATAGAGAGAAAATTGGTCCTTGAGAGATGACCTAGGAGTCAGTTCCTAGTACTGCACTTATTTGCATTTATATTTGATCGGATACGACCTCGATCACTCCTCCCCCAAGAGATCAAAACTCTAACATGAAAATAATAAGAGACACTATCAGAGTAAGAGACTTCAATTAAGCTCATAGGTTACAATTTCACTTTATGAAGGATATTACAATGTATGTGCTCTCAACCCGAATCTCACAATTCACAACATATATGACAATTTCACAACTTCAACACTTTGGTATTCTAGCGTGTTGTTTCAATACTTTTTCCATAGATAATTCTCGTACAACTTTGCATCCTTTATGTAGATGTTATGTTGCTAGTTGTTGAGAATTTGAATTGCATTGCTTCGTCAAAATCTTCATGTTCTCTTGATAACAAATGACTTGATCAATTCTTCAATTTGATTATTTAGTGTATTTCTTCAATGTCATTATTCAAGACTTCAATTCTCAATCAATTATGCTCTTTGTAAAACTTTGTTTCCTTTCTTGATTGGGCACAAACTTGATTTGTTTTGTTCTTTCTTCAACATTAACATTTGTCTTGTTTAAGAAACATTGTGCAATATGATTATACAATTGTATCACTAGAGTAATAATACTTTCCAATTGGAATCAATCAATAATTTGGTCTTCAGTTAGATAAATTGTTTCCAAATGTTCATATGAGTTGATTGTTATTTCAAAATTATTATTCTTTCATATTGAATTATCAAGAGATAATTCTTCAACATTGTGACTTATCTAATTAATTATCAATTTCAAATTATCAGATAAATCAATTTAAACGATCAATAAGAGATTAAAGAAAAGAAAACACTTATCCAAATGACACAATTCATTTGACTAATTTACTTCAACATGAAGAAAATACTACATCTCAACAATTGAAACATGGAATGAAGACAACAAATCTTCGACATCAATAATTTCTAAAATCTAATCATCCTTACCGGAGGTTAAAAAAAGTATTAAATTAATATCAAGAAAATGACAATGCACAAGTTCCATTGACTAACATTCAAATTTATGAAAATGTCAAGAAAATACATCATGTCTTTGGGAAGATGACAAAGAAATCATCTATGACAAACATATAAAAGACATTCAATCTTTTTTGATCTTTCATACTAGTCGAAGTGAGAGGTTAGGACAATGCATAAATGTAATGCATGTAGAGAAGAATGTGTGAGATAAATTCATTGATAAACTTCTTAATATTTAGGAAAATATGAAGGAAGAATGAAGTAAATGCTCATTTGGATTTGCTTGAAATGAAGATATGAGAAGATTTGGCAATTTTTTTTTCAATTTGTAGTAAATCATCGACCTGCCGAGATTTCCTTTGAGTTTCATGCACTCTTAGTATCCCTGATCAACAAATAACCTTTAGTTACCCTAGATCAGTTGAGTATTCACACCACTCTTGGTTCTAGACGATCTTGCCTAGATTTCCTTAACTTGTCAAAGTTAAGTTGTAAGTGTTTTGATTCTCTTCTAAATTGAAATCATAGATTGCTTACAAGTAGTTCAAACTATATTTCTCTACGAGAGGATTTGAATACAATAAAATGTTGTCTAAATACTTACAGGTGTTTATCTCATATCTCTCTTTTTCTCTCCTTACAAAAGTAAGCATACAATACAATGAGGTGCAAAAGGGATGCTTTACTTTGCTCTTTCTCTCTTTCTCTCTTGTGATAGGCACAAACAGATTCTACAAGAAGGCTAGCAATAGTCGAGATCAACAAAGTAGACTGCAGAAGGAGAAACTCAATGTTGTACCAGAGGACAGGAGTAACTCGATGTTCCAATACCCGAGTTAAAAAAGAATTCACTGAGTACAAAAACAACTTGACATTCTAGTGCCCGAGTTCAACAACAACTTGACATTACAGTACTCGAGTACAAAAGTAGCTCAATGTTTCAATGATCGAGTATAAGAGTAGTTCGATGTTCCAAGGTCTAAATATAATAGCAACTTGACGTTCCAATCTTTGAATACAAGTATAAACTTGGTGTTCTAGGGATTGAGTATAGAAGAAACTTGACATTCCAAGGTCCAAGTATATGAGAAACTTGGCATTCCAGTACAAGAGTAACACAACGTTCCAATGATTGAGTACAAGAGCAAGTCAACGCTCTAGTGTCTGAGTACAAAAGTAACTTGGCGTTCCAATATCCGACTATAAGAGAAGATAACAACCCGACATTACAATACTTGGGTTCAAGAGAGAACATTCCTTAAGGTAGACCTAGTCTGGAGACAGTTGTTGGGTCAACGGCAAGTGTACCAGATTGTACAAGTAATATAAAATGGTAAGACCAAGTATCGTGTCCCAATAGACTCACAACACTAAACAGTTGTGCTTTTGCTTAACCAATTAAGACTGAAAACAAATTTTTGGTATTTGAATGCAATTGGAGAAAAATAAACATGAATGTAGTTTGATCAATTGAGGATAAGCACAAAAGTGAATGGATGGTGTTTGTAATATGAGATGAATCTGTTGTTGGGGTTAGATTTCACCAAGTTTACTCTCATGTATATAAGAATTCTTCTTTTTCATTAATGTCAACGTCACTCTCTAAATTACTTAAAACCCGATCCCTCGGTGAAGAAAGTCTATCCTTAATTACCAGTTCATACGATTTCTAGCATCCCTAGTAATTAATTCTGAATATCAGGAGCTTAAGACGACCAAGACTCATACCCCCATCCCTGAGAAATACTGCTCTTGGGAATAATTCTACAAGAACCTGAATTGTAAGGAACCTCCCAACACTCATGCAATTCATACATCATGCTACGAATGAGTTAAACAAAGCAAGCGTTGAAACAGAAGAATTACCTTAACAATTAATGAAAGAAGCATATATTATTGAGAATCAATTCAAATACATGAGAGTTTACAAGGTTACATCATCTCCCAACAACAAATAGAATTACAATGGAATGATAAGAGATAGAAAAACCCTAGGAAGAGAAGAGGAGAGCTCCCACATCCCCCAAATCTGCCCCCAAGGGGCGAAACGCATGTTTCTGTGCTTATGCCATCAAGAGATACCAACCCTAGGACGTCCAAGTCTTTAAATAGGGTAGAAAAATAACAGAAAATAGGTCCAAGTCCAAAATAGATCAGAAAAATAACAGAAATCGGGTCCACGCCCATAACGCTAGCGCTCGGCACCCGACTTAGGGCGCTCGGGCGTGCTGCGAAACTTAAACTGGCGCTCAGCGCCCCTGGAAGGGCGCTCGGGTGGAAAACGACACTCAAACTGACGCTTAGCACCCTCAATGGGGCGCTCAGCTTCATACTTTGACTCCTCTTCCAAATCACTTAATTAGCCTACAAAATTAAGGGAATTTAGTAATAAAATAATTAAGTATAACCTCAATTCTCTTATTCACAAAACTAAAGTAAAACCATGAGTTAAAGCAAGTTTCTAAGTCAAAAATGGCGCATTTAGTATCAAAATTGAATTACAGATGACGGTATTTTCAACCATTATCAACAATCCGACAATGATTGAGACTTTCAACAGAAAGAAAGCTTGGACCTAACTGAGATGACACATTAGTTTGTAGAAAGTAACCATAAAGAAATAAAACCAAAGGAAAGAAAGTTGAAGTATGAAAAGACTTGCAATAGCGAAGAAGGTAGCAAACACAAGGAAGGTTTACTACCCTAGGATCCTCTTACAAATGTACAAGAATAAACATCCACTATCAGAAAGGATGACTATAGATGGCAACAGAAATAAAGCCTAATTTGACAACACACATAAGCCTTCTTAAGATGATAACACAAATTAAGCGTCCTTCACCAGCACACACAAGTTACCTAGATGATAACACAAGTAAAACCTACAAATGTGACATCGAGTTACCTTGATAGTAACAAAAGCTCACAAATGTGATTCCAGATTACCTAGACGATAACCCAAATAACAAAAACTAGGCATCAAGTTACCTAAATGGTAACGAAAACCTACAAACTTGGTACCCAGGTTACCTAGATAGTAACATAAGTAAACCAAAAAACATGTCACCAAGTTACCTAAACGGTAACATAAGTTAAAACCCGCAAACGCGACACCCGAATTACTTAGACAGTAACAAAAGTCTACAAATGCGACACACAAGTTACTTAGACAATAATACAAATAAAGCTCACAAACACGACACCAAGCTTAAGAAGGTAACACAAGTAAAGCCTACCAACTGACGCCAAGTTACCTAAATGGTAACACAAGTAAATCTCACAAACGTGACATCAAGTTACCTAGATGGTAACAAAAGTCACAAATGTGGCACCTAAGTTACTTGGTCAGTAACCCAACTAAGGCCTGCAAACGAGACATCGAGTTACCTAAATGGTAATAAAAGTCCACAACACCCAAGTTACCTAGATAATAACTGTTGATTAATGACTATTGGAAATTAACAAATTAAAATAATATGTTATGCAATTTTTTAGGAAAATAAAAGTAATGTTGACTGGTAGGATTTATTTGCTATTTTCTAGGCACTAGGAGCATTGGTCTATTAGTGGTTATAGATGCCAATATTTTCGTGCATTTATGTTCAGTTATTTTCTTTATAAAAGTGATAACACTCCTCAATAAAAGATATCTATGCAGTTTTATATTCCTCTGTTCCACCCTCTCAAACCTTTTTTTAATAAAATAACCTACAAATTAGTATCAGAGCTACATCTTACGGGACCTAAAAAATGGATGTTGAAACAAGTTTCTCTTAAGTTGCTCCTCCTATATTTGATGGAGATAGCTATGATCTCTGGGCCATAAAAATAGAGAACTTCTTAGAGGCTTTGGATCTTTGGGAAGTAGTGAAGGAGGATTACGATATTGCTCAGCTGCTCGACAACCCCAATATAGCCCAGATGAAAAACTACAAGGAGAAAAAAACCAGGAAAATAAAGGCAAAGGCATGTTTATTTTCTGGTGTTTCAAAACTAGTTTTCACTAGGATCATGTCTCACAACACAACAAAAGAAATTTGGGATTACTTGAAGGAAGAATATGCAGGAGATGAGAGAATTAAAAGTATGCAAGTATTGAATTTAATGAGAGAATTTGAGCTGCAATGGATGAAAGAATCTGACACCATCAAAGAGTACTCAAATACATTGCTTGACATTGCTAACAAAGTAAGATTGTTGGGCACGACTTTTTTTTATTTAAGAATTGTTGAAAAAATTCTTGTATTAGTACCAGAAAGATATGAAGCTTTTATAGCTACCTTGGAGAACACAAAGGATCTATCTAAGATCACTTTAGCAGAGGTGATGCATGACTTACAGGCCCAAGAGCAAAGAAGACTTGTGCGGCAAGAAGGATCTGTGGAGGGTGCTTTTCAAGTTAAATTCCAAAGCAATGGCAACAAACGCAAGAAGAAGCAGAACAATGATGCCAGACCTGGAAGATTAAACAAGATCAACAACAAGAGTAATAATACCCAGGTTTTTCCACCTTGTCCTCTTTTTAAGAAAACCAATCATCCACAAAAAAAGGTGCTGGTGGAGACCGAATGCAATGTGTCATAAGTGTGAGCAACTAAGGCACATGGAAAAGATTTGCAAGTCTTATCAACAACAAGGAGAAGTTAAGGTTGTTGAAGATCAACCACAAGAGGAAGAATTGTTTGTTGTTACATGCTTCGCTACCAATAGCTCCATAGAAAGTTGGCTAATAGACAGTGGTTGCACAAACCACATGAGTTATGATCGAGAACTCTGTAAAGAACTTGACAAAATTGCACTTTCTAAAGTCAGAGTAGGTAATGAAGCATATATTGTAGTAAAATGCAAAGAAACAGTGGCAATTGAAGGTCAAACAAGTTTGAAACTGATTTAAGATATTTTATATGTTCCATAAATTAACCAAAACCTGTTGAGTGTTCCTCAATTGCCTGAAAAAGGTTATAAGGTGTTGTTTGAAGACAAAAACTGCATGATTAAAGATTTAGTAGACAAGGAAGTATGTAGAGTTAGAATGAAAGGAAAAAGCTTTGCTTTGGACTTCATGAGTGAAGAACAAGTTGTAGTGCACAAAGAGGTCAGTAGTACAATACTTTGGCATAAAAGATTGGGACATTTTCACCATAATGCTCTAATATTCATGAAGAAGAATAACATGGTCAGAGGCTTACTTGATATAGAAGAAGCATTTCCTACATTCATTGCTTGTCAATATGGAAAGCAAACAAGACTCCCATTTCCAAAAAAACAAGACTTGGAAGGCTATACAAAATCTACAATTGATACATACAGATGTTGGAGGTCTTATGAGCACACCATCATTGAATGGTAGTGTAGAAAAGCAACTTACATCCCCTTATTTACCTTAGAAAAATGGCACTGTAGAAAGAAAAAATCGGACGATTATGGAGATGGCTAGGTGCTTACTTCATGACAAAGAGTTGCCTAAAACATTTTGGGCATAGGCTCTAAATACAACAATATTTTTACTCAATAGACTGCCAACAAAAGCTTTACAACAAAGAACACCTTTTGAAACATGGTACGTTTACAAACCTGAGCTGTTTAATTTAAAGATATTTGGTTGTTTGTGTTTCGCTTGATTTCAAAGGCCTACAAGATCTATCTTCCACGCAACAACAAAGTCATAGTTAGCAAGGATGTGAAATTCTTGGAATTTGATTGCTGAAGCTGGAAACATAACAAATACCTTGAACAATTTGATTGTTTGAGCTGGAAAGGCAACAATGAACTTGGATTGCAGGAGGAGAATGAAGATGTGGATGACGAACCTGTTAGAGGAACAAGATTACTTTCTATCATCTATTAAAGGTGTAATGTTGCGGTCATGGAACCTAGTGGATATGAAGAGGCCACGACTGACATGAGGTGGATAAATGCTTTGAAAGAGGAGCTCAAAATGATTGAAAAGAAATCATACGTGGGAGTTGGTGGATAGACCTGGTCATAAAAATTCCATTGGAGTAAAATGGGTTTATAGAACCAAGTTCAATCCTAATGGTTTTGTGAACAAGTACAAGGCAAGGCTTGCTGTCAATGGATATGCTTAGATGTTTGGGGTAGATTTCTTTGAAACATTTGCCCCAGTTGCTAGGCTAGATACAATAGGGTTGCTGCTAGCACTAGCTGCATAAAAAGGGTGGCTTATACATCAATTGGATGTAAAATCAGCCTTTTTGAATGGATACTTGGAAGAAGAAATTTTCGTGGAACAGCCAAAAGGTTTTGCTCTTCAAGGACAAGAAGACAAGGTTTATCTACTGAAAAAGGCATTATATGGTTTAAAACAAGCACCAAGATCTTGGTATAGTAGAATTGATGCACATTTAATGAGCTTAGGCTTTGTGAAAAGTCTAAGTGAGTATACCTTATATATTAAAAAGGTAAACGAAGATATACTTATGATATCTCTATATGTTGATGACTTATTTGTTACAGGAAATTGTAAGGAGATGATTGACAACTTTAAATAAGAAATGGAAAATGTCTTTGAAATGACAGACCTTGGAGAAATGACAGTTTTTCTTGGTATGCAAGTGCAACAAAATAAAAATGAAACATTTGTGTGCCAAGAAAAGTATGCAAAGGAAGTACTTATGAGGTTCAACATGGAAGAGTGTAAGTTAGTTGCAACTCCAATGAACCAAAAAGAAAAGTTTTACAGAGAAGATGGAGCTAAAAAGGTTGATGAAAAACTGTTTAGATCCTTAATAGGATGATTAATGTATTTAACTGCTACCCGACCAGATATCATGCATTTAGTGAGTTTGATATCAAGGTAGATGCATTGTGGTAGTGAAATTCATTTTCAAGCAGCAAAAAGAATTCTTAGATATATTAAAGGCACAATTGATTATGGTATATGGTTCAACAAAGTTGAAAGCTTAAGTTTTCATGGTTATTCAGATAATGATTGGACATGATGTGTTGATGATATGAGAAGAACTGTTGGTTTCTGTTTCTCTCTTGGTTCTTTAGTTTTTTCATGATGTTCCAAAAAGCAAGAAATTATAGCCCAATCAACAACAGAAGCAAAGTATGTCGTTGCTGTTGTAAATCAAACTGTATGGATAAGGAAAATCATGACTGATTTACACATAGAACAAGAAGATAGCACAAAGATTTTTCTGGATAATCAAGCTGCAATTTCAATTCCAATAACCCAATTTTTCATGGCAAAACAAAACATTTTAAGATAAAACTTTCTTTTTAAGAGAAGTTCAAAAAGAAGGACAAGTGAAACTAGTTTACTGCAAAACAAAAAATCAAGTGGCTGATATCCTAACCAAGGCACTTCCAAAATCTAGATTTGAGTTCTTGAGACAAAAGCTTGGAGTTTGCGGTTCCAAAGTCAAGGAAGAGTGTTGATTGATGACTATTTGAAATTAAAAAATTAAAATAATATGTTATGCTATTTTTTAGGAAAATAAAAATCATGTTGACAAATAAGTTTTTTTTTCTATTTTCTAAGCACTAGGAGCATTAGTCTCTTAGTGGTTATAGATGCATATATTTTGGTATATTTATGTTAAGTTATTTGCTTTATAAAAGCGATAACACTCCTCAATAAAAGATATCTGTGCAGTTTTATATTAATCTATTCCATTTTCTCAAACTTTTTTTCAATAAAATAACTTACAGTCACACAAATAAAACACACAAATGTAACATAAAATTATCTAGATGTTAATATAAGTTAAAACTCAGAAACATAGTACTTGAATTACCTAGACCGGAACATTATTTAAAGCTTGCAAATATGACATCCAAGCTACATAAACGACAACATCAGTCTTTTACAATTGAATCTTTCACCACTAAACAATGAAAATTCAATTTCAGTCATCAAAAGCATTCAAGCTACCACTTAAATATCCTTTTACCAGTATAAAGGTTCACACTCTGAATTCTACTAAAAACATTAAACCAAGTTTTCTTTTTAACTTGCAGAAACTACTTGTGTTATTTTTAAATCTAACGCAAGCATTTAATGCAAGAGATTAAAAACACATTGAAATATTTTTAATTTAATTTAATACAAACCTACTTTACTAAATTAAGGTTAAAACTTGCCATCAATCAGAGAAACAGACAATGATTCAATGGATATAGTGAATTGAAGCAGTTTGTGCGTGAGAAATATTCTAGGGTTCCTTCTGTGAATGTTGTCATTTCACAAATTTACGAAGCTTTCAAATCAGTGAGTCCCCTCTCTAGGAATCATCCACACACAGGTGCTTGTTCAAACCATGACAAAGACCCTTTCTTCCTCTTCCTGTTTCAACCATGACCTTGACTTAGACCAAATTGTGCACTTCCCTTTATGTTTCAAACATTTCCATTTCCCTTTTAAGACCTTACTTCAAGTATATGTGCTTCGTTTTCTCATGGAAATTCGTGATTAATTAACCTTCTTCTGATTTGATGGTCCATCCCTGATTATTATACTTTTGTTTTGTTTGTGTCCCCTACAACCATTTTATGTAGCTTGCCCTTCAAATAGCAATGTAAGTGCCTACCAAAGAAGCAAGTTTGCTTCTCATGTGAATACTTTCAAAGACATAATTTTGAAAAATAATTTTGAAGGAATAAATAATTTATATTGAAAATCATCACAAAGGGACATTGGGAACCATTTGTAAGAAAAAGTTTTTTATTTTCTAATAATCTTTTAACAGTTTAATTGTTTTAATAAATTTCATGAGTTTTAAATTAAATTTATGAGTGTTATTATATTTTAAAAGAATTGTATGCAATACATGCTTAGTTAAACTCTTAAATAATGTGGCCTAAATTTAACTAACAAAATATGTTTTATATTTTTAATTTTTATTGATACTAACACGAATATTTGTATTAATTAAAATCTACAGGATAATATCTGCACCATATCATATTATTCAGTAGTAATCATATCATCACTTAAAAATATATGTTTTCATTTCACTTTTTTATAATAAAAGTCTTTTTCTTTAATACTCTATCACTTATAAAATTAACATTTTCTGTTCAATTTTGTTTGTTTGTTTTTGTATTGATTAACTAATGTTAATATATTAAAAAAAATAATATATATTTTAAAACCTAAAAAATAATATCCATCGTACCTTAAAAGTTTTAACACAGATAACATAAAAAAAAACTTGGGAATCCAAATTCCACTTCATTCATTAAGTTTAACTCTGTTTCATCATTCAAATAAACTATTTTCTCAACTTTTTAAAAATATTATTTATAATTATAAATAGTAATTCTAATATCTACTTTCTAAAACCAAATTTTTCACTTTTTTTCCCTTTCAAAATCCCTATTCTATCAAGCAAAAGCTTGGCTACCAAATTGTAAGTTGGAAAAATGTATAACACAAACTTCAATACAAATTAATTACGTGTCGTTCAAAGCCAGCACCAAACCCAATTTCACAAGTCACAGAAGCACAGCCTACCCTTTCCTACCCCATGATTCTTAACCCTAGAGATAATAAACCATTTAAATAACTAAATGAAAATTTCCAAAAAAGAAAAAATAGCCACAAAGCATAGCAATTAAATGACCATGAGAGTGTGCAAGGAGACCAATGGTTAAGAAAGTGCGACAACTAACAAAGCCAAATCAAACATCATGTAAAAGTTACTTGGGTTGGCTTTGTCACTTTTCCACTGTGCCCCTAAGAAAGTTCCTTATCCTCAAACCAGTTATGTCATGTTGTTACCTCTTCTCTTACTTTTATCTTTGCAACCCTCTCATCTTTTCCATTTCACAAGCAAGAAAAACCAGAGAACATACAAGAGAGAAGAGAAAAAACTGTGAGAAATGGGGAGGGGAAAGATTGAGATCAAGAGGATCGAGAACTCCAGCAACAGACAAGTTACCTACTCCAAGAGAAAGAATGGGATCCTAAAGAAGGCCAAGGAAATCACTGTTCTATGTGATGCACAAGTTTCCCTTATCATCTTTGCTGCATCTGGGAAGATGCATGACTACATCAGCCCTTCCACCACGTAAGGATCTTAACGTTTGTGTACACTTTCTTTTCTTCTTCTTCTTGTGTTTTTCATGTCATGTTTGTTCTTTGTATTTTTATTTCTGTTCTTGATTCTTAAAGGGTATAGTTTTATGAAGACCAAGTGCATGAAAATAGTACTATTTGATTGATCTGCAGATTAAAGCTCTTAACTTTTTGGTTTTTGTTTTGGTTGAGGAAGTTTGATTGACATATTGGAGAGGTACCACAAGACCTCAGGGAAGAGGCTTTGGGACGCCAAGCATGAGGTTGGTTAATATATGGCTCCTATTTTGTGTTTGCTTTCGATTTGTCCAAAGGAAAATATGACCTACTTTTGCTAAAAATATGCTATGAAACATGAACTATGAATTCTCTGAGTAGATCTAAATTTGGGTTGTACCTTCTACCTATTATATTGTTTTTTATTATTATCAAAAAAGAGAAGCAGGAACTACAAGAAATGTAACATCTATGAACAGATCTGGCAGTAAAACGTTACTCACTTGCTTACTTTTTTCCTTGCAAAAAAATGAAACAACAACTGAACATATATATGTGTTGGAATAAAGACTTTATATGAAAATTAACGTCTTTCACACTTGATGGATCTCTCTATTGTCTGACATTACAACCACCATAGAGAGTCAGATCTACTCCAAATAGCCCTTTCTTTTGAGAATTTCTGGCTTTTTGCAACATCGTACTCTCCCTTCTCTTTTTTATGTTTATTTTTCTTGAAGAAAAGACAACTAGTTTGTTTTAGGGTTTGTGACTACTATGTTGTTGAACTCAGAACCTAAACGGCGAAATTGAGAGACTCAAGAAAGAGAATGACAGCATGCAAATTGAGCTCAGGTATATTATTATAACATAACATAAATTGCATATTTTAAAACCATTTAACGTTCTTATTTCTCTCTCTCTCTCTCTCCATCTTTCACCAACTATTTCATTACAGGCACTTGAAGGGGGAAGATATAAACTCTCTGAACTACAAGGAACTCATGGCCTTAGAAGATGCCTTAGAAACTGGTCTCGTCAGTGTTCGTGAGAAACAGGCAAATAAATCTTCAAGAAGCTAAATTTTTAAGTTTTCTGCTTCTTCTATTCCATGTCATTTAGAAGGTTTAAAAAACGTATATAATTAAAACATGTAGAATTTGTTTAACTAAACTTCTCCCTAAATACTTGCATGAAAATGAAAAGAAAACAAATAAAGAAAACAAACTCTTCAATAAAGCAAAAACTAGTTCATGAGTGAAATTTATTTTTTTGGATTAGCATGAATTATTTTCTACAAAAATACTATGTGCAAAACAGTTTTACTTCATTGAATAACTTTTGTTTTTCTTTTTTATTCTCTTTTCTTATATATGTTTGTAAAGAAACTTTATTTAAATATACCATAATATATATATATATATATATATATATATATATATATATATATATATATATATATAGCTTCTATTGTTAAGGAATATTTAGTGTCCATGGTAGCTAATTCAGTTTATTTTGTGCATTGAAAAGTCAAATGAAAGCCAAAATCATAAAGATATACATTATATGACAGATGAACTTGTTTTTTCTCTGCAGATGGATGTGTACAGGATGTTCAGGAGAAATGTATGTTTAATTGAAATCTTTGATTTATGCTATTGAAATTATATATATATATATATATATATATATATATATATATATATATATATAATGCAAAAACGAACTTTGTGATTTTTTCTTCTCATTGCTGTTCAGGACAAGATCTTGGAGGAGGAGAACAGGGGACTTAATTTTCTCTGGGTACGTAATACATTACACAAACCCACTTTTTTAATGCATGGTTACTTCAAAATCTCATCTCATACCATGAAAAGATCCTAATTTCATTTTCTTTCCATTCTAAAACTATACTACTTAGAACTTTTGTTGTTTTTGAAGGTTTAGCAAACCTTGTTTGTTGTCACATCTGATAATACATAATTAACTGAAAAATTATGTCATCAACTCATTGAATAAATTAAGAGAGGATTTAATGATGTATTTGTTTAGGCAAGGCACACATTATAGAGTTGTTCTAAAGTGAGGTTATGGTTAAGAAACTTTAATATGGAGAAATTGAATGAAAATGAAGTTCATGTGTCACCACATTTATGGCCGTAATCTGGTTTTAATGTGTCCAAAAACTTATATGTTGTGACCACAATTGCAGTTATAGATTACAATTTTTTTAGAGACTTATATAGATTACCATTAAAACAACGATTCATATGTGATAACCATTGTATTACAACATAGGGAGTTTAGTTAAATAGAAAAACTAAACTAATACATTCTGCTTCTGTTGTTATTTTGTCCAAAATCCCCACCTCAAAAACAGTATATAAATAAAATAAAAGAAGATAAAACCTTTAATGTGGTTTTCTTCAATGTCATGTATTAGATTGGATTAGTGTTCTAAATTTTTTAATTATATTATAGCCTTACAAAAGGACTGTCTAAATATTGATCAAAATCTATGGAAACAGTTGTACAAAATAAAAAGAAGATAACTTTTATTTTGAAAAATATCATAACTAATAAAACTATATATCATATCAAACCAGTGAAAATTTTGCTCATGCATGGAAAACTTCAAGATTACCAAGAGCATTAGTACAAGAATTGCCTTCCCAAAAATGAGAGTAAAACACAATGTAAAGACATTTCTTTCATCTAAATCTTAAATTCCATGAAACCAAATTATCATTTTGAAAAGTTTGAATAAGATAGGAGTCACACTTAGTTGACAAACTTTATCATCCCTTAATATTAACAGCAATTAGATTAAAAACTTTATTGCATAAAATATGGAATACATAATTATTCACCACACTTAATGGATTCCTATTTGGGTGTAATATTTCTTCAAATGGGTAAATGGAAAATAAATTGTTTAAAGATTATGACTTACCTATCTTGAAGCGTAATATGATAGGTCTAAAGTTAGAACTTCATTTGTAAACTCGTGTAGTTTATTTGCTACTCCATTAGCTACTTTTTATTACCCACAATTTAAACGTTACCAATATTAAATTTTAGATAATATTTATATAACCATGGTCTAATATATTAGGTTTATAAACCGTGCTCTATCTCTCCAGCAATTTTTAAATGTTTCCATATAGAAATACACAAGCAGCATTTGCATATTGCAATTTTTTACATGGTATTTATTTTTCTTCATTTAGTAAAACTGTTGTCAACTTCATGTTTAAGGAATAGTTTCATAACCGTGGAAATTGAAAATATTATAAGTGTTTTGTTGTCATTTTGAACATAAAAACCATATATCAATCCTTTTAATAATTTTTAATATTTTGAAAATTATTATTTTAATTGTAAATTCATATAAGAGATGAAGACACCATCTTTAACCTAAAATATTAAGACAACAAATTTATGATTTTTTTTATGTAGTGAAACTTGGTCCATCTTACTTCTCTTGAATTCTTAACAATAACTTTAAATATCATGCATAATATACGTAAATAAACTAAAATAAATAGGAAAAAGAATCACCCATTCATGGCATATGTTTATTGCATAACAGTCCAAGTTATGTTTTGTTTTTCTCTAATGAAAAATGTTAAAATTTGTGATTTAAATGACATAGTAAGATAGTTTGACCATGTGCATGGCCATTTAATTGATTGTGTATTGTGTTATTTGAACAGCAACAACGTTTGGCAGTGGAAGGTGCAAGAGAAGTGGAGAACGGGTTTGATCAGAGTGTGAGGGATTACAATTCCCATATGCCATTTGCCTTTCGTGTGCAGCCAATGCAGCCAAATCTTCAAGAAAGGATCTGATATAATACTCTGTCAAATCAAAACTCCATCTTCGTGTTTTCATCACAATCTTATGTGCATCTCACAACTTTTTAACTATGTTTTGCTATCTGTTTGTTGCTAATAAACAACTCAATTTCACTTCGTCATTCAAGTCACTCTTATGCGTCTCCGACTTTGTCTCCTGTTTTGTGTGTTTGTCTCACTATTATATATACTTTCGCCTCCTCATTTTTCTTACCTCGTGCTTTTATTTGTATGTGTATATATATGAAACAAGTTTAAAACATTTTGTTTTTTGATATGCTATCTCCTCAATTATGTTAAAAAATCAAGAATCCAACTAAACTTCAAAATGGTGTTTCTTAGACTGACGTCTTTTATAAAGAAAAATAATTTTTTTATTGTATTTAAATATAATATTGTATATTTAAAATTAATTAGTGATTAAAAAACTAATGAGTATATATGTCTCTGTTGAAAGTGTTTCGAGGTTTGTATTTTTGTAAAGAAAGTACATTGGGTCGAATTTTTAAAATAAATGTGAGATAAATGACTAGTAAATGAAATAAACAAAGTATGAATTTTCTCTATTTGCATATATACGATTTCAAGAGACAATAGTTTCGCGTTTCAAGGCTTGTATCACTAAAAGGACGTCACAATATTGCATTTAATCCGAAAGATGAGGGGAGAGATCCATTTAAATTAAATAATGACAATGGAAGAAATTATCATAGTTTTTTAATACTAATAAGACAAAATTGGAAAAGAAAATGAATTTTATATTATTATCCATCTTTACAAATGAGCCAGAGTTGCTTTTGTAGGTTATAGAAAATGCTGACATTTAATCAATAGATTTTAAACTACACATTTTCTCATATTATATGAGACCATTCATTATAATTTGAATAACCGATAACGATAATAAGAAAAAAAAAAAACTTAAGAAAGTTCTCCTTCATGTAAAGACTGAAAAATAAAGTAACTATAGTAGATAGGGTGTTACTCTAATGGCACCAGGTTTTATTATTAAAACACTATTTTTGAATATCCTGGGTCATAAGCTTGAGCAATCCGTCTCTCTCTAAAAATCTTATTCTCCAGCTTTCTCCTCCTTCTCTCTACCACTTCTTTTCATTTAGCCATTGCATGTCCGATTAGGTGGTGATTAAGCACTCCTGACGCTGAAAGCTTCAAGTTTCACCGACTGTTTTCTCCATTCTGACCTGTAAGTGGTTTTTCTCTTCTACTCTGCTGTTTAAACCCTAGAACATGCAGTTATACTGGTTGCATGTGCATTGTTCTTCCCCCTTTTTGTTTTCTGCAAGAGATTGAGCTCTAAGAGCTATCTTTCATCACCAATGTGGTGGTTGTAGCGTGCTGTCTAGGTCCTGACTGAGATAGGTGTTGTTGAGTCACTCTAGTAAGCTGAGCAGTTCAACTCCAAGGTAAGGGGAGCTAGGTTTCCGCTTTGATTTATGAAATAATGCATGTGTGTGAACTGAGTTATGTATGTTAAACTCTGTGTTGGTGTGTTGTTTGGTTGCATGTTTAAGTTCTGAAGTAACTTGGGTCATGTATGTTGATACGTTTAATGCATGAAGCTATAATGTAATGTTTATGAAATGAATTGGTTGATTCTAGCTGATGAAATTGGGCATGGTATAAGTACTTGGAGTAACAAATCTGTTATAGCTGAGATGAAGGGAAAGTTAAGTGAAATTTTAGTGTTTTAGGGCAAATGAGAGGAAGTGAGGTAGTGATTTTTAGCACTAGGGGTCTTGAGTGCATTTGGGCAGTTTGGATAGCTTGGATAAGTCAATAAGAACTGGTTAGGGTCATAAAACTGGTTAAAATCATGTTCAAAATGGTAGAATTGAAATTGGGTTCTTGGGTTGATGCAATAAGAGTCTTAAGTGAAGAATAGGGTCTTAATCACTTTGGAATCATTGAAGAAATGTTTAAAATCAACTAGACAAGTTTAATTAGGTGTAAATCACAAATTATGGGCTTTAGAAATTGGTAGAAGAGAGTAGAATTGGTTAAGGATGGGAGAGTTGCATAATTTTGCAGAACTGGCGTTCTGCAGATTGTGCAGTCTTGCTATGCGAATTGTCTCACATAGCGAGACCCTGTAGAGGGTTCTCTCTGTCTTGTGGTTCGCATAGCAAATTGTGTCGCTGTTCGATTGGGAGAAGTTGGGTTTTTAAGTTTGTTAATTCGTTATGCGAATTTAGAGTGCGCTGTGCGAATCCCCTTAGTCTAGACTTCATCTTTGCTCTTGTTTTGGTTGAGTTAAGGGTGTGTAATGTTTGAAATACATAGTATGATGGTGGTAATGTTATTTAATTGAAAGTATGTGGATGTATGAGGGACGTTTGATGATTGAATGTAGCAAAGAGTGGTTCATGGACGTAATTCCATGATCCTCAAGGAGAGGATCCATGGTGGTGCCGTATAAGTGTGTTTAGAATGATTTGCATGGAAGCTCAGTCTTGGGAGTTATCTTGAAACTACAATGGTCAATCATTCTCAATTAGAGAGGATTGAACCGTGTCATGAGTAGCAGGAGGTCTTAGTCTTGGAGGCTTCCAGTATGCTCCAAGGCACGGTACATACTAACCTCGTGAGTGTAGTAGGGTGAAACCCATTGGCAACAACTTTGCAAAGCAGTAGAGGCCACCATGAGTGCATGACCCGCCATAGCTCGACAATCATTCTAGTCCGGACGAGTCAGTTTAGAGTGTAACAAATCTTGTAGTGCAAGTTTGTATGCTTGAATGAACTTTGCATGTTGTGTTTGATTGTATAACATGATTTTTATACCTAGCTCATCATTTCTGCTTGTTGTGTGTTTTGTTATGTGTTGTGTTTCTTTTGCAATGATCATCCACTTGGATGTGAGCAGAGGGCGATGAGGTACCCCTGGAGCAGGCATTGGAGGACGATGATGCTACAACTTAGTCCTTAGGATTTTCGTAGTTATATTATGTCATTTTAAAATACTCTGTTATGGCTAAAATTTTTAAATTATGGTTTATTTTGGGAATGACTGTAAACCTGAGACTTTATTTGCAAGTCTACTTCTGACTGTTATCTTTTATTTAAATGTGGACTTCTATATTATATTGCACTTTCTATATAATTGGGATGTCACACTTGATATGCTTATTCAATACCCCTAACTCTTTTAACAATTCAAATTTATATTTTTAAAGTGTCTTTGTTATTATACTTTAGAACTACAACTCTCTTCAATATGATTTCATCCTATTTTCTCCTTCTCAAACTGTACCATATATAACCTTTATATGCTTTTGTTATTTAGTGTTGAAGATGATTCTTTTCCATTTCGACAATAAATTAACTTTGAAGAGAGAAAAAAAAAGCATAAGATAAAAAAGAAAAATAATGAAAAAGATAAACTAAATCATGATATTTATTGACGAATTTTATTAATAATCAAAATTCGTTAATATAATAATAGATATTTATCATCATATTTTATCTATTAATTGTATCAATTTTTTTTATTGAAGAAATGACATAATATTATTTATTGAATTAAATTTAAAGTACTAATGTTTATATGATTATTGAGCACTAGTGCAAAAATAACCTATTACGTCGTTTATTTTTGTCCTTTAACGACGCAACTGCTAGCGACGTTATAGCGGGTGATGTAAATTAACGTCGAATATTACCGGGTGGCGTTAATTGAACTCGTTTACGTCGTACACAAAGGTAATTGACATAAAGTTAACGTTTTTTATGTACATCAACGTTAAGGTACGTCCTATAGAATATAGCTTGACGTCCAAATATTTGAATAAATATTTATTTTTAAAGAAATATTTTTCGTCATATCGTAGGGGAACTGACGTAATGTTGACGTCGGCGTAGAAGAATGTTGACGTAATATTCAAGTCGAAGTGCAAATTTAACGTCAATTTTTGAATAAATATTTATATTTAAAGAAATATTTGACGTCAGTTATAAGGTGAATGATGTAAGGTTGACGTCGAACATGTTTACAGTCGACGTTACTATCGCTGAGCCGTAGAGATCCTTGCCCAACGTTTTATTATTATCGTTATCCACTGCATTATATCAACGTCACTCATCGTCGTGATGGACGTTAAGATACATATTTTAATGTCGGACAGTGTATAAATTAACGTTACCTTCAATGTTTTTTTATTAAATTCCGTTTATTTTAGCTCATTTAACCAAACCTGAATTACAGAAACTAGTTTTCCAATTCCTAAATGCACAGAATTAATTAATTTAAACCATGCTATCATCAATTCCAATTAAATAGTAAAAGTAAAAGACACTAATGCTATCATCAAAACTTAAAAGAACCCACTTTTCCATTCATCTATTCACAATATTCATTTATTCTCAATAATCTATTCACAGTATATATGTATTCACAGTTAAAAAGCTGCACAAGTAAGCAAATGCTACTATCATGAAAGGAAAAACCTAAAACTATAGCTATTTAAAATGTTTATTCAACAAATATCCTGCCCATTCCTCTCTTATCGTATTTATTACTTCATTGGACAATGAAGAGGTATTGTTGAATTGCTGCAAAATCAAGGAAGGAAACTTTACAATTATATTCATTTTAATGTCAAAAGTTTATTGATATTTGTAAGATTTTCAAATGTAAATTTCTACCTCTGTCCAATCTCCTCTGATTTCTGCTCGGATGATTGCCTTGATCCATGACATGATGTAGTAGGCACATGCCCAGGAATCATTCTGCTTATTACACTAAACATGTGAAAGAACTTAGTCAAATGTAACGGTTTAAAATTGACTATGAAAATTAAAGGTTAAAGATCAACAAATTCCAACCTTAGGATATATAATATCAATTTGTTGTCCTCTGGTCCTAGTCAGAACTCTAAACAAATTTGAAACATTTGAAACATTAGAAACATAAGTTAATATATTAATATCATAATGAATTGATAAGAATGAATGTAATACTTATGTTTGTATCAAGGACCTCAACTTCGGTTTCATCTTCCTATGAAGAGAAAAAAACCATACAACTTGTGCTTTTTTTGGAATGATCACCATGAGTTGCCAATGGCCCCTATCATGTACCAACAACCAGTGAGTTTATTGATTAAAATTTGATAAATGTTGACAATATTGGGAAATCATATGCATCAATATATGGCGCCATATATATCTCTCTCTTAGACTCGATCATCCATGTTTGCATATATGATTTTCTAGAATCTAATGTGTTTCTAGATGGTTGGATGGTCTGAGGTTCAAGAAAGCCATAAATTGACCCCCGACCTGATTCCACTGCGACGATGTCCATGTACCTATAAGAATAAAGTTAAGTATATTTATTAAAATGTAATAATACTAATAATATACAAATTGGAAAATAAAAAATAAAAAACTTATATGCACCACAGTTGTATGCATGAAATGTTCAACATTCTATCTCCACCAATCAACTCATATGCATCATGGAATTCAATATACAATGGAATATGGCACTCGATGCCAAACGTTCTTAACTCCCACTACACCGCTACCGATTGGTTTTTCAACTAAGGTAATGTTGACATCAATATGGATAGAGGATCATCGTCTTCTGCTTGCACACGAGCCTCAGGTTGAGCCATTGCTTATTTCTCTGGTCGGTAGACCTGCAAGTCACATTTACAGAAGTTAGGAACCATTTAATTATAACTTGAAGATTTAAGATAATAAAAATAAGAATACAATACCGCTGGTGGGCCAAAATATGGAACGATCAAGGCCTTAGGACAAGCTATAAATGTGCCTAAGGCCTCCCCCACGAATTGGATTTCATCTGTTGGTACTGACACTCGAGCCTGGGGGTCTCTAACATCATCAATCCTTACCCGCGCGTTAGTGGGCAATAAAGGAACACCATGAATGGTCTAGCCTCTTGCAAGCTGTACTCCGATGGCCACTGTGCGCGGAGGATCCCCATCAACCAAAAACTCATACTGAATATTGTTATCAGTACGATCTGCATTAGAGTACGAGTCTTTGGTGCTCACTGGAGGTGCGGTAGGATCATCTGTAGGGGCGTCCTCCTGTTGTGACTGTTGTTGTTGTTGTTGTTGTAGTCTGATCGTCGCAAGTTCTTGTTCGAGTGTTCTTAAGCGTTCTTCCATTTGCTCCCGCACCTGTGTCGTGATGCTACTAACTAATTTCGGAGTCACATCTTGTGTGCTTCTTGGTTTAGGGCCAAAGTAGTCCCTCAATCCAGTAGCTCCTCCAACAGCACGCACACGACTTGGACGTTCTGGCCAACCTGTGGCGGCTACCAGGATGTCCTTCCTAACTTCTGGCACAAATGTGCCTTCAGTCTCTTGCTCAACCAACTCATCCTGCATATCATAATAGACAAAGTTACATAATTTTTTATGAATTATGGTAATTAGTTAAAAGTTTCCACTTACAATTCTATGGGATATCTCCTCAGCAAACTGGGATGTAAACAGGCCATTGGACTTTGTCCGTGCAACCTTCCACAATTCATGTCTAGCTGGTGGAGGTGCTAGATAAGGTGACTCAAGACCTAACTCCTCAGCTCGACGTTTTCTTATCTTTTTCTCTAATAACGCATAACCACCACGAGAAAGTACGTGTGGTGTATCATTAAGCCTCTGCCTGTCCTGGGCGGCTATCCTTTTCACCTATTAAAAAAATGAAAATTATTAAGCATATATAATTCAGAAATTAACATCCTGTCTTGTGTGACTAGAGCATAATATTATATAAAACATACCTACAATTCAGGAGTAACTCTAGATTCTTTAAACTGCACCCACTTCTCATCAGATATTTTATACTTTGTACATGGAGTTTCGTTCTGTTTAGAGCCAAAGACGAATTTTCGTGTCATTGTCGCCTTGAAGTCCCTCCACCGGGTTGCAATTTGGAATAAAATATTCTTCCTTATCCTCTCATCATCAGGAATAACCCAATTTTCCTTTTTAAAAAGAAAATTAATGTTAAAGCATGTTCAACGAAAATAAGTCAATGATGGAAGTAAAACAACTTAAACATACCAAAATATCCAGTCATAGTAGATTTTTCTCGACCTCTGACACATCACCCCAACGGGTAGTGAGAATAGGGACATGAAATCTTGCCAGCGTGCCCAAGTAACTCTTAAACTCTGTTGCATGTTCCCCTATAGGCACAAATGTTTTAGGATCAAACACCACCGTCAATGCTTTATCATTAACCCGACGGGATGTGACAGCAGGCATCCGACTCACAGATCTACCACCTCCTCCCGTATGACCAGATCCAGAGCTCGTCATACCTGTTTACAAAGTTAGTAAAATATAGTTAGAACAAACAACGAAATTGTGACACTGGAGAAGATGACGAAGTTCACTGACAACGAACGAACACATATATCATACTTTGAAGGAAAAAATAAACTATTATACATATACCATACGTCCAGAATCTAAAAACACAACACAAACACGAGCACATACATCATACGTATGAGATATTAGAGATAAAAAAACATACTTGAAATGGTATCACTGGAGAAAATGATGAAGTTCGCTGACACGTACGAAACACAGCCTAAAGATAAATGAAAAACATTCGGTAAACCTTTGAAATGGGAACCAAATGACATTACAAAGACAAAAAAGATTAAAAATAAGCTTCTTTCTTTATCGCAGTCATCCACGAAGAAGAAAGTTCAAGCACAAATGGTAGCGCGAACAAATAGTGAGACCCTGTTATGTTTTTACATTCATATTCCACGTCGAATACAAGACACATGTGACGTTATATTTAAAAACCACGTCGCACACCAAAATAATTCGACGTTTCCAATAAAAAGTAGGCACCTTTTTAAATTTTTTTTCTTATAAATTGCAAAGTTTACGGTGAAGTTAAAGGGGCTTAGACTTAGTATGGGACGCCTAAAGTTTTTCCCATTCCTCTCCTTTTACTCTTTTCTTTTAAACATGAGGGCATTAAATAGAACGTCGTATTGTCTAGGAATTTGACGTTTTCTCTGAATTAGCCGCCAATATCAGAAAGTACCGTACTTTTTGATCTCTTTTCTTTTCACTCCTGCCATAAAACGTCGGAGGCTACGGGGCTGGGACGTGAGGGAATTGAAGTATGTTGGGAGCATTAATGATGTGCTTAATGGAACGTCGTATTCGGTAGGGCTTTGACGTTTTTTTCTTCCGCCAATATCAAAATGTGGCGCTCTTTTTTGGTTTAAAATCAGACATGAAATCTTTTCTTTTTAAGTCTTCCTTAATCAATTTTTGATCAATATCATAATCGTCTCCAGTATAAAAACGTTTCTCGGGTGTGTTCATCACTTATCCATCCAGATGGGTTTGGGTTTCTTGTAACCCAGGCAACCTTATCTTTTCTTCTTGATGATGATGATGAAGAAGCCATGTCTGAATAGAAATCTTGGAACGTCTTTCACAATGTAGAGTCTTTAACTCCTCAACTTAAAAACTATACATCGAATTCTACTAGGCTTCGACGTATTAATTGAGAGTTTAATAAAACACATGTGATTAGACATTTTCTTCTTCAGCCTCCCGCCCTTTGTTTCCTTCTTTCCTTTAAACCTCCAATAACCTCCCGTTACCATTATATTTTAAGATATGATTTACATATTTTTAAAAAATTTTATTTTATAAAATATTAGTGTAAATTTATCGTAAAATATAATAATGATTTGTGAGTCAAATTTAAAGAGAATGAAACTTAATTTCTTTAGAATATTATTATAATTTCAGAAAGAAAATAATAATAATAATAATTAATGAGAATTAAGTTTGTACATCAGAATAATTAAAATCATAATAAATATTATTATATTAAGAAAATTCATGTTCTTTTAACATAGTGTACACCGTAAATGATTTTTTTTTATTAGATTCAACGACATTCCCATACCTTATATTTCTTTCCTCTCCTTTAAAAGTTTTATGATTAAGTTAGGTATTATAAAACATTAATCAAGTCTTCAATTTTTAAATTTTAGGATATAAATATGTATGATTATTCTAAAAGACCTTAATTGATTTTAAAAAAATAATACTTTAAATTTCAGACTGGTTGACCCAAACTGAATGTCAACCAAATGTTGTCGTTTTGTGATTGGTCCATTTTGGTGTTTATGATTATTATGATGGATTATGGCAGTGATTTTGGACCAATACAGAATGACACGTAGATGGTGTTAAAATGTTGTCAAAAAATATATTGTCAAAGTATCATTATCCTAAAAATTAAAACGAAATCTTATACCTTTTTCTTGGTAATATTCATATAAATTACTTTGAAAAATTTAATAGTTATAAAATAGAATTAGTAGAAAAGATTAAGCTTCAAAACATACTATGATTAAAATTATTAGAAAAAAAATCCCTCTCATTAATTATTTTCTTGCTTTTTAGGATTTTAACAAACATGTATGAATATTATATTAAAATATTAAAATAGGTTAATTATTAATTAAAATTTAAATAAAAAAATTTAAAAAAATTAAAAAAATTAAAAAAATATGTTAAACTTGAAAAACCGTTTAACATTTCTTGAAATTTTGATTTTAAATTAAAATTATTAAATAACTAATTTATTTTATAATTTTAATATGATTTAATATTTTATAATATTATATTAAATAACATTTCATATGATTGTTATTATTTTATTATTAATTTTATTTTTATTATTAATTTAATAATTATTATAGAAATAATAAAATTTATTAAATTTCATCAAAATAAACTAAACAATCTAAGATTATAAAAAAATATAACTCGAAACCTAAGTCTAACCTAAGATTAGAAAAAAAAAAGAAAATATTACTTAGAATTCGGTTTCCCGCAAACCGAGTTCTCACCTTGAAAGAAAAGTGTGCTACCTAGGTAAATATAAGGCACAATATGCTATATGCACAATATTAAATATTTTTTGGTGCTATGTTAGAATAAAAATCTCTGAATTAAAGTACAATTATTACTTTTTCTCTGAATGATGTTTGAATGTTGTTTTCGGCTAGGATTCGAAGTTCATACACGTTGGCAGTTGCTAAGCATAATTACACTATGTAAGTGAATCAAACGAGATCTATTACTTTTTCTCTGAATGATGTTTGAACGTCGAATTCCGTAGGGCTTCGACGTTCTTACAAGATGGTGGCTTGTGGCAGTTACTAAGAATAATCGCACGATGTACGTCATCGGTTCATCTATAAATATAGCTTGCATTTCACGTATTCCCTTGCCTCCTGTTTCCATATTAAACATATTAGGATTCATAGTTTTTATTTTGTTTGCATTTTCTTTTCATTAGATTTCTAAGCATCTCTATTCTTCATATTGCAATTTGATAACTTTAACTTGGAAGTGGTTCATTCATCGTCATTTCGTATGAAGGAGCCCTTTCTAGTTCAAGTTAAAAAAATGTTTTTATTTATAGTACAGAAATGGTTAAGATATCTTACGGAAAGAAAAGTGCTTACGAAAAAGAAATATGGTTCACAATAAGTTTAGTGCTGAAACAATTTTAAGCTCTAAAATAATTATCTGCAAAAGTTGTTCAACTTCATCATTTAACAATGTATGATTCGTTTTTTAAATTGTGCATAAATGGTACTCCTCTGTTAGATTTCAGAGCTACTGATTTCTAAGAAAGGAGACAACTTACGGAGAATTTAAATTTGGAATCTTTTTACACTGTTGACGTCGAACTTTGACTACACTCGATGCAAAAATAAATTTTATTTAATTATTAAAAGATATATGAAATTAATAAAGTGCCGCATTCAGGACTCAGTCAATAACAAAATGCTTTTTATAGTCTACACCGTAAATAAGTTATCGTACTGAAAGGGAAGTTGTGAGGAAAAAGAAATATGGTTCACAATATGTTTAATGATGAAATAATTTTGAGAATAAAAATAAAACGTCAAAGCCCAGAGCCTTCGACGTTCTATGGCGCGCTTTTCAATTACAAAGGTTTCTTAGACCTACTACTATTGGAAGCCTAAGTATCAAAAAGTACCGTACATTAAGATCTTTGACGTTAAGGGAATTGAAGTATGCTGAGCATTAATGGTGTGCTGTGCTCGCAATAATATAACGTCGTATTTGATAGGTCTTCAACGTTTTATTTTCTTCTTCCTTAATTGATTCAAGTTAGCATTGTACTGAAATTTGCACTTTTAACCAGTGATCAGTTTTTGATCAATATCATAACTGCATAATTCTTGTGACCTTTTGCACACAATTCTTTCTTCTTGAGATACATCTACTCCTCGGAGTTCCAACACCTTGCTGATAAATACTCCATATGGCAATTTGTGTGCATAATCATCTCTTGCAGCGATCATGTGGTCTTTTAGAACCGCAACCCAGTTGGTTGAGATTCTAGTCTTGATAGCATTCAACAGAAATACATCTTCTGTTGACATTCTGTCCTTGTTCAATCTTCTAGGCAACAGTAGCCAAGTCAGGACATAAGCAATAATTTTCTCCTCGTTGTTTAAGCTATCATGTAGGTACTGCTTATCCACCTTGTACCTTCTTGGATATCTTAAGCAGTTTACATATATAGCTCTCTTTGTTAGCCACATGTTTGACTCAGAATCACGGATATGAGAAGCCAAACCGTTAGCTTTCAGACCAGCAAGATTTGACCAAATATTATCGTCAATAGTAATGTTAACCCCTTTGACCCTTGAGTGAATGACCCCATTTACAACCCTCAGGTTTGTGTAGAAAACCTCTACCAAATCTGGATAGCAATTTCCTTTTATCTGGACAAAATCAGTAAGCCCTTGATATGCAATCCATTCTTGAAAAAGGAAACCTTCTTTCTTGAACAATTGTAGGTCGAGATACCTGTGAGGAACTACAGTTTTTAAATGTGTCCAGTATAAAAACTTTACTCGGATCTCTTCATCACTTATCCATCCAGATGGGTTTGCGTTTCTTGTAACCCGGGCAACCTTCTCTTTTCTTCTTGATGATGATGAAGAAGCCATGTCTGAATAGAATTCTTGGAACGTCTTTCTCAACTTCTCTGGTTTAAACGATACGTCAAATTCTACTGGGCTTTGACCTATAAATTGACAAAAAACACATGTTATACGTCGAATATTTTTGACATTCGACGTTTTCTTGTTTAGCCTCTCGCCCTTTTATTTTCGTTTTTTTCATTTAAACCACCCATAACCTCCTTTTACCCCCGCCCTTTTATTTTATGAATTTGTGTAAATTTATCAAGTAATATTTACATATTATAAAATATAAGAAAGATTTGTGGGTGAAATATTATTTCTTTAAAATATTATTTTAATTTCATATTATTAATAATAATAATAATAATAATAATAATAATAATTTATGAGAATTCAATTTTAGTTATAATAATTAAAATCATAATAAATATTATTATATGATTAAAAGTTATGTGAAATGAATGTTTTTTTAAATCTGAACTAAAAGATAGGTATGATTATATTAAAAGACTTTAATTGATTTTTAAAAAATAATACTTTAAATTTTAATAACGATTAAGTTGAGTGATAAACTGAAGGTGAAGATAGATTATTTTTACAAAAATTAAGAGTGAGTAGAAAAGATTGAGACAAGTTAACATCTGAGATGCATCAAACCAAAAGCCAAAGATCGAGAAAAGACAATGTGTATCTAGAATTGTCAGGTTTTATCGATGTACAAGACTCGTCTTGAGTTAAAGGTCAAGACATACCTATCTCGGCCAAAAATTAAGACAAAATGAGTTGGGTCAGAGATTAAGGCAGGTTAAGTTTGATTAACGATCGAGACTGGTTGACCCTATAAATGAATGTTGGGATGGGTGATTCAGACTAAAGGTCGAGACAGACTAACATAAGTATAAGTTGAAGGTCGATCGAATGTCATTGGACTTTCTTTTAGGATTTCTTAGGTGCCTTAAACATTTATACCTGTATGTAGGGCACTAAATACATATGTAGCCACTTTGGAAGTTATAATATGCATTTGCATTTTGGTTATTCGTTTAAAATTATTCTTATAAAGATTTACATCTTTTTTGCGATTCTTCCGTTACTTATCAACCTGCTAGATTGTGACGTCTCCATCTCTTTCTTATCAACCTCCAATCGAAGCAAATAGTCGAGACGGTCAGGCCATGTTATGATTGTACAACCTACAATTTTATTAAGGACCATGATATGTTAACAACTTTTTGACAATATAAAATGTATCACTATTTTATTGATTTGTATATTTGAGACGGACCAATTGAAACGAAGATAAAAAGTCAAATATAAAAAGTCCACAACGAAGATAAAAATTGAAATGAACTCTTAAAACAGAAATTTGATCACATTCAAATAAATTACTTTGAAAAATTTAATAGTTATAATAAGTTATTAATATAAATAAAATACTATGATTAACATTATTAGAAAAACAAATTTGAACTCTCTCATGCATTATTTCTATGCTTTTTAATATTTTAACAAACGTGTGATCAATAACCAGCCACGTTGTCACCATAAATCATCATTAAAAACACATTTGCATTTCTTAATTTATAACGCTTTTAATCGATTCTTTATTATTTAGAATAGATTATATTAACTCAGCAAAATTTAAAGTGGAATTATATAAATATAGAGGGGCACATCAAACTTTTTAACTTCCATCCCTCCAAATCTCACCTCGATAATTGAAAAGTACACAATTTCTTGGGGGCGGGTACTCAATTTCTCATTGTATGAATCAAACAAAATATATTAATTTTTCTATGGTTGATGTATGAACGTCAAACTCGGCAGGGCTCGACGTCCATATGAGATGGTTTTAGTCAGTTACTGAGCATTATTACACGATGTATGTCATCGGTTCATCTATAAATATAGCCACTAAGCATTATTACACGATGTACGTCATCTATAATTACAGTTGATGTCTTCCTCTACCAGAAGCCAAAGGTCGTCAATCTTTTATTGTTTTTTTAATTTTAATTTTTAATCATCCAATTTAACCTCCCACGCCCTTGTCATTCGACATTATGGGTCAATTTGTTTTTATTTGAATCAAACGAGATTTATCATTAACTTTTTAACTGAATGATGTTGGAACGTTGAATCTGACATTCTCTACGTTCATCTATAAATATGGCTTGAATATCACATAATGACTGGCTTCTTGTTTCCGTATTCAACATAGTAGGATTCATGTTTTTTTATCTCTAAGCCCTTTCTCTTTCCTTCGATTTCGTAACATGTATGTTCTTTAAATTGCAATATGCCCGGTTGAATGTCAAAGTGCCTAATTCATGTCTCAGTTCATATGAAGGTGGACTTTGACATTCAACTGAACAAAATGCTTTTTATAGTACAAAAATGAAAGTTATCTTACTGAAAGGAAAGTGCTTAGGAAAAAGAAATATGGTTGACAATATGTTTAATGCTGAAACAACTTTGAGAACTAAAATAATGATATAAAAAAGTTGTTCAACTTCATCCTTTAACAATGTATGGTTCGTGTTTTAAATGGCTTGGAGTTGTTTTCTACCATTAGAATTCAGAGCTATCTGATTTCCCGTGGTGGAAACAACTTCAATTTATATAGTTGACGTCGAATATTGAGTACATTTGATGTAAGGGCCTGAAGATAATCGTCAATTTTTGAGATAACTGACGTCCTGTACCTTAGAGGATTTCAAAATGAAATCCAATTTACAAAGCACAACATTTAAAATGAAGACCATAGATGATGAAATACATTATAACCAAAAATAGGAAGTAAAAAAAAATAAATTAAAACAATCAAAATAATGGAGAATGTTTTTGAAATTCATAAATGTTAACATTTTCCTATGGTTTTCGTCCTTGCCTTCATGGATGACAAAGAAATGACTTCATTTAGTGAAGGAATAAAGGAAAACCAAAGGAAAAAGTTAACATGAATTTGGTTGCGGAAGTTATGTAGGATAGGTTTTCAAAGGGTTTACTTAAAATTCATAAGTGTTAACATTTTCCTCTATTTTTCCACCATGCCTTCATCGTTAACAAAGAAATGTCTTCGTTTAGTGAAGGAATGACGACAAAACAAAGGAAAAAGTTAACATGAATTTGGTTAGGGAAGGTTTTTGAATGGTACAACTTGAGATGAAATCCAAATTTGTTAACCTATTTTTTCGGTTACTCCCTTTTATTTCATTTTTCTTTTAATCTAATATTAAAAAATGGATGATATATTTGCAATAGAACGTCACAACATTTGGCAGCGTTGACGTGAGGGGCATATGAGTGCTTAACACCATTAATTGTGTGGTTTTAGCAGAGCACCAATATTACGTCGAATTCTACGTGTCTTTGACGTTTTCTTCTTCATCAAGAAGCCAAAGGTCGCTCTAAATTTTTTTTATTTTTACTTTTTTTCTTTTCAACCCGAATTTTAATGTCAAAACACCTAGTTCTTCGATGTATTTTTCGTCAGCAAGGAGGTCATATCAGTAGCAAGAAGGTCATATCAGTATCCGAAGAGATTTTTACTTTTTCTCTGAATGATGTTTAAACGTCGAATTTGGAAAATATTTGACGTTCATACTAGATGTGGATTGTGAAAATTAATTGTGTGCCTTTTCCAATGCACCAATATTACATCGAATTATATTGGACTTCGAGGTTTCAAGTTCATCAAGTTACTGATGGTCGCTCCAATTTTTTTATATTTTACTTTTTTTTTCTTTTAAATTCTCACTTTAACGTCAAGGATCATATATCTTCGACGTATTTTTTGTCTGCAAGGAGGTCATATCAGTATCCAAAGAGATTTTTTACTTTGTCTTTGAATGATGTTTGAACATCGAACTTTGGTATAATTACTCGATGTACTGCTTTTTTTCATGATGAAATGATATTGCACGACGATTCTGTGGAAGTTTGACGGCTTCGTTTCATTTATAAATATACATGTGCTTTTCTTATTATTCCATTCTTAGGGTGAAAACCAAAATAAAAAGTTAACATTATTTTCTTTGGTTTTCACTCCTTTTAAAACGTCATTTATTTGTATAGTTCGATGTAAAAAGATTCAAGGATTTCAAAAAAACTTCCATTTCAAGTAAAGAAATCAAATGACACACTTTTAAACACTAATCACTCGGCTTTATAAATAAAACACACTTTAACATTACCAAATTACAATACACAACTTTTAAAATCTTCAACCAAGTTTCATCAACATACATATTACAATTACATTAAAAACACATATAACAAAGACCATCCCCAGTAACACCTTCAACAACTTTTCCAACATAACAACACTTTTATCTAAACAAACTATTTTCATCTTTTCATCATCAGCTTCTTCCATCTTTCTCACACTTTGTTCCATCATCATCAAACTTCCACATGCTTGTTCATTTCTTCCACTTCTACTCCTTTCTTCTCCATACAACACATTTCCTTCTTCTATTGCTTCTTCACTGCATCAGTGAAAGAAGTTGCAGCCAACGAAATCTTCGCCCCCACCCTATTGAACGAATATAGGCACACTCCCTCGTCAAAACCCAAAAAAATAAACAAACATTTATGCTTATATTAAACTGACCTTGAAGTTAGGGCAACCCCATAATTTTTTGCCCTTCTTTTTAGGGGTTCTCGCAATGCGTAAAACTGCAATATGACCAAAGGAGCAAGTTGGTTTTACACCCAACCTCCTAACACTAGCACTACTGTGTTGGAAGTCCGAACCCAAACACTTGAAAGACGAAGATGAACGAGACATTTCCTCAACTGCACAGTGCTTCGAGAACCCCTTCCTCCCCAAGACGAACACGAACATAAAACACTGGCTACCAACAATATTATTATTCCACGTGGATCACATTGAATTTAATGCACAAAGTCAACCGAGGGTTTATTAAACCAAACAAAAACATAAGAAAAGCATAATAACACCAAATATAGGAAAAATATGGAACCACGAAAAGTATATACTAAAATTTCAAACAGAGTTCAAACATAGAAAAAAATACTAAAATATATTAAAATATTTCATTAATTTAAGAAAAATAAACTAAAATAGACTCGTCTTCCTAATCTGAGTCAGATGTTTCCATAGACTCATCTTCTGTCGTGTCGTCTTCATCATCAGATTCACTTGTTCTGGTTTCAACTAAACTGTCTTCATGTAATTTATTGTAAATCATGATTAAATAATTTTAAACATTTGAAATTCTTGTTGAAAGCCTTCGAAATTGATCCCCAACAAATCTTTCAAACTCAGTCTGTGGAGTGAAGGTAGGAGGAGTTTCGTCAACATCCTTGAACACCCAGCCATCTTTTATTTTCTTTAGACCATTAAAGGTCAATGCCGCTTTTCCGATTTCATTTGATTTGGTGCATCCAATTTTTTTTTACCTGTAAGATCAACTTGATGATGCTTCAATATACTGCTGATAAAAACATCATACGGTAGATTATGTCCATGATTACTTCCAATTTCAATCATGTGCTCACTCATAACAACAACCCAGTTGATTGGTATCCATGTTTTTATGGCATGAACCAAAAATAAATCTTCAGTAGTTAGACGATCATGTATATATCTTCCAGGTAGTATTACCCAAGTAAGTACAAAAGCACACAATTTTTCTTCCATTTTCAAACCATCAAGTAGATACGGCTTGTATACCTTTACTCCTTTTGGATTTCCTAGAAATTCCTTATAAATCTTCTTCTTCTTTGTCCATTGGTTGAGTTTAGAATTTCTTTCATGAGACCTGAAGCCTTGTGCTTTGAGACCGGTAAAAGATAGCCATATTTCATCATCGATTTTAATATCGACACCTTTCACCCGAGAGCATATAACACCATCGACAACCTTCAGATTGTGGTAGAAAACTTCTACCAGGTGAGGATAGCAATCACCGGTCATTTCTACAAATTTTGCAAGACCAACATCTATCTATAAGCCAATCTTGAAAAAGAAACCCTTGCTTTCTAAATAATTCCAGATCCAAGTACTTATGATGGACCACCTGGAAGAGTTTTCTATAACATCCAAATTTCTATCGTGTTTCGTCATCACTTATCCACCCATTTGGACTAGCATTTCTTACAACCTGTGCAACCTTCTTTCCACGCCGTGAAGATGAAGGAGCCATTTGAGAATAAGATTTAAAGGTATACAGAAAGGTTACAATTTCAATAAAAGTTCAGAAATATATTTATTTAGTTTCAATATAACTTCAACTTAACACGTCCTATACCATTACAACTCCACGTTCTATAGTTGAAATACTTGGAAGTTAAATCAAAACGTCAAAGCCCCATAAAACTCGACGTTCATTGACGGTAAATATTTAAACCAACGCACCATTCTTTTATTCTTTTTTTTCTTTTAAAACACAAATACTACGACCATATCTAAAGCCATGAACGTATTATTTGTTGGGAAAATTTCACTATACACACTCAGATATTTTCTAAAATTGAGTCTTGCTATTCATTGATAATTGAAGGGTTTTAAATAGCCGTGATACTTACAATATTATGGAAATAAAAATAAAATCTGAAAATAAAATATCAACTGTCTTCAAAATAAAATCTGCTTATTCTATCATAAAATAATATTCTACCTAGATAAACACAAAATCAAGCTAAATATTACCAGACCCAAAACTAATAAAATAAGATTTAAACAAAATTATTAATAAAACCCTAAAATTTAAGTTTATCCCAACATTATTGTGAGCCAGAATCCAAAGAGTTACTCCCCTTTTAATTCTTTTTTCTTTTTTCTTTTTTCTTTTAAACCACCAAGATTACGTCGAATTCTTCGGGGATTGGCGTATTATTTGTCTGCTAGAAGCCGAAGAGTATCTCCCTTTTTAATTCCTTTTTCTTTTTAATCAAACAATTACTCCATTTTTAATCCAACAGTAAAAGAAGAGTTGTAATACTTGGACGTTTCAATTTAAATACCACCAACAGTATGTTGTAATACTTGGACGTTTCAGAAGTAAAAGGCTAACTCCAATATGCTGAACCGCATAGGATTGCTCATTTCATTGTAATGGAAGAATCAGTTCAAGGAGATAACAAAAGACAACGTACAGAAGATGACAAATCTACAATTTTTCCAATCAAATCACTTCCCACAGACTTATTGCTTAATGTGGTTGCAAAGGTAAGTTCTGAATCTTGGATTGATCATTACAACATGAAAGTATGTTGTAGAGATTTTTTGCATGCCACAAAAGACAATTATATGTGGCAGCAAATTTCTTTAGAAAAGTTTTTGTTGATTCCATGGTCATGTAAAGAAGCAAGGGCATTTGATATTTTCATGCAAAGTTATAAAGAGGGTGGAAATATTAAAGCTTTGTATAGAGAGGGATTAAGAGAAATAATTATATATAAGGGAAATTTTGAAAAAGGCATTAATGACTTGAAAATGGCTGCCAAAAAGGGTTATCTTGAAGCAAAATATGTATATGGTTTGATCTTATTATGTTCATACGATAGTGATTTAAGAAAAGTAGGGGTTAAGTATATGCAATTTTTTGAGAAATGTCAACTGTGTTGTAAGGTGTAGAAATAAGTTAGTAACTTTGTTGGGTAATGTATGGAGAAAACCTCATGGAACACTGTTGTGCAATCCAACTCCTTTATGTTCCCAGAGACAATGCAATGGTTGGAGAATGAAGAAGTTTATTTTTGGGAAATAGTGGATACTGAAGATGATGATGATAATATTAAAAACTCGTGTGAAAATTGTAGGTGGGATGTTGAGTTAGACGTTTTTTATAATTTTTTATTCTATTCTATTTAGTAATGAAATTCTATTGTAGGTGGGATGTTCTGTAATCATCTCTTGAATATTAATGAAATTCTCTTTTGGCAAACATTAGTGAATGGTGATTGAATTGTTTAAACTGATTAAATCACTTTTATGATTGCAATTATCGATTTTAATTTTACATCATTACATTGCATGCAGTAGTATATGTTATTGTTTTTTTTAAACACCAATATTACGTCGAATGATAAAGCTAATCGACGTAATATTAAGATATGAACGTCCAACAAAGGGAGTCGACGTGTTATTTAATATTACGGCAAAGGTCTCTCATTCTTTTTTACTTTTATCATTTTTAATTTTTCCTTTTTAACCTGAAATAACAAGTCGATTTTGGAAATATTCAACATCCTCTATTAATTCCTAGAAGGAGTTTATGAATTTTATGATTTGATGTTGTAGCGTTTTGAAAGGCCTTGGAGTTGTTACAAGTTAACACAACTGTTGTTACAAAATTTTTTATAAATTGATGTCTACTTAAAAAATTACTGTTGGGAAAGGGATGATATAAGCTTCAATAATTAAAGGCAGTCTACTTAAATGATATATGGGAAAATGCAGTTTGCTGCTAAAAATGAAGAGGTTCACGTCAATTTATTTTTGGTTAATTCTTTTTTCTTTTAATCAAACAAAAAAAATGAATTCCTTGTGCATATGATGTATTCTTCGTTATTGGAAAGCAAATGTCGGTCTTTTTTTTCTTTTTCCTTTTTAAATTCCCATAGAACGTCAAACAATAGGGGGGCTTCGACGTCAAAGGCATATGTGTGGTTGTGAAAATTAATTTTGTGATTGTTACCAGAGTGGTTATGAGCATTAATATTGACTCTATAAATATAATGCTTAACTCATACAACTTCACGCTCACTTCATCGTCTTCCTCCACACCTTTTTCCTACGTGGCATTGCATTTCCATGTGCATTTTATCTCTTTTGAATCGTTTAAACTTACTTTTACTCCAATTCAATTAGTCTTTGATGGATTATCTTCCATTTGAATCGATTAAAATGAGTTTTTGTTGTGTTTTGGTGCAGTTTTGATCGTGTTTTTTTGGTAGCGTATTAATACCTTCTCCCTTAAGTGGTTTCTTCATAAGAAAAGCTTGCGTCTTTTGCATCTCTAATGGTATTCCAACCAAAACCGAACTTGGGTCCTTGCCTAGTTCTCATGTCACCGTATTCATTTTCTTTGATGGTTTGCATGACATCTAGGCAACGACCCAGGTTCGGTTTTGGGTTGAAATGCCATTTGAGATGAAAAAGACGCAAGTTTTTCTTATGAGGAAACTAGCAAAGGAAGAAGGTGGTACCAGACTACCGAAAAACACGCGCAAAACTACACTAAAACATAACTTAGTAGACATCGAATGCATAGAAGAATTCGACGTGATATAGTTATTTTGAAAGAAAAAGACAAAATAATAAAAAAGGAACTAAATAATAAAACGTCATAGCCAGTATAAAATGACGTTATATGTGTTGATTTAAAAGAAAAATAAAATGATAACTATTTGCTGAAGGAGATAACAGAAAACACAAAGAAAAAAAATTAAAAGATGGAGTTCATAGGAGAAATTTTTTTAATGGATGTCTACTTAAAATAATTATTGTTGACGTCAAAGCCAGTTTAAATTGACATTTTATTGGTTGATTTAAAAGAAACATAAAAGAATAACTACTAATTGTAATATACAACGTCCATCTTTTGTTATTGTGACGTCATATTATTTAAAACATAATTATTTATTTATTTATTTTGTATTGAACGTCAATTGATTCCTTCACTGAAGTTTTGTGATTACCTAGGTTTCGTACACCAAGGACGATAACGTCAAACCCCAAATTGTTCGACGTTCTACATTGGTATAAACGTCAAAACCATAAAGTGGGAGACGTTCTGTCTGGTTTAAAAGAGAAAAGAAATAAAGAATTAAAAACGGATTCACTCTCTGTCATATAAAACGTTGAATATTTAGCATGATGGAAGTCAAATATGGGTAAAGTGATACTGCTGGAAGCAAACCATTATTTCGTTATTTTTTTATTTTAAATTGAATGTCAGTTGTTTCTTAAAATGATGTTAAGCGTTTCTAAGGTTATTGTTTTACGTCGTTCTAGCCCTTGTTTGACGGTAACACATTTTAGATTACGTCTATATGATCTTTGTTTGCTGTTAATAAATATTAGTTGGCAAACAGTTTCAATAGAGGACGTGGAGCGATTAAATTTATTTACAGTAATGCCACTGGTCATTTTTAACGTTGCGAATTGGGCGGTAAGACGTTGACCGCGTGACATTATAGCCTGTTTTTGCACCAGTGGAGGTAGTGTTTTAGGGTAGTGTAGAAAGCTTCAAAGTTAGTGTCCCACTTCATCAAATTTCTGAGTAATATAAATAAAAATGAACTAAAAAAAAGACAAAACTTACAAATTTTGATATGCAGAACTTTATTGAATTTAGGTGTAATAAAGCACAATTTTGAAGACATAAATTGTTTTAGGTGATTTTGAAACTAACTATAATTTATGATAATACTTACATGAAGTGGTTGTTATTTATGGACAACCTCAAGCTTATGATGATGTTTTGATGAGTTTTGAAGATGTTGATGGAAACTCAAGTTTAGAGTTAAATTTATTTGTTTTGTCCTTTGGTACATCATACCAAGTACTAATCGGGACTTTGAAATGATACTTAAAATGAACTTAAAAAGAGAAAAAGAAATGTTTTCTAAAATTTAGATTTTATGAAAAATGAAAAACAACATCTCTAACCGACAATGTAATTTGCTAATTGTTCTTCAAATGTTGCAAGAACAGTGTAATCCATAATGTATTGGTTGAATTGACTATTTGTGAATGCATATTTTTTAAGTTTTTTAGTTGTAGTTTTATAATCTATTACTAACTGATTATATTAGGTTTCAATATTTATACATTGAAGAGTGATACCTTGTCGTTGACACTATTAAATTACTACTACTTAATCAAAGTATCGGTATTATCAAGTTAGTAGTTAACAAAATAGATAAGGTTAAGTTAACCTTGAGTCGTACTTCAACAAATACGAAAGTTCTTTTCAATAATTGATTCTTATGAAAATATTAAAAAAAAGTAAAAATCTATCATAATGGATTTAACATTGAAGAGTGATATAAATGTAAATTTAATGGAATAACAAATTAATAAAAGACTTTAAAATGATTAATAAAATAGGCTAATTACATTGTTTTTTCAAAACAGATTCATCATCAGTTATTCATATATTATTGTTCATTTGATTATTATTTTTTATTTTAAATTAATTAAAATAATTTTTAATTAATTTGTTAGTTATTTGATAACAAATTTCTCAATTTAGGTTAGGAAAAAGTTGACATAATCATCTGTTGTACCATTTCTGGAGTATAAGTGTTTGCATAAGTTGTAAGAACAAAAGTTGGAGTGGGCAATGTAACAAAACTCAAAGAATTAACATATGCATGATAAGCAATGCATTGCTTCTTTTCAAGGAAAGTGGGACAAGTTGTGATGACATCCTTGTTAGCGGATAGCGTGGCAGTGAGTGTGTGTGACAGAGAACGTAATGCAGAGGAGAGAAAGAGGGGTAACGTGTAACACTGAGAGGAATGAAAGATGTAAAATTGTATTATTAGAAGAAGAGAGAAAGGGGGGGTATATATGCAGAGCATAGGGCACACAATAACTAACACGCGTCAGTTTAGTTTACAACAACATGCCCCCTTAAACTAAACTGCAGAGGGACTTTACATTCAACATTTCCCTAAGCTTCTCGATCCTATTTAGTCTGAGAGCCTTTGTAAAAATATCAACGACTTGCGCTTCGGTTGAGCAGTGCACCAGTTCCATTCTACCTTGGTTCACCAAGTCTCTCAAGAAGTGAAACTTTGTGTTGATGTGCTTGCTCCTTCCGTGGAACACTGGATTTTTGGACAAGCTGATTGCAGACTTGTTGTCCACCATCATCTGTACAGGTTTCCTGTATTCTAGCTTTACGTCTACGAGAAGCACCTTCAACCATAAGCATTGACACGCCGTTTCTACAGAGGCTATATACTCAGCTTCACATGAAGAGAGTGCCCCCACATTTTGTTTTTTCGAACACCAGGAGATGGGTGCTCCAGCATATTTGAGAAAGTATCCGAAGGTGCTTCTCCTGTCCACCTAATCTCCACTCCAGTCAGAATCGCTCCACACTTCTAGAGTACTCTCCAGGTTGCTTGCTGCCTTTGGAAATAGAAGACCATAATCAATTGTTCCCTTTAGATACCTCAAAACATTCTTAGCCGCTGACATATGGGACTGTTTAGGTTCATTCATGAACCTGCTCAGTAAACCAACTCCATAGTTTATGTCTGGTCTGCTGTTGTAGATATACCTCAAAGATCCAACTATTTGTTTGTATAGTGAAGCATCTACGTTTTCTTCCTCGGGTTGATTTGTTAATTTCATATTAGCAATGACTGGAATAGTCGTGCTATTACACTCGATCATATTAAAACGCTTTAGAACTTCATTGATGAACCTCTACTGATGCAAGAAAATTCCAATTGTTGTTTTAGTAAACTCCAGACCAAGAAAGTAGTTAAGTTTTCAAAGATCAGTCATATCGTATTCTGCCCTCATCCTAGTCTTGAATTCCTCAATCGCTGTTTTAGAATTTCCAGTTACGAGAATGTCATCGACGTATAGACATATCACCAAAACAATCTGTTGTGTTGCTGATTTTATATACACCCCAGATTCCACTAAACTCTTCACACAATCAAGTTTCAGAAGTAACGCGTTGATGTGTTCATTCTAGGCTCGTGGTGCTTGCCTTAGTCCATACAGTGTTTTGTTCAACCTGTAAACTTTGTGTGCTTCACCTTTCCTTTCAAAACCAGGCGGTTGTCTTACATTAACTTCTTCCTTCAGAGGTCCATTTAGAAATGCCGATTTTACATCTAGTTGATGTATTTCCCAGCTCTTGAGATTTGCTAAAGCAACCATTAATCTTACCGTTTCTAGCCTTGCGACTGGAGCAAACACTTTTGTGAAGTCTACTCCTGGTTTTTGTAGAAATCCCTTCGCTACAAGTATTGCTTTGAGCTTAGCAACCTCATCATTTGGTTTAAACTTTGTCTTGAAGACCCATTTCACTTTAATTGCTTGCTTTTGTTGAGGCAACTCTACCAATTCCCATGTTTTGTTTTTCTCGATGGCCTTTAATTCTTCAATCATGGCTTCTTTCCATTCCTTTATGCCAAGAGCTTGTTTCCAGTTGATTATTTTTGCATCAGCAAGAAATGCGATGTGTGCTTGATCTCCAGGGTCAGCTACATCTTTGTCAGCAAACACTTCATAGTCAGCTAATCTTGAGGATGGAAATCTCGTCGTCTGGGATTTCCTGTTATCCATATTGTCATGTGTTTCAACTTGCTTATCATCAGGGGTCCAGTCTTCCAGCCAACTTGAAGTAATATCAGGCTTCTCATGATCTGTTTCGGCTTTCTTCCAATCAAACGTGGTTCTCTCATCGACAATAACGTCTCTGCTTATCACAATTTGTCTATTCTTTGGATTGTATAGCCTGTATGCACCTGTGGGATGGTATCCTATGAAGATAAAGGTTTCGCTTCTATTGTCTAACTTCTTCCTCTTTGCGTTTGGGATGTGCTTGTAACACACTGAACCAAAAAATTTAAGATGATTAACAGTTGGTTTAATACCTGACCAGGCTTCCTCTGGTGTGTAGTTTTCTAAGACTCTTGTTGGGCTTCTGTTTAAAAGATATGTCGCTGTGGAGACAGCTTCCCCCCACAAGTAGTCTGGCAGTTTCTTGCATTTTAACATACACCGGGTCATGTCCAGCAGCGTTCTATTTCTTCGTTCAGCCAGTCCGTTATGTTGTGGAGTGTAGGGAGCTACGACTTCATGTGTTATGCCGCTGTCACTACAGTACCTGTTCATTTCATGAGAGTTGAACTCTCCTCCACCGTCAGTTCTGAGTGTCTTGATACGCAGTCCAGATTGTCTCTCCACCATGACACAAAATTTGACAAAGCATGAGTAAACAATTTTCTTTTCCTTAATCAGATAAATCCAGATTTTTCTGGTCCATTCATCAACAAAGATAAGGAAATACTTGTTACCTCCAATTGATTCTTGCTCGAAGGGTCCACACATGTCTGAATGGACTACTTCAAGAGGTTGCTTAGCCTTCTTATGTGCCGTTTTCTTGAATTGTTTTCTGGTCTGTTTTCCAACTACACAGCCTTCACATACCTTCCTTGGTGAGTGAATCTCAAGAATTCCTTCCACCATCTCTTTATCCTTCAACTGCTTCAAGCTCCTGAAGTTTAGATGTCCATAGCGGTGATGCCATAACCACTCTTCTTCCTCGGTATTGATAAAGGATAGGCATTGAACAGTTGTAGCATCAAGCTTCACCTTGAACGTTCTGTTTCTGGACAGCGGAGCTTTGAGCACGAAACACTTTCTATTATCAAATACTTTGATATGATTTTGATGCATGTTCATAGTATAACCTTTTTCAAGCAATTGCCCAAGGCTAAGCAGATTGGTCTTCATATTTGGTACATATAGTAAATTGTTCATGTATGCTGGTTGTCCGTCCTTACGTCTGATTAAAACCCTTCCAGCACCTTCAGCCATTATTAGGCTATTATCAGCGAATCTTGCGCTGCTTCTGACATTCGGATTTAGGTCAATCAGCCACTCCTTCTTGCCTGTCATGTGGTTGGAGCAGCCCATATCTAAATACCAAATATCTTCTTCTTCTGAATGTCCTGAATCATATGACATCAACACATGTTCGATTGCTTCTTGACATCAGTCTTTGTTGCACATCACTTCTTGACATTTGTCTTTGTTGCATGTCGCAAGTTTCTGCGTCTTAATTTCTTGACTCTTGTCTTTATTGCAAATCTCCTTTTGTTGTGTTGACTTCCACCGTTGCATTTCTTTATCAACAATAATAGTACTCATAAGAAGAACATGATCTAAATCAGAATCACCTGCGTCTGTATCCTATGCCAGATTCACTTCATCCTCTTTAGTCTTCTTTGTGGCTTCGTTGTGCCAGCATTCACTTGAGTAGTGTCCATACTTACTACAAGTATAGCATTGGATGTTCCTCTTATCTACATTCTTTCTGCCTCTTCCTCTCGCTTACTTTCCGCCCCTTTTGTTGTCGCCGCATTCTTCTCCAACGTTTTGATCAGGGAAGCTCACATTTCTTCCTCCAGATCTCCCTCCTCGAGATCTACCTCTGCCTCTTCCAGTGCCACGTCCTCTGGGTTTAAAGTTGCTTCTAGCTTGTAGTGCCTGATTAGAACCGAGACCCACTTCCTTTTCAGCTTTCTTTCTTTCAAGAAGACGTTGTTCGTTCCAACGTTTTGATCAGGGAAGCTCACATTTCTTCCTCCAGATCTCCCTCCTCGAGATCTACCTCTGCCTCTTCCAATGCCACGTCCTCTGGGTTTAAAGTTGCTTCTAGCTTGTAGTGCCTGATTAGAACCGAGACCCACTTCCTTTTCAGCTTTCTTTCTTTCAAGAAGACGTTGTTCGTGTGCTTCCAGCGAGTTCTGCAATTCTTCAATCTTCATTTTCTCCACATCCTTGCTTTCTTCAATTGTTACCACGATATGGTCGTACTGTGGAGTCAACGTTCTCAAGATTTTCTCCACGATTTTCTTATCTTTCACTACTTTGTCGCACGCTCTCATGGCGTTCACTACCATTTGGATTCTTCCGATATAGTCAACAACGGATTCTTGTTCTTCCATGCCCAAGAGTTCATATTGACGTTGAAGCGACTGTAGCTTAATTTTCTTGACCTTACCTGTGTTGTCGTAGCCTTCTTGAAGAATGTCCCAGATTTCCTTCGACGTGCCTGCCTTCGAAACTTTTTGGAAGATGGTGGCTGACACGCATTTATGCAGCACCATGCGGGCTTTACAATCTAATCTTTTGCTTTCTTTGTATTGACGCTTTCCCTCTTCAGATTCGCCTTTCGATGGTTCCTTGAACCCCTTCTTGACTACCTCGTCCACCTCTTGAAAACTGAGAATGGCGTCCATCTTGACGCACCAGTCGTCGAACCCCTTTCCATCAAACACAAGAAGATTGTTGTGTATAACGCCGGCCATTTTCTTGAACGATTCCAGCTGACCCAACTAGTTTCGTAACCTTGCTCCTGATACCACTGTTAGCGGATAGCGTGGCAGTGAGTATGTGTGTGACAGAGAACGTAATGCAGAGGTGAGAAAGAGGGGTAACGTGTAACACTGAGAGGAATGAAAGATGTAAAATTGTATTATTAGAAGAAGAGAGAAAGGGGGGTATATATGCAGAGCATAGGGCACACAATAACTGACACGCGTCAATTTAGGTTACAACAACAATGCTCTCGTTGCTTGCAATAGTTACATAATTTTATGGAAAATCTTTCGCAAGATGACCAAATCCTTTACCATTGTAGCATTGGAAAAAACACATATCAATTCTTTCCTTGGGCGGCATAGGCCACAACAATGATATAATTGATATGTGGATCCATCACTGTATGCGTTGTGATTTGTTGTTCCTCTCGAAGAAGCTCAGTTAAGCAAGCATCCAAATGAGGCACATGTCAATATTCATCATATTAGAACGAGTAGCTTGAAACTTAGATCGCAGCTTCATCAAAAATTGATATCGCTTGCTAGTCTTGTGCATAGTTTGAACAATAACTAAGACTTCACCAGAAATACCCGCATTAATAATATTTGAATATTCAGTCCACAAATTTTGGTTATCTCATACTCTTGAAACCTTCAAGCGACATTGACTTGATGATAAACCTTTTTCAAATAACCTCACGTGTCCTTAACAGTGTTATAAGGTCTAAGATTAAGAATAAATTTGGGTCCGCTGAGCTAAGAATCCAAGACATGATTTTGGCATCTTTGCTTTCCCATTTTTCAATCGATAGGTGCTGGAACTCCACCATCAATATGACCCCATAATTATTTTCCTTTTGACAAAGAGCTTGAATTGAAAATCCCAAGCAGCATAATTTTTTCCGTTAAAACGAACAAGATATGATTCATATTTATCATAAGACATGATGAAAAAATATAGAAAAATCATGTGTTTCCAGGTTGAAGCTTTGTTTGTCGGGTCTGGATTGAAGCTCGAACTGGTGAGTAGAAGCTCGACCTGCCAGGTAGAAGCTTGGACAGTCAGGTAAGAGCTCGGATTACTGGCTAGGAGCTTGATTTTCCTTGAAGAAGCTCGACTAGTAAAGTAGACAACACCAACCGCATAAACCTGTGTGGTGCATATGAAGATGATATAATGAACTCATGAAACTTTTGGATCAAGACCAAAAGAACATGATGGTTGGATAGATAGCACCAACCTCACGAACCTATGTGTTGCGTATGAAGATGGCGACGTAGAAAATTCATGAAACTTATCTAATCAAAACCAAAAAGAAGATGACAGTAGAAGATCTGATCATCCATAACAAGTGTTTACTCCAATCCCATGATATCCACAAGAAACAATATTAGAACCTAAGAAAAGACCATGGTTCATAGACCAATTTTTGATACCATGTTAAAATATCAAGACTAGATATGATAAATTTCTTTACTTAAAATTGTTTACTTGTATTTTGAAATCCTATTTTCTAAAATAGACCGAATAGAATATTTTTATATTGATATTAAATATTACAAGAAAAATGAAATAAAAAGAAAGATTATAGAATATTTCTTATTTACTAGAAAATAAATCATGATCATAATCTATTAAAACTTAAAAATAGTAATACAATAAAGACTAATAATGAAATAATCAAATATGTTAACACTATCCACACCCAGAATGCAGCAGCGCAACCACTAGAGTCATAGTTTTGTAATGGCGAATTCAAAACTTCATCTACCTGTGAAAAGGCAAAGGAATCTTCATTGTGTGCGTTCAGTGCGTGGCAGGAATCTTTGTCACAATTCCTTGCATCTGCAGCTTTGCATGCACAGTGAAAGTGAGGTGAAAAGAGAGTAAAAACCACTAGTGAAAACGGAGGGCAATTATATAGTCTGTAGGTTATTTTATTGAAGAAAAAGTTTGAGATTAGAACAATGGAATATAAAACTGCATAAATTTCTTTTATTGAAGAGTGTTATTGTTTTTATAAAACAAATAATTGAACGTAAATGCACGAAAATATTGACATCTATAACCACTAAGAGACTAGTACTTCTAGTGCCTAGAAAATATCAAATAAATCCTACCAGTCAACATGACTTTTATTTTCCTAAAAAATAGCATAACATATTATTTTAATTTGTTAATTTCCAATAATCATTAATCAACACTCCTCCTTAACTTTGGAACCGCAAACTCAGTTTTTGTCTCAAGAACTCAAATCTAGATTTTGGAAGTGCCTTGGTTAGGATATCAGCCACTTGATTTTCTATTTTGCAGTAAACTAGTTTCACTTATCCTTCTCTTTGAACTTCTCTTAAGAAAAAAAGTTTTATCTTAAAATGCTTTGTTTTGCCATGAAAAACTGGATTATTGGCAATCGAAATTGCAGCTTGATTATCCACAAAAATCTTTGTGCTATCTTCTTGTTCTATGTGTAAATCAGTCATGATTTTCGTTATCCAGACATTTTGATTTACAGTAGCAGCATCAACGACATACTCTACTTTTGTTGTTGATTGGGCTATAATTTCTTGCTTTTTGGAACACCATGAAAAAAGTCCAGAACCAAGAGAGAAATAGTAACCAGAAGTGATTCTCATATCACCAACACATCCTGCCTAATCACTATCTGAATAACCATGAAAACTTAAGCTTTCAACTTTGTTGAACCATATACTATAATCTATTGTGCCTTTAACATATTTAAGAATTCTTTTTCCTGCTTGAAAATGAATTTCACTAGCACAATGCATGTACCTTGATAACAAACTCATTGTACACATGATATCTAGTTGGGTGTGTTAAGGGTACAACAAGTGTACCGAATCGTATCAAGTAATAATAAAATGGTAAGTCTGAGTATCGTCTCCCAAAGGACTCTTAGGCCTAAACGTTCGTGTGATGTTTTGACATCATAAGACTTGAGTAAACAATAATTTGAGTGTTAAATGCCAAATGAAAAATAAACATGCATGCAAAGATTGACCAATTGACAGTTAAATGATGTGGATAAATGGTGTTGTTGGGGTTTACGGTTTCATCCTAATCCACTCTCTAATATCTACTATTCTTACTAAATTCGACTTCTTTATCAATGTTCATGCCACTTTCTAAAATCCCCTACTATCAATATCTTGATATATAGAGTCTACTCCTAATTACTAGTTTATTATGTCTAGTCTCCCTAGCAATTATTCATGCATTACATTTGTACAGAAGCTTTAGGCAATTGATCCTCCTATTCCTATGTCTAGGTAATATTGCTATTAAGAGAATTCCCTCATGTCTAGACCTAACTATACATGTCCATATAGAAAGACTCAAAGATTATGCTATTGAATAATGTCTTAAACAAAGCATGCAAATATAATGGAGGAAAAACTCAAACAATTGATAAACAAAGCATATGAATAAAGTAAGAATTTCAATATAAGAGAGTTTCAAATAGGATTACATCGTTCCCCAACAATAAAGGAGTTTAGTTCACCATAATTATGGTGAAACTAGATGAATTGAATGGAAAATATGGAAAAGATAACCCTAAAATTGATAGATCGGAGCTTCCGCATCCAAAATCTGCCTCCAAGGTGTGTAGAATATGTTTCTGCGTCTTTCTGCCAAAAGATGACCCCTCTAGTTCGTTTGGGATCTATTTATAACTCAAAAAAATAACAGAATTCTGGCCCAGGACCATAAGTACACCGCTCGGCGGTGAGTTGCACCGCCTGGTGGTAGGTATGGCACTTGGTACACCCCTCAGCGCTGTCGCTTAAGCGTTCTCCAGAGATTTCCACTGAAGAGTCCACTGCCCAGTGGTGGGTTGCACTGTCCGGCGGTATGTGCGATTCTCATCTCACCCCTTGGCGGTGCCCCTTAAGCGTGTGGCAGAGAATTCATTGAAGGTCATACTGCCCGGCGATGGTTGCGATTCTTCTATTCTTCAATTTTCCACCTTCTTTTGCATTCAACATTTCTCTTCCTTCACTTCCTTCATTAAAATCCTGATAAATCTTTCCAAAACAAGAGAAAACCAAGCATAAAACCAAGAAAACCCACTTTGACTCTCTTATTCTCCAACTTAAGCAAATTGCATGATTTCAAGCTAATTCCAAGTCTTAAAGGGTGTGTTTTAATATCAATTTTAAGTATGAAAATAATGGTTTTTGAACCGTTATCAGGGTGGCAGTTAAATACATTAAGCATCCTATTAAGGATCTAAATAACTTTTCATCAACCTTTTCAGCTCCATCTTCTCTGCAAAACTTTTCTTTTTGGCTCATTGGAGTTCCAACTGACTTACACTCTTCCGTGTTGAACTTCATAAGTATTTCATTTGCATACTTTTCTTGGCACAAAAATATTTCATTTTTCTTTTGCTGCACTTGCATACCAAGAAAAAATGTCATCTTTCCAAAGTCTGTCATTTCAAAGACATTTTCCATTTCTTCTTTAAACTTGTCAATCATCTCCTTGCAATTTCCTGTAACAAATAAGTCATCAACATACAAAGATATCATAAATATATCTTCATTCACCTTTTTAATATATAAGGTATACTCACTTAGACTTTTCACAAAGCCTAAATGTGCATAAATTCTACTATACCAAGAGCAAAACCTTTTGGTTGTTCCACAAAAATTTCTTCGTCCAAATATCCATTCAAAAAGGTTGATTTTACATCCAATGAATGTATAATCCAGCCTTTTTGTGCAACTAGTGCTAGTAGCAACCTTATTGCATCTAGCCTAACAACTAGGGCAAATGTTTCAGAGAAATCTACCCCAAACATCTGAGCATATCCTTTGACAACAAGTCTTGCCTTGTACCTGTTCACAGAACCATCAGGATTGAACTTGGTTCCATAAACCCACTTTACTCCAATGGCCTTTTTATGACCAGGTCTATCCACCAACTCCCACGTATGATTTTTTTCAATCATTTTGAGCTCCTCTTCCATAGAATTTATCCACCTCTAGTCAGTGCATCCTCTTCATATCCACTAGGTTCCATGACCGCAACATTAAACCTTCGATAGAGGTCAAAAGGCAATCTTGTTCCTCTGACAGGTTCGTCATCGACATCTTCATTCTCCTCTTGTAATCCAAGCCCATTGTTGTCTTTCCAACTCAAACAATCAAATTGTTCAAGGTATTTTGTTGTCTTTCCAGCTCCAACAATCAAACTCCAAGAATTTCACATCCTTGCTAACAATGACTTTGTTGTTGTATGGGAGATAAATCCTGTAGGCCTTTGTAGTCAAGTTATAGCCTAGAAAAATTCCAGGTTTTGCTTTCTTGTCCAATTTGTCTCTCTTAATATGAGGAATATAAGAGAAACACAAGCAACCAAATATCTTCAAATTAAACAGCTGAGGTTTGTAATCGTGCCATGCTTCAAAAGGCATTCTTTGTTGTAAAGCTTTTGTTGGCAGTCTATTTAGTAAAAATGTTGTTGTATTTACAACCTCTGCCCAGAATTTTTTAGGCAACTCTTTGTCATGAAGTAAGCACTTAGGCAACTCTTTGTCATTAAGTAAGCACCCAGCCATCTCCATAATCGTCCAATTTTTTCTTTCTGCAATGCCATTTTGTTGAGGTGAATAAGGGGATGTAAGCTGGTGGAAATATATTCAGTTCCATTGTCAGATTTCAACATCTGCATTCTGCACTTGCTTTGATTTTCCACCAAAGTTTTAAACTTCCAAAAAATGTCAGCAAATTCATATTTAAACTTCATAAAATATATCCAACACATTCTTGTCTGTCATCAATGAAAATAATATAATACTTGTTAAAAAAGAACGACTTAGTTTCTTACACCAAGAGGAGGGGGGGTGAATTGGTGATGCATAAAAATAAAAGCTTTCAAAATCTTTTTCGTAAAATAGGATGTCTTTACGCTTTTCTTGAATCGCAAGTAAAATGTTATGTAATGCAGCAGTTCACTTAATCGAATACACATACAGATTAATCGACTATAATGAAAGAGTATAGGGATCACAAAAATCAAACGCTTGTTTTTATACTGGGTCGACCAACCTGCCTACATCTAGTGTCCTTCCACTAATAGGAAGCAAATAAACTATAAAGATCATGGTTTTTACACCAAGGTTTTTACAGAGACCTCACGTCAAAAATGTAAAACACCTCTTTAACCTTCTAATCAAATATTGGTAGTAACCAATACAGACATGCAGCAAGAACACCCTCTTCTGCTGTCAAACCCTTTGAGGCACCCTCAAAGTCAAGAACACAGTTCTTCTTCTTGTAATCACAATAGGGAAAACCAGTCAATCTTCAGAGATTGCAACGAATCCTTATCAAGCAAATTACACCTTTCTGTGCAGATAGATCATATGTTCAAACACAGTCAGCCTCGCTGCGCAAGAAACCTTCAAGACTCTAAATCACCACGGTAGACCTTTGGTTCTTGGAGCTTTTCTTTTCTCTGTAAGATATCACAACGTTTTCTGAAAGATGAAAGTAAAAGATCAAAACTTCTTCTTACAGAAATCAAGTTAGACGTCAATATATAGTTTTTCAATAAACAGACGCATTTTAATCGATTTAGTTATTAATCTAGTCGAATACACCTTGCAGTCATAACATACTAACATTAATCACAACACTTAATTGAATGCACATTTAAAAAGAATCGACTTGCAATAAATGCTTGGTCAACATATTTAAAATGACTGTTATGTCAATTGTGACAAGCATTTAACAATTTTCAAAATCTTAACTAACTTAATCGAATACAAGACGCATACAGTCGATTAAATAGAAACACTTAGAACTTTTTTGAAAACTTTTCTCTTCAAAATATCTCACAGCACACTTGAAAAGAATTTCTGCAAACCCATGAGTTTTAATCGATTTATACCATAATGTAATCTACTTAAAACTGTTGTTTTACCACACATTAAAGTTGAACCAAAGTGCTTGTGGTTTTTCATTTCCGAAAACTTATGTTGTGCATAAACATATAAAATCATATATTAAACACATTGGTATGATTTAAATAACACAATAATGTTCACACATATGCTTGTACAAATATAACACAGTAAACATAAGCATATAACATGTATAACATAGTACACATGTGTTATTATTAATTATGTGTTGTCATAATAAAAAACACAGTCATCACTGAGATTGTGTGGGTTCAGCTAAACCTATGCTCCCCCTATCAACAATCTCCCCATTTTTTTATGATGCACAACCATGATTAATAAAACCATGTTGTACAAACACAATCACAGATTATCCACAATTAAATTCTCCAATTACATCAAATTCTCCCCCTTTGGGCATTATCAAAAAAGGTATACAAACTGTAATTGAAATACTGATAATCAATCAAATAGAGATGCATCAATTATAATAACAGAATAATCTTAATGCTCCCCCTATCGATGACATTCACATGAATTTATGATTTTCTCCCCCTTTTTCTTAGAAACATGTGAACTAATATGCAATGCTCCCCCTGTCATTATGCATGTATTAATCTCAAATAACAAATACATAATGCCGACATCTTAGAGTAAGTGTTAGAGCATATGAGAGCATATTCAAGCAATGTATCAGAGCAAATTTTATCCCTTCCTATTTGAGCATATTGATACATGTTGAATTAATAAAATAGTTTAATCACTTATTATCTCATAAACAAATTCACAACGGATAAACACAGAGATATAAGATGAATAACATTCAACAGATAGTCAAATAAGGTTTAAAGCTATCAGATATCATAAGTTTGGAAACTTCAAACCTAATGACAAAACTCAATCGATTAGAATATCATCATAATCGACTCCTTTGGTGTACAACATTGTTGACTTTCCATTTGATCTCAAACAGCAAACATAGTTCTTGCATGACCTTTCAAGCTTTTTAGAATTAATGCAGTACAAAAATTATCACAATTAAGGTATGCATATGCAATGATATGGATGTAAGAATAAAATGATCAAATTTAATACATACACAGGTGTTAATCGATTCAACACTATTTTATGCTACTATCATCCATAATTCCTAGTTCATTTCGGATTGTATAAAACCTTTCCTTATTCAAAGGTTTTGTAAAAATATCAGCCCATTGACGTAAGGTATCTACATATTCGACCTTAATTTCACCCTTGAGGATGTGGTCTCTTATGAAATGATGTTTTTTTTCAATATGCTTGGTTTTAGAGTGAAGAACAAGATTCTTAGTTAAATTTACTACATTGGTGTTATCACATTTTAAGGGGATATGATCTAATGATATGCCATAGTCCTCTAGTTGGCTCTTGATCCAAAGAGACTGAGCACAACAGCTTCCAGCTGCTCTGTACTCGGCTTCTGTGGTAGATAATGCCACATAAGCTTGTTTCTTTGAATGTCAAGATACTAGTGAACATCTTAGTAGATGACATGTACCACTAGTACTCTTTCTGTTAGTTTACAACCACCAAAATCAGAATCATTATATCCCTCAAGAAAAATGTTTGAGCCACTGGAATACCACATTCCAAGATTCTTGGTTCCCTTTAAGTGTTAAAAATTTTTTTATTGCAGTTAAGTGTGATTCTTTTCGTTGAGACTAAAACCTAGCACAAAGACAAACACTGTGAATGATATCTGGTGTACTGACAGTTAAGTACAATAAAGATCCAATCATACCTCTGTACATTTTTTGGTCAACAACTTTGCCTGACTCATCAAGATCAAGATAGCAGCTGGTTGCCATAGGTGTTGCAACTTCTTTGCAATCCAACATTTTGTATTTCTTCAATAGATCAGTGCAGTACTTTTAGATTGATGAATAAATATGCCATTCTCAGTCTGTTTAACATGAAGTCCAAGGAAGTACATGAGTTCTCCCATCATGGACATTTTGAACTCTTCCTACATAGTCTTAGAAAACTCTTTGCATAGAGTAGGATTAGTTGAACCAAAAATGATATCGTCAACATAAATTTGTACATACAATCTATCCTTTTTGGAATTCTTAATGAAAAGAGTTGAATCTACTTTACCCCAATTGAATCCCTTCTTTAATAGAAATTCACTTCGACGCTCGTATTAAGACTTTGGTGCATGTTTCAGTCCCTATAAGGCCTTTTTCAATTTGAAGACAAAATCTGGATGTTCATAATGTTGAAATCCTGGTGACTGTTCTACACAGACTTCTTCCTTGATATACCTGTTTTGGAATGCACTCTTGACATCCATTTGATACAACTTAAACTTCATTACTGAGGCAATAGCAAGCAGAATCCTTATTGCTTCCAATCTGGCCACTAGTGCATAAGCCTCATCATAATCGATTCCCTCTTCCTGGTTGTAGCCTTTTGCAACTAACCTTGCTTTATTTTAGATGATTTCTCCCGAGTCACCCATTTTATTTCTGAAACCCACTTTGTACCTATTACTTGTAGATTCTCTGTTCTCGAAACTAGTTCCCACACGTTGTTTCTTTTGAACTGATTCATCTCTTCTTGCATAGCCATCATCCAATTTTCATCCGCAAGAGTAGCCTCACTGTTCTTGGGTTCAATCTTAGAAAGATACACTACATTCATGCAAAACTGATTAAGTTGTCGTCTGGTAGAAACTCCTCTCGTGATGTCACCAATGGTGTTGCTTGGCGAGACATTTCTTAGAGTTCTAAATTCTTTAATCGATTCAGCTCTAGGAGGATTGATTACATTCTCAAAAGTTTTTTTCTTCCGGAATTTCTTCATTTTCTTGTTCCTCTCCAGCGGAATCACCTGCATCTATAGACTTTCTAGAGTATACAGGATTAATGGCAGTGTCAACATACTTGTCAAAAGCTACATGTACACATTCCTCAACATACATAGTCCTTTTATTATAAACACGGTAAGCTTTACTTGTAAGAGAATAGCCAATAAAGATAGCCTCATCGGCTTTGGAATCAAACTTACCAAGACTTTCCTTACCATTATTTAGAACAAAACACTTACATCCAAAGATTCGCAGATGTTAGATGTTAGGCTTCCTTCCCTTGAACAGTTCATAAGGAGTTAGTTTTAGCATTGATCTAATCACAATTTTGTTCAGTACAAAACAAGTTGTGATCACAACATCTGCCCAGAAGTACTTCAATAAGTCCCTCTCATTCAGCATGGTTCTTGCCAGTTCTTCTAATGCTCTATTCTTTCTTTCAACAACTCCATTCTGCTAAGGTATTCTTGGTGCTGAGAAGTTGTGAGAGATTCCCACCTCCGCACAGTATTCATCAAAAGCTTTATTTTGGAACTCCTTGCCATGATCACTTCTAATCGATTTAATTTTAAGCTCCTTTTTATTTTGAATAATAGTAGCAAATTTCTTGAACACCCTGAAAGTTTCATTCTTGACAGAAATGAAGAAAGTCCAAGTAAATCGAGAATAGTCATCAACAATCACTAAACCATACAAATTACCTCCAAGACTTCTAACCTTTGAGGGATTAAACAAGTCCATGTGCAATAGTTCCAGGGGTCTGGTGGTAGACATTTCTCTTTTATTTTTAAATGATTGTCTTGTTTGTTTTCCTTTTTGGCATGCATCACACAATATTTCAGAAGTATAGCGTATATTAGGAAGACAAATGACAAGATCCTTAGACACTAGCTTGTTTAATTGACCCATATTAATATAAGCTAATCTCTTGTGCCATAACCATGCATCATCTTCAATAGACATAAGACATAAAACAGATTTGAATGAAGTTTTTATAAAATCGATTATGTATATGTTGTTGTACCTCTTTCCTATTAGTAAAAACTCATCAGTTGAACCATTACTAATGAAATAGTATTTTGGTTCAAAAGTTAATTTCAGCCCTCTGTCACACAGTTCACTAATACTGAGAAAATTATGTTTCAATCCTTCAACAAGCAGTACATTATCTATTACATATGTAGAAGGAGTTTGGATTGTACCAATATCGATGATTTTACCCTTTTTGTTATCATTGCATGTGACATGACCAGTAGTCTTGTAAGAGTTTCTTGTAAATTTTGTTAGATCTCCTGTCATGTGCCTTGAACATCCGCTATCCAGATACCAAATGGAACCTTGTGCTCCTTGTTCGAAACACGCTTTCGTCGTTTCAGATTTAGCCATCATGATGAGATCATTTCTTGACACACTCTCTTTATATTCATTTTGATCCCTGTCGCTTTTCTTCTCATTCAGGAATCTTGTAAACTTTCCAGCCTGCAGATTTATCCTTTCAGCTCTGGATTCCAGATTTTTCTTGTTTAGCAAGAAACCTGTTTCAAAAGACTCATAAAAGCCATTAGTGATGGAATTACTCTTAGCATTACCGTAACATCCATAAGTTCAAAACCATATTCACTTTTCCTCACTGTTTGAGAAACAGAGGCCATTTTTCAGGATCGAATATGTTAAAATAGTATAACTTAGTTTCTCACACCAAGAGGGGGGGGAGGTGAATTGGTGAAACTTAAAATCAGAGTCTTTTTCAAATCTTTTTCGCAAAGTTGATGTCTTTAAAATCTTTCTTGAAATGCAAGGAAAAAGATTTTACAATGCAGCGGAAATAAAGTCGATTTAATGCAGAATAGAGTCAACTTAAAAGTAAAAGTGTAGGGATCAGAGAAATCAAACACTGGTTTTTATACTGGTTCGGCCAACCTGCCTACATCCAGTGTCCTTCGAATCACAGGAAGCAAATGCACTATAATGATCAAGGTTTTTACAGCAAGTATTTTATAGGGACCACACGTCAAAAATATAATACACCTCTCTAACCCTCTAATCAAAATATAGGCATACAAACAATTGAGATTGTTGATAAGGGAAGCACTGGTTTAGCTAAACCTTACAATCTCAGATAGCTTTTGGTTTTTGATGATGACAACACATTATTAATAACAACATGTGTTGTTACATGTTCATATGTGTTACATGTTCTTTACTTTAATGTGAATGATTTCTTGAGAACATGTTTATGTTAATTCTGTCTATGTGTGCATATTCATTGCGTTCTACATGAGATAACATTTGTGATTTCATAACATATGATTTAAAAAAAAAACACAAGCACTTTGATTGAACTTATATTGTGTGGCAAAATTGCATGTTTTAAGTCAACTTTATTATGAAGCAAGTCGATTAAAACGCGTGACTTTGCACAGATTTTCTAAAATAGTGTTGTAAGTATTTTTGCAAAGAAAGATTATCAAAACTGCATTGAAGTGACATAGTCGACTGTATGCGCAAGCTACTCGACTTAGTTAGTTATGTTTTAAATTTCAGTTGATGCTTGTGAAGTATAACAACTATATTTTGTTTCTTTGACCAAGCATTAATTGTTAGTCAACTGAATTAAATGTGCAATCAATTTAGTTGGTCTGAATGCTACTAATTATTATAATTGTCATAATTGTCTGGCTATAGTCGACTGTATGAGTAGCGTAGTCAACTTTGGGAGCGTCTGTTTAACAAAAATCTATATATAGACGTGATTCTGTATTCTACAGAGACTTTTAGTAATTCTAACAATTTCATTGAATTGTTTCAGATCTTGATCTCTGTTAGAAGTGATAAGCTCAAAGAACTCATCAAGAAGACAATGGTGATCATTCTTTGAGAGTTGCTTGACGAGCAAGTATTGGTGTACGCATAAACTGCTTGATCATTCTGCACTGAAGGTGTTTCATACGTGATCAAATACTTCTCTCAATCTTGTGAAGATTGTGGCTGCCCTGTTGTGATTACAGGAAGAGGACGTGCTAAGTTCTGGAAAACTTTGAGGATTGTGCAAAGTTGTCAAAGATTGTAGGAGAGGGGATATCTTGTTGTTGTTCTTTGGGTGTTGTATGCCTATATTTTGGTTAGAGGGTTAGAGAGGTTTTTTATATTTTGACGTGGAGGTCTCTATAGAAACCTTGTTGTAAAAACCTTGACCATTATAGTGCATTTCCTTCCGGGTACAGGAAGGACACTAGATGTAGGCAGTTTCGCCGAACCAGTATAAAAACTGCATTTGAATCTTCTATCCCTTAACTCTTTAAATTTCAAGTCGACTTTATATTCTACACAGTCAACTATTTTCCGCTGCACTTGATTTATCTTTTTCTTTGAGTTTCAAGAAACTTTTACCCTAAACCCTAAACCCTAAACCCTAAACCCTAAAGTTCTCTACTTTACAAAAAATATTTGAAAAAGCCTTTGATTTTTGAAATTCACCAATTCACCCCTCCTCTTGATGTTGAAATTAAGCCATTCTATTTTCAACACAAACAATAAGACCAGCAGCAAGAATCCCCTCTTCTGCTCTCTACACCCTTTGAGAAACCTCTCAAAGTCAAGAACGCAACACGTCCTTCTTCTTGTAATCACAACATGGAAACAAGCCAATCTTCAAAAGATTGAGAATCCTGATCACGCAGTAAACACCCAAACGTGCAGATGGATCAAACTTTGAAAGCACATCAATCTTGCTCTTCAAGAAATCACAAGAGATGATCACCACGGTCTTCTTGGATTCTTGGAGCGTTCTCCTCTTTTTGTAACATAGCACTAATTTGTAAGATATCACAAAACAATGTTAGATTTACTAAAGTTGTTACAAAAATCAAATTCGCGTTAACTTATAGTTTTTCATAATTCAGACGCACTTTAGTCGACTTAGCTACTAATGTAGTCGAATGTAACAAAATAGTTATATCAATTAGTAGCAGTCAAAGCAATTAATTGAATACGCAATTAATGCAGTTGATTCTCATTTAATGCTTGGTCAACCAAATTAAAAATATGACCGTTAGACAGTTTAAGTCAAGCATTAACAGAATTTTAAAACACAACAGACTTAGCCGAATCCCATACACATATTATCGACTATGTAACAATATAAAGCATAATTTTGAAAATCTTTCTCTTTGAAAAAATTTCATAGCACACTTTGAAAATGTTTGTGCAAAGACACGAGTTTTAATCGACTTACTGCATAATAAAGTCGACTTAAAACTGTTGTTTTGTGACACAATTAAAGTTCAACAAAAGTGCATGTGGTTTTTCTTTCCAAAAAAATATGTGTTATGCATTCAAGTATGAAATCACATATATCAGAGTGAAATGCAAACAACACAGCAGCAACATAAACATGTTCTCATATAATCATAATCATTAAAGCAATGAACATGTAACACATAACACACATGTGTTATTAATTATGTGTTGTCATCATCAAAAAACCAGAAACTCTGAGATTGTTGGTCCAGCTAAACCAGTGCTCCCCCTATCAACAATCTTAAAAATCTCCCCCTTTTTTTGATGATGCACAACCATGATTAATAATCAACCATATTGTACAAATCAAATATCAATACAAATTATCAATCAAATACCAGTCAACATCATTCTCCCCCTTTAGGCATTAGCAAAAATTGTAAACACGATGGTATTGATATACAGATGATCAGTCACAAAGAGATGCATTAGATAATTATCAAAAATAAACAATAATTCACCCCCTATCACAGATAATCACAAGATAAATATATACTCTCCCCCTTAAGTATAGGCATGTGAAATATCTCAACGATTATGCAATGCTCCCCCTGACATTATGCATGTTTTATTTTCAAAACACAAATGCACAATGTAGTATGCATAGAGTATATCAGAGCATATATTAGCATATGACAACATTGTATCAGATCAGGAATGGTGCCAACATATCAATGCAATAATGATACAATGTCATTAAACAAACTCAATATAATCTCTTGATCATTTCAATTAATCATAGCAAAGAGATATATTGAATAGTAAGCAGTTAACATCATATAATCAATAGAAAAAGATAATAGAATTCCAAATTATGGAATCTTTAACCCTTGTTAAACAAAATCGATTGTCCCAAAGTCGTAATCAACTTCATTGCTTTTCGTGTGAGTTGAATCTCTAGTTTTATTCATCCTGAAAGCAATGTTCCTGCAAAAACCTTTCAAGATCTTTCTAGATCAAGCATTTTAGAATGAATGTAATACAGGAATTGTTGCAGGTATAATATGTATGTGCATATGTATGAATGCAACAGTATTTAGTAATACATTCAACTACATACATAATACAATCGACTTTAATCAGATTAACAATTATGTTTTCAACACTGATCGATTAAAGCAAACACCTGATTTCATTAATATTCAACCCCAATTACAATCAGATATGACCAAAACCAAAATGGTATATAAAAAAACAACAACAAAAGAAAATTGAAAACATTCAATCAAACAACTAAAACAGACCAAACACATGACATTAGACTTTAAACACAAGACCCCTATTCTGTTTCAGATGACTCTACAATCTTTTCTTCAGCACTGTTCTTCTCACTTTCATAATCATCTACAGAAGTATCTCCAAAAGCATTTATTCTCAATGTGTAGTCCATCTTTCGATGCAGCTCAGTGAATGATCTTTGAAGCATTATCATTTACTCATCAAGTCTTTTGAATATTTCATCAACAAACTCCTCAAATCTTGTTTGAGGCCTGAACTTGTATCTTGATGAATCAACATTTATAGGATTTATTTCGTCAATACTAGGAATATACTCATCCTTGAAAATCGAGCCTTCTTTACCTCTTCGGAATCCCACGGAGTTTAAGAACAACTCTTCTAAAAAATTCTTCTTATTGCAACATATGGTTTTTTCATGTGTGATGACCACATTTTGCATTTTCAAGATCCTACAAATATAGACAACATATGGTAGCTGATATTCCTTCTGTTTTGTAATCTTTATCATATAATCACCTATTACAGAAGATCAATCTGTTTGAGTACTAGTTTGCAATGCATACAACAAGTATATATCTTCACCATTCAGTAAGAACTAATCCTCATCCCTTGGAAGTAGGATCTAGGTGATCATGTATGCACATAAAAATTCCCCCTTGCTTAGATTTTTAATATTAAAGGATTCGTATTTCCCTACCATATCAGGATTCTTCAAGAAATTGTTACAGATATCAGTTTTGTTGAATCTTTGTATGCCTTGATATGCGTTTAGTCCTCCTTGTTGAAATCCCGCAACATATTTTAGATGAAGTTGTCAATGCTGACATCCATACCCTTTACTCTAGAAGTGAGACAGTTTCCTTCATTTTTCAAATTTGCATAGAATACCTTCACAAGATTTGGATAGCAGTCCCCCTGAAGTTCAAGAAAGCTTCATTGCAGAAAAATGAAATGCTCAAGCACTTGTGTCTAATCACTTCTCTAAACCCCCACTAGCATATGAAATCAGTGTGTTGATCGTCATCACTAAACCAACCGAAAGGATTTGCTTCTCTTCTAGAAGATGCAGAACGCTTTCCTGGGTGAGAAGATGAGGCGTCCATTTTGCAGAAGTATGTAAAGAATGTAGAGACTCTTTGACACAGATAAGGGTTTTGTGTATCCTATCTATAATCATGGTATACGTATATAAAGGCGCGAATCATATATACAAATAGGCCCAATTTAAATTTTCAAGTACAGAAAGCCCATAACAGAGATTTTAATCGGTTTGATTAAGTCAACAGTCAACTCAATTATGATAGAGCAATTTCAAAAATAGAAACACTCATACTTCAAAATATAATTGACTTCATACTTAATTCAATCGGTTAAAATTCAGGCAAACGAATTTTCAAATAAAACAATCTCAATCAATCATTCAACAATCATGCATCCATCAAACAATCATTCAAACATTTATTATGCATTATGCAATGAAATAATAATAGTTACCACTTGCAGATACTCAAGAATTTTGATTTCATCATGTTAGCTCATCCTTTAGTTAAACATCGCTTAATCAGCATCTGCTACCCTAAAAAACAATTAAGATTTTTTGATGCTGGTACCCATTTGAGAGAGTTGTTCCTTGGGAATCCATTTGTACATCCCTTTGGGAACACCAACCTTTCTGTAAGAACAATTTCTAACTGTATGTCCAATATTGTTGCAGTAAAAACATGCATGAGTAACAAGTTTGCTAATATCAACAAATTTCTCTACAGTCATCTTATTTCTTTGAGCTTTGAATCATATTCCTTGTCTATAAACAGCTCTTCCAGATGATCTTAAAACAGCATCTATATTGTTTTTACCTTGAGTAAACATAGCTAATGTGCTAGTCAAGCAGTCAATTTGTTCTATGTGTACAGGGCATTTTTCACATTCCTTTTCCATTATTTTAGTTTCAATTATAACTGTTTTTGCAAACTCTAAGGCATTATCTAATACCTTTTTCAGTTTTTCATTATCCTCCAACAGATTATTAACTCTGTTCATAATCTCTTCTATCAGAGTTGAGTCGATTTACCTTATACTAAAGTCACATTGCCTCTGCATGGATTTCCTGAAAGTCATCGAGCAACATGTCATACTTGACTTCAATTGGCTCATTTTCAAACTCTTCATCACTATCATAATCATTTCGTGTTGAGCCAGCCATGAAGCAAATGTTGGACTCTTCTTCAAGATCACAATCTTCATCACTAGAAGAATCTGAATCACTGTTTTCCCAAGCAATATATGCGCTCTTCTACTTCTTGCCTTTGTCTTGAGGAAATCTTCTGCTCTTTTTTTGCTTGATTTTCACGTCTGGACACTCTGGTTTAATATGTCCTTCTTTTCCACATTCATAGCACTAGACAACAGTTGTTCTTGCAATTTTCTTTCCTTTTCCAGTACCTGCATGATCAGTAAATGAACTTTTGTTTTTCATAAATCGATTAAATTTTCTTACCTCCATGCTCATCAATTCTTTGTTGTCCAGTTCTGTCTTTGATTCAGCTTCAGATTCCACATTCTTTGAAGCTTTTCTGTTTGTCGCTTTTAGAGTTATTGATTTCTTCTCTTCAATTTATTCCTCCTCCTTCAGCCTTCCAAGCTCTAACTCGTGTTCCCTGAGTTTACCAAACAGGGTTGCCATATTCATGCTAGTGAGATCCCTTGACTCAGATATAGTCGTGACCTTTGGTTGCCAGCTTTTATTTAGGCTTTTCAAGATTTTAATGTTGATCTCTTCCTTGTCGAAAACTTTCCCTAGAGCCATAAGGTGGTTGACTATATGTGTGAATCATTTATGCACCTTGTAGATATTTTCCCCTGCCTTCATTATGAATAATTCATATTCCTGAATGAGTGAATTCTTTCGGGCTCTTTTCACTTCATTTGTACCTTCATGAGTAACCTCCAGGACTTCCCACATTTCTTTGGCTGTTTTGCACTGTGATATCCTGAAAAATTCATCCATATTTAGTGCAAAAGCAATTACATTTATGGCTTTAACATCATACTGTGCTCTACGATTTTCATCTTTAGTCCATTCAGAAAAAAATTTTAAAACAACTTTTCCATTGAAAACATGAGTGAGCTAATATGGACTGTTTAAGGTTGCATCCTAAACACCTTTGTCCACGAATTAAAGAAAGATTTGCATCCTAATTTTCCAAAAAGCATAGTTTTCACCAGTAAATAGTGGTGGTCTATTTGTTGATGCACCTTCACCAAAGATCTGAGATCTAAAAGCCATTTTTCAGGATTAGTCGACTAAACAAAAATAGTAATCGACCTATTTTTCAAATATCTTATGAAAACCAGCTCTAGTGCCAAGAGGGGTGAATTGGTGAAACTTAAAATCAAAGTCTTTTTCAAATCTTTTTCGCAAAGTTGATGCCTTTAAAAAATTTCTTGAAACGCAAGGAAAAAGATTTTCGCAAAGTCAATTTAATGCAGAACAAAGTCGACTTAAAAGTAAAAGTGTAGGGATAAGGGAAATCAAACACTGGTTTTTATACTGGTTCGGCCAACCTGCCTACATCTAGTGTTCTTCAATTCATAGGAAGCAAATGCACTATAATGATCAAGGTTTTTAAAGCAAGACTTTTATAGCAACCACACGTCAAAAATATAAAACACCTCTCTAACCCTCTAATCAAAATATATGCATACAAACAACAAGACCAGCAGCAAAAATCCCCTTTTTTGATGTCCACACCCTTTGAGAAAGTCCTCAAAGTCAAGAACGCAACACGTCCTTCTTCCTGTAATCACAACAGGGAAATAAGCCAATCTTCAAAAGATTGACAATCCTGGTCACGTAGTAAACACCTAAATGTGCAAATGGATCAGACTTTCAAAACACAACAATCTTGTTGTTCAAGAAATCACAATTGATGATCACCACGGTCTTCTTCTTTGATTCTTAGAGTGTTATCCTCTTTCTGTAACAACACACTAATCTGTAAGATATCACAAAACAATGTTAGATTCACCAAAGTTGTTACAGAAATCAAACTTGCGTCAACTTATAGTTTTTTCACAATTTAGACGCACTTTAGTCGACTTAGCTACTAATGCAGTCGAATGTAACAAAATAATTATAATAGTTAGTAGCAATTAAAACATTAAGTGATGTGTAAAAATAACAGCTTTCAAAATCTTTTTTGCAAAATAGGACGTCTTTACGCTTTTTTTGAATCGAAAGTAAAATGTTATGTAATGCAGCAGTTCACTTAATCGAACACACAAACAAATTAATCGATTATAACGAATGAGTGTAGGGATCAGAGAAATCAAATGCTGGTTTTTATATTGGTTTGGCCAACATGCCTACATCTAGTGTCCTTCCACTCACAAGAAGCAAATGCACTATAAAGATCAAGGTTTTTACACGAAGGTTTTTACGGATACCTTACGTCAAAAATGTAAAAGACCTCTCTAACCTTTTAATCTAATATAGGCAGTAAACAATACAGACACGCATCAAAATCACCCTCTTCTGCTGTCAAACCCTTTGAGGCACCCTCAAAGTCAAGAACACAGTTTTTCTTCCTGTAATCACAATAGGAAAAACCATCAAATCTTCAGAGATTGCGACGAATCTGGATCACGCAGATTACACCTTTCTGTGCAGATAGATCAGACGTTCAAACACAGAAAGCCTTGTTGCACAAGAAACCTTTTTGACTCTAAATCACCACGATATATCTTTCGTTCTTGGAGCTTTTCTTTCCATTGTAAGATATCACAACATTCAAATATATAGTTTTTCACAAAATACACGCATTTCAATCGATTTAACTATTAATCTAGTCAAATACACTTTGCAGTTATAACAGGCTAACAACAATCACAGCATTTAATTGAATGCACATTTAATACAATCCACTTGCAATAAATGTTTGGTCAACATATTTAAAAATATGACCGTTATGTCAATTGTGACAAGCATTTAACAGTTTTCAAAATCTTAACTAACTTAATCGAATACAAGACACATACAGTCAATTAAGTAGAAAAACTTAGAACATTTTTGAAAACTTTTCTCTTCAAAATATCTCACAGCATACTTGAAAAGAATTTGTGCAAACTCACGAGTTTTAATCTCTTCATCCCATAATGTAATCGACTTAAAACTGTGGTTTTGCCACACATTAAAGTTTAACCAAAGTTCTTGTGGTTTTTCATTTCCGAAAACTTATGTTGTGCATACACATATAAAATCACATATTAAACACAGTGGTATGCTTTAAACAATACAATAATGTTCACCCATATGCTTGTACAGATATAACACAGTAAACATAAGCATATAACATGTATAACATAGTACACATGTGTTATTATTAGTTATGTGTTGTCATTATCAAAAACACAGTCATCAATGAGATTGTGTGGTTTCAGCTAAACTTTTGCTCCCCCTATCAACAATCTCAACAAATGAAAATAATATAATTCTTACTGTGATTCAATGATGGTGTGCTCATAGGACCTCCAACATCTGTATATATCACTTTGTAGATTTTGTATAACCCTCCAAGTCTTATTTTGTGGAAATGGGAGTCTTGTTTGGTTTCCATATTGACAAGCAATGCATGTAGGAAATGCTTCTTTTATATCAGGTAAGCCTCGAACCATGTTATTCTTCTTCATGAATATTAGAGCACTATGGTGAAAATGGCCCAATCTTTTATGCCAAAGTATTGTACTGCTGACCTCTTTGTGCACTGCAGCTTGTTCTTCACTCATGAAGTTCAAAGAAAAGCTTTTTCCTTTCATTCTAACTTTAAATACTTCCTTGCTTGCTAAACATTTAATCATGCAATTTTTTTCTTCAAACAACACCTTATAACCTTTTTGAAGCAATTAAGGAACATTCGACAGATTTTGGTTAATTTCTAGAACATATAAAACATCTAAAATCAGTTTCAAACCTGTTTGACCTTCAATTGCCACTGTTCCTTTGCCTTTTACTGCAATATATGCTCCATTACCTACTTTGACTTTAGTAAGTGCAGTTTTGTCAAGTTCTTTAAAGAGTTATCGATCATAACTCGTGGTTTATGCAATCACTGTCTATTATTCAACTTTCTGTCTATTGGTAGCGAAGCATGTAACAATAAACAATTGTTCCTCTTGTGGTTGATCCTCAGCAACCTTAACTTCTCCTTATTGTTGATGAGACTTGCAAATCTTTTCCATGTGCCCTAGCTGCCCACACTTATGACACATTGCATCTGGTCTCCACCAGCACCTTTTTTGTGGATGATTGGTTTTCTTACAATGAGGACAAGGTGGAAAAATCTGAGTACTATTACTCTTGTTCTTGATCTTGTTTAATCTTCCAGGTCTGGTATCATTGTTTTGCTTCTTCTTGTGTTTGTTGCCATTGCTCTGGAATTTGACTTGAAAAGCACCCTCCACAAATCCTTCTTGCTTCATAAGTCTTCTTTGCTCTTGGGCCTATAAGGCATGCAGCACTTCTTCCAAAGTGATCTTAGATAGATCCTTTGTTTTCTCCATGGTAGCTATAGAAGCTTCATATCTTTCTTGTAGTGATACAAGAATTTTTTCAACAATTCTTGAATCAGAAAAAGCGGTGCCAACAATCTTACTTTGTCGGCAATGCCAAGCAATGTATTTGAGTACTCTTTGATGGTGTCAGATTCTTTCATTCGTTGCAACTAAAATTCTTTCTCTAAATTCAATAATTGCATGCTTCTAGTTCTCTCATCTCTTGCATATTCTTCCTTCAAGTAATCCCAAATTGCTTTTGCTGTGTTGTGAGACATGATCCTGGTGAAAATTAGTTTTGAAACACCAGGTGCTTTCCTGTTTTTTTTTCTCTTTGTAGTTTTTCATCTAGGCTATACTGGGGTTGTTGGGCAGCGGAGCAATATCGTAATCCTCCTCCATTGCTTCCCAAAGATCTAAAGCCTCTAGGAAGTTTTTCATTTTTATGGCCTAGAGATCATAGTTATCTCCATCAAAGATAGGAGGAGAAACTTGTTTCAACATCTATTTTTCAGGTCCCGTAAGATGTTGCTCTTGATACCACTTTGTAGGTTATTTTATTGAAAAAATGTTTAAGAGAGTGGAACAATGGAATATAAAACTGCATAGATTTCTTTTAGGACCATGATATTTTAACAACCTTTTTTTAACAACTTTTTGACAATAGATTATGTGTCACTATTTTATTGGTTTGTATATTTGAAACGAACAAATCACAAGCTATCACATAAGTGGTTGTAAAAAAGATGTCAAAAAAAGTTGTTAAAGATACATTTTCCTTTCTTTTATTAAGGATTGTTGTCGCTTTTATAAAGCAAATAATTGAACGTTAATGCACGAAAATATTGACATCTATAACCACTAACATATTAGTGCTCCTAGTGCCTAGAAAATAGCAAATAAATCCTACCAGTCAACATGACTTTTATTTTCCTAAAAAATTGCACATCATATTATTTTAATTTGTTAATTTTCAATAGTCATCAATCAACATAATCTCACATTTGTTGAGTTGTTTTTCTCGTCTTCTTTCTTCAATATAACGAGAACCTCTTTCCATTTCCTCTGTTATTTTCTCACTCGTCAACCTATTTTAATTGCTTGAAACAAACACAAATGAAACTCGTTCTTCCATGTGAATGTATGATGTATCTACCAAAACGAACATAGAGTTAAACTTTTTCAAATCTTACGCTTATAGTTTTAAATGTCATTCAATTGTTGACATCCAAAATGGTAGGAATAAGAAATTAAACTATAAGCAACATGTAAGATGTAAGACTCGGGAAATTCAAATGTAATAAGAGAATAATGTTGATATTACTAAATGTTTTCTTTTTGTGAGAGTGTGGTTTTGCAAGATGTTGTGTAACTCAATTGGTAAAAGCTCTTTGTGGGGATCCAGATTAGTGGGAGGTTTCAGGTTAGCTTAGATAAGAGGGTAACTAAATAATTCTTTTTTTACACAGAAAAGGACCTGTAGTAAGAAAAAAAAAACAAAAAAGAATACTGAACTTTGGTTAGGAGTGAGAAAGAAGAGGAAAAACTTGGATTTTGTTGTAGAAGCACGAAAAGGTCAAACCACCCAATGGTTTAAAAGGTATAGGAAGTTAATCCTACTTGAATTATAATTATTGAATTTGTTGTGTGTTATTGTATATTAGGGAATTTTGTAAGAATTTATCGAGGGGTATGTATAAATGTAAGTTGAACATGGGTCTGCAAAATTATTATCTACATGCAGCAGAACTAGAAAAATAGAAATAGATATTTGTTTGCTATGCGGTATCTTTCAATTAAGGTTTTGTACTACTAATTAAATTGATGCTGAACAATTTGGTAATTTCAATTTGTTCTTTGTTGTTGCCCATTTTATTTGACGCTAAGATTCTGGTTGGGTTAGAGTATCATTTACCACTGTGTCTCGTTGATGAATGTCAAACCTATTATAATTCATGTTGTCCTTATAATATTATATTGTTATGTATTAAAAATATGGTTTTAAATCTGGTTAGATGTTGGGATGATTATGTAACCAAATCCACTTTGGCTTTGGAAGGAAATATAATGCAATGAATTAGAAAAGTAGCTTTGAATTATACTGTTGAGATGGAATGCTTTTCATTCTTTTGCGGTGCAGCCATTGTGACTCTCAAATTGTCTACGTCAACCATGGTGGTTTTAAAAGAAAAAGATTGTGTAAGAGGTGCAGTTTTAAAATTACTAGTAGTCATGTTGTTTTTTGTTATTGTTTCTAGTTGCTGTTTGGAATGAAAAAGGGTGTATAAACCGCTTGCTGTTTTTGCTGCTACTGCATTAGAAAATCTTCCTGTATTAGACTGTTTTGATTGTTGTTACTGTACCAGAAATTTACTTTTTTAACATTAAAATGCCGCAAAAAATTATTTGGTGTTTGGATTAAAATTGCCGCAGAGGATTGTTTGTTGGTTTAAAATGCTGCAGAAATATTTTATTGTATTAATTGATTAAATCTTCTTTAGTATATAATTGTATGATGCAGGTTCAGGGCATATATATATTTTATGGTATGTTGGTCTTGGCACATTGTTATATATATATATATATATATATATATATATATATATATATATATATATATATATATATATATATACATGTGTACATGTACATGTATACATGTGTACATGTACATGTATACATGTGTACATGTACATGTATACATGTGTATATATGTATATACATGTGTATATATGTATAAATTATATTTATATATTATATTTATTACGTTATATATTAGTATGCTAAGATATGTTTTGGTATGAGATTTTGGGTATAAAATATTACAATATAATATACATTATAAAGTTAATGTAAGCTTTTCTTTTGGAAGATTGAGTATAGCGTTGATAAAATAACGATATTATTAGAAAGAAGAATGATTTTGGGTGAAAAGAAAAGAAAAAGAAAATAGATAAACAAAAGAGTCCAAATAAAAGTAATTGAATTACAATTTAGCTTGTTGGGTTCAATTATAATTTTAATCTGTTATTAGAATGAGACTTATGTGATTGAAATTAAAATATGTGTTATTAGAATGAGACTTATGTGATTGAAATTAAAATATGAATGAGATTTTGTGATTTATTGTTCGAGTGTCTCGTGTAAAGGGTTATATTGGACTTACGAGAAACTTTGTATATTAATAAGTGAATGATAAAAAGATGCTATATTTATGAGCCTGTATGAGAAAACTATAGGTAGTATGGTTGGGTATAGGAGATAAACCAAGGTCCTTTTGATGATGTTGAGAATTTATAGTGACTATGTGTTTGGAGACGTTGTTGATAGGATAACGTTGATGGTATAGTCGTGATAGGGTTAATGAGATACTGATGATGTTAAGGTGGTAAAAATGATTTTTTAATAAGGATATCATTGTAGATGATTGATTTGTTATAAAGGTGTATTTGTTTCCTATGTATAAATTTTATTGTTATTGGTTATGCTATGGTAACTTACTCATATTTGTTTGTATTATGGTTATGTGTGTTTTGCGTTTGACCTTTGGTTATACTGGAGTAGGAGATGTTATATATGCTCCAAATGCATGACACTGACGCAAAAATAAAAAGATGACATGGATTATTTGAAGCTTTTGTGCTATAAATTTTAAAAACAATGTAATGGAGTTTACTTTATTTTATTTTGATTTTCTTAATTTCGGTATAATATAAGTAGATTTCTACAATTATTTATGATTTTGAAAATTTTAATTTTTAATCGTAGTGGGACATCCCAAAGGGATATTACATAAGAGTCTCTTATCTCACCTGTAGTAGGAAATAAAAGATTTAGGAAAGTAAAATCTCTTCCATTTGTAAACATTTTATGTCTCATAATGGTGTTGTTGGTCTTCCATTTACATCTCTTGCCTTCTGCTTCGCATTAAGCGCAATTGGGCTTGGGCCTGTTATGAAATTAGTCTGTTACAAATGCAACTATTACTGTTGCACGAGTTTTTCGGTTTTTTTTTTTCATATACATTATAATTCTTTATACTTTTGAATATAATTTTCTAGAAACATTTCCTCTATTTTTCTGTTAATGTTTCAATTCTCCGAATACTTTTATAATTGCAACGGTTATCACAAATGCACGGAATTATCGTATTAGAAAGAAATAATTTAAATGAGTCAATCAATGACATTTGGATAAAAATAGTAAACTTAATTATCATATAAAATAAAAGATTCATGAACTCATTATTTTAAAATTTTTAATTAAAAATAGTGTCAAATATCTTACATGGAGGAATAAGACTTAATGTCATATACATATATAATATAATGTCTCTCAATGAATATCTTCATATGTAACATCATTAATGCTAATGGTTCAAGGTGAGTTACTTATATTATTATAATAACAACAATACCGTACCATAACAAAAAGATATAACTATCACCATTTAAACCCATTATAACAACAAAACAACGTATAAATAGGTCATCCTATACTTGAGGAAAAATATATTATATACATATATAAAAAAACTCATTTTAAGAAAAGATTGTTGTAAATAATAGGAATATATACATATATAAAAAAACTCATTTTAAGAAAAGATTGTTGTAAATAATAGGAATATAAATCAAAATCTCACACAAATAAATGGTGTGAAATGAAATATATATATATATATATATATATTTAATTCTATGAATGTCAAGGTGCGTGCATATTAAGTTCTTGGAATTGACTCCCCCAAGCAATAATTCAGTGAGAGTCGCACTCATACATTAAAACCCCACAATCATTAGGACTTAGATAAATCTTTCTAATTATTTTAAATAATATTAATTTGCAGAGAATTTTTATAACCCGCAAAATAAACTTCGCGCAATAATATTTTTTTTAGGTCTGATTTATTTACAAAATGTCACTGATTAATAATTTACGTCTAACTTTACCTTAATTGATATTTAAGAAGTGATGATAAAAATACATTTTTTTCAATCAGATGCACAAACCACGGAAAGATAAAAGACTTATGATTTCTCATGAGTCAAAGTCTGAAATTTTCAGAAAATATCTTTTATAGGAAAAATGAAGTCCCTTAATTAGGTGGGTGTCATATACATATAATTGTATGAATGTCTAAGGTGCGTGCATATTAAGTTCCAGGAATTGACTCCCCCAAACAAATAATTCAGTGAGAGTCATAGATATAAATTCTTCGAAATTCACAACCACACAAGTCCAACTGTGTGATGGAAGTTTGGGTATAGTCAGTTAAATTCCTCTTATTGACGTTGTCCTTTTATCTTCTACGCGTAATAACACAGAAAAGTCAAGGCAAAGGCTAATGAATAGTACATGTTAGAATATCAAAAGTTTGTTCCAAGAAACACATAAAGATAAAGACTGATAATTATTCTCTCATTCATTTTAAAATACAAGCTAATTTCAACATCCCAAAATATACCTATCTTTAAACTTAAGTACATTTCCCCCGTTCGCTACCCACTCTATTACTCCTTAACTATTTGTAAACAATTATCTGTTTTTCTTTAGTGTATATATATATATATATATATATATATATATATATATATATATATATATATATATATATTAAACATAATTATTTAAAAATAAATATTTAAATTAGATAAAAATTATTTTTTAATTATAATTCAAATCAAATTATTCAATAAAATATTAATATAAATATTTTTAATTTTTTAAAAAGAAAATTTAAATGAGTTGCAATAAAGTATCAATTTTAAAAAATTAATATTTTACAAAATAAATTCAATTTTCATGACATAAAGATATATAAAGTTAAATTTTAAACATTTTTTCTTTATTAATGTTTCTTTTCCTGATTTGGTCACCATACTTGAATTGAAAAAAAAAACACTACAGAAAAACATTAATAATTATTACCGGATAAAATATTTGTGGGTCGATCATGGTAACCATTCTCACCCTTTATCAGCAAGCGGGTAATCCGATACAAATTTTAACACTAGATATCTGTATGTACAATTTTTTTTATCTTACTATAGGAATATTTTTGTTATCCTACTTTTTATGAAAATAAAATCATTAAATAAACTTCATAAATATTGAAAAAAAAAGTATTTGTGGTCCATTCATAAAAGGTAGTTGTCCATATTTTTAATATGGAGAAATAAATAAGTTTAGAAATTCAATAAATTGAAAAAGAGTGGGTAAACGAAGTAAACCTAGTTCCACAAAAATCATAAGTACTTATGTCCATATTTTTAAGAAATCTATAGTTCCTTTTACTTATTTAGTTTTGTGCATTTATTTATATTATTTCTCTTGGATCAGTTATCTTTCTCCTCACAATGTCTTATCAAATCTTTTGCTATAAAGTTCGAATAAGAGTAGATGGATATATGTCAAAACACTTCGACTCTTAAATTAGGTTTTAATTATATTGATCGATTATCATAGTTAATTCTTAAATGCAAATAAATGTTATCACCCACCTCCTTATCCTACTTCTGTATTTAGGTTTCTAAATGAGTTTTTGGTTAGGACTGACACAATTACGATCCAATGTCTTTTAAGTATGTTTTACCTTGTTAATCACATTGTTGTATCCTTAACATGTAAGATACCGAACAGTTACCAACACAGTTGAAAACCGATCGGCCAACATTGTTTTGGTGATTCTAGAAGGTTGACCTATTGCTCGCTTTGGGAATGCGTTGACCGGTCAGTCTATGGGATACAACTTCTAATCTTTCTAAAAGAAAAACTTTTCTTTGTTTATATATATATATATATATATATATATATATATATATATATATATATAAAATGTCTTACATCACTATATTATTATTCCAAACAACTTCGCATTTCAACACTCGCTCGTCATTTATATAATGTTAAACCAATAAAAGGAAAAGGAAGCAATAGGAAGGAACAAGACCAAACCCATTACAAAAAAGTTACGTTTTGAAAAGTCAAATCTATTCCTAAAATACCCAAGGATAAAAAATATTTTTCATAGTGACTTTTTATATTGGTTTATAACTGTAAATAAAGTAACACTTTTCATACCGGTTATAATTATAATTGATATAGAAAGTGAACGTGATATCATTTTTATCATAAAGAAGAAAACTTTTTATAGTAGTTATCACTATAACTGGTATAAAAAGTTGATGGCAACCTCTTTGGCTAGGTTGGGCCAAAGTTAGGAGATGTGTATGTAGGGGTGTTTCCTTGGATGAATGGTACAGAAATGTGGTCGTAAATGGTCCAAGGATGATGAGCTAAGGTATGGATGGTGTAGAAGCTCAAAGCCTCTAGGAGATATGGTGGTGGTGGTGTAGTATTTGGTGGCTCCAAGAGAGGTTATGCCAACTCAAGGAGGAAGGTGACTAGAATGACCTCTAGGGTACTTTTTGCTTTTGCTTTTTGTACTTTTTGTCTACTTTTCTTTTGTAACTTTTGTACACACACCAAATCAGACCTCAAATCTAGAATGTTTTAACAAGTTTGATGATCATACAAATTTATAGCACCAAAATAAAGACAACCTACTAAAATCAAGTATAACATGAAACACAAAAAACTGACATAATGAAAACCTAACTCTATGAAATTGTTCATGATCTAACAACAAGTATGAACTCAAATATATAAAATAAACGAACAAAAAGGCACAAATAAAAATCAGTTTTAGGAAATGACCTCAATATATATTTTTGATTATTTTCAAAGTTTCAACTAGGAAATAGAGACATCAAAAGGACTAAACATGACTCTAGACAACATGAAATGATTTGAAACTTAAATGACTCGAACAAACATATATTGACCAAACAAAATAGTAAGGAATAACTCAAAAAAAAGAAAAGACACAAAACAATAGCCAAAACTACCAAAAAAGAACTTGAAAAATGCTAATGACAACATTTTGGGAACTCTGACGTTTGTTGAGTGTTTTACTCATAACTTTCTCCATAGAACTCAAAATGAAATGAATTTATTTTGTGATTTGAAACTAGACTCAGAGGGATTTCATTTGAGTATATTTACGTATTTTTTGAACAACTAGGCTAGATGTAGTTTAAGTTTGAAAATCGTCATAGTTTACTACTAGAACAAATGATAGATGAAAAAAAAAACAAGACAAATAGGGAACAACATCAACAAAATGGAACAATAAAGGATAGATAAAAGGACCAAAAGACTTAGCTCTTGAAGAACCAAAGCTCTTGATACCAAATGATGACAACCTCCTTTGCTAGGTTGGGCCAAAGATAGGAGATGTGCATGTGGGGGTATTTCCTTGGATGAACGGTGTGGAAATGTGGTGGTAAATGGTCCAAGGATGATGAGCTAAGTATGGATGGGGTAGAAGCTCAAAGCCTCTAACCTCTCCAATGATGGGAGGACATGTGACCACTCACAAAAATAATCATCTCCATTTCTAGAGTGTCATGTGGCCACTACTAAAAGTAAATCCTCTCTAATGATGGAGGGACATGTGGCCAACCAAAAATAAATCCTCTCCACTCCTAGGGTGCCATGTAGCGGCTACCTTTAAAAAAAAATCCTCTCCAATGGAAGCATGACACATGACACACACTTTCCACTTGGTTTGAATATCTAACTTAGAGAAAATCCTATACTACTTAAGCCTTAACACAAGCCTTAATAAAACCTACACTACATGGCTAAATACAAGGCCTAAATAAACCTACATTACTCTTCAACCTTCATGATGACCTGTGAGAAAGAGCTTGCTTCACCTTGCATAGATGATTTCTAGCTTCTTATTGAAAATGCTTGGGCCATGGCTAGGGGTATTCCATCAAAAGTTGACGTAGTGACATTTTTATAACAATTAAGAAAAATTTCTATACAGTTCTAATCGTAACTGGTATAAAAAGTTGACGCAATGGCATAATTGTAATAACCAAAAATCTTTCTATATTGATTTCAATTTTAACCACTATAGGTGGTTTCCAATTATGGTGGTTGACTGAGAACTGATTTTGATTTGGGGAAGATGGTGATGTGCCTAACCCTAGTGTAGTAAAATAGTGGGCGGTGATCAATCCATATTTTTCGGGAACCGAAGATGGAGATGTCGTCACTGACTGATCTCTCAATGGGCGTGTAGTGGTAGATGTTTATGTTGTCGATTATGATGCTGGAGATGTATTAGAGTGTGATGCAGTCGTGGCCCGTGACGGGGATGTTAGCGTCATGACGTCTATGGTTTTGAAGTTGTTGAAGATAAGCTTGTGCTTTAGGTTAATGGTCATATCAACAACAAACATGATATAGAGAGGTTCGTCGGGGACAAGGTTGGCTGGGTCGCGATCGACGAGTCCGTCACCACGTAGATTTGCCCATCCTTGCTAAACCTGGCACTGCATTTTGCCAACTTTTGTTGGTTTGTTGCTAGTTTGGATTGCAACACCATCAATCATCGATTGGGTTTTCGGTGAGAAACGTGGGTTGTTGGTCTTTGGATAGTGTTTGCCTTCTCCATAACGAGACATTGACCTTCTTGCATCACCAAAACAGAAAGTAGAAAAGTTTTTAATGTTTGAGAGAAAGGAGAAGTAGCATTATGTAATATGGGTTGTTGGACTACGAAAATATTGTTTAACGTTGAAGTTCGTGGACTATGGCTTCGTGGGGAAGGTGTTTGTGGGGTAGTACGTGAGGTTGAGGAAAGCTTCGATTGGAGGTGAGAAGAAGGTGCTGTTTCGAGGTAGAAGACCTTTGAAATTTGCCTCTCCAATAAGGCTAGAAGGAGATCTGATAATGTTGGTTGGTGAGAGATTTTTTTATATGACTTGTATGTTTAACTGGTATAAAAAGTGACACTTTCTATACCGGTTCTAGAATCAGTATTACCTATAAGACCTGAGAAAATCTAAAACTTAATAATAAGATTTGAGTATGTTTTATTAGAATCTATGTTTGTTCACAAGGTGTTCTGTAGCTTAGTTGGTGAGAGCTCTTTGATGGGCTAATTGGTCACATTCAACGGCTGTTAAATTTGTGATGTGTAGTATTCTTAATGTGATGTGTTGGGTATTTAGTAGAGATGATGGTCTAGGATTGAATGAATGTGAGTTCAAATCCTAGGGAGAGAGGTTTTAAGGGAAACATTTATTTTGGTTTATTTATATTTTTATCTAAGAGCAAGAATGTCTTTTCCTTTTTGTAATTGAGGTGCATAAATTATTCACTAGTGCAAAAACATTGTTTAACGTCACACGATAGACGTCGGTTACGGGCACCCGCGACGTATATTGATGACCGGTGGCATTTTCGTAAATAAGTTGGCAATATAGGCGTCGGTTAGGTCCATCTCCGACGTCTATAGAATTTTAGACGTCGGCCCTTCAAACCTGACGTCTATATTCTGACCGTTAGGTGAAAAGTCATTTCCATCAGCCTTATAGACGTCGATTCGTTTGGGGTCCCAACATCTAAATGGCAGAAATTAATGTTGTTCACCTACCTATCAGATATATAGACGTCGGTCCCCTTCTAACTGACGCCTATAAGTCTGCCAGGCATGTGAATAGGCACTGTTTTCAGCCTTATAGACGTTGGATCCCGCCACATTGAAAGGCCCTGACGTCTATATGGTGGAAATTAATGCTCCCCACCAACCTGTCAGACATATAGACGTCGGCCTCGTTGTAATTGATGCCTATATGTCTGCCGGACAGGTGAATAGTCACCTTTTTTCAGCCCTATAGATGTCGGATCCTGCCACATTGACGTCTATATACAATTCTAGAAGTCAGTTGCATTAGCACCGAAGTCTATGTACAACAAAAAAATTAATTTTTAAATCCAATAGACGTCAAATTAGTCAGGCGTCTGACGTCAGTTGCATTAGCACCGAAGTCTATGTACAACAAAAAAATTAATTTTTAAATCCAATAGACGTCAAATTAGTCAGACGTCTGACGTATTTGATAATGTAGACGTCGGTTCTGTGTACAAAAGACGTCCAATTTCTTGTTAAATAACACCAGCGGTTTGTGAACCAACACATCATCTTTGTCTTTTTCTCTCTCGCTGCTCTGCATTTTCCAGGTAAGTTTCCTCTCCTCTGCCTTTTCGTTGTGTTTTGGTGCGGTTTTTTTGTTGTGTCTTTGTGTAGCGTAGTGCACCTTCTCCCTTTGCTAGTTTCCTCGTAAGGAAAACTTACGTTTTTTTGGATTTCTCATGGCATTTCAATCCAAGAACGAACTTGGGTTGTTGCCTACGTCCATTCCGACCGCCAATGAAAAAGTATACGGTGAGAATACGGTGTATTCTCACCGTATTCTTTTTCATTGGCGGTCGGAATGGAACTAGGCAACGACCCAAGTTCGTGTTTGGGTTGAAATGCCATAAGAAGTCCAAAAGACGTAACTTTTTCTTACGAAGAAACTAGCAAAGGAAGGAGGTGTTACTACGCTACCCTAAGACACGACAAAAACCGCACCAAAACACAACGATCACTTCATAGACGTCGGTTAATGTACAAACCGACGTCTATATGGCGGAAAGACGTCGGTTAATGCAATGTTTGGCGACTTTATAGACGTCCAATGTGTTACGGACTGACGTCTAAGCTTAGACGTCGGTTAGTGCAATGTCTAATGTCTTTATAGACGTCGTTCTTTTAACTGAATCGACGTCTATATCGACGTCTATATCGACGTATAGACGTCGGTTCTGTTGTTGACGTTAAAAGACCAAAATAATCGACGTTAAATAGCGTTTTTCCCTAAGTGATTAATAGGGGTGTAGGAAGTAAAGGCATACACTTTAAATAATATAAGCTTAAAAATAGAAGATTAAATGTTGAATAACAATTATGTTTTTAAAAACCAGTTGGATATTATAGGAAGCATTATCTGGGTGGTTTCTTTGAGTTAAAAACAATTTTTATTTTTTTAGAAGGGACTATAGTGAACTAGAAATAAAAAGAGAGAGGGAGTAAAAGGAGAGACACGTAAAAATTGAGAGAAAATGAAAGAGAGTAGTATGGGACAAAGAGACTCGAATTTTAAAGAGGAGAAAGGAATTCCTAGATAGCAGAAGTGTGAGAGACTGTGGGTTGATTGATCTTATGTAGATAAAACCCTAGAATTGGCTAAGGTATGAGAAGCTAACGTTATTGTTTGTTTACTTATTTAATTAATAGTATGATGCTGAATGCTTGAATGATTTATTGGAGAGTTGTTGTTTGATTCTTTAGGACAAATAAATGTTGGCTTCATTTTCTGTGCACACATGGAATTCTTTTTATAAAAGGTAAAACAAGTGAAAAATGGTTTAAATAAAAGTGAGGAAGCATTAGAAAAAATTTAGAAATGTGAAACTTGAGGAACAAATTAGGGATTAGGTTTTCCTTCTAATTATAATTAGAAACAATTAGGGGTTAGGGTTCCCTCTTAATCACTTTTAAATGTCAATTACTAATTATTGCAAAGTTTCAATTGGGTGAATTAAAATTGAATCACTTAACCCTAAATAATTTCCCAAATGCATGATTCCCTTTCAATAACCTTAATCAACACCTTTTCCCCCAATTTTTAGTTCCTTTCTCGCGGACAACCCAACCTTGGGTGCTATCTTTGTCTTGTGCAAGGGTAATGACCTTGTGGTGGTGAAGACGACGACGTTTTCGCATTCTCTGGTAGCCCGCGGTTTGGCGTGTACAACGGTTAATTCGCAAGGATGTTCGTCATGCAAGGAGCAGTGGCTAGAGAAGGCATCTTTCTTCTTCTTCCCCTTTTTTCCTGGTTCTAGTTCGACTTTGTAGATAACATAGGCACCATTATTTTCCTCTCTTCTATTTCTGGTTCATTGTTGCAGGGAGGGGAGGCGTGTTCCGGCAACGTAGGCTCGATCTCCATCGTTGCGGTTCAAGGGTTTCGTTTTGGATTTTGGGGTTTCTATTTCTCATGTTTTGGCTCACAATTTAGGGTAGGTCTTATGATCCTTCTTTGTAGGTTGGTTGTGCGAGTTTAGGGCTTCTGTTTCTTGCGTCTTGGTCTAGCGATTTGGGGGTTAGAGTTCTAAATTAAAGATTTAACATTTTTCTTATGTTTCTGATTCTTGCAATGAAGGGTCTTGGGTTGATGGTTGTGTTTTGAGATTGGATTTTTGGTTCGATGTTGCAGATTTTTGTTGTGCAAAGAAGACATGGTGGTCTATGTGTTTTGGGGTTGTGGAACTCTCGGGTGTGGGTGTCCTACTTCGTTTTATGTTTGGGTCTACCTTCGGAGCATCCGGTGACGACGAACGCAAGTTCAGTTTTGGCATGGGTGTGAGGAGTGTTAAGACAAAATCGTTTATGCGTTTAAACGCTATCATGTTTTGAAGCTAAACCAAATAACATTAAACGGAATAATAATCTGAAAACAACATAGGATGAAAACATAAGACATAGAACCAAAAATCCCCAACATAGAAAACCTTAGGAAACACTTAGGATTTTAGGAAATAGAAAAAAAACTAAGTTAAAACACCCAAACTCAATGCTAAATGACTGATGATTCTAAAGCGTCTAAGAGAGTTGAAGCTAAACGCGTAAAGTTTATCATACCCAAAAGGATATTCAGTTTAACTCTCGAGAAAACAAAACAATTTCAAGACGAAGTCTTTGACAAACATGCTAAAAGAATAAAGCTTAAACCTTTAAAAGAAAACACACAAAGCTAAACACTGTTTGACTAAAAGACAAGAAGTGTTTGCTTGGCCTAAACGATATCATGAAAGCTAAAACTTTACCTCGTCCAACGATGAAGTCTTTACTCAATGCTTAGTATCTTTAGAAGAAAATCTTAATTGTCAAATGCTACCTTAATTGTAAGAAATCAAAAAGAACCTTATTATTCTAAGTAAGCATTAAATGTTCAACATTAAAAAACAACACAATGATAAGAAAAGACATATTTGCTACTCTACTATTTGTAGATAAGCTGTCCTCCACGCATCCACAAAGGCTCAGATCAAAATATCAGAAGTGGATGTTAGATACAAAAGACATATTCCCAAAATGTTCTCACTTGAGGCCATGCCTAAAAGAACGCTCAACCTACTTCAAGCAAAGTACTGAAAAAACATGCGTACTTTGACAAGTTAACTTTAACCAACGGCTACCATACACGAAGAAAGAGAAAGCACAAGAATCAAGGCTAAGAGCTTAGTCTAACATACATTTATCCAAGAAGCCTTTAAATAAAAGAGCTTTCAAAAGAAAAATCAAGAGGATAACATACAATAAAATATTCATCCTGAGAAGCGCTCAAAAGAGAAGAAAAGAAAGAGCTCAAGAAAAAGGATATATCTGAGTAGAAAAAGAGAAGAATAGAAAAGAGAATAAATACTTCGAGCTTCAGTGTCATATTGCTTACTGATTGTAAGAAAGAAAGAAAGAGAAAAGAGAGAAATACTTGCGAGTGTTTAGACTGTTTTGTATTGTAATCACATCCTCTCTACGAGAGTGATAGTCTAAACGACTTGTAAGACATCTTTGATTGCAATTCTGAAGGGAAATAAAACACTTGGTGAACTCGGTTAAGGTAAAGGAAATCTAGGCAAGGTTGCTTAGTACCAGGAGTGGAATGAATATTCATCCAAGTCTAGGGTAACAGGTGGCTAATCGGTGAGTGTAAATATCAGGAGTGGTGAGAATACTCAAGAGACCAAGAGTGGTGCAAATACTCAGTTGTAATCTTGTGAATATTATAGTTGAACCCTCTATGGAGAAGACTCGACGTAGCTTAGTTAAAGTGAACCAATATATAAATATTTGTACAATTATCTCTTCTCTTGCGTAAACACTTCTTTATCTAAATGCTTCTCTTATAAAACCTGTAGCATTGTTTTTATTTCTAAATACAAGAACCTTCCAAGCTAAACAATTACCCTTTAACTAAGGAAGTTCTTACAAACTCTACGGTGAACATTCTGAATAACACGATTAAAGGAATTCTTGTTAAAAACCATTTATTAGGTTGAGCGTCTAAGCATTCAAAAGATATTCTCAAAACTCGACAACATGCTATATAAGAAAGGTTGCGAAAAGAATTTTTCCATTAACACTATTCAACCCCCCTCCCTCCTTCTAGTGTTTTTTAGGTACCTCAAGAAGGAGTCATGTTGGTTACTGGTGATGTTATTAGTGGACCTTTGGGCTGATTTGGTCTAGGCCAAGTTGTGCCTATAGGGCCCATAATTTGGGCATTAGATTTATAAGGAAAAAGAAGAAAACATTAATAAAAATAAGAAATAAAATTTAAAATAAAATTCATATATATAAATAAATACAAGTCAATAATAATAAAATTAAATTGGAAATAATAATTAATTAGGGTGAAAAGAAAAAGAAAAATAAGTAAATGAATTAAGAAGTTCCAATAAGCATGATATTTGAATTGTTATTTGGCTTGACGTTGGGTAATTTATAATTGTAATATATTATTTGAGTGGGACCCACAAGGATTCACATTGGAATATGGTTGATGCATTATAACTTGTGTATGGTGAAAAAGGGAGTTATTGTTAGTACCTAGTCTGGCTATTAGATGTGTTTGGTTGACTTCATAAGATTGTGAGCCATTAACACCAATAGGTGAAGACAAATTGAATGAGTTACGAGTTATTAGACTTTTGAGGGTGAAGTTGAGAATATGTGGGTTTTTCCTTTTGGTGATATGCCTATAAGGTGATGGATATGTCTACTTGTGTACCTAGTAAATCCTAAGTTTTGGTCTTTCGATTGTGCGATATGAGAAAAAAGGCTCTCTTTGGCCTTGTGTGCGAAAAGAGAGTGGTGTTCGACTGTTGCACTTTCTTTGTATGGGAGGAATGATGTTTGGCTTGGTCTTTGGCTCGTTGCTGAGTATAGTACCTGGTGCACGATCTGACAACATTTTTACTCTAAGTCCTTGCGGAGCAGGGAATCAGGTCCTTTAGCCACGAAGGCGGGACGACTCGAGCTGGCCTGTTCGGCATAATATGTGCTTGAGGTTGGGTATAACAGATAGACCAAATACCTTCATGATGATGTTGGGGTTCATGATTACAATGTGTTTGGAGACTGTGTTGATAAGGATGACATTGATGGTATGGTCATGATATAACTGATGAGGATATTGACAACGATCATGGGTAGAAATGATGATGCTAGTAAGGATAACGTTGTAGATAAATGTTTGTTGTTAAGTTGTGCTTATTTACTATGTATATATTATATTGTTATTCTTTGTGTTAAGGGTAGTTTACCCATACTTATCTGTTTTTGTGTTTATGTCTTGCGATGATCGTATGACTTTAGTTATTCGGGAGCATGGAATGTTACAGATGCTCCGGATGCATGATAAAGATGCGAGAGTAGGGAAAAGACTTGTTTTATTTAAAGTTTTTGTGCCATAACTTTTAGAAATAATGTAATTGAGTTTATTTTATTTCTTTGTTTATTTTATTAATTTCAAAATTATGTAATTGGATAATATTTTTGGTAAAGTTAGGACTTTGTTTTAATTTTGCACGTTTTAAATGTCGAAATTTTTAATTAATACCTGCTATAAGAATTTTGAAACATTTTAACCTTAAATACAGTTTGTGACACCCTGAATTGGGGGACACTACATTATTAGTTCTAGAACCGATATAAAAAGTTAATAATTTTTATATCCCTACTTCTATCCCAATTCCAAAACTAATATAAAAAATCCTTTATAACATGTATGAATTTTTTTTTTCATTAGTGATACCTATTGGATAAAGAATTTCACCACAAATGAAATATCGTATTAGTAGCTAGGTTAACTAAATTATCAACTATTTAAATAAAATCTATAAAATCATTTATAAACTTGTATTAACCACTGTCCTGAAAACCTAAGAAAAGATGTAATAGGAATTTGTTGAGCTTAAAAAAAAAGTGTTGAAGAGATGGATAAGAAAAAAATACTAAGACTGAAAAGGAGGGTCGAAGATTAATATTCATTTCATGTACTTCTTTTATCACATAAGTTGTCCCTTCTTACTTTTTTTTTCATGTGTCTTTGGTTAAAATCAATAAATTAATTAATAATTTATCTCGTTGGGTATTAATATATTTAGCTTATAAATTAGTTTGATTGATATAAAAATATTTAATAAAATTCATACAAAGACTTTATTTTATGAATCTCGAACTTATAATCTATAAATTAATGCAATTAGCTAGAATTTTATAACTTATTTAATTTTATTCATGATATATATTATATTTTTAATTGTTTTTATTCTTATACTCTTTTGTTTATCATTACCTATCTTGAATTTTAGAGAAATAAAAATCCCTCTCCCTCTTGTATCACATTATGAGCTTGATTAATGTAAGACCCATAAAATATATATATATATATATATATATATATATATATATCTATTTTAATAAATAGAAGTAAATTTTAGCATTTTTATTAGTAATAATAATTTTAAAAAAATATAATAATAATAATAATAATAAATAAATAAAAATATATATAATGATTACAAAAGAAAAACAACTTTCATAAGTGGAGATTAATGGGAGAAATTTTTGGTAATGGAGCATTTAATATTATTTTTATAAAATAATATTTTAATAATAATAATAATAATAATAAAAAAAAAAAAAACTAAATAGTAATAATAATAATTACAAAAGACAAACAACTTTCACAAGTGGAGATTAATGGGAGCAACTTTTGATAATGGAGCATTAAATATTATTTTTATAAAATAATATTTTAATAAAATATTAAAATAATAATAATAAAAAAACTAAATAGTAATAATAATAATTACAAAAGACAAACAACTTTCATAAGTGGAAATTAAGGGGGAACAACTTTTGGTAATGGAACATTTAATATTATTTTTATAAAATAATATTTTAATAATAATAATAATAATAATAATAATAATAATAAAACTAAATAGTGTCAAACTTTAGCCTATAAATAGTCATAAGGGAGATGGCTAAAAATTGCACCAAAAACCCTTAGAATTTTGAGAGAAGAGTGTGAGAAGAAATCCTTGTTGCATTTGGGAGATTCTGGAAGTTTTCAGGAACAAATTCTGAGCAAGAGATCTTCAAGAGGTAAGGGGAGCTAACTAGAATTGTTATGGTTGATTGGGTTTTGTTGAATGATGGGAAGGGGTATTATAATTCATATTTCATGATCATGAATCTGAAAATAATTATATTGGGATTTAGTATTGGTAACTATTTATCTATTTTTGTGAGTTTTAGTTTCCATATCCATGATTTCATTATTCTATATTTTTGGAGTTACCACAGTAAAATCTTAATCCGTAATTCGTTTACCGTTAGATTAAGCTCAAATTTAGATATATGATTCCTGAGATAAATTATTCTTATTTGACCGTTCAGATTTGTGATTGGATTTCTGTATCGAGAGGAATTAATTTCGTAACTTTGAATAGAGACATCACTATTTGATTTCTGCTGCTAAGTTCCCATGGTAAAACATAACTTCCTTCCTAGTGAACCATTAGATTGCCCCAAAATTTTGATACATGGACCATAAGACATATTAATTTTTTTTGACCGTTCGGATTTTTATTTTGAGATCTGTAATTACAGAAATAAATTTCACATGTTGGAATAAGTTACTGATCACCTTATTTTTGCTACTAAGTCCCCTAGGGAAAACATGAATTATAGTCAAGTAAACCGTTGGATTGATCCAGAATTTTTATATATGGTTAATAAGACTTATATTGTGAATTGGACCGTTCGGATTATCAATCTAATGTTCCAAGTTAGATATATAGATTTCGGATTGTTAATTTGAGGTACCTGATTTTTAGCTTAGTTATATCTCTAAACCATTTAAGGAAAAATTAAGAGATTCACTTCATCAACCGTTGGATCAAACTGAAAATTTTATTACAGATTTTATATATTTATTGCTTTAGTTTTGACCAGAAGGATTTTCAATAGGAAGTCAGAAGCTATAATGAATACACTTATAGTGTTCCGATAATCTTAAGTGTTTGATAACCTGAACTTTTGTTGTTGGTTAGTATTGTAAATTTTACTGCAGTTAGTACAGTTGTCCAAAAATTACGAGTTTGGTGTCCAGAGAAAGATTTTTGAGTCTAGAATCCAATAAAACAAGAATCAATGCATTCGGAGTTCTGTAGAGGAAATTATGAATAAAACACTAGAAAACAATCGTTTTGACAGCCACCAAGTTTACAAGAGTACTTATGTTTTAATTGAATTTTAATGCATTGTTGAATTGTTTATTGTACTTTGATGTATGATTGTTGGAATGTTAGTAAATTGAAAGTATGTACATATGAAGGTTATGATTGGTGTTGAATGTAACAACTATGGTACGTTGAAAATTCAAAGAGGATTATGATTACAAAGTGATGAAAGTACGATTCAAGTGGTAAACCAAGTTCCATCTGTGTAGAATCTCTTGGTGAGATTCTTAGTGTTTTAGAATGAAAGTAGGAGCTCAGTCTTGGGGGTCTTCCTGACGCTCCAATGGTCTTTCTTCTCACGTAGAGAGGACTGAACCATATGGTGAGGAGTAGCAGGAGGTCTTAGTCTTGGAGGCTTCCATCATGCTCCAGGGCGCGGACTAACCTCGTGAGTGTGGCAGGGCGGAGGAGCCCAGGGCGGGGGAGCCCAAGGCGGGGGAGCCTAAGTATCACAAGCCACCACGGGTGCATGACCCGCCATAGCTCGACTCTCATTCTAAAGTCCGGACGAGTCAAGTCTAGTGTTCAACATGTTAGGATACCTGTCTTAATCTGTTTTGATTTGAGAATAACTCTTGTAGATTCTATGCTTAACATGATGCATGTTTTTTTTATATAATTAGCTCACCCTTGCTTGCTTGTTTGTGTTGTGCCGTGTCTGCGTGTTTTCTCTTGCGATGATCATCCACTTGGATGGGAGCAGATGACGAGGAGGCTACTCTGGAAACAGCTCTTGATGGGGATGGCAGTGCTGCAGTCTAGTCCACTAGACCTCATTTCTCTTAGTCATGTTATTTTGAAGAAGCTTTTCATGTTTTAAAATTTTTAATTCCTTGTATTTTCAAGGAGAAACTTTAGTACTCCACTTCCAAAATCTAAATACTGTTTAAGGATGACTATAATCCTATTACTCTTTACTGCTTTCTAGTATTATTCATGCTGACGCCTTTATTATATTATATATCTTTATAATATAATTGGGACGTCACATTTATGGTATCAGAGCAGTTTCTATCCTTAGGAAATCTCATTGGTTGTGTGTGCGCCTTGCTTCTGCTTGTGTACTCTTAGCACATCTAGGCAATTGTTTTGCCTCTTTGAATCTGATTGACGATCTCTTTAACCAGAACAATGGTGCCTAGGCCTCCTCCACCTCCTCCTCCTCAGCCAGAGCCTTCAGAGAACACCTTAAGGCTGGAGGCTATACTTGAGGCAATGCAATGCCAAAATAATGCCTTGCTGCAGCAAAACACGATCGCTCTACAGAATTTAGAAGCTGCAAGGGTGGCCGCTGAGAATGCAAGGGTGTCAGCGGACAATGCAAGGATGGAGACTGATAACACCCAAAGACAACTCATGGATATGCTGGCTAGAGGTGTACCCACTCCCGGTACTTCCTCTTCTGCTGCTCCAATTCAGGGGTGGACTTTGGAGAGCTTTCTCCAACATCATCCCACGAGGTTCACTGGCAAATGCAGCCCTGACGAGGCCGATCACTGGTTCCAGGACATGGAACGAATTTATGAAGCAAAAGGGTGTCCAGATGAGAGGAAGCTGGCCTACACCCAATACTTGATGACAGGAGAGGCTGGACATTGGTGGAACAGTGTGAAGACAATTTTGGAGAGGAACAAGACTCCTATCACTTGGGAGTTGTTCAGAACCAAATTCTACACGGAGTACTTCCCTGACAGCGTCAGATTTGCTAAGGAAGTGGAGTTTCTTGAGCTGGCACAGGAAAACAGGTCGGTGTCTAAGTATGCAAATCGCTTTAAACATCTACTCCGCTTTAACACCATGGCGGTAGATGAGGAGTGGCAATGCCGGAAGTTTGAAAATGGCTTGAGGAAAGATATAAAGTTAATGGTGAAGGGGCTGCGTATTCGAGAGTTCTCCGCCTTAGTGGAGATGGCTCGTGACCTGGAGAAGACCAAGGGAGAGCCAGAAGGACCTCAGAGACACCAGAGCCAACCACTGAGGGTTGGTGGACCAGTGATATCCAGAGGTGGTTCCAGTTCTAGGAGGACCCCTTTCTCTAGACCTACTCCTTCTGGGTCCAGGGGTTCTTCCCCTCAGTCATCAGGACATTCCAGCTTTGCTAGCCCCGTGAGATGCTTTAGGTGTGGAGGACCACACTTTCAGTCTGTTTGCCCTCAGCTAAACGGGTACAAGAAGTGCAACGTTTGTGGGCATGAAGGACATTATGGCCGAGACTGTCCTACAACCAGGAGGACAGGACCACAGCCACGCCAGACTGGGAGAGCCATTCAGAGAGGTGGTGTCAGACCACAGGCTACAGGGAGAGTTTACGCTTTGACAGGAGCTGAGGCAGCTAGTGCAGGTAACCTGATTATCAGTAGTTGTTTGTTATTTGGAGCCCTGTGTGTGACCTTGTTTGATTCGGGGGCGACACACTCTTTTGTGTCTAAGGCTTGTGTGGAGAAGCTCGGTCTAGTTGTTAGAGAGCTTCCGTGGGATCTGGTGGTGTCTACACCAGCAGCTGGGTTAGTTAGGACATCTAATGTGTGCTCCAGATGTCCTATTGAGGTAGAGGGGCACAGGTTCAAAGTGAACCTTATTTGCTTACCTCTACAGGGGCTAGAGGTAATCCTAGGCATGGATTGGTTATCCTCCAATCGTATTCTTCTAGATTGTGGGGGAAAGAAGTTGATATTTCCCAATGAAGGCGAGAACATGCCATTGTCACTCGGTGTGTTAAGGCAAGACCTTATAGAGGGCGCTTGCTGTTTCTTAATCATGTCTTACATGGTCGGGGTTCAAGACTTTGACCTTTCAACTCATGAAGACCAGAATGTAGATGTTCGGGTGGTGAACGACTTCCTAGATGTGTTCCCTGAGGAAGTCCCCGGTCTACCTCCTCCTAGAGAGGTAGAGTTCTCTATAGACTTGGTCTCAGAAGCAGGACCGATTTCTATAGCCCCTTATAGGATGGCGCCGGCAGAGTTAGCGGAGTTGAAGAAGCAAATTGAGGAACTGTTAGAGAAGAAATTCATTAGACCCAGTGTTTCACCCTGGGGTGCACCAGTTTTGTTAGTGAAGAAGAAAGATGGTAGTTCAAGACTATGTGTTGACTATCGGCAATTAAATAAGCTCACTATCAAGAACAAATATCCATTGCCGAGGATAGATGATTTAATGGATCAACTACACGGAGCTACAGTGTTCTCCAAGATAGACCTGCGGTCAGGTTATCACCAAATCTTGGTGAAAGCTGATGATGTTCAGAAGACAGCTTTCAGGTCTAGGTATGGCCACTACGAATATGTAGTTATGCCCTTCGGTGTGACTAATGCTCCAGCCATCTTCATGGACTACATGAACCGGATATTCAGACCATTCTTGGATGAGTTTGTTGTAGTCTTCATAGACGACATTCTCGTTTATTCCAAGACTCGAGAAGAGCACGATGATCACTTGAGGACAGTGCTTGGGGTGTTGAGGGAGAGAAAGCTGTATGCCAAGCTATCTAAGTGCGAGTTCTGGATGGAAGAGGTCAATTTCTTGGGACATGTTATATCAGCTGGTGGAATTGCGGTTGATCCAACCAAAGTACAAGCCGTGATGGAGTGGGAAAGGCCAAAGACAGTCACTGAGGTCAGGAGTTTTGTAGGCTTGGCGGGCTATTATCGCCGCTTTATTGAGAACTTTGCCAGGATAGTAGCCCCATTGACTCAGTTGACCAGGAAAGATCAGCCTTTTGTTTGGACTGAAAAGTGTGAAACCAGCTTCCAAGAGCTTAAGCAAAGGTTGACAAGCGCCCCGGTGCTAGTTATTCCAGACACAGGTAGACCCTTTGAGGTTTATTGTGACGCCTCTCATCAAGGGTTGGGATGCGTACTGATGCAAGAAAAGAGGGTAGTTGCTTATGCATCAAGACAACTTAAGGTGCATGAGAAGAACTACCCCACTCATGACTTAGAGTTAGCTGCGGTGGTCTTTGCCTTAAAGATTTGGAGGCATTATTTATATGGCGCCCAATTCCAAGTGTTTAGCGACCACAAGAGCTTAAAGTATCTCTTTGACCAAAAAGAGTTAAACATGAGGCAAAGGAGATGGATGGAATTTCTCAAAGACTACGATTTTGAGCTTTTATACCATCCTGGGAAGGCGAATGTAGTGGCAGATGCCTTGAGCAGGAAGACAGTGCACATGTCCGCTTTAATGGTAAGAGAGCTTAAATTGGTAGAGAGCTTCAGAGATTTGGAACTCCAGGTTGAAGTTGAACCAGACAGCATCATCTGCAGTAAATTGGTGATATCTTGTGGCTTGTTAGAGCGCATTAAAGAGGGGCAGTTGTTAGACCCCGAACTTCAAACGTCCATAGCTCTAATTGGTACTGAGAAAGGGAAGGACTTCAACACAGGGACGGATGGTCTCTTGCGGTTCAGAGGTAGGACTTGTGTTCCTAATGATGGAGAATTAAAGAGACTATTACTTGAAGAAGGACACCGTAGTCGTTTCAGTATACACCCAGGTATGACAAAAATGTACCAAGATCTCAAGAAGTCATTCTGGTGGTCTGGTATGAAGAAAGACGTAGCTCAGTTTGTTGCTTCCTGCCTAACTTGTCAGAAGGCTAAAGTGGAACATCAGAGACCTGGGGGTCTGTTGCAGCCATTGGAGATTCCGGAGTGGAAATGGGATAGCATAGCCATGGACTTTGTTACCCATTTACCACGCACTTTCAGGAAGCATGATGCTATATGGGTTATAGTGGACAGATTGACCAAGAGCGCCCACTTCTTGGCAATCGACTTGAGAATGTCTATGACAAAATTGGCACAGTTATATGTTAAGGAAATTGTGAGGCTTCATGGAGTACCTTCCAGTATTGTGTCAGATAGAGACCCTCGCTTCACTTCCAGGTTTTGGCAAACACTTCAGAGTGAGATGGGAAGCAGGTTGCAGATGAGCTCCGCTTATCATCCCCAGACAGATGGTCAGTCAGAGAGAACGATTCAATCATTAGAGGACTTGTTGAGGACGTGTATATTGGATCATTTGGGAGTATGGGATGAGGTGTTGCCATTGGTAGAGTTCACTTATAATAACAGCTATCAGGCCAGTATAGGTATGGCTCCATTTGAGGCTTTGTATGGAAGACGCTGCAGAACACCCTTGTGTTGGTTCCAAGATGGAGAAGCAGTATTAACGGGGCCAGAACTTGTACAACAGACCACGGAGAAAGTAAAGCTCATTAAAGAAAGGATGAAGGCATCTCAGAGTAGACAGAAATCATACACTGATCAGAGGCACAGATTTTTGGAATTTGCAGTTGGGGACCATGTGTTCCTTCGGGTGACTCCTACTACTGGCGTAGGAAGAGCCATTCGAGCTAGGAAATTGTCTCCTAGGTACCTGGGTCCTTATCAGATCCTGAGGCGTATAGGACCAGTTGCGTATGAGATAGCCCTGCCACCTCAGCTAGCTAATCTCCACCCAGTCTTTCATGTTTCTCAGCTTCGAAAATATGTCCCCGACCCTTCTCACGTGTTGGAAGCTGACACTGTACAAGTCAAGGAAGATCTCTCTATAGAGATGCAAATACCTTCATGATGATGTTGGGGTTCATGATTACAATGTGTTTGGAGACTGTGTTGATAAGGATGACATTGATGGTATGGTCATGATATAACTGATGAGGATATTGACAACGATCATGGGTAGAAATGATGATGCTAGTAAGGATAACGTTGTAGATAAATGTTTGTTGTTAAGTTGTGCTTATTTACTATGTATATATTATATTGTTATTCTTTGTGTTAAGGGTAGTTTACCCATACTTATCTGTTTTTGTGTTTATGTCTTGCGATGATCGTATGACTTTAGTTATTCGGGAGCATGGAATGTTACAGATGCTCCGGATGCATGATAAAGATGCGAGAGTAGGGAAAAGACTTGTTTTATTTAAAGTTTTTGTGCCATAACTTTTAGAAATAATGTAATTGAGTTTATTTTATTTCTTTGTTTATTTTATTAATTTCAAAATTATGTAATTGGATAATATTTTTGGTAAAGTTAGGACTTTGTTTTAATTTTGCACGTTTTAAATGTCGAAATTTTTAATTAATACCTGCTATAAGAATTTTGAAACATTTTAACCTTAAATACAGTTTGTGACACCCTGAATTGGGGGACACTACATTATTAGTTCTAGAACCGATATAAAAAGTTAATAATTTTTATATCCCTACTTCTATCCCAATTCCAAAACTAATATAAAAAATCCTTTATAACATGTATGAATTTTTTTTTTCATTAGTGATACCTATTGGATAAAGAATTTCACCACAAATGAAATATCGTATTAGTAGCTAGGTTAACTAAATTATCAACTATTTAAATAAAATCTATAAAATCATTTATAAACTTGTATTAACCACTGTCCTGAAAACCTAAGAAAAGATGTAATAGGAATTTGTTGAGCTTAAAAAAAAAGTGTTGAAGAGATGGATAAGAAAAAAATACTAAGACTGAAAAGGAGGGTCGAAGATTAATATTCATTTCATGTACTTCTTTTATCACATAAGTTGTCCCTTCTTACTTTTTTTTTCATGTGTCTTTGGTTAAAATCAATAAATTAATTAATAATTTATCTCGTTGGGTATTAATATATTTAGCTTATAAATTAGTTTGATTGATATAAAAATATTTAATAAAATTCATACAAAGACTTTATTTTATGAATCTCGAACTTATAATCTATAAATTAATGCAATTAGCTAGAATTTTATAACTTATTTAATTTTATTCATGATATATATTATATTTTTAATTGTTTTTATTCTTATACTCTTTTGTTTATCATTACCTATCTTGAATTTTAGAGAAATAAAAATCCCTCTCCCTCTTGTATCACATTATGAGCTTGATTAATGTAAGACCCATAAAAAAAAAATATATATATATATATATATATATATATATCTATTTTAATAAATAGAAGTAAATTTTAGCATTTTTATTAGTAATAATAATTTTAAAAAAATATAATAATAATAATAATAATAAATAAATAAAAATATATATAATGATTACAAAAGAAAAACAACTTTCATAAGTGGAGATTAATGGGAGAAATTTTTGGTAATGGAGCATTTAATATTATTTTTATAAAATAATATTTTAATAATAATAATAATAATAATAATAATAATAAAAAAAAACTAAATAGTAATAATAATAATTACAAAAGACAAACAACTTTCACAAGTGGAGATTAATGGGAGCAACTTTTGATAATGGAGCATTAAATATTATTTTTATAAAATAATATTTTAATAAAATATTAAAATAATAATAATAAAAAAACTAAATAGTAATAATAATAATTACAAAAGACAAACAACTTTCATAAGTGGAAATTAAGGGGGAACAACTTTTGGTAATGGAACATTTAATATTATTTTTATAAAATAATATTTTAATAATAATAATAATAATAATAATAATAAAACTAAATAGTGTCAAACTTTAGCCTATAAATAGTCATAAGGGAGATGGCTAAAAATTGCACCAAAAACCCTTAGAATTTTGAGAGAAGAGTGTGAGAAGAAATCCTTGTTGCATTTGGGAGATTCTGGAAGTTTTCAGGAACAAATTCTGAGCAAGAGATCTTCAAGAGGTAAGGGGAGCTAACTAGAATTGTTATGGTTGATTGGGTTTTGTTGAATGATGGGAAGGGGTATTATAATTCATATTTCATGATCATGAATCTGAAAATAATTATATTGGGATTTAGTATTGGTAACTATTTATCTATTTTTGTGAGTTTTAGTTTCCATATCCATGATTTCATTATTCTATATTTTTGGAGTTACCACAGTAAAATCTTAATCCGTAATTCGTTTACCGTTAGATTAAGCTCAAATTTAGATATATGATTCCTGAGATAAATTATTCTTATTTGACCGTTCAGATTTGTGATTGGATTTCTGTATCGAGAGGAATTAATTTCGTAACTTTGAATAGAGACATCACTATTTGATTTCTGCTGCTAAGTTCCCATGGTAAAACATAACTTCCTTCCTAGTGAACCATTAGATTGCCCCAAAATTTTGATACATGGACCATAAGACATATTAATTTTCTTTGACCGTTCGGATTTGTATTTTGAGATCTGTAATTACAGAAATAAATTTCACATGTTGGAATAAGTTACTGATCACCTTATTTTTGCTACTAAGTCCCCTAGGGAAAACATGAATTATAGTCAAGTAAACCGTTGGATTGATCCAGAATTTTTATATATGGTTAATAAGACTTATATTGTGAATTGGACCGTTCGGATTATCAATCTAATGTTCCAAGTTAGATATATAGATTTCGGATTGTTAATTTGAGGTACCTGATTTTTAGCTTAGTTATATCTCTAAACCATTTAAGGAAAAATTAAGAGATTCACTTCATCAACCGTTGGATCAAACTGAAAATTTTATTACAGATTTTATATATTTATTGCTTTAGTTTTGACCAGAAGGATTTTCAATAGGAAGTCAGAAGCTATAATGAATACACTTATAGTGTTCCGATAATCTTAAGTGTTTGATAACCTGAACTTTTGTTGTTGGTTAGTATTGTAAATTTTACTGCAGTTAGTACAGTTGTCCAAAAATTACGAGTTTGGTGTCCAGAGAAAGATTTTTGAGTCTAGAATCCAATAAAACAAGAATCAATGCATTCGGAGTTCTGTAGAGGAAATTATGAATAAAACACTAGAAAACAATCGTTTTGACAGCCACCAAGTTTACAAGAGTACTTATGTTTTAATTGAATTTTAATGCATTGTTGAATTGTTTATTGTACTTTGATGTATGATTGTTGGAATGTTAGTAAATTGAAAGTATGTACATATGAAGGTTATGATTGGTGTTGAATGTAACAACTATGGTACGTTGAAAATTCAAAGAGGATTATGATTACAAAGTGATGAAAGTACGATTCAAGTGGTAAACCAAGTTCCATCTGTGTAGAATCTCTTGGTGAGATTCTTAGTGTTTTAGAATGAAAGTAGGAGCTCAGTCTTGGGGGTCTTCCTGACGCTCCAATGGTCTTTCTTCTCACGTAGAGAGGACTGAACCATGTGGTGAGGAGTAGCAGGAGGTCTTAGTCTTGGAGGCTTCCATCATGCTCCAGGGCGCGGACTAACCTCGTGAGTGTGGCAGGGCGGGGGAGCCCAGGGCGGGGGAGCCCAAGGCAGGGGAGCCTAAGTATCACAAGCCACCACGGGTGCATGACCCGCCATAGCTCGACTCTCATTCTAAAGTCCGGACGAGTCAAGTCTAGTGTTCAACATGTTAGGATACCTGTCTTAATCTGTTTTGATTTGAGAATAACTCTTGTAGATTCTATGCTTAACATGATGCATGTTTTTTTTATATAATTAGCTCACCCTTGCTTGCTTGTTTGTGTTGTGCCGTGTCTGCGTGTTTTCTCTTGCGATGATCATCCACTTGGATGGGAGCAGATGACGAGGAGGCTACTCTGGAAACAGCTCTTGATGGGGATGACAGTGCTGCAGTCTAGTCCACTAGACCTCATTTCTCTTAGTCATGTTATTTTGAAGAAGCTTTTCATGTTTTAAAATTTTTAATTCCTTGTATTTTCAAGGAGAAACTTTAGTACTCCACTTCCAAATTCTAAATACTGTTTAAGGATGACTATAATCCTATTACTCTTTACTGCTTTCTAGTATTATTCATGCTGACGCCTTTATTATATTATATATCTTTATAATATAATTGGGACGTCACAATTAATATCTCTATTAAGATATTAAGTATTTATTTTAATTATTACATTACTTTTGTTATTTATTATGTTACATTTTTTATTTGTTAAGTAATTCAAATTAAAAACAAAATATTCAACATTAACCAATGTTTTATTACGTAAAACGTAAAAATTATACATAATAAAAATTATAAAAAAGAAACTTGATCTAAAAGTAAATAAATATAAATTTGATTAATTAATTAGCTTAAATAAAATTAGTCGTCCATAAAAAATATATTTAATTTATAAAAAATAGGTAAAAGTACTAATTACGTAAAATATATTTAGAGAGAGAATTTAAAATTTAGAATTATAATTACATAAAATATATTTAGAGAGAGGAGAGTATTTCTTCTCCTATACACACACTCCGAGCATGTCTTCATGGTTGATCAATCCTATATTTTAAATATTGAATATTTATTTAACTATTACAATATTTTTAGTATTTAACCTCAAACTTTGTGAAATTTGGCTTTAAATATGAGTTTGGATTCTGTCGGCAGTAGAAGTTGAAAGAGAAAAGAGATTCAGCGTGACGATGTGGAGAGAGAGATCATTGATAGTTTTGGTGGTTCTGCTCCACCAAATTGATGGAGGAGATGGTTGCTTCCCCTCTTCCTGTGGCAAAATCACCAACATATCTCATCCATTTCGATTGAAAGGAGATCCAAAAGTGTGCGGTCGGTATGAGTTATCTTGTGAAAACAATATAACGGTGTTATCTCTGTTCTCTGGAACATTTCATGTGGAGGCCATCAACTACAATAATTTCACAATCCGACTGGTGGATCCTGGACTTCAACCCACGAACTGCTCCTCCCTTCCCCGCTATTCTTTGTCTCCGTACAATTTCACTGATCTTTCCCTAAACGCCTTGCGTCCCTTCGATGAATTTCGGTATGACTATCCTCAGTATTACGATGAGTTTTTGTACGAGCATATAGTGTTTTTGAATTGTAGTCATGGAGTGAGTGGGAACCCAAAGTATGTGAGTGGTGGTGGATGCGTGAATTGGGAGTCCAAGGGTTACATGTACGCTATTGCTGGTGACCTAGGAACAGGGGACTTAGAAGTTGGTTGTGATGTGAAGGTGGTTGCTCCCACATCATGGTGGGGTTTGGACACAAATAAATATTCCTATGCCACGATCCACACAGCGCTACTTTATGGATTTCAGCTTTCATGGATTACTCTCGTCTGTCATGATCGTTGTGCACATCCTTATCCCTACTGCTATTTCAATTCTTCCAGCCAGACGCTTCAATGCATCAACAGTAAGGCAGTGCACGCTTTCGGCTTTAATTTTCATTAAATTTCAAATTTAAATAAATCTAAATATTAAATATTTTTATTTTATTGTTACTAAAAAAATTGTTTGTATTTAACATTTTTATATTTTGAGTTGATGTAATCTAGTTTTTTTATTAATTAAATGTTATTATTGTTATATTAATTCGTCATACTGTCTGGACGTTTTATTACTATAAAGTTTAATATTTAATATAACATGTTATTATAAGTATGAAATTGTTTTTATTTTATTATATTTTCATTAAAAGTAATAAAAATACATAAACAAAATAATCTTTTTAATTTTAATATATTTATATGTTTGATCCTCTTGTTTTATATATTTATTTTGACACTTCTAAATTATTAAATCTAAGTTTCAAAATGTGTATGTTTATAGATTACCATTCCATATTATATCCATAAAATATCACTTTATTAACTAAATGTTTTCTAAATTTATCAGTCTTTTATAGTTTACCTGTATTATGTATGCATGAAGTTATGTAAAACATTGTTTGGTTTCAAACAGAAATAAAAGCATTTAGACAGTATGATCATAACCTTTTTAAGTACTCTTCCTTGTCGTGTTGTGATTCTCTGATATTGATACTCTCTTCCTTTTTCGGCTGAATAGGGAATCTTTCGGGGCTGCGGGTAAAGGGTAAGAATCCTACCTCTTTGGATTACCTATGTTTGAATTGTCACGTAATACCAACAACTAATGATTCTACATAACTATCATATTAAATAATATACATTTTTCTTGTTTAATTATATTTATGATCTCTTAATTGATATTTGATTTTTTTAACGTTGGTTTTCTATTTTAAAATTGTTTTCCCCTCCATTTTGAAATTTCTTCTCTCCTTCAAATATTTAATTGATGTGTCTAATATTGTGCTTTCCGAAGATTTATAAAATATGAATTTTAATGATTTTTAATCAAAATTTCAAATTCGTATATATTATATAGTTATAAAATATTATTTGCGGAGATTTGTAATAGAGCTAATTGAGAACAATGAAACCAAAGGATAAGAATTCTTGAAAAAGAAAAAGAAAAGTAATAGAGGTAGGAAGTCTAAAGATACAAAACGTGATAAAAACATAAATATTACATTAAAATAAAAGTTAAATTATCTTTAACTATATATATATAATAATAATAATAATAATAATAATAAGAATAATAATATTTTTTTTAAAAACTATGTGTTAATATGAAATATAAATAATTTATCAGTCAAAAAATGAATTTAATCGAGGTTTTGTAAATAAAGTCATTATATATGAGTAAATGAAAAGATAATAGCCAAATATAATAGTTTCATGTGGAAATGATGATAAGTAAAATGACAATTAATTTTAATATACTTGGTGGACTCATGAAAAATTGAATTGTGAGAAATTGGAATAGCATTCTTGTTATCCCAATACATAGGACTTGGCCTACAAAGAGAAACACATATGTGTGGAAAGAAGCCAATGCAACCAAGCTATCTCAATAGATATTAGAGAAACTTTAGTAAAGGAACGAGAAACAATATCTTGTTTCTTGCTCTTCTAAGAGATAAGAGAAACTTCTAGAAATATGCAAAAAAAACCTATATAGTAGATTTATGATATGAAAGGCCACTAACCCAATAAGCATTAGAATAAACACATGAATCTAAGGAAGATGATGAGGGAAAGATAATACCCTCAAAATCAGTATGAAGACATGTAAAAATGCAGATAACAACTACCAAATACACTAGCAAGAAAAGAAATATATTGATTAACACAATGCATAATGTAAGAAATATCATGACAAGTAACAGTGGGATATGTTAGATTGTCAAAAATAGTAAGATGCATATTCTTCAGAGAATCATTTAACAACTAAACGAAATGTCAACAAACATATCCAACTTTGTTTTTACTTTATAAACCCACCAAGAGCCAATAACATGTTTTCTAGAGAAAGAGATATCAAATCCCAAGTAGTAATTTTATATAAAGGTGAAAGTTCTTCTTTCGTAGCTTGTTGTCAAAATATTAGAGCTGTCAAAATGGGTAATCCGACCCGGCTCGGCCCACCACAGATTGGTCACTTAGTGAGCCAATCCAACCCAGCTCATTTATTAGCGAGCCAGAAAACCTTGAACCCGGCCCAACCCACCACAGGTTGGTGGGTAAACGAGTTGGCTCACTAGCCCATTTAATTACATTTTTTTTAAAATAAAAAAAAATACAAAACTTTCTGTAATTTAAAGATTTTCCTTGACCCTTGACCCTTGTTCTTGTTGTAACCCTTGACCCTTGTTCTTGTTGACTCCAAATTCACTGATAAAGATTTTCCTAATATCAGAACAATTCCGACAATCAATAAAAAATATTAATAAAAAAAAAATCAGTACTCAACAACATCAACAAAAAATTAATAGTTTAATCTGTAATATAATTTCCCAAATTCAAAGATATCAAAAAGAACTTGTTCAAATAATGTATACTCAAATTGTTTAAATAAAATGAACAAAATCTGATACAAGCATGTCAGAACATGAAAAAATCATTCCATGTCTTCAAATCCCCCAGAAAAAAAATAAAATTCGCAAACCCCTATTTTTGTCATTATAGGGTTTTTGAAAAAAAAAGAAAGAGAAGTGAGAAACAAAAATGTGGAGAAAAGAGAAAATAAAAAGAAGGGTGTTTTACGTGCTCCTTGAAGAATTTCAGTGAAGTGAGAGTGAGAGCACCGTCAAATGAGAGCAAGTACCGTGAAAGTGATTTGTGAGAGTGGAGGTTACTTTTTTGGTATACACAGTGAATGAAGAGAGTATTTTATTTTTTAGGGTTTCATAAATAAAATAATAAATTAAAAAAATAAAATTAGGTAGGTGGGTTGGTGGGCTAACCCGGCTTACCACGGGTTCAACCCGCATGAGCCGGGTCTAAATGAGTCGGGTTGAAATCTGACCCGCATATAGGTGGGTTGTATTTTTCAAACCCATCCCGGCCCGAACCCGTGACGGGTCGGATTGGCCCGCGGGTTGTGACCCATTTTGACGGCTCTACAAAATATATTAAGGAAAACCTTTTGACAAGGACTTAGACAAGCTAGCAATCATGCTTAAGAAGGAAGCAAAAGGAAGAAGAATAAAATGAATACACAAAGCTTGGTAATTGAGTGAACTTACAAACACATGGAGGATACTGAGGACGTGGTGGATAAACAGTCAAAAGAGGCATGGAAAGCCGTCAGAACATCTTGAGTTGTAGTAACACTAAAATCATCCACGTAATTCTCGATTTCAAAATTATTTACAACATTATCATCATTTTTGGAAAAAGTAATCAATACAAATGAGATCAAACTTTGTAAGGTTGTGGAGGTTGGAAGAAAGTGAATAAACTGGATTGTCCTTAAAGAAAATAATTTGGCGAGAAACTATAGTTTATGATTGGTAAGATCATAACAATGATAACCCTTTTCATTTGTAACTGATCCTCTACCTCTAGGGTCGATGTTAAATGATGAAACACGAACTTTCTCTCCTTGTGTGTGAAGGTTATTTCATTGGTGAAGCCATTATTTGTGGATTTCTTATCAAATTGTCATGTCCTCCGTAATAAAATATGACAAGCTTCCACAAGAACTACATCACAAAACAAAAAATCTTCATATTTTCCAATGGATAACTTGACCTTCACTTGTTGGTTTATTATCATTTCCCCATCTTCATTAAGCCAATGAAGTTTATAAGGTTTGAGATGAGGTTTAAGAATCAAAACTAACTTGTTAACCAACCTAGTACTACAACATTTGCAATAGGACTCACTGTCTACAATGAAAGGACATGAGTTTTCATCTTGTATGAAAGATGTCCTTTCTTTGTGATAAATTTGTGAACTAGGTTGATTATTGAGAATCCTTCTAATCATAAAGAGGTCTCCATCACAAGGGTAGGTATCCTCACCTTTATCCTTAAATGATTCTTCACTCTTATTATAACTCTCTCAATCTTGGCTACTATAGATGTCAATTCCCCGTGATAGGTGGGACATTGTGATGGAAGATGACCTCTACCAAGACATTTGAAACACTTGATATCACTAGTATAAATGTGTGACGATGACCCTTCCCTTCGATTCTCTTTCTCTTTCCTAGATTCCTCTAGGGGGTTCATGTGTTCTTTAACTTGTTCTTTTTATAGTCTTTCTTCTAATAAGAGTTAGAGTGTTTGATTTAAAATTTTTTATCAAAATTTGTTGCTATACTTTTGTAGAAATTTGTACTTACTCATTTAGATCTTGGTAAGACAATAATTTCGCTCTATCTCTTATTTCAAGACTTAAACCAATAAGGAACCTATAAATGGTGGTGGACTAATGCTCCCTAATCTCAACCTTCATCATATATAACTCCATCTTTTGTCTATATTCTTCTACTTTCATGTTTTTTTGATGGAGTCTTTGGAGTTTATCCATAAGCTCTCTATGATAGTAGGAGGAAGTGTGCCTCCTCCTAAGGGCCTTATTAAGGTCATTCCAATATTTGACTTGAGGAGCATTGTTGATTCACCTCTCCCTTTCTAGGGATGTCCACTAATACATTACATTGCCTTTAAAATTTAGGGTAGGGGTACCTTCCTCTCTTCACTTAATTGGTTGCAAGCAAAATGTTGTTCTACCTTTATTTCCCAGTCTATGTATATTTCAACATCTTTCTTTCCATGAAAGTGAGGGAGGTCCACTTTAGTGTCTCTTGATTCCCTATGGACATGTTCCTTTCTATTTCTTCTTGGTGGTAGAGGAGGAGATTGATAAAATTATCCACTAATCTACTATCCTCCTCGTAGTGTGTGACAAATGTGAGAGTCTTGGAGCTCTTAGAATGGCTCATACTCTTTCTCTTTTCTTGTAGTTTCTCTTCTTTTTGTTCAATGATTCTAAGCTCCCCCTCAAGGATGGCAAGATGGGTCTCTCTTTCAATTTTCCCTTTTTCTTTTAAAATGACCTCTTACATCCTCCAAAGTTTTAGTGACTTAAGCTCTTGAGCAATTTGTTTCCAACTTTTTTCTTCCTCATTATAGTCATTATCAATTTGGGATCAAGGATCGTCAGACATCCTTATGTTTCTCTTTTATTTTCTAAGATTTAAACATTTTGGTCTTTTAAAGAAATTCTAAAGAAGTAGATAACAAGATTCTTGAGCTCTCTTTTAGGAAACATAGATGAATCACTTGGATGATTTAAGTACCAAGTCCTTCCTAACCAATGAAACTCAATGTTCTTGCAGAAGACTTCTTAAATGGAATTGAATGAACGACTAAGATGACACACATCAAACTACAAAGAAAAATAAAACAAGCAAAGCAAGGAATTAAAGAGTCTATGTTAGGCGACCCTAAGGGGAGGCTTATTGTAATATCCCAATTTTGGGAGTCACTTAAAACGCCTTAAACTAAAGAAACTTTTCACAACATTATCAAAATCGTCAAAAACAAAATTAATAGATTTAATAAAACCAAAAGTTAATTAATATTTACAAAACTAAATATTTAAATTCAATTATAAACAAATACATAAACCTTTAAAGATTCTTTTCATAATAGAGTACAATTCTTATGAAACCCACAATACGAATCCCCCTCTTTCTATCATCAACTCAACACCTGAAATATCTGCATATACTCTTGTATAACATAAATATTATATGATCATCGTCACACACATAAACAAATATGAGTGAGCTATTAGTGAATACATAAATATAATATGATAATCAATTAAATAAATCACATACAACCACAAACAAACAATCCACCATTCATTCAACCAACCAATCACTAACACTAAACCATGCAACCGTAACCAACAACACTCTTTCGATACTTTCCTCTAAGTGATCTAACATCAACAATACCAAAGATCCGCTAGAAGGTGGTTGAGCAGTTTACCTTCACAGTACATATTTGTCTCCCCTATTCCTTAAGATTTTACGAGTAAAAATTTTGGTTCATCACACATTAAGCACTCTACTTAGCATCAAGCCGAATTATAGGGTGAAACATCTTTTCCCTCCCCTGCTTCACATAGGCTTAAGGTTATGGTACTCAAACCCATTTTTACTACTTTGAATAGTCAAAGAGTTCTCCTTTTCTGCTTCACACAGATAAAAGGAAGACCCTGACTCTCAAGGGCTTCACACCCAACTCACCTGACCACTTTCTACTATTGAGTAATTCAAGATTAGTTCTTTAACCATCTCTCCAGGCATACTAGACCCATAAACATAATTGCCCAACATTTAAGGTCCAAAAATCACTATTTCCATGTACAAAATAGTGTTTAACGTGCCATAAAAGTCATACCAACATCAACCATTTCATATAGAACAAATAATTCGTATTAGAGAGTTTTAAAACAATAATAACCTCTCTAAAACAATTCTAAAACACCAACGCACAACATAATAAACTATTTCAGCATTAAAGCATCAAACATCCATACACAACCAACACCATTAGCTCAAAATTCATGGTATCACAATAGACCACATCTGAACTTAATTTTGGAAACAATATAGTATGTATAACAACCATACATCATCTGTTTTATACCAAACATAACCACCAGCGCCCAATAACAATATATATATATATATATATATATATATATATATATTCCATGAGGTTATAAACATTTTGAAGTAACTATGAGCAATAAGGAAACTATATAACAACCATCATATCTTTAACTAATTTCAAATTGTGTTATTTCCGAATCAATAACACCCATTCAGCAGTATAATATAAATTTAGTAGACAGTTATTTCTTTAACTAAGTTCAATCACTTTAACTTATTCCCATATCCCATACGCCTACATGACAGCAACTAATACCTCTAAATAAGCTCAATCGATTCAGTGTATGTTAACAATTATTTTCATATCATGTGCAAGACTAAACACCCACCCAGAACAACAATATCAATGGCAACCATAGCGTGAATAACATCATGTCCTACTCCATCAATCTTTATTAGTTCAATATAAAGTTAGATCACCTCCATGTAGGAAACAACACTAAAAGATGATAGCCAAACTAAAAGAGGTCAAGAAAGTAAAGCAAGAATAATAGAAAATGAAGGAATTTTAAACTCAAATTGGAAATTTTGAGCATACACAAGAGAATATCAAATTGGAATTAAGGCAAAGAAACAAAATAAGCACTCAAAAGAATTACGTAAAGAAAAGGACTAGATGAATTACAAAAGCCAGAATAACACTAGAATTGAAATGGATGTTTCTTGGTCCCAAATTGCCAAATGCTAATGGCGCATAGGACAATCAAATAGATAAGGCTGAGACATATGAAGGTTGTTTCATCAAGGAAAATAACTTCAAAACTCAAAGGATATGAAACAACAAAAGTTCAAGTAGTACTAGTGACTGTAGTGGACATATTTTTGTAATTTTTCTTCTGGTTTTTTGTTTAACTCTTTTGTTCTTTTCTTTTTGTGATTTTTGTACTATCTTCAACACTTTTCTAGCAGCACAAAGTAGCGAAAGCCGAAACACTACTACTCTAAATTCGTCATACAAATTTACATGAAACAAAGTAGAGAAAATAAGAAGGTCTTAAAACAAGGAACCTAATAGAATCAAAGTGTAGAATAGAAATTGAATGCAAACATCATAGAATCCTAAGTCTAAGAAATTATTTATGATCTAAAAATAAGTAAGAACTCAAGGTTGAAAAGCAAAAGCACTAAAAAAGGACAATAGTTTGTGCATACCATAAGAACATGTAGACACTTTATCTTCTCAAAATTCAAATGATTAAACATAAGAAAATGATATATATATATATATATATATATATATATATATATATATCATAGTATCAAAATGATTCAAAATTAAGACAATTGAACCAAACAAAACCAACAAATACTCAAATAAAATGCATAAGAAAATGGTAGAACTCACAAGAACATCTAGAAACACACAAATGAAGGTTCAAAAAGAACAGTGAACTTTGTACCAAACAAGAAGACAATAACACTCAAACTAGTATGCTAAACAACATCAAAACCTGAAAATAACTCATAATTAAAGAAACAATGGGGAAAAACTTAAGTCTTGAAGAAGTCGTAAGCAATCGTGGCTCTAGATACGAAATGATGGTCTTCCTCCTAGCTCCTTCAACATATGTGTGAAGATGAATGACTCCATGATGAGAAGAAGATGCAAAAGCTATGGTTGGATGGAGATATGGAAGTGTGTGGTTCGATGGTGAGAAATATTAGGGAGAGGTGAGGCGAACTTCTATGGAAGAAAGCCTTGAGTAGTATATAGAAGAGATTAACTAAGGAGAGCTGACGTAAGTGAATAGTGCAACAAATGGGCAGCATTTCATTACTAGACTAAAGCTAAAATATACAATGATAAAGGCCTCTATTTATAGGCCAAGAAATCCTAGACTAGTCTCCATAAAGGAGTGCCAACTTTGAATTCAAATGTTTGAATTTTGGAGTTAAGGGAGACAAGTTTAAGGTATGACTTGCCGCCTAAGCACTCACATGTTCCTCCCCTGGGTGCACATAAGAGGAGAAACTTCCCCTCCAAGTTTGTGTCAAATTAAGGTTTAAGAAAACCTAATCCATGCACTACATGCATTGACCTAAAACTAGACCCATCTCCTTTTAGGCCCAAACTACTCTACAAGGCCCAAGCCTAATACAAGACCCAAATAAAATTCTCTTCTACTTGACCCATGATAGGAAGTCTAAGTAATCATACTATAATATTTAAAGACAATGTTAACCCAAAAGATAAGAGTTTAGGCCTATGTGATAGTTGAGCCAACTCTTCTTATATATGATGTTGGACAAGGCTAGGGTGTTCGCCAACGTTCTTAGATTTTGAAAGATATTTTGATGGTGTTGGTATTGATGAAGAAGAATTGGTTCAACATTTGGCACTCATGGCTAACATAGAACCTATCATGTTTGAAGAAGCTATTTCAAACAAAGTATGGAAGAAAACAATGGAAGAAAAGATTAGAATTATTGAAAGGAATCATGAGATGAGTGATTTACCAGAACATAGGATTCCTATTGGTGTTAAATGGGTTTTCAAGATAAAACTCAAACTAGATGGTTCGGTAGCTAAGCATAAGGAAAAATTGATAGCAAAAGACTCTATGTAAAAGGAAGGCAAAAATGATTTTGATGTCTTTGCACCTATGGCCAATTAGAGACAATGATTTTGATTGTAGCTCTAGCTAGTTAAAGGTGTTGGAAAATGTGGCAGCTTGATGTGAAATTTGCATTTCTTAATGGATGATTAGATGAAGAAATCTATGTTACCTAATATCTTGGTTTCATGTAGAAAGGGAGAACATAAAGTCCTAAAATTAAGGAAGGTTTTATATGGCTTGTAGCAAGCCCCTAAAGCTTGGAATAAGAGAATAAATGCATTTCTTAGCAATATTGGTTTCCTGAAGTGCCCTGTAGAACATGAAGTCTATGTGAAAAATGAAAAGTTAGACAAGATTCTCGTCATATGTCTCTATGTTGATGACTTGCTCATTATAGATAGCAATGCCATAAATATTGAGACCTTTAAACAAAATCTGAAGATGGAATTTGAAATGACAGACCTAACAACTTTGTCATACTTTTTGGGGTTTGAGTTTTTATATACTAAAAATGGGATTATCATGCATAAGAAAAAAAATATGTTTTTGAAGTTCTAAGTAAATTTAAGATGCAGGAGTGCAATTTTGTCGAGACTCCTATAAAAGTAAAACTGAAACTTCAGGAGATGGTGAAACATCTATAGATACACCTCTGTTTACACAAATAATAGATAGTTTGAGGTTTATTTATCAAAGTATACCTATAATTGTTTATAGTGTTTGTATGATGAGTAGATTTATGAGCAATCCTAAATAATCACACTTATTGGTTACAAAAAGAATCATGTGATACTTGAAAGGAACCTTGAAGTTTGGAGTTCTATTTTCAAAGCAAAAGAATGAAGGAAGTGATGATGAGAATATTGCTAACTTCTTATTCTTATTCACATTGGAGTGGTGATGCGGTGGATAGAAAAAGCATTATGGGTTATATTTTCCTATTGGTTGGATCACCTATGTCTTGGAATTCTAGGAAATATATTGAAGTGTGTCTATCATTGTGAAGCTGAATATATTGCATCATGTTCAACACCTTTCCAAGCTTTGTGGTTACTCTTTTTGCTTAAAGAATTGAATATTTTGAATAACAAGTTTGACAAGAAATCTGCCATAAATATGACTAAAAAGCTAGTATCTCATTGCAAGATCAAGAAAATAAAAAGAAAGTTTCATTTCCTAATAGATCAATTTACCAAAGGCATGATCCAATTGAAGTGTTGCATAATTAAAGATCAATAACTGTCATCCTAACTAAAGCATTAAAGATTGAAAAATTCAAGAAATTGAGAGATTCTTTAAAGATGTATTTTTTTTTGTAAGGATTTTGATTCAAGGAGGACTGTTAGGATATGATTCAAAACTTAAATAGTTAGTTTGTTAAGCTACATTCATCTTGTACCTTAAATACTCTTTGGTTGAATTCATTAAAGTAGTTGTTCTATACTCAATATACAAAGTATAATTTTCTGCATTCTCTCTCTATTCCGTATGTGTTTTCTTCCCTATTGCTCTAACAACCCATAGTGTAAAATAATATTTAAGTTTTATGTTTCTCATACTATTTGTTAACTTTTTTTTTTTTTTTGCAGTGGCTATAAACAGTATCATAAAAGGTGAGTTATTTCTATATATATTTTTTAAGTAGAAAGGAAATAGTTTACTTTGTCTCTGTCACAGGGTTCTATCCTCTATTTCTATAGGCTATAAATAATAAGTATGACGGAACAAGTTTCTTTATAAATATTTTTTTAAAGAAATATATATATATATATATATATATATATATATATATATATAATTAAATAAATACTGCAACAAAAACATGTATTTCTGAAGGAATATTATCGAAGGACAATCATCCAACAATAAATCACATTTATCGACGAAATAGGAATTGATTATGTACTGATAGGTTATGGTCGTCAATAACGATGTTGGTAAGTTCCTAGCAGATATATCCGACGTTAATACCGTTAGTAAATGAAATGAGTCATTATCGAGGGACATAATTGTCGGTATGTGCTTCGAGTTTGTGAAATCGGGTTTCCCTTCCCCCAATTTCATTTTCTCGAAAACCCTTCATCCCCAATGTCCCCTGCTTCTCTTCTTCCCAAGCTCGGCCTCCCTTTGGCTCACCGGTCCTTCCTTTGCCCCAATCACCATTGCCATTCAGTCTACCCCAACCTCAATTACTGTTGAAGTCTACCATTCCCCAACCTCTATTGCGATTCGACCCTTACTTTTCCCCTTTATTCATTACGCGTCAATCGTGTAATGTCGATGTCGTGAGCAAAGTGGTGGTTTACGTGACGGTCATTGGTGTTGCTGCGTGACAAGGCTACCATTATCACGTGGGAGGCTATTTTCGTGGTCTGCCGTGGAGGTAAGTATGTGTTTTTGAATGATGAAGAGCAAAAACTAATGTATTGGCATGCAATGATATGTACTATAAATGGGTTTGTATATTTTGACTTCATAAAGAACATTTGGTTATTTTTCTGTGCAATGTTTTTGTATAACATTTAGGTTTCTTTTCTTTTCATTTGTGGTAGAGCAGAAGAAGTAAATTGGTATAGGTTTTGGATGTGTTTTTGGTTCATAACTTGTAAGTACTAGGAAATTGAGTGAAGCCTTGTTTGTTGAGGTAGTTGAGTGGTCTAGTGCATAGGTTACAGGTTGGTCTAGCGGTGTTTATGTTGAAGAGGTTATTAGGCACTGGCTATTTGGAATTATTAGTGCATTGAAGTTTCAGGTTTAATATTTAAATTGGAATTACTAATTCAACACTAATGAAAAGTTTGGGCTAGTTTAGTAAAGAAGATATTGTTTCATTCTTTAGTCACTGGCTAGACTCTAGGATGAGAGTCAGAGAACAATACCTTGAGCAATACATAGGTTTCGTTAGTAACTCTTTTGCTTTCTTTAACATGAAAACAAATCTAATTCTTTAACGTGAAAATCAGCAAGTCTGATTCTAATGCTGCTTTCCTTTAGTTTCTTAATCCATTTTAAATCATTTTCTAAGTTCAATTTGTGTGGCTACTTGTTTCAGAACCTGTGTTTCTTGCTTCTCTCAATTTTGTCGCCCTCTAAGTGCCAATCTATGTGCTGAAATTGGTGTTGTCAAGTGTTATATTATTGACTGTCTTGTGAATCGTAGCACCTTAGGTGGTGGTAGTCTTCAAGATTCTCTAACCTGTGAGCTACCAAGGTTGGACTATCTTTAAAACATCAATTGAGTGCATTAAAAGAAGAACGAATACTAGTTTTGTGAGAATTGTGTGGCTAACTTGGCATACATCTCCTTTGGCCGAGAGAAAGAGTGTCTAAAATCTGCATCTGTTAACTGCTGCACTTGAGCTTTTTATATTTAAGCCTTGAATTTGATAGTTTTCACATGTTCTAGTAACAACCATTATAAGTTTCTACGCTGCATCATTTGAGTTCAACTAGTGCATTTAATAGTCTAACCAAGGTTCTACTCATTCATGGTTCAACTAGTGCATATGCATGAGTAGTTTAGTTTAGTTAGCACTTGCATGGTTATGATTTAGGTGCAGTGAGTTTATAACTAGTTTTAAGTTGCACTTAATGAACCCATGCATATTCTAAAGTAGTATTCAACTTTTACCTCCTAGTATTACATATTTGTGGAATAATGCATACTTTATGAACATGTTTGCATGCAAATTGGTTTTGTAATAGCCTCTGCATATCATACATCCTGATTGGTTTTGTAGTAGCCTCAAGCATTAATGTTAGTGAAACTCCATTTTCCATTCATCCTTTGCATTGCATATTTATCCATATTAATACATCTCCATAAGCAATCACTATTTTCATGTGTATATTGTATAACAGTTTCTATAAGGATAGATTAAGTACAGGTCTAAGTTTCTATTTAACTGGTCAAGGTCTAGGTTTCTATTTAAGTGTCGCACGTGAGCTTTTTATATTTAGGTGTCTTTATAGATATTGGGCTAGTAGATAGAAATGGAAGAAAAAATCACAAAGGCATTGGATAGGGTTGCATTGAATCTAAAACGTAAGGGAGCGACTCGATGAGTTGCACATTTTAGTGGAGCTTCACAACTAATTTTAGGCCATTGGCCATCATATATGTCACCAACGAGCACGGTTGCCAAACAGACGAGATTTGGTGGATGTAGAAACAAGTTCACAAATGTCGGTCCTCATATTGTGTAGAACTTAGTTAGGCATTTTTCAAATTATAAAAAGAGTGGGAGACTGAAGCGTTTGATGTTCTATAGGAATGGTGAATGGTGTGACCTTCCTAAGAATATTGTTGACTTGGTTAAGAATGATCTTGAAGTCAAGAAGGTAGTTGTGGGGATAGAGTTAAATGGGTATCATCTTGTATTTGATTGTTTACATTTGTGCAAGGTGGACCTCAAAAGTGGTTTGCAACAACCTATAGCTTGGATTGATGATGCAAGTCAATGCATTTTTGCAAAAGTCTATACTTACTCTAACAAAGAACCTTACAATACCAACAAACAGAAAAGTGGAAAAAGTCTTGACTTATATGCGTTTAACGAAATAAAACTACATTTAGAAGTTCAAATCAATGGAGTGGATCAATCGAGATTGAGTGAGTGAAGTTGAGAGTTCAATGCTCTAATTAAGGATATTCAAATTGATACTGAACAAAACTACTGTGAATATGATGTAGAAGTAAAAGATAACATCAACAAATAGGATTGTAGAAATGTTGGTGAAGCTATTCACCACAATCAAGACATATGTTTAGATTTTTATGCTGAATCAATATATGAAAAATTAGATTTGAATTATGTACAAAAGATGTTCTCAATATATGTAGGGTTGAATATAGTTTTATAGTTTTGATTGTCTGGATATGGATGACATGTTATTGTTTTGTGCATGTCTAATTATGTGAATGTCGGGTAGACAAACAATACAAATTGTATTGGACTCTTCCATACACTTGCCACAGATATATCAGCCAATAATTACCGAAATATACGTCCGTCGATAATTATTGAAGGATTTTCCCATCGATAATTACCAACTATCAACATTCATCGATAATGGTTATCGACAGTAAAATTACCGATGGATTCTTGATCATCAGAAAGCCATTAAAAAATCTCAATTATCAATATCTTATGTCTGTCAATAATTTCAATTTTTTTAGTGTTAAAAAGTTAAAGCTCTAGTTTATATATAAACTAATTTTTGGACCTTATATTAATATATAACTTTTTAAAACTTTTATTTTTAATTTTTAGATTATTTTATTTTATAAAAAATACTTATAAAGGAATTTGTCCAAATATAAGTAATATTATTTATACAAACTATTTTTTTTTCCAAAATAATTCTATAATAGTTTCACATTATTATTAATTTTTTATTAAGATGACATCTATCCCTTTAAAAATAGCAATACGTGTATATATATGTGTGGTAAGAGAGTCATCTCTCTCTCTTTTTTTTATTCAGATACGTGAACAACAATTTTTGTAAAACAACTATTTAACAAACTTTTATTAATGTAATAATAATAATAATAATAATAATAATAATAATAATAATAATAATAATAATAATAATAAAACATAAATAATATAAAAATTAAAATTTTTCTTATTATATTAATAAAAAACTTAGTAATTGGTTATTTTTTATCTTAAAGAAGGTGTCAATAGTTGTTTTACAACGTGATGATGACATTTGTTATATTAATTCACAGGATTTTTTATAGCAATATTTAGACCAAAGCAATATGTTGGAATTTATTTGTCTGACTATGAAGCTGCCGTTGAGTATGAACCACGATTAGTTAAGTTGGGACAGTGTGTTACATACTTCATAGTTAGATATGTTGCGGGCACCATATTGTTTATTGTTTTTTTGGTATACAAATGGAGAAGAAGACATTCGTCAGTATATGAAAGTATTGAAAATTATTTAGAGCAAAATAGCTTGATGCCTATTCGATACTCATACAAGGAGATTAAGAAGATGGCCAAAGGTTTCAATGAAAAGTTGGGTGAAGGAGGTTATGGCTCTGTATTCAAGGGGAAGTTGCGAAGTGGACCATGTGTTGCCATAAAAGTGTTACGAAAATCAAAAGGTAAAGGAGAAGATTTTATCAATGAAGTTGCAACAATTGGAAGAATACATCACCAAAATGTAGTGCATTTAATTGGATATTGTGCTGAGGGCTCAAAACGTGCTCTTGTTTATGAGTTCATGCTCAATGGATCTCTTGATAAATTTATATTTTCTAAAGAAGGAAATCTTCATTTAACCTATGACACAATACATGATATAGCAATTGGAGTAGCACGTGGAATTTCATATCTACATCATGGGTGTGAGATGCAGATTTTGCATTTTGACATCAAACCCCACAACATCCTCCTTGATGAAAAATTCACTCCAAAGATATCTGATTTTGGATTGGCAAAACTATATTCAACAGATAAAAGTCTGGTGAGTATGACAGCAGCAAGAGGAACAATTGGGTACATGGCTCCAGAGTTGTTTTATAAAAATGTCGGAAGAATATCACATAAATCTGATGTTTATAGCTTTGGAATGTTTTTGATGGAAATAGCAAGCAAGAGGAAAAACCTAAACCCCCATGCAGAGCATTCAAGCCAACTTTACTTTCCCTTTTGGATTTATGATCAACTTGATAAAGGGAAAGATATAGAAATGGAAGATGTCACCGAGAATGAGAACAAAATTGTAAAAAAGATGATCATAGTTTCACTTTGGTGTATACAATTGAAACCAAATGATCGCCCTTCCATGAATAAAGTAGTGGAAATGCTTGAAGGAGACATTGCAAACCTAAAATTACCTCCAAAGCCTTCTCTGTATCCACATGAAACATTGGAAGATGGTGAAAGAATATCCTCTCACCAAACAACATTGTCTGACATTGTTGGTTCTTCAAGTTATCCAGTGAAGATTGTCTCAAATGTTCCCCTAGATGAAAGTATTTGATAGTGTAAATTATTTATTTGCATCCAACTTATTTGACTTAAACATTTTGTTGAAAATCCAAGTATGAGTTTAAGTCCTACATTGGATAGAAATAAGAAAGTAGAGTATTATATAGAGATAAAAGACGCATTAATCCATTGTCTTAAGGTTTTAGATAGAGAGTGATGTCAATCCTTTATATAGTTAGGCTAAGATGTTATTAGGGTTTGTGTAATCTACAAATAACTTCCTTCTTGACACATTTTTCTTCTGTAATATTTACACTGTGTGACTTATTTTTATACTTCATACTTTAAATTTCAAATATTATGATTTTATACTTCATACTTCAAATATTATGATTTTCCAAATTTAAACATTTGTTCAATGTTTTGAATGTGTTCATTATACTATAGTATGTAGAAACCTAACACGATCAAATATAATAAAAAAATGAGAAATTAAATTTAGTTAAAATAAATAAATTAAACAGATATATTATGTGTCTTCTAAATTTTAGAATAATTGAGATTGTGTTGTTAGTTAGGTAATAATGAAGGATTATATGTGAATGTAACCAAACAATCTAGGAATCATCAATAATAATTTGTTTCTTTAATTAGCTTTATTTTAATTTGATTCTAAACACGTATTTTAAGAAAACTATGGTCAAAACATTAGTCATAAATAATTTACTAGTAGTATTTTAGACAATTGTTATTAACACCAAGTATAACTAGTCATGTTGTAAAATATGTCAAGGCAGAATAGTTTACATGTAATCTCATTAACAGCATATAACACTGTCTATTTTCTAACTATTGTTACCGTTTCAACATTATCGATAATTTTTTTAATCTCGCCAATGCCAAAAGTTATAATCCATCATTTATCCATAGTCTTTTCCATTGGTGTTCAACCTCCTATCACTATAATAAAAAATTGAATTACATACAACCATATATAAGATCCAAAATCCATATATAATATTTGGTTACATACAGGCAAAAATCCATATATAAAATTATTATAGCTAAGTTATATACGGATTTATCCATATATAAGATATATACAAATATATTTATATATAACTTATATACGGACATATCCATATATAAGTTATATAGGGATATATCCGTATATAATGGTATTAAAGGAGGTAAATAAATGTCCTGCATGTAGTAATACCCATTAGTGCAGTCAGGAGAAATGATAGTGGTTATTTTTGCCCACAGGCAACGGTTCCTGAACCAAGGCATATTCAGGTAAGACAAAAGTGATAGACTTTTTGCCTTGGTTCAGAATCGAGACATAAAATGGTAAGATTTTGTCTCGGTTCAAAGTTAACCGAAGCACTAGGATTTTTTTTAATAAGACTTTATGCCTCAGTTCCCTTTGAGATCTTTTTTTTTTTAAAAATAAAAATAAAAATTTCTTCACAAGAACTTCAAATATATACATGACAGTTTAAAATCCAAACCGAAAAATTCACCAAAACGAAAGACATTATGCAATTCAAAAAGGTACCTCAGACATACAAAATGTATTTATTGTAATCATTACAGCAAAAGTCTAAAACAACAAAAACATATGCCTTCCAACTTAATACCCCACCACTATAACCCAGCAGAAAAATCACAACTGAACAAAAACGTAATCAAGCAAAGTCACAACTGAAAAATCAAGATTATCAGAGAGATTGTTGTGGAACTGAACAAAAACCCAGAAAAGAAAAAACAAAAAGGAGAAGATATTTGCAAAAAGGTGTCTTCCGAAAGTAGAGAGAACAAACCAGAATCCCCAAAAGAGGAGGCACGAACTGAGAAGTTTCTGTGTTTGGTATTGTCGGAACAGGATAATCTCGGAGATGATAGTGGCGTTTTGCGAAGAGAGAAAATGAACAATAGAAAGAGAGCGCGGGACAGAAGAAAATGGAGGGCGAGACGAAGAAGAAGAGAGCACGCGATGAAGAGGAGAAATGAATAGTTTTTAAAAACTTTTGAATATGGCGAGGCATTTTTTGTAATTTTCTTCACCTTATACATCGTAGGCAAAGCAGGTCAGGGGACAGAGCAGGTCAGGTGACAAGGACAAAGGTGATATTTTTATAGACTATTAGGCTTCGGTTCTACCTTTAACCGATGTAATAGGGTATATGCTTTGGTTCTGCGCAAAACCGAGGCAATAGATCGAGTGACAAGCCAAAAGACAATTTTGCAGAGGGGTAGGTGAGGTTTTGGCAGAGTATTAGGCATTGGTTGGATTTTGAACCGAGGTAATATGGGCTATATGCTTTGGTTCCCCTTGAACAGAGGCATATAAGTTCGTCAAAACTACAAAATTGCCACCGCTTTTTGACAGGCTTCGGTTTCTCCTAAACCGAAGCCTATTGGGCGAGGTTAAACGTCGTTTTTTTACAAGTGACCCCTGGACATGCACAATTCACACAACCAGACCTGGACATTATACATTGCACATTGACATATAAAACCAACAAGCATTTCACATACACTTAATCCATAAAGAAGCATTGTACATGAATACATAAATATTGTTTACATCTATATAAGTATCCAAATAAATAAGTTGTAAACATTAGGTAAGTTAATAAATGGTTCTAGTTCTATAAGATCAAGAGTAATGGATATAAGTTCTATAAAATGCCTAATAATCCCTATAATCATAATTTCCATCTTGTGGTTGTTGATCTGGTGGTTGCTGTTCTGGAGGTTGTTGTTCTGGTTAGACATCATTGGGTGCCTGATTTTGAACTTGAGGGTTTTGGAGTTGGAAAAATTGTTGTGCAATTGCGGCTGCCAAAGGCGGAAGGTATTGGAGGATGACGCCAATAAGGCCTTCAAACTTTTGAAGTTGTTGATCATGGTGTTGTAATTGCGTTTGGAGGTTAAAAATTTATTGTGAATTTTGTTGCTGACTAGAAGAAGATGCTTATGTCTATTGTATGTAACTATCGACACAGTCATCTTGGGAACCAACATTTCTAATGCCTAGCGTCCCTTGTATTTTCCACTAGCAGCCTCTAACCAACATCGATTTCTCAATCTTAACTCCTCCGCAGAGTCTAGGGGACTACATGCTGAGGCACCAACATATGCAGTCTTAGATCTTATTTGAGAAAATTTTTCTTGAAATTGTTCCTGTTAAATGAATAAATGATTATAACGTAAGGTTTAAAAACCTCATACATAATATATAATACACAATGTGATAGAGTTAATAGAAACTAACATGTGTTCGCCTAGACCTTTCATCCACAAATTCCCCTATTGATTGACGAATATGTGTCTTCTAAAAGATTTCGTTAACATGCACTGATCAACCAAGCTCTTGTGAATGCAAACAAAATGAGTTGTTAATAAATATTTATAAATTTTATGATTACAAATTTATGAAATAAAATGTACAAGTGATAACGGTTTAAAACACCGTTATTTGTGATGTGATTTTGATACTAAAAGCACCCTTTGTCACTTAGAAACTTGCTTGGACTCATACTTTTTCAATAAATTGTGTGAATAAGAGAGTTGAGGTTGATTTCAATGATTTTATGACTAATTCCCCTTTTTTTAACAGAGATTGAAGTAGTACTGGAAGCAGAGATGAAGAGCCAAGAAGATGGAGCTCAAAAGGGCCTAGAGAAGCACTAGAAGGAGGGACAGAACGAAGCCCAGGCACCCATAATGAAGGCTCTAGCGAGCAGAATCGACGTCCGCCGCCCGAGCGCCCTCCCTGGTCACCTAGGCGGCAGGGTCTCGAAGCTTGGGCGACCAAACTCGTAGCCCGGGCCTTACATGAGGTGCTTTCACCGCTCGGGCGGTCTCCTTGGATGCTTGAGCGTCGACTTTCATGGATCAGGCCCTGTTTATGCTCTGTTTCGACTTTATTGGACCAAGCCCTGTTTTTACGCGTTTTTGATCTTATTTAAAGGATCCTAGGGCTCTAGGTTTTGTATTTCTGGCAGAGAAGAGTATAACAATACACTATTTTCCCAATTCTTAGGCTTTCTCATTCTCATTCTCTTCCATTGTTCATAGGGTTCCCCCATTTCTATAGGAAACTAATTTCAATTTATTGTTGGGGGATAATGTAACCTTGTAAACTCTCATGTATTTGAATTGATTCTTAAATTCCATATGCTTTTCCATTAATTGTTAGAGTAATTCATCTGTTTCAATGCTTGCTGTGTTTAACTCATTCATTAGCATGATTTATGAATTGCATGAGTGTCAGGAGGTTCCTTAATATTCAGGTTCTTGTTGAATTAATCCTAAGGGTTATATTGCTCAGGGATGAGGGTATAAGTTTTGGTCGTCTTAATCTCTTGATCTTCACATCTTATTACCAGGAATGCTAGCAATTGTATGAACTGTTAATTTAGGACAAACTTATTCACCAAGGGATCGAGTTTAGGTAATTTAGTGAGTGACGTTGACATTAATGCGTAAAGAAAAATTCTTATATACATGAGAGGGAACTTGGTGAAATCTAACCACAACAACATACTCATCTCATATTAATCAACATCCGTTCATCTTTGTGCTCCTTTGCTATTGATCAATTGCATTCATATTTAATTTTTTTTCTTGCATTCAAACCCAATGATCTCTTTTTATTTAAGTCTTAATTAATCTTGTTATCACACGACTGTTCAGCGTCGAGAGTCCTCTGGGATACGATACTTGGTCTTACCATTTTATATTACTTGTGCGACTCGATATACTTGTCGATTTTCCCCAACAACAAGTTACATACCAAACGAATAGCATGGTCATACACGTTAATAGATCCTCTAGTGTGCAAACAACCACCCTTTTCAGATGTCTGATTCTTCTTTGTCGTTTCACACTTTTGTCTATAAAGTGGCATGTTCCACTTTTCCAGAACGCCATTCCAAACATTGTGCCCCATCCAATCAGATTTTTTCCCCTGAGTTCTAGCTTTTTTATACATCTCTGAGAGTCTATGAAAAGCCTTGGTGTGAATTTTTTTTTTACCTTTCCCTTATCATCAGGCTTCCTTGAAACCTTTCTCTGTTATAGAAAAAATATTAGGTTTGAATAAGTGGGAGTGTTGAAATCTTTATAACATATATGAAGATAACAATCAGAAAAGCAAATCAAATCAGAACTTAAGATATGCATATGATCAATCTTTACGCAAGCAGTATGACAACCTAAAAGAATACTTGCAAAAGTCAATTGTTACTCATGGCTATTCAAAAGAAAACAGTAGAACCTGTCAGCAAATTGAAATTACTCTTTCTCAAACTATTGTATCTCAAGTCCATCCTCAAGAACAAAGTAATATAACAGCATTGACCTACATGCATCATAGTACATCACCCACAACCAATTCACAACCCATTATCATGCAACTTCACGGTGCAACAACCAATATTTACATCAAAATAACCTAATATCAACTTCAATGCAATAACATCTAACCCTACACACAACAACAAGCTGAATCTAACACATTATCATGTTACCTATACCATTAGTACACACAAGTGTTGCATTTCATTTCACATTTCACACGGAAATAGTATTTAAAACAGCACTCATTCAATGACAGTCTCAAACTCACTATAAACGACCATACTCATATTATTCAGCGAAATGTACAGCCAAACAGTCAAGACATATTTTAAATCAATCATATAACATCATGTACACTCATTCAAGAGGATCATGTCAAACTAGACATCAACATTAGTTAATTAGAATCAAACCAAGGTTTCCATAACTTTAATTATTTCTAAACAACCATGAACTTTAACAACCTTGTCATAAAACTGCATTAAGACCATTTAGTACATACTATAAATTTGGAAATCATGTTCTGCCCATACCAACCATATTATCGTGAAATTTTCTATCAATCTAACAACAAAACCATTGCAGTAAAATAGCCATAGGTTAATTCAATTCATCCAAACAATTTAAACAGTCATGAATGCAGTATAACCCCGTATAATAGTACGTGCAGAATAAGTTCCAGCTATTGAAGAAGGAAACAACACCATTAACAATACTCTTCAAACAATATTAGTTGATTGCAAGTTGCTGCCAACTCCAATTACAATTGACACTCATCAACCTTTGCCAAAAGCTCTCTCAATTCCTCAATAAATAATCACAGTTATAATTTCCACCAATCTTTATATGATATATATTCAAGTTAAAAAAAAAAAGAAAAAAGTGATAATATCTATGAAAGTTAATGTGTCTCATACGATTTAGTTATGGTGCCTAGAATTGACACTCTGAGGAAAAAAGAGAGCTTATAAAGCATTATAGGGTGTTGTCATGTTCTGCATTATTTTAAGTAATGTTGCATTTTGTGGCAATGTATGAGATGGTGTTTTGGTCCTTGACCATAATAAAATATATTTTAATGAATACAAGTGTAAAGGGCAAAAGTAATTATTGTGGTGCATGGCTATTATCAAATAAACATTTTAGTACTCAATAAAAGCTTGAATTATTAGCTTAAAAGTTATCATAGGGTTTGGAAGATATCACTTTTGTAAAGACATGGAAAGCTGAGTTCCATTACATTCTACCAAATCACAACATTATTGAAATAAAAAAGCTCTCTCTATATTACATTCAAACTAATCCTCTTAACCCACATGCTCTCCTTTGTTCACTGATTCTTTTTTGTGGAATGGTTTGTTCTCTAATTGCAACAATGTACAACAAACAAAAAATCATATCCTTGTTTTCACATTGATAGTCCAGGACACGCCATCGGCAATGAAAAATTCAAACAATGTTTGTCTTTGGACAAATACTGTCATTCCATAGGTCCAATAAACAAATGTCATAACACTTCAGCTTCTACTAAACTAAAATGTTTCAGTTCAAACCCTAAAGAGAACAATATCAAAATTCTTAAAAGTCTAAACAGAAGCTCGCAACCCAAAGTCACAACAATCTTTGAGTCCAAGGATTTAACAAGCATGAACATGGCTACATTGTTTGGAAAATTACGAGATCATGAGCTAGAACTTGGAAGATTGAAAGGTGAGGAAGAGATTGAAGAGAAGAAGTCCATAACATTAAAAGTCACAAGCAAGAAAGCCTCAAAGATTGAACAATCAGAGGATGATTCAAATGTTGAATTGGACAACAACGAACTGATGTCCATGGTGGTAAAGAAGTTTAGTCGACTTATGAAAAATAACACTCAACCTACTAACAATGCAGGTAACAACAAAGCCAAGAAAGCTTTCAAGTAAAATGAAATTCACTGTTATGAATGCGGCAAAGAAGGACACATCAAGCCGGATTGTCCAGATCTGAAGCTAAAGCAGAAAGCCTACAGAAAGTTTCCACAGGACAAGAGCAGAAAGCAAAAAGGAGCTTACATTGCCTGGGAAAATAGTGATTCTGATTCATCAAGTTATGAAGATCTTGATCAAAAAGAGGAATCAAATAATTGCTACATGGCTGGAACATCATTGGCTGATTATGAAAGTGACATAGAGTTTAAGCAAGAACCAATTGGGGTGAAATATGACCTGCTGCTAGATGTTTTTCAAGAGATTCATGCTGAAGCAATGCGACTGTAGTATAAGGTTAATCGACTAAACTCTTAGAGAAAGGATTATGAGCATAGGAGCAATAATCTTGTCAATGATAATGAAAAATTACAAGAGGAACTAGATGCTGCTTATTATCTGCCAAAAATGTTAAAACTGGGACTATTACAGAAGAAAAGAAGTGTGAAAAATGACCTACTCATGTTGAACAAATAGATTACTTGACTAGCACGCTAGCCAAATTCACACAGGGTAGAGATAATCTGAATGTTGTCTTAAAGTCTTCAGGTAGAGCAATTTATAGGCAAGGAATTGGATATAGAGCTCAATCAAATAGAACCAATACAAAAACATTTACTGAGTTAAGCAAACCTGTTAAGCATGCTTGCTTTTATTGCAATAGTATTGGTCAAATAGTTAGAAACTGTTATTACAGAAAAGTTGGAGTTCCCAAAGGCTTATATGTATGGATTCCTAAGGAACATCTGACTGCCACTAACAATCAAGGACCCAAATTCAAATGGGTACCTGCATCAAAAAATCTGAATTGTTTTGCAGGATAACATCAGATGCAGTGTTGTGCAGTGAGAGCTCAAGGCTGAACTAACATGATTATATCAACCTTCTTGAGTGTCTACAACTGGTAACGAGTATCATCTTACTGCATCATGCATAAAAAATGTGTGTTTGATAATGCTTGATTGAATGAATGATTGCCTGATTAATTGTTTGAAACCTTTTGTGAAAATCATTTTTTTACGACTTTTAATCGACTTGATTATGAGCACAGTCGAATGTATGTCTCTGTATGTGTGTTTCTATTTTTGAAAATGTCTTTGTCATACAGGAGTCAACTTTGGATTTACCAAATTCGACTATGACTTCACTATGCTGTTAAAATTTAAATTCCAATTAAATCATGTTTGCGCCAAATTTTTGATGCAAAATTATTCCCTCCAAAGTTGATTTATGATTTATTTTTAACCTAATCCCTCTGGAACATATCACTAAGCGTTCTCAATGCTCTCTAAATCATTACATTCTCTCTGTACCTCTCTGAGTTTTCTTCACTCGTAAGAAATGGCCTCTACCTCAACTCAACGGAAGAGAGTGAAATCAATCGGCCAAAAGAATGTGAGGCGTGTCTGTGATTTACATGGATGGATCAGCGATGATGAAATACAGTTAAAGTTTGTGGACTGCTGGAAGATGACAACTCTGATAACTCATAAGTTTCTAAAAATGAGATTCTTTAGAGAAGAAGGATTCGAATTTCGAGAATGGTTGAAACGACAAGGGTTGAAAATGTTTGTTGAAATGGCAAGTCCTTGGTACTCCGACTTGGTAAAAGTCTTCTATTGATATTTAAGAATTGAAGACGACTCTCTTTATTCAAGAGTAAAAGGGGTTGATATCAAACTGACGAATGAAGTGTGGACTGAGTTAGCTGGACTCAAGCAAGAAGGTGAAAAATGCCATCTCGGCATTGAAGGTTTCCATAAGTTCACGGTTTTTCAGGATAGTCTAAGAAATCCAGATGACTGTCAGGACTATTCTAGCTACAAAATTGGCGGCATGAAGATGAATGATCAACTTGCAATCTTTGTTATTTCCTCGATACTTATGCCCAGAGGAGGAAATCATGCTCAAGCCACCACCGAGGATTTATTTCTGCTAAAGGCATTAAAGAAAAATATTCAAGTAAATTAGCCTACAGCAATTTCTGATAACATGTTGAAAGTGAAAAGGTTGGAGTCTGCAAAACCGCCTTACTGCGTCTTCATTTCAAAAATTCTAGTTCATTTTGGAGTAGACTGCATAGGCGAATCAAGTGAGTCGTATAACAGAACTAGTCTCATTGACAACTCAGCTTTGCACATGATGCAGTGCAGAAAACACCTGAAGGATGGGTGTTTAAGAATGAAGCTGCAAACAATGATGATGAAACAGAATCTGCTGGCACTATTCAGTACAGAGCAAAGTCTGAATTTGAGAGAATTGTGCTAAGGGAATTGAAAGCATTAAGAAGGATGATTGAGGAAAAAATAAGTATTTCTCTAGAACTAAAAGAAAAATCTCAATCAATAGAAATGGATCCTGAGAATGAAACAGAATCCGAAGAAGAAAACACTCCTGATACATCTTCGAAGAGGAGCACAGATGAAAGTACTGAAGAAGAGAACACTGATGATTGCACGAGTGATATGGTTCTTAGTGATTTTGTTAACAAAAAGAGGAAGAAAAATTGATTTTGTATCTTAATACTTTGATAGTATGTTTAAGGGTGTTTCCTAGTTACCATTTTGGAAGATGGCTTCATATGCCATCATCTCTAGTAGTTAATCCAGATGATAGTGGCTTAGATTTCCATTTTGTCTGTCCTTTGCTGTTTTAATCTAGTTATGTAATATCTTTTGGTAACATCAATGAAATCAGTCGTTTATGGTTTAATTCCATTTGTTTAAATTTCTTGATTGAATCTGTTTAAATCAATCTGAAATCGACTGAGTGATTGTTGAAGTTGATTATGCACATGTTTACTGTTACATTGATTGTGTTGCATACTCACTTCTTAACTGTATAATTTCTTGCATTACTATGATTCTAAATTGCTTGATCTTCAAAAGATCCTGAAAGGTTTTGCAGGAAACATTGCTTCTAAACTTACTACTGGAGTTTTTATTCAATTAAGAGCAATGAAATCGATTGGAAATATGGTTATTCTATTGTTTGATCATATTTTATATTGGTTACTTTCAATATATCTCTGTTTCTATTTGATTGATATATCTGTGAGAATATATGTTGAGATTGTTGATGATTGTATCTATGCTTGATTGAATTATTTGCAATTCTGATTCTGATACATACTGTTATATGCTCTGATACTTGTGATAACTGCATTGTGCATTTGGGTTTTGATTTTAAAACATGCATAATGACAAGGGGAGCATTACATGATTGCATAGATTTTTCACATGCCTACACTTTAGGGGGAGATTTTCTTTATCACGTGAATATCTGTGATAGGAGGAGCATCATTGATTGATTAATCTGTTTTACATTGATGCATCTCTAGTATATCTTTATCAACATATCATTATCTCATAGCATACCTTTTTTGCTAATGCACAATGAGGGAGAAAAGTTTGATTGCTTATTTGATTGATCTTGAATGTTTGATATTGTTAATTCAGAGTAAAAGTTGTCTGGACTGTTTCTGATCTTAAATATTTTGAAATAGACTTTGTTTGCTCTGGTATATTGATAAAATCATTTAATCACTTGTTTTGTTATAGTTTTGTTATATGAGCTCTGATTTAGTGTGATTACAAGATTGATTTTATGTGCTGATATGTACAAACATGGTTGCTTATTAATCATGGTTGTGCATCATCAAAAAAGGGGAGATTGTTGAGATTGTTGATAAGGGAAGCACTGGTTTAGCTAAACCTTAATCTTACAGTGTTCTGGTTTTTGATGATGACAACACATTATTAATAACACATGTATTGTTATGTGTTACATGTTCAATTCTTTATTGTGAATGTTATCCTATAGAACATTTTTGTGTTGATTTCTGTATATGTATGAATATTCACTGATTTTTTACATGTTATATCATTTGTGATTACATAACATATGTTTCAGAAAAGAAAACCATATGCACTTTGTTGAACTTATATTGTGTGGCAAAACTGCAAGTTTTAAGTAGACTTCATTATGAAGTGAGTCGATTAAAACTCGTGACTTTGCACAGATTTTCTAGAGCAGTGTTGTGAGTTATTTTGCAATGAAAATATTTTCAAAACTGATTTGAAGTGTTATAGTCAACTGCATACGCAGGGAATTTAACTTAGTTAGTTATGTTTGGAAATTCTGGTAATGCTAGTGAACTATAATGGCTATATTTCAATTCTATGTTCAAGCATTAAATGAAGTCAATTGAATTAAATGCGTAATCAATTTGGTTGGTTTGATTGCTGCTAATTAATTTAACTGTTACAATTGTCTGGTGACAGTCGACTATATTAGTAGCAAAGTCGACTACAGGAGCGTCTGTTCTATAGAAACCTATAAATAGACGTGATTCTTTAATTCACAGAGACTTCGGTTGTTCTAACAATTTCATTTGTTGTTTCAGATTGTGATCTTTGTGAAAATGCTCCAAGAACTCATCAAGAAGACTGAGGAGATCTTTCTTTGAAGAGTTTCTTTAGGAGGAAGAAATATGCGCTTACTGTTTGATCAAATTCTACACTGCTGGTGTTCATCATATTGATCAAGACTTTTATCAATCTATTGAAGATTGGATTGCCCTGTTGGGATTACAGGAAGAGAACTTGTGGAGTTCGGTACACTATGAGGATTGTTCAAAGTGGGTTGAAGATTGCAGACAAGGGGATATCTTGCTGCAGATCTTTGTGTTGCTGCCTATACTTTTAGTTAGAGGGTTAGAGAGAATGTCTATACTTTTGACGTGGAGGTCTATATAGAAATCTTGTGTAAAAACCTTGACTAATATAGTGCATTGGCTTCCTGGTTGTGGAAGGATACTAGATGTAGGCATTGAGGCCGAACCAGTATATAAACTCTGTGTTTGCTTTCTCTTTCCCTAACTCTTTATTTTAAGTCTACTTTACATTTTTCATAGTCAACTTTATTTTTTCGCTGCACTTAAATTTCTTATTCCTTGTGATTCAATAAAACTTTGAAAGGTTTATACTTTGCGAATATTTGAAAAAGACTATGATTTCTTGGTGTTAAAACTAAGTCATCCAACACTCTCCTATTAAAGGAGAAGAATAATCAACAGTAAAGACCAAAACACATAATAGGAAACATGCCTTTAAAGCCCTCTCGATCTTTTAAACAATATAGTAGTAGCTCAATGAAGATATCCTAACAATGCACCAAAGGGTTCCATGCACCACCACACACCATTTCGTGCCCGGAAAAAGAAAATATACATATTAGGGTTTTTCGATATCACAAATTAAGGTATTTACCTGCATTATGGATGACCACATGTAAAACATTTTCTTGCTGTTCAAAAGAGAAATAAAAGCATTTAGACATCTTTGAACATTATCTTTGTGAAATTAAGTAAGTTGTCTTCATTGTAGCGTTGTGATTATCTGATACTGATACTCTCTTCCTTTTTTGGATAAACAGCGTGGTGGGTTAAGCCGGTGGAACTTTTAATAGGTAAGAATTCTACCTTTGGATTACCTCTATTTAAATTGGTACGTAATACGAACAACTAATTTTGATTGTATAACTATAAGATTAGCTTTTTTTTTTTCATGTTTAAAATTATATCTCTTAATTTAAATATTGATTTTGTTTATGTTTGTCTTCTAGATTAAAATTGTTTCCCCTGCATTTCAAAAAGGTTATTTTCCTCTCTGTCAAATGTGACTTATATTGTGTTTTCTGAAGATGTTTAAAATATGAATTTTCATGATTTTTAATAAAAAAATTAAATTTGTATTCTAGATATAAAATATTATTTGTGGAGATTTGTAATAATAATCATAATTGAGAACAATGATTCAAAAGATAAGAATTTACAAAAAAAAAACGTAATAGAATTTCCAGTAGGAAGTCTAAAGATACAAGCCATAATAAAGATATATGCAAATATGATAATACTATAAAAACTAAATTATCTTTAATTAATTAAATTATATATATATATATATATATATATATATATATAACATTATCCTAAAATTCACGAAGAATTAGTACAGAATATTAATATCAGTCAATTAAAAGTGTTCAAGTAATTTGAATAACACTTATTATTTCAATACATTAGAGTTGACCTCGATACATCAGAGTTGACCTAAAAAGAGAAACATTATGTAACAAAAAGAAGACAATGCAACCAAACTATCTCATTAAATGTTAGAATCATTACATAATATTCAATTTAATTTTATTAGAGGAATAATAGACAATATCTTGTATTTTACTCGTCAAATAGATAAGATAATCTACTAGAAAATTGTAAAAATATAGAATAAAAATATTTAGTAGACTTATGATTAGAATGACATTAGAATGACCACCAACATTATTACAAAAGCACACAATTCGAAGAAAGATTATGAAAGCAAGAGAAGACTCCGAAACTGAATCCAAAGATATGTAAATCCAGAGAACGAGTTGTCCAATGAACTATGATGGAAGAAACAACATATTAACTCAACATGTACAACATAAAAAATATCACAAACAATAATAGTGAGATATACTAGATTGACAGCTATAATAAGATACACAGTGTGATTAAATAGAGGGACATCATTAGAAGAAATCTATTTAATATTAAGCTCAATAAGGGAATTGAGAGAGAAGATACTTATGAAACTTCAATCCCAAGATAATAATGAAGAGGACTCAAATTCTTCATTTCACACTATTTTTTTTCATCTGATTTTAACTACACTTTGATGGATATCATATCTAATGATTTTCATGTCATCAATATATAAAGAGAATAATACAACAATGAAATATAGTCTTATCACCATTTAAGAAAGTATTTTTTATGTTCATCTAACGAATACCTTATTAACGAATATAGGCAACAATAATAAGAGTATGAATAGTTGCTAGCAATTAGACAAAAGGTTTTTTCATAATTTCGAACATATTACTAAGAATTCTTTAGGGACTAAATGAGCTTTGTAATTCTCAACGAACCAATCCAACTTTGATATTATTTTGTTCACATATCAAGAGCCAATTGACTTATTTTCCTAGAGAAAGAAATATCTTTGAGTACCAACCTTATATAAAAGTGAAAGTTCCTATTTGATAACTTGTTGCCAACCTCTTAATGCCTTGGACAAACTATGAATTATGATTAAGAAGGAAGCAAAAGGAAAAGGAATAAAAGGAACAATCAACATGTGGTGGACTAAAAACACATGGAAGACATCGAGGACAAGGACAATACAATTAGAAGATGAGCTTGAGAAGTCATGGAAACATTTTTGGTTCTAATAGTAGAATATCATCCTTAATTATCAGTTTCAAGATTATTTACAACAACATCTTCATCACTTTTGAAAAAATGAATCCATATAAATGAGATCAAACTTTGTAGAGTTGTGGGAGTTAGAAGGAAGTGAATAAAGTACTTGAAAACAATAAAAAAAGGGGTAAGGGGAGAGGGGGTTGAATAATGTTAATGAAAAACTTTTATTATAGTAGTAGAATATCAGAAGATGAGCTTGAGAAGTCATGGAAAAATCTTTAGTTGTAGTAGTAGAATATCATCCTTAAGTCTCAGTTTAAAGATTATTTACAACAACATTTTCATCACTTTTGAAAAAATGGATCAATATAAATGAGATCAAACTTTTTAGAGTTGTGGGAGTTAGAAAGAAGTGAATGAAGTACTTGAAAACACTAGAAAGAGCCAAGATTTGGGGGAAGAAGGGGGGGAGGGGGGTATGAAGATTTTTTGCATAACTTGTCATATGCTCGACCTCGAGATTAGTTTAAACGATAAATTCTTTTCAATCGTTATTCAAAATATTCACTGTAGTTTTTTAATGAAACTTCCTCTTTAAAGAATAGTTGTTTAATATAGAAAGCTCTTGCATTTCAAATGAACATGCAACTGCAAGTTTTTATAAGAGAAGCGTTGAGAGAGAATAAACAGTAAGCGCACAAATATTTTTATACTGATTCACTCCAACTCAGCTATATCTAGTCTCCTCTAACCTTAGAGGGTTTCACTATAATCTTCAACAAGATTACAACTAACTATTTTCACCACTCCTAGTATCCCTAGACAATCCTGGTATCCGCTGATATGCTGCCTAGTTCAGTTTCACCCACTCCTTGTTGCGTAGTATTCTTCACCACTTCTGACAATCTTAATATCAATATGATACGTTGCCTAGTTGAGTTTCACCCAGTCCTAGTTTCAACTAGATAATCGTGGTATCCCATGATACACTGCTTAGTAATCCTTAACTCTCTTGAGTTAATCAACAATTGTTTTAATTCTCTTTAGAATGTGCAATCAAACCGATTGTTTACAAGTCGTTAGACGATTGCTCTCACAAAGAGGCTATATGTTCAATACAATTTAGTCTACAGACTCTCTAGGTGTTTTTCTCTTTTTTTTTCTCTACTTGCAAATAGTAAGCTAATATTACAATGAAGCTTTAGAGTGTTTCTCGACTTTTGATTTTTCTTCTCAAATATTCACTTTGAGTTCTTGAGCTCTTATGTGCTCTTTCTCTCAACGATATTGCTTTTTTTATGATATTCTCTTTGTAAGTTATTCTCTTAATTCTTTCTAGGAATCTTCTTCTATTTAAAGGTTTCTCAAAAGATATTCATTAGACTTGAGCTCTTGCCATGAATCTTATGTCTTCTTTGTCTTGTCGTGTGAAGCAACCGTTGGTTAAAGTCAACTTGTCAGACCAGACTTTCTTTTTCAGTACTTTGATAGAAGTAGGTTGTACTATTTTTTTGGCACGACATTTGATGGAGAGAACATTCTATGAATGTTTTCTTTGTCTCTAACGTCCGCTTCTGATATATTTTGAATAGAGTAGGTGGATGCATGTAGTAGGTAATCTGCACAATGTAAAAAAGATATGCATGCAGCAGATATGTATTTTCTCTTATCATTTTGTTGTTTTTGAACGTTGAGCATTTAATGACATTTAATTCTTGTTTAAAATAACAAAGTGCTTTTTGATTTTCTATCGTTCTTGTAGCATTTTATCATATAAGCATTTCTCTAAGATACCAAGCGTTGATTAATGACATCATTGTTGGATGAAGTAAGGGGTTTAACTCATGGTATCGTCTAGTATGTTATAAACGCTTTAATATTTTGCTTCCTTTAGCTAGAGCATTTATCAATTTATCTTCTACAAGTTTTTGGAATATTGATTGAGACTTTTAAAGCACTTACCAAAAACATTGTCTCGACACTTTCACATTCTTATCTTTTGAGACTTTGACTAATTACTATTTTGTACAATATAGCTTTCGCTTTTAGCACAATTCTATCATTGACGATTTAGGTTTTTGGGAATCATTTAGTGTTGCATCTAAAATTTTGGCCTACGTGTTTTTCTAAGGATTTCCTATGTTATTAGGTTATTAGAGATTTTGAGCTTAACACTTATGTTTTTGCTATCCTTATAATCTAGTGATAACAACATCATATTCTCATTTCGTTTAATGTTGTTTTGTTAAACTTCAAAAGATATGAGAGCATTTAGACATATTAGTCTTATAGATGATTTTGACTTAACAATATCCCTTTTTATTATGTTTAACAAATACACATCCAAACGATATGATTTTTCTCAATTCAGCGCATAGGTGCAATTATATACCGATTATAGTTTTTAATTGTTTAAATATTTTTTGAGTTTTATTTTTATTAGTGTTTTGTCTTATGCACGCGAGTTAATGGTTTAGACAGTTGAAATCAGAGCACAAAATAAATAAAAGGCATTTAAAAACATAAACATATTACATGAATGTGTACAATGTTATACATGAACTTTTAAGAATCTAAAGACTCCCCTTGATTTTGTGTTATCCTATATTATCCTATCGTTTGGTGTACTCCCCCTGAGTACATGCTCCTAGATGCTGACTATGCTATATGTTGACTGTGCTGACTCTTCATATATCTCCCCTTTATTTGATAAACAATCAAAAAGGGTGAGACTAAGTCTTATGAAAGTCGACAAATTACCTTGAATTCTAAGTGATTCTAAGGGGTTGAGTAGAAAATTATTGTGAATGTTGTATCCATTAGTGTGTGAAAATATACAGATGCAAGTGTTACATGATGCATGTTATTAATCACTGATAGAGATGCAAATCAGTATATGTATAAACAAGATAAATTTAACAAGCATTAAAAGTATATTTGCACATTATAAGTTAAACGATGTAAATCTGATATTTACAACTTAAGACTAGAGGGTTTAGGATCATTTGACAGGGACTTTGGTGCAAGAGTATCTAGGCTCTTAAGATGAATACTGAAACATATATTTCTTGACGGCTTAATGCACCTCCAAACTTCAAGTTAAATTTATAGAGAAGAACCAGCTAAGACTGGTTAGAACTCACTCACTAACAACTCACACACACACACACACACATACAACACATACACACTTACACAACTCATACATACTTACACACACAATTCATAATTCTAACACTCTCCCTCAAGCTGGAGCATACAAATTGTATGTACCAAGCATGGAACAAATGAATTCAATTTAAGGTCCTCTTAAGGACTTTGTTAACATATCTGCAAGTTGGTCCTTTGACCTAAAAAACTCAGTACAAATTTGTTTGAATAATAGCGTTTCTCGAACAAAGTGGCAGTCAATTTCTATGTATTTAAGCAATGATAAGAGTGAAGTAATGATATTTGTTGGATATCATGCTACTAGTCCATACAAGCTATATGATCAAATCAAGGAGAAAATTGGACTAAGCAGGGATGTAACAGTGCTTGATAAAGAAAGCTGGAACTGGAATGAGATGCAATCCAACTTGAGGAAAATAAAGGTGAATGGTACCATTGACAATCTTACTCCTGCAAAGCCAGAAGAAGAAGCTGCAGAGATCAATGACTCATCTCAACACACTGTGAAAGGCACATGTTGATTCCTCAAAGGTTATCTGATTTTGAAGTATACTCAGACGCACAGATTTATGAAGGAGGAAATCTGGTGCATATAGCCTTAATGGCTATAGCAGAACCATTGAATGAAATTGAAGCAATGAAGCAACCAATTTGGAGTAAGGCAATGGAGGAAGAAATTAAATCTATAGAGAAGAATGAAACCTGGAGGTTGGTAGATCTTCCAGCTGAAAAATAATGCATAGGTGTGAAATGGACTTTTAAGAAGAAGTTGAATCCAGATGGATCAGTTTCAAAGCACAAGGCAAGGATTGTGACCAAAGGTTTTCTCCAAAAGCAAGGCCTAGACTTCTCTAAGGTATTTGCACCATATAGAAACAATTCGATTGGTAATTGCAATGGCTTGTGCAAGGGAATGGTTATTATACTAACTTGATGTTAAATCGGCATTTCTTCATGGACCTTTGGAAGAAGAGGTTTATGTTCAGCAGCCTCCTGGTTTCATTAAGAAAGGGAAGGAACATCAAGTGTACAGGTTGCAGAAGGCACTTTATGGACTGAAACAAGCTCCAAGAGCTTGGAATAAGCAGATTGATTCCTACTTAATCAGTCTAAAATTCAATAGAAGTTTAGTTGAGCATGGAGTCTATGTGAAGGGAGATTCTTTGAAGGACCTGATCATCATCTGCCTATATGTAGATGATTTGCTTGTCACTGGATGAAATCCAAGAATCATAGAGAAATTCAAGAAGATTATGGAAGTGGAGTTTCAAATGATTGATTTGGGAACATTAAGCTACTTTCTAGGAATGGAGTTTACATACACAACCATTGGATTAGTGCTACATCAGAGGAAATATGTAGGTGAATTACTGAAATGGTTCAATATGTTGGAATGCAATGTTGCAAGAAGTCTTATGGAGGAAAATTTGAAGCTAATGAAGGACGACTCTGAAAAGGATGGAGATGAAACAAAATTCAAACAAATAACTAGATCTCTATGCTTTTTGTGCAATAACAGACGTGATCTAGCATTATGTGTGGGAGTGATCAGCGGGTTCATGAACAAACCAAAGAAGACGCACATGCAGCCTGCAAGAAGGGTACTACAGTACATCAAAGGTACAATAAACTATGGAATTTATTTCCTACTGGAAGAAAGAAGGTTGCAATGGAGAATTTACCTAGTTCTAGATTTCCCCGTATGTGTCCATAATGACAAAATCAATAATCATGCAATTGAATGAGTTAAACAAAGCATGCATAGAGCATAGAGGAAAAACCCTAACAATTAATGAAGTAAATCATTTATAATATAAATCAATTCAATACATGAGAGTTTCAAAGGATTACATCGTTTTCCAACAACAATGGAAGTTTAATTCACCATAGACATGGTGAAACTAGATGAAATATGGAAAAGAATGAAAGATAAAACCCTAAAAGTTGAAGATCGGGGCTTCCGCATCCAAAATCCGCCTCTGAGGGGTGAAATGGGTGTTTCTGCACCTCTTCTGTCAAAAGATACCTCTCTAGGTCGTCCAAATCCTTAAATAGTTCGTAAAAATAACAGAAAACAGGTCCAAGCCCACGTCGCCGGTTGACTTTTCTGCATTATGATTGACTTTTCTACACTCAGCTTTGACTTTTCTACACTGCAACTCCTTGATACTTCAACACATCTTTCAAATCATTCCAATAACCTTCAAAATTAAGGGAATTTAGTAATAAAATCATAAAGTATAACCTCAACTCTCGTATTCACAAAACTAGAAATCAATGTTGTGCTGCGAGTCTTAAGCAAAGTCAGATATATCATATTATGTTTATGTTATTTTTTTTTTATTAATTAACTCACAATTCGTATATAACATCCATATCTAAGTATTTTTTTTTCCTGTTACATATGGACCTACATACGGATATATCCCTCTGAAACTTTCCACCAAAACGGGACATAATTACATACGACTTTTACATGCGGACCATCCGTATATAATTTATTTTTCACAGTACATACATATATTTCTGTATGAAATTTATTTTTCATGATCCGTATGAAATATCCGTATATAAGGTCCCCATTATATACAGATAAAGATCTATATGTAATATTTCGTATGTAAAAGCCATTTTTCTTGTAGTGTATCCATATTCATTCCCATTTAACACCCTCATCTCCCTTATCAATTTTTACCTTTTTTTTAAATTTTATTGTTGTACTTATCCGACCCTTATTTATATTATTATTATTATTATTATTATAATTATTATTATTATATATTTTTTGGTAGAGTCAAAATAGTCCAATAAATATAGGATTTGAGTGCAAGATCCATATGATATATTAATCTCTTTAAAATAAGGAAAATATAATTTATGTGATATATGATGTTATTCAAGATTTAAACTGAATCCATTTAGAACAACATAATTGATCAATTACTTGACCCAACATATAAGGTCTAAATTCTTTATACTCTACTCGAAGTTCCATGATGACCCAAGATGACCCAAAAGAGAGAGTTTAGGCCCATCTTCTATAGATGACCTCAAATATTCTTGAATGTGTTTGACCATGGCTAAACATGTTGTGTACGGTAGGGGATAGGGGGTAAACCATTCCAAGGCGTCCCCTTTCAAGGTGGTTGGAAAGGCCTTATGTTAGGAACTCGAAAAGTGTACCGAATCGTATCAAGTAATATAAAATGGTAAGACCAAGTATCGTATCCTAGAAGACTCACGACACTAAACAATCGTGTAATTACTTAACTTATTAAGACTGAAAAACTATTTTGTTGGTTTTAAAATGCAAATAAAATAAAAGTAAATATGAATGCAAATTGATTAATTGAGGCTAAACACTAGAATGAATGGATGATGTTTTTAATATGAGATGATAATGTTGTTGGGGTTTAGATTTCACCGTCCTTACTTTCATGCACATAAGAATTCATCTTCTTCATTAAATTGTTATTGTCACTCTCTAATTTACTTAAAACCCAATCACTCGACGTAAAAAGCCTATCCTTAATTATTAGACCACAATCCCTTCCATCCATAATAATCAATACTGCATTACGAATAGAAGCTTAAGATAACCAAACATCATATCCCTATCCCTAGGCAATATTTCTTTTGGGAGAAATTCTCCATATCGTTGTTTCTAGGTATTTCCTAATAACAAAGAAAACCAAAAATCATGCTATGAGTGATCAAAACATAACAAGCATAGAGCAAAGGAGAAAATCCCTAACAATTAATGAAAGAAGCATAAAATAATTCAGAACATATTTAAATACATGAAAGTTTAGAGGTTACATCTTCCCCAACAACAAATGAGTTTAGTTCTCCATTGTCATGGAGAATCTAGGTGTACAATGGAATGAAAGTGAGATAAAAACCCTAAAATGAGAAAAGGAGAGCTCCCGCATCCAATTCTGCCTCCAGGGAGTCGAAAAATGTGTTTTTGCGCTTCTGTCGTCAAAAGATACAAACCTTAACATGTAGAGGTCCTTAAATAGATCAGAAACAAAGTCCAAGGCCCAACACGTTGGCGCTCAGCGCCCCCACTTAGGGCAACCGAGTGCTAATGCGAGAGGAGTGACGCTCAGGGCCCTGAAAGGGGCAACCAGGCGTCCTACGGTATGTGGGGCTGGCGCTCAGCGCCCCAAGGAGGGCAATCAGGCGCCCATGCAAGACATCTTGCGCTGAGGGCCCCAAAAAAGGGCAACCAAGCGTCCTACGGCCTTATGTGGCGTTCTCTTTTGGTGCTTTTTTTGTCCTTTCTAGGTTCCAACTCCTTGATACTTTAACTCCTCTTTCAAATCATTCCAATAACCTACTAAATTAAGGGAATTAATGATAAAAATCATCAGGTATAACCTTAATTCTCTTATTCACACAATTAAACTCAAAACAAGAAATCAAGCAAGTTTGTAAGTCAAAAAGGGTTCATTTAGTATCAAAATTAAATCACAGATAACAGTAAAATCAATCGTTATCACCTTACGCATAATGACATCATCAATCGAGTACAAACTGACATGGCTGATATACATGGTGACATGTTTGTCACGATCGGTGCTACCATCAATCTAGTGGAAGGGAGTGGCGTGTCAGTAATACCGTCAACAAAGGGGTGTTGAAGACTTCCCCTTACGGTTAAAGAGATGTTTATTATTCCTCTAATTTTGTAGGTGGGGTTTTATCCGCTTTCTTCTTCGATTTCATTGATAGTGCGAACACGATATATGGTCCTATGCATTGAGTTAGTATTCTCATGGATTTTCTTCTCCTTGCCCTTGTTGGTTATCCCTTCAACCTCTACCCTCCTCTCTAGCCTGGCATCCTCTTGCTTCAAGGAATTTATTTCTTCGACATTTCTCTTTTTGATCAAAAAGAAAACTCTTCTTGCATTTTCATTTGTGTTTATAGTATCGTGACCATGTCAGTCGAAGAGGGTCCCGATCATGCTTCCTTTGCTCCAAACATCTTGCTCTTGATAAACACCATCTAACGTTTTTCTTCATAGAATATATGTTGACAACACGATGAGTGCTTTTTCTTATAGATTTGAATATACTATACAAAGACTCCAACTCCATGCATTCCTAGCTCCAAATTCATGGTACTCATCCTGTCCAAGGGTAATCATCTTCTCTAATCTAATGAAGGTTATGCCTATAGTAGATATTCTAACACTTAAGTTAACTAAGTGTGTAAGATAGTAGTAAATGTTGTAATTAATGAATGTAATTCATATACCTTGTGTACTATGTTATTTATATTATTGTTTATTGATTTTTTACGTGAATGAGCCTGATTCACGTAGCTAGTTACCTTAACTTGCCTTTGGTTAACTAGTCTCCTAATCATACTTTAAACACGATTTTAAGATAAGTGAACTTTTCCAACGTTCTTAGAACTCAATCCTAATTGACTGATATGTAGTCTGTCAAATCGTCATAATGCAAAATCACACTAGGAGAGCCAAGTACATCAAAACATGAGTAACCGAGATATACTCGAACATGTACGATACGTCTGACAAATTTTATCAATGATTAGTTGATAATTACAAGGATTTTAACTACTTATATTATCAGTTTATTAGTCTCTAATATTAAAAGAAACTCATTTAGAAACTAATAAAACTTTTGTAACAATTAATTTAGAATTTGATTTATAAACTAATTATTAATTTTTGATAATAATAGAATTGTTTTAGATGCAATATTTAGTTTATAAAATAATGCTAATTTAACTAATATAATAAATAATTATTTTTGTTCTCAATTGTTATTAAGTAATTTTCTTCTAATGTGAATGTGCGTGCTCAAGAAATTTTAGTTCAATTATTAAATTTAAAATTCACGTCATGGTGTCATACGTATATATGCAAAATTAGTAGTATTCGTCTATCATTTTTCTATAGTTTATGATAACACTTTTCAATTATAGTTTTTAATTTTACTTTCACTAGTACAAAAAGGACTTTAGATGTCTGTTATTTTGGGCTTTTAACGTCGGTTTCAGATCCGACGTCTTTGTGGTTGACGTTAATCAGACGTCAGACTGGATATACCCGACGTCTATATAGACGTTGGATCTGTATACAACAGACGTATATATAGACCTCGGATGTGTATACAACAGACGTCTATATAAACGTCCAAAAATTCAAAATTTAATACAAACGATTAAAAGATTAATCATTTGTGTTAAATTTCAAACAGGAACTAAGTTTCACTCAATGATTTGATACTTATAATCTAACATGCCAATTATAATAACATAACTAAACTTTATCACATGCATATTCAAAAGCCAATAACACATGCATACCTAAAAGCCAAAAACATGCAAACGCAAAAGCCAATAACATGCATACACAAAAGACAATAACACGCATACAATAAAAAGCAATGGAGGGAAATGGAGGACTGCACGGCCAAAAACGTAGGCAAAAAAGGGTCAAAAATATCACCCAAGAACACACCACAAACTGCACTAAAACGCAACGAAAACGAATTTTAATCGGTTCAAATGGAAGACATTTCATCAAAGACTAATTTAATCGGAGTAAAAGTAAATTTAAACTGTCCAAAAGAGAGAAAACGCACCTGAAAATGCAATGCCAAAGAGAGAAAACGCGAGGAGGAAGACGATGACCAGTGAGCGTAACTGCTCACGGGTTCGAGTTTTCCAGTATAAGAGCCTATAGACGTCGGGTACTGGGGGGACCGATGTCTATAATAGTATTGATGTCGGAGCCCTCACTAATATGACGTCTTTATGATTTAAAAATTAATATTTGTGGGGCATATAGACGTCGGTTACTAGGGGCACCGACGTCTAATTGAACTTATAGACGTCGGTTACAGGGGACCAACATATATAATTGTATATAGACGTCGGGGGTGGCGGAATCTGACGTCTATATGGCAAAAAAGAATGACTATTCACCTACCTGTCAGGCCTATAGACGTTAGTTAGGAGGGGCCCGATGTCTATAATATTATAGACGTCGGACCCCTCCTAACCGACGTCTCTAGGTCTAACTTATTTACGAAAATGCTACCGGTCAATAATTTACGTCGGATCTCACCCTAACTGACGTCTAGGAGTGATGTTAAAAGCTAATTTTGTACTAGTGTTTTTCAATCAGATGCAAAAACCACGGGAAAGATAAAAGACTTATGATTTCTCATGAGTCAAGGTCTGCGTTTTCAGAAAATATCTTTTATAGGAAAAATGAAATCCCTTAATTAGGTGGGTGTCATAAATATATTAGCATACGTTTAATTCTATGACTGTCAAGGTACGTGCATATTAAGTTCCCGGAATTGACTCCCCCAAACAATACCTCAGTGAGAGTCACACTCATACAAATTCTTCAAAATTCACAGCCACACAAGTCCAACTGGAAGCTTGGGTATAGTCAGTCAAATTCCTCATATTCACGTTGTCCTTTATCTTCTACGCGTAATAACACATAAAAGTCAAGCCAAAGGCTAATGAATGGTACATGTTAGAATAGTTCTAAGAAATAACCGAAGTCTGTTTCAAGAAACACAAAAGTCTCCTAATACTTTTATAATTGCAACAGGCTATCACATATGCACGGAATTATCGTATTAGAAAGAAATAATTTAAATGATTCAAAAATCACATTTGGATAAAAATAATAAAGTTAATTATCATATAAAATAAAAGATTCATGAACTCATCATTTTAAAATTTTTAATTAAAAACAGTGTCAAATATCTTACGTGGAAGAGTAAGACTTAATGTCATATACATATATAATGTCTCTCAATGAATATCTTCATATGTAACATCATCAATGCTAATGGTTCAAGGTGAGTTACTTATATTATTATAATAACAACAATACCGTACCATAACAAAAAATATAAATATCACCATTTAAACCTATTATAACAACAAAACAACGTATAAATATATTATATTAAAAAAATCATCTTAACTAACTTAATCGAATACAAGACACATACAGTCGATTAAGTAGAAAAACTTAGAACATTTTTGAAAACTTTTCTCTTCAAAATATCTCACAGCACACTTGAAAAGAATTTGTACAAACCCACGAGTTTTAATCGATAATCGACTTAAAACTGTGGTTTTGCCAAATATTAAAGTTTAACCAATGTGCTTGTGATTTTTCATTTCCGAAAACTTATGTTGTGCATGCAATATAAAATCACATATTAAACACAATTGTATGCTTTAAACAATACAATAATGTTCACATATGCTTGTACAAATATAACACAGTAAACATAAGCATATAACATGTATAACATAGTACACATGTGTTATTATTAGTTATGTGTTGTCATTATCAAAAACACAGTCATCACTGAGATTGTATGGTTTCAACTAAACTTTTGCTCCCCTATCAACAATCTCAACAAATGAAAATAATATAATACTTACTCCCATTCAATGATGGTGTGCTCATAGGACCTCCAACATCTGTATGTATCAATTGTAGATTTTGTATAGCCCTCCAAGTCTTGTTTTGTGGAAATGGGAGTCTTGTTTGCTTTCCATATTGACAAGCAATGCATGTAGGAAATGCTTATTTTATACCAGGAAAGCCTCTAACCATGTTAATCTTCTTCATGAATATTAGAGCACTATGGTGAAAATGGCCCAATCTTTTATGCCAAAGTATTGTACTGTTGACCTCTTTGTGCACTGCAGCTTGTTCTTCACTCATGAAGTTCAAAGCAAAGCTTTTTCCTTTCATTCTAACTTTAAATACTTCCTTGCTTCCTATATATTTAATCATACAGTTTTTTTCTTCAAACAACACCTTATAACCATTTTCAAGCAATTAAGGAACACTCAACACGTTTTGGTTAATTTCTGGAACGTATAAAACATCTAAAATCAGTTTCAAACCTGTTTGACCTTCAATTACCACTGTTCCTTTGCCTTTTACTGCAATATATGCTCCATTACCTACTCTGACTTTAGAAAGTACAGTTTTGTCAAGTTCTTTAAAGAGTTATCGATCATAACTCGTGGTTTGTGCAATCACTGTCTATTATTCAACTTTCTGTGGAACTATTGGTAGCGAAGCATGTAACAACAAACAATTGTTCCTCTTATGGTTGATCCTCGACAACCTTAACTTCTCCTTGTTGTTGATGAGACTTGCAAATATTTTCCATGTGCCCTAGCTGCCCACACTTATGACATGTTGCATCTGGTCTCCACCAGCACCCTTTTTGTGGATGATTGGTTTTCTTACAATGAGGACAAGGTGGAAAGACCTAAGTATTATTACTCTTGTTGTTGATCTTGTTTAATCTTCCAGGTCTGGTATCATTGTTCTGCTTCTTCTTGTGTTTGTTGTCATTGCTCTAGAATTTGACTTGACAAGCACCCTCCACAGATCTTTCTTGCCTCATAAGTCTTCTTTGCTCTTGGGCCTGTAAGGCATGCAACACTTCTGCCAAAGTGATCTTAGATAGATCCTTTGTGTTCTCCAAGGTAGCTATAGAAGCTTCATATCTTTCTTGTAGTGATACAAGAATTTTTTCAACAATTCTTGAATCAGAAAAAGCGGTGCCAGCAATCTTACTTTGTTGGCAATGCCAAGCAATGTATTTGAGTACTCTTTGATGGTGTCAGATTCTTTCATTCGTTGCGGCTAAAATTCTCACACTAAATTCAATAATTGCATGCTTTTAATTCTCTCATCTCCTGCATATTCTTCCTTCTAGTAATCCCAAATTGCTTTTGCTGTGTTGTGAGACATGATCCTGGTGAAAATTAGTTTTGAAACACCAGAAAATAAACATGCCTTTGCCTTTTCTTTCCTGTTTTTTTTTTCTCTTTGTAGTTTTTCATCTAGGCTATACTGGGGTTGTTGGGCAGCGGAGCAATATCGTAATCCTCCTCCATTCCCAAAGATCCAAAGCCTCTAGGAAGTTTTGCATTTTTATCGCCTAGAGACCATAGTTATCTCCATCAAAGATAGGAGGAGCAACTTGAGAGAAACTTGTTTCAACATCTATTTTTAAGGTCCCGTAAGATGTAGCTCTTGATACCACTTTGTAGGTTATTTTATTGAAAAAAAGTTTAAGAGAGTGGAACAGGAGAATATAAAACTGCATAGATTTCTTTTAGGACCATGGTATTTTAACAACTTTTTTTAACAACTTTTTGACAAAAGATTATGTGTCACTATTTTATTGGTTCATATATTTGAAACGGACCAATCACAAGCTGTCACATAAGCGGTTGTAAAAAAGATATCAAAAAAAGTTGTTAAAGATACATTTTTCTTTCTTTTATTGAGGATTGTTGTCGCTTTTATAAAGCAAATAATTGAACATTAATGCATGAAAATATTGACATCTATAACCACTAACATACAAGTGCTCTTAGTGTCTAGAAAATAGCAAATAAATCCTACCAGTCAACATGACTTTTATTTTCCTAAAAAATAGCACAACATATTATTTTAATTTGTTAATTTCCAATAGTCATCAATCAACATAATCTCACATTTGTTGAGTTGTTTTTCTCGTCTTCTTTCTTCATTATAACGAGAACCTCTTTCCATTATTTTCTCGCTTGTCAACCTATTTTAATTGCTTGAAACAAACACAAATGAAACTCGTTCTTCCATGTGAATGTATGATATGTATCCACCGAAACGAACATAGAGTTAAACTTTTTCAAATCTTACGCTTATAGTTTTAAATGTCATTCAATTGTTGACATCCAAAATTCTAGGAATAAGAAATTAAACTATAAGCAACATGTAAGATGTAAGACCCGTGAAATTCAAATGTAATAAGAGAATGATGTTGATATTGCTAAATGTTTTCTTTTTGTGAGAGTGTGTTTTTGCAAAATGTTGTGTAACTCAATTGATAAAAGCTCTTTGTGGGGATCTGATGGTTTTGATATTTGCTTGTTTAAAATGCTGCAGAAATATTTTATTGTATTAATTGGTTAAATCTTCTTTAATATATAATTGTATGATGTGAGTTCAGGGCATATATATATATATATATATATATATATATATATATATATATATAATATTTATTATGTTATATATTAGTATGCTAAGATATGTTTTCGTTTGAGATTTTGGATATAAAATATTACAATATAATATATATTATAAAGTTACTGTAAACTTTTTTTTGGAAGATTGAGTATAGCGTTGATAAAATAACGATAATATTAGAAAGAAGAATGATTTTGAGTGAAAAGAAAAGAAAAAGAAAATAGATAAACAAAAGAGTCCAAATAAGCATTTAATAAAGTAATTGAATTACAATTTAGCTTTGTTTATTAGAATGGGACTTATGTGATTGAAATTAAAATATGGATGAGATTTTGTGATCTATTGTTCGAGTGTCTTGAGAGATAAAAAGGTATTGTATTTATGAGCCTGTATGAGGAAACTACAGGTAGTATGGTTGGGTATAGGAGACAAACCAAGGTCCTTCTTGATGATGTTGAGAATTTACAGTGATAATGTGTTTGGAGACGTTGTTGATAGGATAACGTTGATGATATAGTCGTGATAGGGTTAATGAGGATACTGATGATGGTAAGGCGGTAAAAATGATTTTTTAATAAGGATATCATTGTAGATGATTGATTTGTTATAAATGTGTGTTTGTTTCCTATGTATAGATTTTATTGTTATTGGTTATGCTATGGTAGCTTACTCATATTTGTTTGTGTTGTGGTTGTATGTGTTTTGCGTTTGACCTTTGGTTACACGGGAGTAAGGAATGTTACATATGTTCTAAATGCATGACAGTGATACGAAAATGGGAAGATGACTTGGATTATTCAAAATTTTTGTGTTATAAAGTTTAAAAACAATGTAATGAAGTTTACTTTATTTCATTTTAATTTTTTTAATTTCGGTATAATATAAGTAGATTTCTACAATTATTTATGATTTTGAAAATTTTAATTTTTACTGGCAGTGGAACATCCCAAATGGGATATTACATAAGAGTCTCTTATCTCACCTGTAGTAGGAAAATAAAAGATTTAGGAAAGTAAAATCTCTTCCATTTGTAAACATTTTATGTCTCATAATGGTGCTGTTGGTCTTCCATTTACATCTCTTGCCTTCTGCTTCGCATTAAGCGCAATTGGGCTTGGGCCTGTTATGAAATTAGTCTGTTACAAATGCAACTATTACTGTTGCACGAGTTTTTCGGTTTTTTTTTTCATATACATTATAATTCTTTATACTTTTGAATATAATTTTCTAGAAACATTTCCTCTCTTTGGGTTCTCTGTTAATTTTTCAATTCTCCGAATACTTTTATAATTGCAACAGGCTATCACAAATGCACGGAAATATCGTATTAGAAAGAAATAATTTAAATGAGTCAATCAATTACATTTGGATAAAAATAATAAAATTATTTATCATATAAAATAAAAGATTCATGAACTAATCATTTTAAAAATTTTAATTAAAAATAGTGTCAAATATCTTACGTGGAAGGGTAAGACTTAATGTCATATACATATATAATGTCTCTCAATGAATATCTTCATATGTAACATCATCAATGCTAATGGTTGAAGGTGAGTTACTTATATTATTATAATAACAACAATACCGTACCATAACAAAAAGATATAAATATCACAATTTAAACCCATTATAACAACAACAACGTATAAATAGGTCATCCCATACTTGAGGAAAAATATATTATATACATATATTATAGAACTCATTTTAAGAAAAGATTGTTGTGAATAATAGGAATATAAATCAAAATCTCACAAAAAAAATGGTGTGAAATGAAATATATATATATATATATATATATATATATATATATATATATATATATATATATATATATATATATATATATATATATATATATTTAATTCTATGAATGTCAAGATGCGTGCATATTAAGTTCCTGGAATTGACTCCCCAAGCAATAATTCAGTGAGAGTCGCACTCATACAAATTCTTCGAAATTCACAGTCACACAAGTCCAACTTGTGATGGAAGCTTGGCTATAATTCTTCATATTCACGTTCTCCTTTATCTTCTACGCGTAATAACACAGAAAATTCAAGTCAAAGCCAAAGACTTATCATAAGTACTCTCTCTAGTTTCAAGTATAAACAAACTACTGGTGAACATATAATTATAAACAAATTTCAACTTCTTAAACTATATTTATCTTTAAACCTAAGCACATTTCTATATGAATATAATTGGGGTAATTTGGTAAAAGTATATTTATATTGTATACATATAAAACCACAAAATAAACTTAACATTAATGTAGAAAAAGAAAAGTACTTATGGTCCATTTTTGTGTATTTTTAGTTATGACCATTTTATCTTTGTATTCTGTGTCAAATGAATGTAAAAGTGTGTTATGATATTATTACTCATTTGTTGCGTCTCTTGTCATATATTTCAATTTTAGTTCAAATTTTTCAAGTAGTCTATTTCGTTACAATTACATACATAATATTGGAAAACAGGTAGGTTTCGTTTTAACACCAAGAGGGAGGTGAATTGGTGAGTTTTCAAAATCAGAGTCTTTTCATAATCTTTTACACAAAGCATAAAACTTTACAAACTTTCTTGAATCGCAAGTAATAGAAATTTAAGTACAGCGGAAAATCAAAGTTGACTACGTGAAATGTAAAGTCGACTGAATGTAAAAGAGTACGGATAGAGAATTCAAACGCAAGTTTTTATACTGGTTCGGCCTCAATGCCTACATCTAGTGTCCTTCCAATACCAGGAAGCAAATGCACTATAATGGTCAAGGTTTTTACAACAAGGCTTTTATAGAGACCTCCACGTCAAAAATATTAAACACCTCTCTAACCCTCTAACCAAAATATAGGCAAACCACACAGCAAGACTTGCAGAAAGATATCCCCTCTCCTGCAATCTGCAACCCACTTTGAACAATCCTCAAAGTGTACGAAACTCCACGAGTCCAACCCCTGTAGTCACAACAGGTACAACAACAATCACCATGGAATGCAAACACGAATCTTGATCAACCAAAGAACACCTAGCGTAGTATCAATCTCCTTCAGAAACTCTTCAAAGAAAGATCACAACCGTATTCTTTATGAGTTCTTGGAACTCTAAATCACAGAGAAACAATCTGAAACAAAATATGAAAATGTTAGATTTCCAAAAGTTCTCCGAAACAACTCAAGTCTCGTCTATTTATAGATTTTTTTAAATCAGACGCTCCTGTAGTCGAATATGCTACTAATACAGTCGATTGTCCTTATAACAGATAAGTCAAATTAGTAGCAGTCCAGTCAAAAAAATTAATTCCACATTCATTACAGTTGACTTTCATTCAATGCTCAACTAACTTTTAAAAATATAGTCGTTATTGTTCATGAGCTCAACAGAATTTCAAATTAAACAACTAATACAGTCGAATGCGTGGTGCACACAGTCGAATTCAACACAACAGTTCATTTTGAAATTCTTTTCAGTGCAAAATCTGTGCATAGTCACGAGCTTAATTCGACTTCCCCCATAATGAAGTTGACTTACAACTTGTAGTTATGCCGCACAATGTAAGTTCATAAAAGTGCATGTGGTTTTCCTTTTCCAAAACATATGTAATGGAATCACAACAGATGTCACATATATCAGAATAGTGAATATGCATCCATATATCAGATTTCACACAAACATGTTCATCAAGATAACATTCAATATTAAAGATTGGATCATGTAACACATTACAATACATGTGTTATTAAAAATGTGTTATCATCATAAGAAACCAGAGTGATATAGATATTGTGTTGTCAACAATCTCAACACTTAATAAGTTATGTGTGTTTATTTTCATTAAGTACTCAATCTTTCTCAACAATTTCTTATTTTTTTATATATAAAAACATGTCTTGCATTAATTTTGTCATTCCAACTACGTTGGCATATTAACACTGATCAATCATATTCCGAAAGGCTAAATCTATTCCTATAATACCTCCTGAAAACAAAAGGATAAAATTTCACCAAAGAAAATCAAATATGGTACTAATTATCAACTATAAGAAGTTTTAAAATTCATTAAACCATTTATACACTTGTATGTATTCCATCTACTTCTAATCTTCCAAGCGACCTTAATGTTGGAATGAAAAGCTTGAACCACAATAGGTAAGTAACATTCCACCCATAATGAATTATATCATTTCAAATGGGGAAGTTCAATAGGGATCATTGTTATGAGAGTCCCTAGCAAAAATTGCATTAGTAACAACATTAAAAATATTAAAAGTACCAACAAAGTCACTAGTTGAATCTTTAAAAGTACCAACACTATAGTAGAAAGAAACCACAACATAAAAGAGAGAAAGTAATGCTCAAACAGAGAGAATAACAAGTTTTAGAAGGAATCAAAATTTAGTTGTATATTCGCTACCCTTCTAATCATTATGATACGTTTATATAACAACATACAAGCTACGCAAAAATGTAAAAATGACAAAGGAATAAAGTTTGTTAGGATCCTAAGGTGTGACCAATCCTTCTAGAACCTAAACATTGTCAACTCATCAATCAGTCATGTAGTCGTTGTGGTGTGTGGGTTTCCTTCTTATTCTTTTGGGTAATTCTTCCCTGTCAATGTTTTCCTGATCCTGTGTTGGGCCCTAAGGTTCTTCATCAATAATAATGGGCCTAATATCTCCTCCTTCTTGAAGAGGCACCTTGTCCTCAAGGTGAAATTGGGCCTGGATTTGGGACCAAATTTCCCAGCTAGCCTCTTCTAAAGGTAAACCATCCAATGTATGAGTACTAATTGTTGGGGATTATCTTAATCCTCAAACATCTTCCAATCCAAAATAGTTGTAGGGATAAGGACAGGTTGGTTGTCCACAAAATCTGGAGGAAGGTTCAGTGGCGATGGTGAGGGAGTTGGCCTGTGATGTGGTCGAAGAAGACTCACATGGAAAACATTGTGAATTTGTGTTGAAGCAGGGTGGTCCACTTTATAGGCGACCTCGCCTATTTTCTACAAATTTTTGAATGATCCAAAAAACCTTTTCTACAATTTACCAAGGTATGGACCTGTAACTGAGTGTTGAAGTCTAGGACGAAGGCGCACGTAAACCCAATCCCCAATTGAAAATTGGAGATCTCTACGATGCAAGTCTGCCCACCGTTTCATAGCTTCTTGAGGCTTCTTCAGATAGGAATGCAGTTTTTGGAGAATGGCATCCCTAGATGAAATTTCAAACTGAACTGCAACATTAGAAGTGTCAATGTTCAATAGGTGAGGAATGCTCGGTGAAGGATGACCGAACATGACTTTAAAGGGGGTAAAGCCGGTTGAAGCGTTTTTGGTGGTGTTGAAGCACCACTCTGCCCAAGGAAGAAACTTACTCCAAGAGGAAGGACGATGGTGCAAGAAGCAACGTAAATATTGCTACAACACTTTGTTGGCAACCTCGGTTTGACTGTCAGTTTGAGGATGGTATGTGGTGGACATTCTTAGTTTGGTCCCACTAAGGCGAAATAACTCCCTCCAGAATCGGCTCAAAAAATTGGTGTCGCGATCAGAGATCATGCTATGAGGAAGACCGTGTAACTTGCCTACCATCTGTACAAACAATTCAGAAACTTTGGCAGTAGAGAATGAACGTGGTAATGTGCTGAAATGCTCTCCTTTAGAGAAGCGATCGACTTCCACTAGAATGGTACTCTGTCCTTGATATGGTGGCAGACCGATAATAAAATCCAAGGATAAATCCTCCCATCAACGAGAAGGTGGACGAATTGGTTGTAGCAACCCTGGTGGAGTTTAAGTGGGTATCTTAGTCTGCTGGCATGTGTTACATTGGTTCACACATCCTTCCTCATGTCTTCCCAATGGAAATTTGCTTAAAGTTTGGATAATGTGTGGGCAATCCCTGGATGACCTACTAAAGGAGTAGAGTGAAATTCTTGTAACACATGAATTGCACTCTACTCCTTTAGTAGGTGTCAGCAATCACATTTGGCAAAGTTGCTTGAGGCAACCACAATTTCCCTTTGAAGTATAAAATCATCGTGCAAGGAATACTCACGGAAGGATAGTGGTAATTCCGCAAGCTTCCCTTTGAAATCCAAGAATTCTTTATCTACACTAAGAGAAGACTTGAGATCTTGTAAAAAATTAAATTGTGTGATGTAAATAATAAACAGGGAAAGTGCATGAGTAGAGGGAGTTGAGAGTGCATCAACAACGGTATTAGTTTTGCCCAGTTTATAGTGAATTTCAAAATCATATCCAAGCAACTTTGCCAAATGTGATTGCTGACGAGGAGTGAGAACCGCTTATGATAGCAAGTCCCTGATGGATTGTTGATCGGTATAAATAATGAAATGGCGACCCAACAAGTACTGACACCACACTAGTAAAAAATTGGACTATTACCGCGCACATTATGCATCGGTTCACTAGAAACTGAAGCACAATATTGCACGGTGGCATTTTTGAAATTATATCGACAGTATAGGCCGCGGTTCTGAGGGGAACCGTGGCCTATTCTCCCTGCACAATTCTGACATTCCCCCCACATGCAGTCCTAAAATAAATTTGGAGTCAGGGAATAGGTCGCGGTTCCCCTCAGAACCGCGACCTATTGTCCCTGCAGGAGTTAGACTGTTAGGGAATAGGCTTCGGTTGTTAGGGGAATCGTGGCCTATTCCCTGATCTGAATAAATTTTAAATATTTAAGAGAATAGGCCGCGGTTGGGCGGGGAACCGTGGCATAAAATGTGTAAAAAATTTCAAAATTGCCATTTCAGATCAATTTTTAATTTTTTTCATGAGAATAGGCCTCAGTTAATATGGGAACCGAGGCCGTATCGCCTTTTTTACCTCAGTTTTCTATTGAACCGAGGTAGTAGCCCCTGTCTAGGGTTAAAATTTGAAAAAGCATGAATAGTTCATTTTTTCCAGCACGATCCCTCTCTACAACTTCTCTGCAACTTCTCTGTCACCACGACTTTCTCCCTTCTTCCTTACACCCCTATTGCGTCGTGGTCGTCACTTTAGAAGGACTTCCTTCCTCATTTTTCATCACCAATATTTGTATCCGATCAAATTTGGATTTGGTCACCGGAGTTTTTTCATATTTTTTTTTAGTTTTTGGGTTGGTTTGCTATGTTTTTTTATTGATTCAGATTATCAAACTTACGTTTTATTGTATTTTATTGTAGGTATTGCGGTTTTTCTTTGAAATATGTTCCGTTTCAGACTTCGGGTTGTTCCATTTTCTCCATTGTGTGGTTTTTCACGCTCCCAGGTTCGTATTATTCTGTTTATTAATTTTCATTTTGTTAATTTTTAATTTTAAGTAGGTTGAATATGAATAATTTTGTATGATTGAATTTTTGAATTGATAATTTGAATGCTTATTAGTTGTTTGATTGTATGATTGTATTATTCTGTTTATTAATTTTCATTTTGTTAATTTTTAATTTGTTGTATGTTGAATATGAATAATTATGTATGATTGAATGTTTGAATTGATAATTTGAATGTTTATTAATTGTTTGATTGTATGATTAAATTAATTGTATGTTGAATATATTGTATAATTGTATGAATGTAATTTTGTAGAATATTTACGTATGGATAAAAATTGGATTAATTTACCACGCATTAGTGCTGAGTACGAGAAAGGGATAAAGGAATTTATACAATTTGCGCAACGTAATGAGGGTAGAAGTGATGATGAAGTGAAGTTTAGATGTCCTGGTGTGCACTGTTTGAATGCGAGAAAGTTAAACGCAACCCAAATTAGAGAACATCTTATTTGTGATGGTTTCCTAAGATGCTATACAACATGGATATGGCACGGCGAAGAAATACACTTTCCGACTGACTCCCAAACTGAAAATGTTATTGATTCCACCATGGAAGAAGATCGACCGGATGAAGACAAATTAGAGGACATGATCCGCGATGTTGGCGTAGAAAATTTTGTCAAAGCTCATGTGTATGAGACGATGTCAACTGATGCGAAAACACCTTTGTATATCGGTTCAACTAAGTTCACACGTTTGTCAGCGGTGTTAAGGCTCATGAATTTGAAGGCGACCAATGGATGGACTGATAAGAGTTTCACAAAATTGTTGACGTTGTTGAATGAAATGTTGCCAGATGGAAATACACTACCCACTCGTAAATATGATGCGAAGAAAATTCTTTGTCCAATGGGTATGGAGTATAAAATGATACATGCTTGTCCCAATGACTGCATTTTATATAGGAAACAGTTTGAATTTTTGACAAAGAGTCCAAAATGTGGGTTATCACGATACAAGTCAAAAAACAATAGTGAAGATAATGGTCAGATAAAAAAAATGGATCTGCTTTGAAAGTAGTTTGGTACCTTCCAATTGTGCCTAGACTTAAGCGTTTGTTTGCGAATCCAAAAGATGCTAAAACCTTAGATGACATGAAGATGAGAGAAAAATTGACGAGTTGCTTCGTCATCCAGCTGATTCAAAGCAATGGAAAAATATTGATCAACAATTCCCTCAATTTGGTAAAGAGTGTAGAAATCTTAGGCTTGGTTTAGCCACTGATGAAATGAACCAATTTGGTAATCTAAGTACCAATCACAGTTGTTAGCCAGTTATATTGATAATTTACAACTTATCTCCTACATTGTGCATGAAGAGGAAGTACGTGATGTTGTCTATGATGATATCTGGTCCAAAGCAGCCTGGAAATGACATAGATGTTTATCTAAGCCCACTAGTTGAAGACTTGAAGTTGTTGTGGGTTGAATGGGTTGAAATAATTGATGCATTCACTTGTAAAACTTTTGTGATTCGTGCATTGTTATTTTGCACCATTAATGACTTTCTAGCTTATGGTAATTTGTTAGGATACAGTGTCAAGGGTCATAAAGCATGTCCTATATGTGAAGAAAACACTACAACTCATCAATTGAAACACAAAAGAAAGACGGTGTATCTGCGTCATCGGAGATTTCTAAAATGTAATCATCCATATCAAAGGTTTTAAAAAAAAGCATTCAATGGATATCAAGAGAGGGACGAAGCACCAAATCCATTTACTGGCCTTCAAATTCTTGAAAAAGTTAATAAAATACATCATGTATTTGGGAAAACATCCAAGAAGTCATCTGTAACGACCCCTTGGAAGAAGAAATCAATATTCTTTGATCTTCCATACTGGACAAAGTTAGATGTTAGACATTGCATAGATGTGATGAATGTAAAGAAGAATGTGTGTGATAGCTTGATTGGTACACTACTCAACATTCAAGGAAAGACACAAGATGGAGTGAATGCTCGTTTGGATTTGGTTGACATGAATATCCAAGAAGAGTTAGCACCTAGGGAGATTGGTAAATGTGCTTATTTTCCCCCTGCATGTTACACAATGTCTAGACAAGAGAAAATAAGTTTTTGCCTTTGTTTAAAGAGTATCAAAGTACAACAAGGATACTCTTCAAATATGAAGAGTTTAGTGTCGATGCAGGACTTAAAGCTTATTGGCATGAAGTCTCACGATTGCCACGTCTTAATGCAACAATTGGTACCGGTGGCTATTCATGGAATTTTGCCTAAAATTGTTAGGCAGACCATAAACAGGTTGTGTTCATATTTCTCATCAATATGTAGTAAAGCCATTGATCCTACAAAGTTAGATGAACTTCAAGGCAAGATTGTTATCATCTTGTGTCAACTAGAGATGTTTTTCCCTCCATCATTTTTTGACATCATGGTACATTTACTTGTTCATTTGATTAAAGAAATCAAGTTGTGCGGACCGATATACTTAAGATGGATGTATCCTATTGAGCGTTATATGAAGATTTTGAAAGGGTATGTTAAAAATCCATATCATCTCGAAGGTTCAATGATTGAAAGGTATATTGCTAAAGAAAGTATCGAGTTTTGTTCAGATTACATGATATCAACGAATCCAATAGGAGTTCCTCGCACATCATGGTTGAATAAATGTTCTACAAGTTAAAGCATTTGAGGTGTGAATGCGGTGACAAAAGATCGCGAAGAATTGTTGCAAGCACATATTTATATATTGAACAACACAAATGAGGTGATCCCTTTTTGCAAGCACACAAAGCCATTGTGAAGAATAAAAATCCAAGACAATAAGAGAAATGGCAGTTGATGGAGCATAACAAAACATTTATGTCTTGGTTCAAATCTGAAATTGACAAAGAGCCACATTCTTCTCAAACTTTGTTGTGGCTTGCAAATGGTTTAAAGTTTGATGTCGTATGTTGTACAGGTTATGAAGTCAATAATTGCACATTCTATACAAACACTTTGGATGATAAAAGCACAGTACAAAATAGTGGAGTCAGTTTAAAAGCTGAGTCGCTTCAATTTTCCACATCAAAAGATCAATCTCCTATACTTGGATCAATGAGATATTATGGTATAATAGAAGAGATATGGGAGGTTGATTACACCAAGTTTTTTGTTTCATTGTTCAAATGTAAGTGGTTTGACAATAAGAGTGGTGTGAAAATAGATGAATCGGGTATGACACTAGTTGATTTTCGAAAGGTGTGTTATCGAGACGAACCGTTTATCGTGGTACATCAAGCATCTCAGGATTTTTATGTCAAAGATCCTGTGTCTGACCATTGGTATGTTGCTCTTTAAGGCAAAAAACAAATTGAAGTTAACAAAGACAATCTGATTAATATTCATATTGCTGACAACCATTCATTTCAAACTACGACAAATTTGGATGACCAACCTCTAGTTGACGATGTACATGCAATTCGGTTAGATCATAATAAGGGAATATACATATGATGAATCCATATCTTTATGTATGAATTTCAAATTTTTGTATAAGTTTTTTATTAATATTACATAAATCTTTTATTAATATTTCCTATGACTACTATTACATGTTTTATTAAATTATATGATATTACATAAGTCTTTTATTAATATTTCCTATGACTACTATTACATGTTTTTGTTAAATTATATGATATTACATAACTCTTTTATTAATATTACATGTTGTTATTTATTTTGACAAACATATGGCTGACCATCCATATTCATCAGGGGATGAGGCTCCCCCTTCCAGATCTACTAGAGGACCCACCAAAATGAAACAACTTTTGGTCAGAAAAAATAGTGGTGAAAGAACACCCGTTAATGTTAATGTGATCATGGGTGTGACATCTGGCCCAAATGCATATGACTTTCTATCATACCTTGGAGTAGTGGCGCGTGATAGGATTAGTATTCTTACTCCATCTTTTAACCATGTGTCCGAGGTTGATCAGAACATTATATGGAACGATATATTGGTAAGTTAATTAATATCATTTGAATTACAGTTTGTTTATATTGATAATTTTGTGCTAATACAACTTTATTATGTTTATTTCAGATGACATTTGACATTCCAAATGTCACAACACTTAGAAATAAGTGTTTATCAACTGTTGCTGAAAACTTCTGAGGTTTTAAAAGTAAGTTGACCTCGAGATATATATTTGGAAGCAAAAAAAATAAGTCTCCATGTTAAACATATAAGGCCATTGATGAGGAGACTTGGCGCCTCTTTGTACAGAGTCAGAAATCAGAGGAATGGCAGGTTAGTATATTTGATATTATTCAATTCCTCATTAACAAATATATATCATATGAATTAATTAATTAAACATATGTGACAGGCAAAAAGAAGCAAAGAACAAGCAATAAGTGCTCAAAATAAAAACCTCCACCTACTATCTCGTGGTGGGTATAGGAAGCTTGAGAAGAAAATCCTTAAGCAAAAGGCAGAAGCTAGACCATCATCTAAGGCTGGTAGCCCCCAACCACCTTCTCCACCTTCTCGGCATGAGAAATGGAAGTTGGCTCGTTTAAGAGCATCAGGCGCCTACTCTTCTGACACTGCACGGGAAATATATGAAAGAATTGTAAGTTATCACTGTTCCTAAAATAATAATACTTTCATTATACATACTTCCTTGAACTTTTTAAAGAATAATGGTGTTTTGTAATGTTATAGGACTCCTTGGTTGAGCAGAGCTCCCAAGGTCAATTCACTCCAGACGGTCGCCAGGATATTCTTACTGTTGCAATTGGACGACCTAAGCACCATGGACGTGTGCGTGCTGTTGGAACCGAAATAGGCATTCGAGATTACTTTGGGAGCTCTTCTCGTCAGACTTCATACGCATATAGCGAAGCACAAGCAAAGGCTGACAGAAGAGATCACAAAAAAGCTTCGAGCGGACCTTAGGGAGAAGCTTAGGGCGGATCTTAGGATAGAGCTTAGGACAGAGTTTAGGGATGAATTGTATAATGAGGTCACTCTAGAAGTGACTGACAGATGCGCCAGTTCCAGCAGCAGTTTGAGAGCTATGGCATGCGCCCAATGTCATCTCCTGTACAGGAATAGGAACATGTTGTGCCTCCCACAGGTAAAATTAATAAACATTTATGTTCAATAATTTCTATTTTTTGTATAATCTAACATTTACTCTAAGAGGTAGAAACGAGAAAGGAAGTTGTTCAGAACGAGCCATCTTAGGGGTGACATGGACGATGTTAGTCCATGTCTACTATACATTTTAGATGGTACCGGGACGATGCTGGTAGCTCATGGAACAATGTTTCAGGTAGCGACTGTTGTTCATGGTATGGAGCTATCAGAGGATGAGGTAAAGGTCTCACTAGACGACATTATCATATCAGATGCCTCAGTTCCCTTGCCTACAGATGAAATTTTCACTGTGGCACGGACATTCCAGTCTTTAATCGCTTGGCATAAACAATTGGTTGGTTTAGTTTGTGACCCCTCGGTATGGAATTCTACTCTACACTTCTCAATTTTAAAGTTTACATGTTATTGATGTCAAAACTTATCTTATTTTTCCATTTAACAACAAACGCATACACAGGAGAAGATTTCTTTATCTGAGGACGATCCTCTTGGTTCATTGCAGCTACTTGCTGACATCATTGAAAATAAGCCTTTGGAGGTTGAATATAATGCTAATGTATTTGGGAGAGGCTCTAAGGTCCCAATGTACCTGCATAGCCAAGATGTCAGAGAGCTTGCGTCGGGAATAGAAGAGTTGAATATTACATTAGTTCAGCTATGGATGAAGTCTATGAGCAATTATTTATATAAAATTGATTTATATATCAAGTATACTTATATCAAAGTTAATTTTTGATTTCAAGAATATGTTTCGTGTCAGTAACAACTTGGGGTACAATGATGACTATGGGTTCATTGATCCCCAAGTCATTCACGAAACAAATGATTTTGATGAGATCACAACATATCTCACAAGAAGATTTGCAAGCGGGAAGAAAATACATTTTATTCCTTATATATCTGGGTAAGTGAACTTTGTTAACTTAATAAAGTTCCATATGTGATTTTAATATATAATAATTAAGTTATTATGAATTTCAGGCGCCATTAGCAGCTACTTGTTATTTCTATACAGGAGAGTTATGCTTTGTGGTTCTGCTCATTGCACAACTCTCCTCGCACACATCTTAGACAAGCAGTTGATTGGTAAGAACCTCAATGTTTGGACTTTCTTTGGTATATAAATGAATGCTAAAACCCTTTTTTTATATATAGTTCTGTTTCAACAAGTATGATGTTGGTTGGGAGATCAATTGCTGACAGTAGAAATCTTGCATGGATTTCTCTCAAGGTTTGACATATGTTAAAGTCATACTTTCTTATAGTTGTTTTATTTTAATGATTTTCACTAACTATTTACAACTGTGATGATATGTTGTAGTGTAAAAGACAGAATGGGTCATTTACCGCGGTTCCAGCAGGTCTATTATCGCAGTTGGAACCACGGCCAAAAGTTACATGAAAATTTTAAAAGAAAAGGGTTTTGGCCGCGGTTCAGGAAAGAACCGATGTCATATCCCCAAGTTATTACCGCGATTGGAACCGCGGCTTAAAGTCCTAGACTTTTTACCTCGCTCGTATATGCCGCGATTCTAGAACCGTGACAATAGTCAAAAACAACTGCGGTCGTTTCCCTTCGCTGCTCTAGTGCCATTTTTGTACCACAAAGGTGATGGCACGCAACTCCTTGATGTTGGTGGATGAATTCCTCAATTTAGGACATAATTGCTTGCTAAAGAAGGCAATAGGGAGGCCCTGTTGTGAGAGGATTGCACCTATTCCAGTTCTAGAGGCATTTGTTTAAATAGTGAAGGCTAAATCTAAATGAGGCAAAGCCAACACAGGAGCATTAGTGAGATCTTGCTTGAGTTTGTTAAAGGCCTCGGTAGCAGCACCTGACCATATAAAAGTATCCTTTTTCAACAAATCAGTGAAAGTAGAGGCGATTGAGCCATATCCTTTAACAAAGTGTCGATAAAAACCCTGTAAGGCCAAGGAACCCACGGATAGACTTCAAATACGACGGGATGGGCCAATCGATAACTGCCTTTATTTTAGAAGGGTCGGACAAACCCCTGTAGAGGACACCACATGGCCCAAGTACTGGATGAACTGTTGATTGATCGAACATTTAGAACCCTCGAGGTGGAAACAATGATCTAGTAGAAGCTTGGAGGCTGTCTCGAGATGAGCCACATGATCATCCATTGTGGAGCTGTAGACGAGTTTGTCGTTGTTAAGACTCTGGCAAGTGTACCAAACCGTATCAAGTAATATAAATAGTAAGACCAAGTATCATTTTCCCTAAGGACTCATGGCCTAAATAGTCATGTGATTTCTTGATTAATTAAGACTTGAAAACAAAATCATTTGGTTTATAATGCAGAAAGTAAACATGAATTCATGTTTTGATCAATTGATAAGAAAAATGCACAAGTGAATGGTTTGTCAAATATGGGTTGATTATGTTGTTAAGGGTTTCGATTTCTCCTATCCACTCTAATGTATAAACAAATTCTTCTTCTTCATTAATGTTAATGTCAGTTTCTAATTTACGTTAAACCCGATGTCTCAGTGAAGAATGCCTATCCTTAATTACTAGTTTACAATGTCTTGTCTGCCTAACAATTAATTTCGCATTACATACGCACAGAAGCTTAAGCAACCAAAACTCATATCCCTATGTCAAGGCAATATTCCTTTTGGGAGAGATTCCCGAGATCTAGATTCCCCCGTATATGTCCATATCGACGAAATCTATTATCATGCTATGAATGAGTTAAACAAAGCAAGCATAAAATATAAAGGAAAAACCCTAACAATTAATGAAAAAAGCATTTGCAATATAAATCAATTCAATACATGAGAGTTTCAAAGGATTACATCGTTTCCTCAACAACAATTGAAGTTTACTTCACCATAATCATGGTGAAACTAGATGAATAATGGACAAGAATGAAAGATAAAACCCTAAAAGTCGAAGATAGGAGCTTCCGCATCCAAATCCGCCTCTAAGGGGTGAAAGAGTGTGTTTCTACGCCTCTTCTATCGAAAGATACCTCTTCTAGGTCGTCCAAATCATTAAATAGTTCATAAAAGTAACAGAAATCACAGCCCAAGCCTATTCGTCCGCGCTCCACGCCCCACTTAGGGCGCTCAGGCGTGAATGCGAGAAGAGTGGCGCTCAGCGCCTCTGGAAGGGCACCCAGGTGTGATATGCAACACTAGAGTTGCGCTCAGCGACCCTGGAAGGGCGCCCAAGCGTGAGTGCGAGACTTCTACGCTGAGGGCCTCGGAAAAACGGTAGTCAAGCGCCAATGCGCGATTTTGGTGTTGAGGGCCTCCAAAAAGGGCGCCCAAGCGTCCTTTGACTCCTATTTCTGATGCTTTTCCAGATCTTCTGAGTTCTAACTCCTTGCTACTTCAAATCTTCTACTAAATCATCTCAATTCCTGTTAAAACAAGGAAATCTAAGCATAAATTCAATAAATTCACCTCCAACTCTCTTATTCTCACAACTTAAACAAAATCATGATTACAAGCTAGTTTCTAAGTCAAAAAGGGTGCTTTTAGTATCAAAATTAAGTATCAAATAACGGTATTTTCAACTGTTATTAGTCGTCCAAGAAGACGACGTTAAAGTGTCAAAGGTGTGGTCGAAAGAGGTCGTTCATGGTAGCTTGAAAGGTTGAAGGAGCATTACAAAAGTCGAAGGGCATGACCTTGAATTCGAAATGATCATTGTGAGTTCTAAATGCTATTTTTGTTGCATCCAATGGTAGCATCAAAATCTGATGAAACTCGGAGAAGAGATCCAACTTGAGAAACCAAGACGCGTGTCCCAGTTCGTCCAGTAATTCGTTGACTGTAGGAATGAGAAATTTGTCTTTGATGGTGGCAGCGTTGATAGCCTGGTAATCAACAAAGAAACGTCATGTGCCATCCTTTTTTTTAACGAGAAGGACTGATAAAGAAAACGGACTTGTACTGGGTGTAATGAATCCTGATGCCAACATTTTCTGAACCTAAGATTCAATTTCCTCCTTTTGGAAGTGTGGGTAACGGTAGGGGCGAACGAAAATAGTCGAGGTGTTGGGAAGGAGGTTGATGGCATGGTCGGTTTGGCGAGAAGGGGGAAGTGATGTGGGTGTAGAGAAGAGGGTTGGGTATTGTTGGATTAATTGTTGAAGTTGAGAAATGGTGGATGTTGGTATACATGCGGTTGACGAAGTAGTTGTGGAAAAAGAAGATGTGGTAATAGGTTTAGGTAATGGTTCTAAAGTAAGATGAAATAAGGCTTCGACACGGTTTGTTTGTTGGAGGCGTCTAAGCTGATGGGTGAGGGATTTGGGCTTTCTTTCGCCTTTTAGCTCTACCATTTTATTTTCCTACATAAAAATCTAATGAAGGGTCCATTGTAGTCCATGATGAAGGGGATGATCTGTGAAAGTCACTGGACACCCAAAATAAGATCTGTCCAAGAAAGATCAAGAGAGTATAAGTCCATAGGAGAAAGAAGGAATGCAATAGTGACTTGGGCCTGCGGGCAAAAAGATGTGCAAGGTAAAAAATCCTCATTACCAAACATCACACGTAAGGGACTTAGAGTGGGCTCCAGGGGAAGATTTAGAAAATGAGCCACTCTAGATTGGATAAAAATTATGGGTTGCCCCACTGTCCACCATAATTTGAACCTCATATCCTCTGATGAGTGGTTATTTCTTGAACTATATTTAGTTTATTGCACTTAAATAAACCAGGGAATTGTGTTTAATTGTCTATTATTTCCCCGTTTTTCGAATTCTACTTAATTTGGTCGGAAATTCGTAATTGTGCTAATTTGTATTTTCTGAGCTATTTAAGTGCATTTTGGTTGCAGGAAAATTTGGGGAAACATCATTTGGAGCATTGGGGAAGGTGGCGTGATCATTCAAGACTCAACATTTAGTAATTTCCATTTTAATTAAGTTGTAATTTCGTTTTCTAGAAGCCCTTAATTAGAATTAGGTGTTTTGGACCCTTTTAGGGGCATTTTTGTAAAAAACTAATTGTGGGGGCCATGTGGCATCTCTTTAGGGCTGACTTGTAGTGTGTGGACCCCACCAAATTTGAAATTCTAGGTCATATGGGGTGTGAATACCGAGCCACACATACACACTTCTATAGCACACAGTTTTTGCTTCATTTCTTCTAGGTTTTCATGTATGAAGACTCTCTCTTGGAGCTTGCCATGGGAGGTCTTTGGTTGTTTATTTTCATTTGGTTTTGCTTACATGGCACATGGGGAGAAGCATTCAATATATTGTCCATTTAGCTAGTGGTTTTTAGAGCACTTTTTGCACAATGGTTGTTGGTAGGCTTGGCAATTTCAGTGTTGGAGTGTGGATTCCGAAATTTTGCTCATGGAAAGAGAGAAGGGAAGTTTTCATTGGGATTGTTGAAGCACATGTTTAATTTCCTTGAAGAATGGTGCACATGGGACAAGAAGTCAACTCATTTGGTGGATATTTGAAAGTTAAATTTTGAATTGGTAATTGGAAGAACATGATGCACGACCATGAGGTTGTTTTTTGGCCAATTGGACTTTTAAAATTAATTGTTAAATTTCATTTAGTCAAATTAATTGTTAGGATTAAATTAGGCTTGTTGGTGCCCTTGGTTTTAAATTAATTTAGTTAATAGGTTGAGTTTATGTGTTTGAGTTAGTGTTGCATTTAATTATTTTTAACTGTGTTTGCTAATTAATTGGTAACAGTGTTTGATGTTTAAATGTTGTCTAATTTGTTTAGTCGTTTTAATTTAATTTCCATGGTAGCTTAAATTAGTTTGGTTGGTCATTGACGATATTGCACTGTTTCCTTGAGATTCTTGAATTGTGATTGTCTGTGCACTCTGACTTGGTTAATGTGAATTCTATTTTTGCATTTGCAATTGGGTATACGATTAGTTCCCCAGTTGGTGTTACATCTTCGCTTAGTTGATGTAACTGAATGGTGTAATTTAGATTTGATATTAACACTGCGTTCGCTTAGTTCGCTTTTATGAAAACAGATTTAACCGTCGCTTAGTCGGTTAACTCTGTTGGATTAGAGGTTTGAGTCGCAATTTTATTTTGTTGATCTGTGATTGGAAACATTCTAATTAAGTTAATGACCAACCGTTTTTATTCTGTATGTGATTTCGTTTTGCATTTCTGTATTCATATTTCTGTTTGCATCCATGTTTTAATTTAATTCATCGCATTCACAAACTTTTCAACAAACCCCCCCCACTTCGTGTCTGACCTAATTCTCGAACCACATTTGGTCCTTGAGAGACGACCTAGGAGTCACTTCCTAGTCTATACTGCATTCTTTTATGCAATCAAATTTGTATGGCCGCGTCAGCCCATCAAATTTTGGCGCCGTTGCCGGGGACGAACGGTTCAGTTTTAAATCTTGTGTTGTGTTTGTGTTTGTGTGAGTTGTGTTGTCTTGTAGTGTGAGTGTGACGTCTTGTGTTGTCTTGTGTTATTTTCTGTGGTTTGAAATTTTTGTGCTATTGTTTCATGATTACAGGGTGTTGTGATTTAGTGCATGACTAGAGGAAATCCTGGACCCATACCACCCTTTGATCCTGAGATTGATAGGACGTTTCATAGGTTAGCTAGGCATTCTAGGAATTTGTCTTTAGAGTCTGTTTTTGAGTCAATTCATTACACACTGTGCATCCTACTAGTGAATCTGAATCCACTGCTGAGTATTTTGTGCATACTGCATCTACTGCATCTGTTGCATCTGCACCTGATTCTGATTCTGATTCTGTTATTTTTCACACTAAGAACAATATGGCACAACCTCCACCTCGTGAGAGGACTTTTAGGGAGATGGCTGCACCCGATTTCGATATTGAAAGCTTGTGCTTCCAATATCCTGATGAGGACGTTCCATTTGTTCTCAAGACTGGACTGATCCATTTGTTGCCCAAGTTTCATGGTCTTGCAGGTGAGAGTCCACATAAGCATTTGAAGGAATTCCACATTGTCTGTTCCACTATGAAACCACATGATGTTCCTGAAGAGCACATCTTCTTGAAGGCATTCCCTCATTCATTGGAAAGTGTTGCTAAGGATTGGTTGTACAGTTTGGCACCTAGATCCGTCACTAGCTGGGACGATCTGAAGAGGCTGTTCTTGGAGAAATTTTTCCCAGCATCCCGGACCACAGCCATCAGAAAAGACATAACTGGGATTAGGCAGCTTGGTGGAGAGAGCTTATATGAGTATTGGGAGAGATTCAAGACACTTTGTGCAAGCTGTCCCCACCATCAGATACCTGACCAACTCCTTCTCCAGTATTTCTATGAGGGTTTGAACAACATGGATCGGGGTATGATTGATGCTGCCAGTGGTGGAGCTCTTGGAGACACCACGCCTGTTGAGGCCAGGCAATTGATTGAGAAGATGGCCTCCAACTCCCAGCAGTTTAGCGCCAGGAATGATGCCATTGTGGTGAGGGGCGTACATGATGTTGTTACCCAGTCTTTATCAGCTGTTGAAAGCAAGTTGGAAGGCAAGATTGACTCTCTTGCGAGGTTGGTGACACAGTTGACAACCAACCAGAGACCTGCATCTACTGCATCTGTTGCACGACTATGTGCTATTTGTCCTTCCAGTGACCACTACACGGATGCCTGTCCTACTTTGCAGCACTCTATTGCTCATGATGCGCCTCAAGCTTATGCTACTAACATATACAACAACAGGCAACAACAGCAGCAGAATTATGACTTGTCCAGCAACAGGTACAACCCAGGGTGGAGAAATCACCCCAATCTTAGATGGAACAATGCGCCGCAGCATCAGCAGCAGGCGCCACCTTTCCATAATGCTGGAGGTCCTAACAGATATGTGCCTCCACCTATACAACAAAATCAGAGGCAGCAACAACAACAACAGCAAGAGGCACCTGCCCAACCAGCTGCCCAACCTTCTACTTCTTCTGAGCCTACATTGGAAGAGTTAGTGAGACAGATGACTATGCAAAACATGCAGTTTCAGCAGGAGACTAGAGCTTCCATACAGAGTCTCACTAACCAGATGGGTCAGATGGCTACTCAGCTTAACCAGGCACAGTCTCAGAATTCTGATAAGTTACCATCCCAGACTGTGCAGAATCCGAAGAATGTGAGTGCCATAACCCTCAGATCAGGGAGGCAGACTGTTGTGCCTTCAGAGCCGACTTCTACACCTACACCCGTGCCTGACACTTGTCCTAGAGAGGACGACCATGACGGTCCACGGAGGGCATTTGAGGTGGGTGGATCTTCTTCTTCAGGTGGATCTTCTCCCTCTTCCACCACACCCGTTGCCACGCCTTCTCCATTGGTTGATCGACCTATCCCTCTTCCATTCCCTTCACGGGCACTTCCTAGCAAAAAGATGGAAGAGGTGGATAGGGAAATTCTGGAAACCTTCAGGAAGGTAGAGGTGAACATACCTCTACTCGATGCCATCAAGCAGATACCAAAATATGCCAAATTCTTGAAGGAGTTGTGCACACACAAGAGGAAGATGAAGGGCAATGAACGGATCAGCATGGGGAGGAATGTATCAGCTCTTATTGGTAAGTCGGTCCCGCACATTCCTGAAAAGTGCAAGGACCCAGGTACGTTTTGCATTCCTTGTGTGATTGGGAACAGTAAATTTGAAAATGCTATGCTTGATCTGGGTGCATCTATAAATGTCATGCCATTGTCTATTTATAAATCTCTGTCTCTTGGTCCATTACAGCCTACGGGTGTGGTCATTCAGTTGGCCAATAGGAGTGTTACCCACCCGACAGGGTACATAGAGGATGTCTTGGTTAGGGTAGGTGAATTGATATTTCCTGCTGATTTCTATGTTTTGGAGATGGAGGACGGTTTCTCTCATGGATCCGCCCCCATTATTCTAGGCAGGCCATTTTTGAAAACTGCCCGTACCAAGATTGATGTGTATGCTGGGACATTGTCTATGGAATTTGCTGATATTGTTGTACATTTTAATATCCTTGATGCCATGAAATTTCCAGCTGAGGACCATTCTGTGTTTAGAATTGATACAATGGATGACATTGTTGATGAGTTCATTGTTGATGATTTTTGTTCTATGCATGAGAAGAAACATTCTTTTCTATCTTCTGTACATTCATGCATAGCATCTGGGTTTGAATCAGGAATTGGAAATGTTGTTGAATTTGATGATGATATGGATGAAAACTGTGATGTCCAGGGTATTGATGATGTCCAGGTTATTGATGATATGCGTGTTTTTGATAATTTGGATGATATTGATGATGTTGTTGATATACCTGTGATGGATATTGATTTGGATTGTGATGAGATGGGTTTTCTGCCTTTACCTGTACATTCTTTAGAGTCAGAATGCATTAACCACGTTGCAGGAAGTACACTTGAATCTGACTTGCAGGAACCCACTCTTGAGCTGAAACAGCTCCCAGAAAACCTCAAGTACGTATACTTGGAGGATGATGAGAGAAAACCGGTCATAATTTCCACCTCCCTTGATTCTGTTCAAGAGGAGAGGTTGCTTGGAGTGTTGAGGGCGCATAAGAAGGCCATTGGGTGGAGTTTGGCTGACATACCTGGTATTAGCCCATCCACATGCATGCATAGAATTCTTTTGGAGGATGGGGCAAAGCCAGTGAGACAGCCACAGAGAAGGCAAAACCCCGTGATCATGGACGTGATTAAGAAGGAGGTGACGAAGCTTTTGCAAGCTGGGATCATCTATCCTATTTCAGACAGTCAGTGGGTGAGCCCCATCCATGTTGTGCCCAAGAAGACTGGCCTCACTGTTGTGAAAAATGAGAGGGATGAGTTGATTCCCACAAGAGTGCAGAACAGCTGGAGAGTCTGCATTGACTATAGGAGGCTGAATCAAGCGACCAGGAAAGATCATTTCCCCCTGCCATTCATTGATCAGATGCTGGAGCGCCTGGCAGGTAAATCTCATTATTGTTTTCTTGATGGTTTTTCTGGTTATTTCCAAATTAATATTGCTCCTGAGGACCAAGAGAAAACCACATTCACCTGTCCCTTTGGCACTTTTGCCTATAGGAGGATGCCCTTTGGCCTATGCAACGCCCCTGGTACCTTCCAGCGGTGCATGCTTAGCATTTTTAGCGACTTTCTTGAGAATTGCATAGAGGTGTTTATGGATGATTTCACTGTGTATGGGTCCTCTTTTGATGCATGTTTAGATAGTTTGGAGAAAGTTTTGACAAGATGCATAGAAGCAAATCTTGTTCTCAATTTTGAGAAATGTCACTTTATGGTAGAACAAGGTTTGGTTCTAGGGCACATCATTTCTAGAAAGGGAATAGAGGTAGATCCTGCTAAGATATCTGTGATTTCGCAGTTGCCTTACCCCTCTTGCGTGCGAGAGGTTCGATCTTTTCTTGGACATGCAGGTTTCTACAGGCGCTTCATCAAGGACTTCAGCAAGAAGGCGCTTTCCTTATCCAAACTGTTACAGAAGGATGTTGACTTTGAGTTTGGTGACAGATGCAAGCAGGCGTTTGATTGCCTGAAGGAAGCTTTGACCACCACCCCGATCATTCAGGCACCAGATTGGACGACCCCTTTTGAACTTATGTGTGATGCGTCTAACTATGCATTAGGGGCCGTGTTGACACAAAAGGTTGATAGATTGCCTAGAGTGATATATTATGCTTCTAGGACTTTAGATGCTGCCCAAGCAAACTATACCACAACTGAAAAAGAGTTGTTGGCAATTGTTTTTGCGCTTGATAAGTTTAGATCATATTTGCTTGGATCTCCTGTTATTGTGTACACTGACCATGCAGCTCTTAAGTTTCTTTTGAAAAAGGCTGAGTCAAAGCCAAGATTGATCAGGTGGATGCTACTACTCCAAGAGTTTGACTTGCAAATCAAAGACCGGAGTGGAGCACAGAATTTGGTTGCAGACCATCTCAGTAGGATTGAGAGAGCTGAGAGAGAAGCTGATGTTTTGCCTATCCAGGATGACTTTCCTGATGAGAGTTTATTGATGATTTCATTTACTCACCCTACTCCTTGGTTTGCACACATTGTAAATTATTTGGTTGCTTCTGTTTTTCCTCCCTTAGCATCACGTGCTCAAATTGCCAAAATTAAGAGTGATGCTAAGTATTATATTTGGGATGACCCATATCTGTGGAAGTTGTGCAGTGACCAGGTGACTAGGAGATGCATTCCGGACCATGAGATTGACTCGGTCCTGCAATTTTGTCATGCCTCCTCACCTGGTGGTCATCTGGGGATACAGAGAACAGCTCGCAGGGTGCTTGACTGTGGTTTCTATTGGCCCTCCATCTTCAAAGATGCGGAGAGGATTTGCAGCACCTGTGAGCCTTGTCAGAGAGCAGGAGGATCAATTTCACATAGACAAGAGATGCCTCAACAGCCTATGCTATTTTGTGAGGTGTTTGATGTCTGGGGTATAGACTTTATGGGTCCTTTTCCTGTTTCTTTTGGTTTCTCTTATATTCTCCTTGCTGTGGATTATGTTTCAAAATGGGTGGAAGCTAGAGCCACCAGGACTAATGATGCTCGGGTTGTTGTAGATTTTGTTAGATCTCACCTCTTTTGCAGGTTTGGAGTGCCTAGAGCAATTGTTAGTGATCAGGGAACCCATTTTTGTAACAGATCCATGCAGGCTTTGCTCAAGAAATATGGGGTGACGCACAGAGTTTCTACACCATACCACCCCCAAACAAATGGGCAAGCTGAGATCTCTAACAGGGAGATAAAGAGAATTTTGGAGAAGATTGTCCAGCCCAACAGGAAAGATTGGAGTAATAGGTTGGATGATGCTCTTTGGGCCCACAGGACTGCCTACAAAGCACCCATAGGGATGTCTCCTTATCGGGTTGTCTTTGGAAAGGCATGTCATCTACCAGTTGAGATTGAGCATCGGGCATACTGGGCTGTGAAGACTTGCAACTTCTCCATTGACCAAGCTGGAGAAGAAAGGAAGTTGCAACTGAATGAATTGGATGAAATCCGATTACAGGCCTATGAGAACTCGAAGTTCTACAAGGAGAGGACAAAGAGGTTCCATGATAGTTCTATTGTTAGAAAGGACTTCGAGGTTGGCCAACAAGTTTTATTGTACAACTCTAGGCTCGGCCTCATGAGTGGTAAGTTGAGATCAAAGTGGATTGGACCTTTTGTTGTAACTAATGTTTATCCTTATGGTGCAGTTGAGATTCAAAGTCTTTCCACAACTAAAAGCTTCAAGGTGAACGGGCACAGACTGAAGCCTTTCCTCAGCAATCCTTCTTTGTTGGATGCAGTGGTGGAGGAGACATCTTTGGTCAACCCCACCTATCCTTCCCTTTGACTCAGGGAGTTTCTTTTCTCTTTCCCCTTCTCACTTTTATTGCACTTTGTCCATATCTTTTGAATGTTCTGATTGTTCATCTGATGATTGTGACACACTGAGGACATTGTGTAGTTTAAGTGTGGTCTATTAGGGGAGATTGTTCTTTGTTTAGGTTTTGCTTTCTAGGTAGTTTTGTTGTGTCTTGTGTACAGTTTTGCATGCTTTTTGTGAATTCTGGACTATGATTAGGTTGCTAGTTCCCCTTCACTGCATTGATACTCTGTTTTGTTGGATTCCTTGCTCTTCTTTGCTTGGAAGATAATCATGATGTTTGAGAGTTGAATTGATTGTGACCGATTACCTGTGTGAGATTTGAGCCACTTGATATTCTTTCTTGTGTGTGATATGTCTCTTGATTGCTTTCACATATGCCTTGGCTTGACTCTTGATTGATATGCATGTTTGGAAGTGATAAAGGCAGTTTTGTTGTTGAGCCTCTCTAGCCAAATGAGCCTACCCTGTTTTGATCCTTTGACAACCCCTTTGAGCCTATACTTTCCCCTATTCTTTGTATTGAAGCTCATTCACTAGCCCTTAAGTGAAAAACCATGATTACCTTAACCTTAGGGAATTTTGGAGCTTTGGAATTGTTTTGGGAACAAGTGTGGTCTCTTTGGGGATTCTGATGAATTGGCTAGTTGGTTCCTCTTCTTGTTTTTGTTTTTGTAAAAATGTTATCTATCTTGTCTCTTACAGTTGTGTTTTGAAAAGAGAGAAAAGAAAAGAGACTAGATGAAAAAAAAAAAGAAAAAATACAGAAAAATAAAAAATTGTGTGAATAATGGAGTCAAGAAGAAGATTGAATTAGAGGTTTCGGGGTATGATTTGACTGTGTTTACACTTGTTCCCCATTGCTCCTCTATTTATTTTGGTTCGTAGCTTCTCATCCATATTTATCCTCCCTTTTCCTTGACCCCATTGCATCCATAAAGACCTTTTGATTTGAACATGCATATGTTTTTGAGTGTTGATATTAGAGGCTTGCCAAGTCTGTTTGTGTTTGCTTTCTTGAGTGCATTGAGTGACACTGATTTACCTTAAACACTTGAGAGAAACACTGATTGTGTGCATCTGTGAGGCTCTGTTGCTTTTGATTCATCTCTTGAACTGATTGACTGCTTTCCATGTACTGAACTGTTTGGATGATTCTCTGAGTATCTGCTTTCATTGACTCTGTGTGGGACTCTGCCTATGCCTTTCACTGTCCAGATTTTGTGAAAATTGTACAACTCTGTTTCTGTTTTGTGAGTCGTTGTTGTCTGTCTGTCGAGTCTGTGTCACCTCCCTGATGTTTGATTAGTTCCCTGGTATTCGTCTTGGTTTTGCCCAGGAGTGTAAAAGACTAAGTGTGGTCTATTTTGATGAGTGGTTATTTCTTGAACTATATTTAGTTTATTGCACTTAAATAAACCAGGGAATTGTGTTTAATTGTCTATTATTTTCCCGTTTTTCGAATTCTGCTTAATTTGGTCGGAAATTCGTAATTGTGCTAATTTGGATTTTCTGAGCTATTTAAGTGCATTTTGGTTGCAGGAAAATTTGGGGAAACATCATTTGGAGCATTGGGGAAGATGGCGTGATCATTCAAGACTCAACATTTAGTCATTTCCATTTTAATTAAGTTGTAATTTCGTTTTCTAGAAGCCCTTAATTAGAATTAGGTGTTTTGGACCCTTTTAGGGGCATTTTTGTAAAAAACCAATTGTGGGGGCCATGTGGCATCTCTTTAGGGCTGACTTGTAGTGTGTGGACCCCACCAAATTTGAAATTCTAGGTCATATGGGGTGTGAATACCGAGCCACACATACACACTTCTATAGCACACAGTTTTTGCTTCATTTCTTCTAGGTTTTCATGTATGAAGACTCTCTCTTGGAGCTTGCCATGGGAGGTCTTTGGTTGTTTATTTTCATTTGGTTTTGCTTACATGGCACATGGGGAGAAGCATTCAATATATTGTCCATTTAGCTAGTGGTTTTTAGAGCACTTTTTGCACAATGGTTGTTGGTAGGCTTGGCAATTTCGGTGTTGGAGTGTGGATTCCGAAATTTTGCTCATGGAAAGAGAGAAGGGAAGTTTTCATTGGGATTGTTGAAGCACATGTTTAATTTCCTTGAAGAATGGTGCACATGGGACAAGAAGTCAACTCATTTGGTGGATATTTGAAAGTTAAATTTTGAATTGGTAATTGGAAGAACATGATGCACGACCATGAGGTTGTTTTTTGGCCAATTGGACTTTTAAAATTAATTGTTAAATTTCATTTAGTCAAATTAATTGTTAGGATTAAATTATGCTTGTTGGTGCCCTTGGTTTTAAATTAATTTAGTTAATAGGTTGAGTTTATGTGTTTGAGTTAGTGTTGCATTTAATTATTTTTAACTGTGTTTGCTAATTAATTGGTAACAGTGTTTGATGTTTAAATGTTGTCTAATTTGTTTAGTCGTTTTAATTTAATTTCCATGGTAGCTCAAATTAGTTTGGTTGGTCATTGACGATATTGCACTGTTTCCTTGAGATTCTTGAATTGTGATTGTCTGTGCACTCTGACTTGGTTAATGTGAATTCTATTTTTGCATTTGCAATTGGGTATACGATTAGTTCCCCAGTTGGTGTTACATCTTCGCTTAGTTGATGTAACTGAATGGTGTAATTTAGATTTGATATTAACACTGCGTTCGCTTAGTTCGCTTTTATGAAAACAGATTTAACCGTCGCTTAGTCGGTTAACTCTGTTGGATTAGAGGTTTGAGTCGCAACTTTATTTTGTTGGTCTGTGATTGGAAACATTCTAATTAAGTTAATGACCAACCGTTTTTATTCTGTATGTGATTTCTTTTTGCATTTCTGTATTCATATTTCTGTTTGCATCCATGTTTTAATTTAATTCATCGCATTCACAAACTTTTCAACAAACCCCCCCCCCACTTCGTGTCTGACCTAATTCTCGAACCACATTTGGTCCTTGAGAGACGACCTAGGAGTCACTTCCTAGTCTATACTGCATTCTTTTATGCAATCAAATTTGTATGGTCGCGACAGCCCATCATCCGCCTATGGATCCACTGATCCGGAACGTCTTGGGGCTCCAGTGACCCGAGAAGGAGTGTAAAATGATGAGACTCGCTTCTGAAGGAGTTTCATTAGGGGAATCAGCCATACTGGTGAGCAGGTTGGGGGACTCCTCGTCATCAGCCACTGTGAGGAGAAGAAATTGGGATTTACAGCAATGACCTCGCGTGTATTTCTCATCGCAGTTGTAGCAAATATTTTTTTCTCTACGAAGTTACATTTCGGCCTTTGTAAGTCTCCGGATAGGTAATTTGGATGTGGGTGTTGGAAGAAGAGGGGGAAGTGGTTTAGGGTCAGTGGCAACGGTACATGGGATGTGAGTTTGGGGTGGTCGAGAGAATCTGGAAAAGGATGGTGATGATACTTTGTGTTTGTCATCGTGGAGTTTCGCAAACGCCACATCTTAGGGCATATCGGAAGGTTGGAGAGTAGTAACTTCGCGTCAAAGGTGAGGCTTGAGGCCGAAAACGAAACAACTAAGGTAGAAGTTAGGGGGATACCCAGAGATCCAATTAGCAAGGGATTCAAACTCAGAGATGTACTCTTGAAGGGATTGAGTTTGTTAGAGCTTACAAAGAGCTGCAATGAGATCCTCAAACTCTGAGGAAGGCTTCCCACGAGGTTAGGAGACTGTAGTTGTGCATCCAATGATACCAAGCTAAGGTAGGGCCCTCAACGTAGAATAATGCTATTTGGGTTCTTTGATCTGGTGATTTCTAGTGGTAATCAAAACACTGGGTGATCTTGAAGATCCATCCCAGTGCATCCTCCCCATTGAATGAGGGAAGGTCAAATTTGAGAGGGCATAGAGAAGGTGAGGGAGAATGTGAAGGGGGTGAGAAAATTTTGGATTCAAGAAGGGAAGTGCGGGCATCGATGTCATGAAGGGTACTAGAGAAATTGGCCTGAGAAAGGAGAATTTGTTCCAACTTTTTGTCAAGGTGAGAGATGGCATCAGAGTGGGAAGCCATGGAAAAGAGTTCTCTCAATGAAAGCACCAAAAATGAAAGAAACCACAATAGAAAAGAGAGAAAGTAATGCTCAGACAGAGAAAATAACAGAGTTAGAGGGAATCAAAATTTAATTGTATATTCCAATCATTATACGTTTATATAACAGGATACATGTTACGCGAAAATACAAAAATGGCAAAGGAATAAAGTTTGTTAGGATCCTAAGGTACGCCAAATCCTTCTAAAACCTAAACACTACCAATCCATCAATCAGTCACGTAGTCGTTGAGGTGTGTGGGTTTCCTTCTAATAAAATAAGAGATGGACATGGGTTTATATACACATAAGATACCTCTATTGGTAAGAGGCCTTTTGGAGTACTACCAAAATCAAATCCGTGAGAACTTGGACCAAAGCAAATAATATCTTACTAGTTTAGAGACCTATGTGTATATGTGTGTGAGTTGAACCTCCCAACAAGATTGTTGGGAATCCAAGTGTGAGTTTAAGTCCCACATTGGATAAAAGTAAGAGAGTAGAGCATTATATAAGATGAAAGACCCATTAACCCATTGCCTTAACGTTTTGGGTAAAGAGTGGTGTCAATCCTTTATATGGTTGGGCTTAGATGTTATCGGTGTTTGTGTAACCCACTGGGAAACTCCTCCACGATATACCCAATAGTGGTTTGAGAGCCGATGGTTTGTCTTGGTGACCAGCTCAGACGAGTATAATGATCCCTATACCGAAAGTCTTCTTGGCAAAGGGTATTCAAGTAAGCAACCCGTTAAGATAAACGACGGTTGGATCGGTTGGAAAGGGCTACTCATGGTTGTGGTTGGTTGGGAATGCTTCCGCTGGAGGGGCAGTGTACCTATGTGGAAGGGACTCACCCTTGAGGGGGAGATTGTTGGGAATCCAAGTGTGAGTCTAAGTCGCACATTGGACATAAATGAGAAAGTAGAGCATTATATAAGATGAAAGACCCATTAACCCATTACCTTAAGGTTTTGGGTAAAGAGTGGTGTCAATCCTTTATATGGTTGGGTTCAGATGTTATTGGTGTTTGTGTAAGCCACTGGGAAACTCCTCCTCGATAGACCCAACAGTGGTATCAGAGTCGATTGTTTGTATTGGTGACCAGCTCAGACGAGTATAATGATCCCTATACTCAAAGTCTTCCTGGCAAAGCGTATTCAGGTAAGCAACTCGTTAAGATAAACAACGGTTGGATTGGATGGAAATGGCTACTCATGGTTATGGTTGGTTGGGAATGCTTCTGTTGGATGGGGAGTATAGCTATGTGGAAGGGAGTCACCCTTGACGGGGAGATAGTTGGGAATCCAAGTCTGAGTCTAAGTCCCACATTGAACAGAAATGAGAAAGTAGAGCATTATATAAGATGAAAGACCCATTAACCCATTACCTTAAGGTTTTGGGTAAAGAGTAGTGTCAATCCTTTATATGGTTGGGCTTAGATGTTATTGGTGTTTGTGTAACCCACTGGGAAACTCCTCCTCGATAGACCCAATAGTAGTTTGAGAGCTGATGGTTTGTCTTGGTGACTGGCTCAGACGAGTATAATGATCCCTATATCGAAAGTCTTCCTGGCAAAGGTAAGCAACCCGTTAAGATAACCGGCAGTTGGATCAATTGGAATGGGCTACTCGTGGTTGTGGTTGGTTGGGAATGCTTCCGCTGGAGGGGCAGTGTACCTATGTGGAAGGGACTCACCCTTGAGGGGGAGATTATTGGGAATCCAAGTGTGAGTCTAAGTACCACATTGGACAAAAATGAGAAAGTAGAGCATTATATAAGATGAAAGACCCATTAACCCATTAACTTAAGGTTTTGGGTAAAGAGTGGTGTCACTCCTTTATATGGTTGGGCTCAGATATTATTGGTGTTTGTGTAACCCATTGGGAAACTCCTCCTCGATAGACCCAACAGTGGTATCAGAGCCGATGGTTTGTCTTGGTGACCAGCTCAAACGAGTATAATGATCCCGATACCGAAAGTCTTCCTGGGAAAGGGTATTCAGATAAGCAACTCGTTAAGATAAACGACGGTTGGAAAGGGCTACTCGTGGTTATGGTTGGTTGAGAATGCTTTTGCTGGAAGGGGAGTGTACCTATGTGGAAGGGACTCACCCTTGAAGGGGAGATTGTTGGGAATCCAAGTGTGAGTCTAAGTCCCACATTAGACAGAAATGAGAAAGTAGAGCATTATATAAGATGAAAGACCCATTAACCCATTACCTTATGGTTTGGCTCAGATGTTATTGGTGTCTGTGTAACCCACTGGGAAACTCCTCCTTGATAGACCCAACAATGGTATCAGAGCCTATGGTTTGTCTTGGTGACCAACTCAGACGAGTATAATGATCCCGATACCGAAAGGCCTCCTGCCAAAGGGTATTCAGGTAAGCAACTCGTTAAGATAAATGGCGGTTGGATCGGTTGGAAAGGGCTACTCTTTGTTATGGTTGGTTGGGAATGCTTCTGCTAGAGGGGGAGTGTACCTATGTGGAAGGGACTCACCCTTGAGGGGGAGATTGTTGGGAATCCAAGTGTGAGTCTAAGTCCCACATTGGATAGAAATGAGAAAGTAGAACATTATATAAGATGAAAGACTCATTAACCCATTGCCTTAAGGTTTTGGGTAAAGATTGGTGTCAATCCTTTATATGGTTGGGTTCAGATGTTATTGGTGTTTGTGTAACCTACTGGGAAACTCCTCCTCGATAGACCCAATAGTGGTATTAGAGCCGATGGTTTGTCTTGTTGACCATCTTAGACGAGTATAATGATCCCGATATCGAAAGTCTTCCTGGCAAAGGGTATTCAGATAAGCAACTCATTAAGATAAACGGTGGTTGGATCGGTTGGAAAGGGTACTCGTGGTTATGGGTGGTTGAGAATGCTTCTGCTGGAGGGGGGTGTACCTATGTGGAGGGGACTCACCCTTGAGTGGAAGATTGTTGGGAATCCAAGTGTGAGTCTAAGTCCCACATTGGATAGAAAAAAGAAAGTAGAGCACTATATAAGATAAAAGACCCATTAACCCATTGTTTTAAGGTTTTGGGTAAAGAGTGGTATCAATCATTTATATGGTTAGACTCAGATGTTATTGGTGGTTGTGTAACCCACTGAAAAACTCCTCCTCAATAGACCCAACAATTCACCCCTATCAATGTTTTCCTGATCCTGTGTTGGACCCTAAACTTCTTCATCGGTAATAATTGGCCTAACACATTGGCATATTAACACTCACCAATCATATTCCGAAAGGCTAAATCTATTCCTAAATACCTCCTGAAAACAAAAGGATAAAATTTCACCAAAGAAAATCAAATATGGTACCAATTATCAACTATAAGAAGTTTTAAAATCCATAAAACCATTTTATCCACTTTTATGTATTCCATCTACTTCTAATCTTCAAGCGACCTTAAAGTTGGAATAAAAAGCTTGAACTAAAACAGGTGAGTGACATTCCAACCATAATAAGTTCAGTAGGAATCATTGTTGTGAGAGCCCCCAGAAAAAATTACATTAGTAACAACATTAAAAATATTAAAAGTACCAACAAAGTCACTAGTTGAATCTCTAAAAGTACCAACACTATAATAGAAAGATCAGCAACCCCTAGTAAAGTTACAAACTAGCACTGGAGTTTAATTTAACTAATTTTCTATGTTATATAACTTGTTTGCTTCAATGTCTCATAAACTTTCATCTTCTATAAATTTTGTTCACATTGAAAGATTATTTTCCGGTGTAAATCATTCTTCAATCACTTCCAAATGCAAAGGTCGTCTTGTCGAAATGGGTCCCTTAACTGTAGTGGAAGTTGCTGAGTGAAAGGGATTAGGAGGCACGGCAATCTGGTTTTCCTCTTGAGTTTCTAGCATGTGTATCACAGATTTTATGGATGGACGATTCCCTGGCTGCCACTGAATGCACCAAAGCCCAATAATTGCTAGTTTCTTTGCAATCTTAAAATCATCTTCATCCTCAACATGGATATGCACATCTCCATCAACCAGGTTATGGATCCAATCAGGGTACAGAACATGGAAATCTTCTGGAGAAGACATGTCCACATTCTTCCTCCCACCAACCATTTCTAACAACAACATTCCATAACTGTAAATATCAGACTTGTAAGACACGTTTCCAAAGTTTCTAGAGAAGACTTCAGGTGCAATGTATCCCAAGGTTCCCCTAGCAGCTGTCATGGACACCAAACTGGGATTCTTGGAACACAATTTGGCTAAGCCAAAATCAGATATTTTTGGAGTGAAGTTGTCATCAAGTAACACATTGTGAGGATTGATGTCGAAGTGAATAATGGGATGATTGCAACCTTGATGAAGATACTCAATTCCTTTAGCTATACCAAGAGCAATGTGTTGAAGCTTCTCCCAGCCAAGGAAATGGTCCTTGTCTTCTGGAGGAAAAATGAAGCTTTGTAAAGAACCGTTTGGAAAGAAATTGTAGACAAGAGCACGATGGAGTCCTTCTGCACAGAAGCCAAGCAAGCGCACCACGTTGATGTGATGGATTTTGCCCATAATTCCCACTTCATTGATGAACTCATTCCCTTCTCCCTCTATATTGTTGAGGATCTTCACAGCCACGGGTATCTCACTGGAAAGTTTTCCTCTGAACACAGCCCCATGAGCTCCTTCTCCTAACATTTCCTTAAAGCCATTGGTGATTCTTTTAAGGTCAGCGTAGGTGAATCTTGCAGGCTTTTCTGCCCTGTAGTCCTCTAAAAACTTCTCCACTCTTGCTTGATCTTCTTGTTTTCCCCTAAAATAGAGAATGCTCATAAAGACAGCAGTGACCACCAGCCCCAAAAAGATCGAACCTACAATAGCGGTTGGAGACTTCGTTAAGAAAAGAAAAAAGAAATATTTATTTATTTATTTTAGTCTTTGTTTCAAATCTTTGTAAGGTCATTCACTTGTTGTCATTCAAATTTCTAGGAAAGAAGGACCAAAATATTAAAAAGCGAACGTGCAAGAGTCTCTGATATGACCTGTAGTAGCAAAAATAAGAGATTTAGGAACGTGAAATCTTTTTGGTGTGCATTCAAAACATTCGATGTCTCCTTCTGTGTCGTTGTTGGTCTTCAATTTACATCTCTTGCCTTTAGCTTCGCATTCAGAACAATTTGGTTTGAACCATCTCAAAGAAAAGGGATACCCGTCCTTAAAAAGGATTGGGGAAGGGATATCCAACATCTTGGTACAGGATGTTAGATCTAATTGGAGAACACTTTCAAAAGAATCAGAAATGAAAATCGGACAGGAGACCAAATCTTGGGAATATGCCCCATAGCGGAGATGTCGATGCCCAGCTGAAGTACAGTTGAAGAAGGTCAAGTTACTCTGGGGTTGATAATATGGTGATTCAAATTGGTAACTCTGAACAAAGTTGATTATTTGCATAAAGTTGTTGAAAAGGCAGTTTTCCGGGTCAGTTAAGGAAATTTCCTGATATTCGTAGAGTATGTAATTGACTTGGAGTTTGATAGTTGGAAGCAGAAGCATGGTCTGATGTTTTTCAGTACAAAAAAGACAAAGACGGGGATAACTGCATGGCTCTTTCGTCTCCTTCACGAGTTGGAAGGGAAATCTGATAAGGGGTTGGTTGGGCCCACAAGACAAGTTTTCTCCATGGCACTCGTTATGAGCGCTGCCACTTCTGATAAGAATAAGTATTAGCGATAGCTTCATCAATACAGAATCACGTTGGAGGAGCAACACACTTCCCATCATCATGTTTAATTCTTCCCTGTTATTTTTAACAAACCAAGCCGAGTGCCTCTTTTGGTTTACGCTAAAGCTTCAAACTAGTATCATAATCAGTTGCAGAAACCACATAGAAAAGATAAAAACGACTTATGATTTCTCAGGAGTCAAAGTCTGCGCTTTTAAACAATTTTTTTAAAAGGAAAAATAAAGTCTCTTAATTAGGTGCATGTCATAAATATAATAGCATATATTTAACTTGAGTTAGTACAATTTGACTCTAACAAAAAAACTTACATCATAGTTTTTGCAAAATAGGTATCTTCCCAAGTAACCTGAAACCCTTTTAAATTTGCCTTTAAATATCAACATTCAAAACTAATTTTGATTCTACATGACTATCATATTACCTATTATATATACATTTTTCATGTTTAAATATTGTTATAATCTCTTAATTTAAATTTGATTTTTTATGTTTGTTCTCTAAATTAAAATTGTTTTCCCTTTTGAAATTTCTTTTCTCTCATAACTTCACTATAATAATAAAGCACCTATATGAAATAAAATAAACCCATCAGGTTGTTCGATCCTATTGGCGAAGTGATGTGGAACATCTTGGTAAAGGATGTTAGAAACGATTTTATGATAACAATTTTAATTTATATTTTTTACTTTAACAATCAGTTGCAGAAACCATATGGAAAAGATAAGAAAGACTTATGGTTTCCCACGAGTCAAAGTCTGCGTTTTCAAAATATATCTTTTATAGGAAAAATGAAGTCCCTTAATTAGGTGGGTGTCATATATATTTAATTCTATGAATGTCTAAGGTGCGTGCATATTAAGTTCCAGGAATTGACTCCCCCAAACAATAATTCAGTGAGAGTCACACTCATACAAATTCTTCGAAATTCACAGCCACAAAAGTCCAACTGTGCGATGGAAGCTTGGGTATAGTCAGTCATTCCTCCTATTCACGTTCTCCTTTATCTTCTACGCGGAATAACACAGAAAATTCAAGCCAAAGCCAAAGACTTATCATAAATACTCTCTCTAGTTTCAAGTATAAACAAACTACTGGTGAACATAATTATAAGCAAATTTCAATTTCTTAATTTATCTTTAAACCTAAGCACATTTGCAAATGAATATAATTGGGGTAATTTGGTAAAAGTATATTTATATTGTATACAAACAAAACCAAAAAATAAACTTAACATTAATGTAGAAAAGGAAAAGTACTTGTGGTCCATTTATCAAAAATAGTTGCCCAAGTTTTTTAATAAGGTGAAATAAATAAGTTAGGAAATTAAATACTTTGAGAAAAAGTGTGTAAAGCTGAGTTCGACAAGTTTCTTCTCTAAGTTTCTTCTCTATCTCTGTTCTCGCGCAGACAACTCATCTTAAGTAATTTATTTTTTATGATCCGTATGAAATAACCATATATAAGGTCCCCATTATATACGAATAAAGATCCGTATGTAATATTCTGTATGTAAAAGCCATTTTTCTTGTAGTGTATGCATATTCATTCCCATTTAACACCCTCATCTCCCTGATCAGTTTTCACCTTTTCTTAACTTTTATTATTGTACTTATCCGACCCTTATTTATATTATTATTATTTTTTGTATTATTATTATTATTATTATTACATATTTTTGTAGGGTCCAAATAGTCCAATAATATAGGATTTGAGTGCAAGATTCATATGATATATTAATCTCTCTAAAATAAGGAAAATATAATTTATGTAAGATATGATGTTATTCATGATTGATCAATTACTTGATTCAACATATAAGGTCTAAATTCTTTCTACTCTACTCGAAGTTTCATGATGACCCAAGAGAGAGAGTTCAGGCCCATCTTCTACAGATGACCTCAACTCTTCTTGAATGTACTTGACCATGACTAAACATGTTGTGTACGGTAGGGTACCGGAGAATGACATATGGTTTGAATGCACTTGTATGCCCATAAAACCTCTAGCAAATCTTTCGGCCATCTGTCTTTGGTCGAGTTTAATCTCTTCTTTATCTCTATTAGTATAACCTTGTTAGTGGCTTCAACTTGCCCATTTAATTGGGGGTGTTACACTAAGCTTGTGATGTGCTTGATGTCAAGGTTTGTAATACCCCTTTCATGATGCCACGTGTAATTAACTAGTGTAAGAATAAAAAACTTCTAATATCATCACGAAACAGTGAAAAATTAAAAACTTTATTTCATTATCATGAAAATAATTAAAATCATGCAAAAATAACAAATAATCCAATTACATCTTATAATACTTTTCAAAAATTACCAAACTACATTATATTAATGTCTCAAATATATTTTGAAAATCCTCCATAAGATTTCCCCATATTTCTCCTCGCTCTAAATAGTACCATCATCATCTATAACATCATTTGCTCCTGTACAATGACATGAATTATATGATTATCACACAAACACAAACAAGCAAGGGTGAGCTAACAAAAAAAAAATATACAACATAATAGGGCGGTTCGAGTCGTCCTGCCATCACAACAAGGACCTGTCTCCCCTGCTCCTCAAGGACTTACGAGTTAAAATTTTGATGTGTCACATATCGAGCACTATACTCAGCAATGAGCCAGAAACCTATGGGCGAAACATCTTTCCTTTCTCCACTACTTCACATAAACAAAAAAGTACAACACTTAAACTTCCACTCTTCCACTACTTCACACTGGCAAAGAGAAACCCCCTTTCCACTACTTTCAACAAGTAAAAGGTACAATCTTGTCTTTACACAATATGAGAAGAAGACATAACAAACAAAATTGCCTCCCGACACCAATTGAACTAACAAGCCAACACATTATCACGCCTCCTGGTGACAATTCAGATTGATGCAATAACAAACACACTCACCTGTTAGCGACAACTGGACCAACAAGCCATCACACAATCACGTCTTCTGACAACAATCTAACCGATGTGACAACAAACCATACCATTTCAACCACCACAATAAATCAGCCCACAACACCACACGGTATAAACAAATCATTGGCAATCAACCACATAATACGATGAACACACACACAACTCAACATTCATAACAAATAACTCGACAATCAGCACAAATAGCCCAACAACCATCACAAGCAGGTCGACTAAGGTCAAAAACCTCCAGGCCAACCTCTAACACACATAGGAAAACATGACTGACAACATACATTGTAAGACCCCTAATAAATAAAATATTTAAGTAGAATATTATTTTATTTATTATTGTGCTTTATAATATTAAATATTTCTTGTTGGTATGTTATTAAGTGATTAAAGGTTTAAGATGTCTAAATATCCACTGAGTTGACTCATCCTTCTTATCCTCCTTGTCCTAGTCTCAATGATCCTTCTTTCTACCATCATATCTTCAATGGTCGATTCGTGAGCCGCCTTTGTCGTCATGCCTTATGAACCGTTTAAGATGATAAACCTAAATAAGCTTATAAACCTTATCCTTGAGTGTAGTGCACTCGTTTGTTGTATAGTCGTAATTGTGATGGTATGTACAATGTTTCTTCATATCGCCATTTGGTAGTGTTTGGGGTTTTTCAGGTGGCGGTATGAGGTCTGCTCTTAACGCTTCCTCCAACACATGAGATCTAGGAGTATTTAAAGGTGTGTATCATGAGAACTGGGTAGGCCTGGGCTCTTAGTAGCAGAACCCACCTTTTTTAGTTGAATCTCGATCAGTTTCTTTCTTTTCAATTGGGCATGGTCTCAACTCTAATCTTGAACCTAAACCTATACTCCCTCACTTGCTCTAGCCGCATAAAAGTGGTGACCCTCTATGTTAACTCATACATACTTGTAAGTGATGTCATACATAAGTCATCTATAAAAGGTGTTGACCTTAGTGTTGTGATCATATAGTGTAAGACTACCTTGGGATTTAGGTTCTTGATCTTTAGAGCCATCTTACTAAACCTGTCGATAAATGTTTGTAGAGATTCCTTTTTCTCTTGCTTAACATTTAGAAGTGTTAGGGCATTGAGATGATGATGTCGACTAGTGGTCAACTATGTCGTAAAGGACGACATCAAGGTGTTAAAGCAATCAATGGAGTAGGGGGTACGTGGGTAAAACACTTCAAGGCGGCCCCTTTCAAGGTGGTAGGAAAGGCCTTATGCATAACGACATCATCAATCGAGTATAAACTGACTTAGGTGATATACATGGTGACATGTTTGTCAGGATCAGTGCTACCATCGATCTAGTGGAAGGGAGTGGCAAGCTTGTGATACCGTCACCAAAGGGGTGTCAAAGACTTCCCTTACGGTTAAAGAGATGTTTATTATTCTTCTAATTTTATAGGTGGTGTTTTATCCACTTTCTTCGATTTCATTGATAATGCGAACACGAGACATGGTCTTATGCACTAAGTTAGTATTCTCATGGATTTTCTTCTCCTTCACCTTATTGGTTACCCCTTAACCTCTACCCTCCTCTCTATCTTGACATCCTCTTACTTTAAGGAATTTATTTCTTACTCCAAACATCTTGCTCTTGATAAACACCATATAACGTTTTCCTTCATAGAATATATGTTGACCACACGGTGAGCGCTTGTTCTTATAGATTTGAATATACTCTGCAAAGACTCCAACTCCATGCACTCCTAGCTCCAAATTCATGGTACTCATCCTCTCCAAGGGTAATCATCTTCTCTAAATTTAATGAAGGTTGTTCCTATAGAAAATATTCTGACACTTAAGTCAGCTAAGTGTGTAAGATAATACTAAATGTAGTAATTAATGAATGTAATCCCTATATCTTGTGTACTGTGTTACTTATATTATGGTTTATTGGTTTTTTACATGGATGAGCCTGATACATGTAAGTAGTTACCCTAACTTGCCTTTGGTTAACAAGCCTCCTAATCATACCTTAAACACGGTTTTAAGATAAGTCAACTTTGCCAACATTCTTAGAAGTTGATCCTAATTGACTGATATGTAGTCTGTTGAATATAGTGAAAAACTATATTTGGGATTAATCTCCCTTGTGTTAAATACACACATAGGGTTCTCTATTTATAATAGAAGAAATATGGGCTAAGCCCAAAATACAAATAAGAAATAATAACAAACTAACTAAAAGATAAAAGATAAAGATAAAAGATAAATATAAAATAAAGATAATATATCTAACACTCCCCCTCAAGCTAGTGCATACAAATCGTATGTACCAAGATTGTTACAAATATAACCAATTCTCAGTCCCCGTAAAGAATTAGTGAAAATATCGGCTAATTGATCATTTGAATTTATGAATTCAGTCTTGATATCTCCAGATACAATATTCTCTCGAATGAAATGACAATCAATTTCAATGTGTTTGGTCCTCTCATAAAAGACAGGATTAGAACTAATATGAAGAGCAGCCTGATTGTCACATATAAGCGTCATTTGCGTGACATCTCCGAATTGTAACTCTCTAAGAAATTGCTTAAGCCAAACAAGTTCAGAAGTGGCTGAAACCATAGCTCTATATTATGCTTCTGCACTAGATCTTACCACAACACTCTGTTTCTTGCTTTTCCAAGAGATCAAGTTACCACCAATGGAGACACAATATCCGGATGTAGATCTTCAATTAGAAGGAGATCCTGCCCAATCAGCATCAGAATAACAAACCACTCTTGTATGGTTACTAGAACCATATAACAACCCTTTTCCAGGAGATCCTTTAATGTACTTTAATATAGGAATAACTGCATTCCAATGATCTTCACATGGGGAATTAAGGAATTGGCTTACCACACTAACTGCAAAGGAAATATCAGGACGAGTAACTGTAAGATAATTCAATTTTCCAACTAGTCTTCTATATTTCTAGGGATCTGACATAGGCTCCCCCTATTTTGGTAGAAGTTTAGTATTAGGATCCATGGGTGTGTCCACAGGTTTTGAATTCATCAACCCAGTTTCCTCCAAAATATCTAGTGCATATTTCCTTTGAGATATAACAATACCATCATTGGATTATGCCACCTCAATACCCAAGAAATATCTAAGTTTGCCAAGATCTTTGGTCTGAAAATGGTTGCAAAGATGTTGTTTCATCTGAGAGATGCCATGACTATCACTGCCTGTAAGAACAATGTCATCAACATATACTATCAAGTATACAGATCCAACACGTGAGTGACGGTAAAAGACTGAATCATCTGCCTCACACCGAGTCATACCAAATTGTTGAACAACATCACTAAACTTTCCAAACTAGGCCCTAGGAGATTATTTTTGGCCATATAAAGATTTGCGAAGATGACATACTAACCCAGAAGACTCCCCTGAGCAACAAATCCTGGAGGTTGCTCCATATAAATCTCTTCTTGCAAATCTCTATTAAGGAATGCATTTTTGACATCCAATTGATAAAGAGACCATTGTTGAAGAGCTGCCATGGCTATAAATAAACAAATAGATGCCATCTTTGCCACTGGAGAAAAAGTATCACCATAATCCAAACCAAAAATTTGAGTATAACTTTTGGCCACAAGAGGAGCTTTGAGGCGATCAATAGTTCCATAAGGACCAACTTTGATAGCAAAAACTCACTTGCAACCAACAACAGATTTCCCAGATGGTAATGGAACAAGCTCCCAAGTTCCACTATGTTGAAGAGCACTTAGTTCATCTAACATGGCCTGACGCCAACCAGGATGGGCTAAGGCATCATTAATAGATTTTGGGATTGTCACAGAAGAAATAGAAGAAAGACAGGTATAAAAAGGTGAAGACAGTCTATGATAACTTAAAGCAAGATAATGTGGAGAGGGATTACGGGTAGAACGTATACCTTTTCGAAGGGAAATTGGAAGGGTAGACTCAGTTGTCGGAGCCGGAGGAGACAAGGTAAATGGCACTTCAATTGAGTCACTTGGTGGTTGTTGAGAAACCGCTGGAGAACTAGGCACAAATGGAGGATCACAAACAATAGGAATATTGATAATATTAGAAGGAGACGTATCAGAAGAAGAATGATCATTAAAATAAAAGGAAGACTCATTGAAGGTGACATCTGCAGATATAAATAACGATCAAGAGAAGGAGAAAAACACTTGTATCCTTTCTTTGATTTAGTAAAGCCTAAAAAAACACATTTGTGTGATCGAGCAACTAACTTATCAAGACCAGGACCAAAATTATGAACAAAACATGTAGACCCAAAAACTTTTAGAGGTAATGGGTGAAGAGGTTCATGAGGAAATAAAATAGAATGAGGTATTTTATTTTCTAAAACAGAAGAGGGCATGCGATTAATGAGATAACATGTAGTAAGAATAGCATCACCCCAAAAATATTGAGGAATGTTACCATGAATTAAAAGAGTATGAGTTGTTTCAATAAGATGTCTATTTTTACGCTCAGCCACCCCATTTTGTTGAGGTGTATAAGCACATGAAGTTTTGTGAAGAATACCATGAGAAGCCATAAATTGTTGAAAAGAATGGGAAAGATATTCACGACCATTATCACAATGCAAAATTTTGAATAGAAACACCAAACTGAGTTTTAATTTCATTATAAAAAGTTTGAAAATGATACAATAACTTAGAACAATTTTTCATTAAAAACAACCAAGTACATCTACAATAATCATCAATAAAGGTAACGAAGTATTGAAAACCTAAACTAGACTTAACACAACTAGGTCCCCAAATGTCAGAATGAACTAAGGCAAAAGGAGACGAAGCACGTTGTGAAACACTACGAGGAAAGGAACTACGAATATGTTTTCCTAATTGACACGACTCACAGACCAAATTGGACAACTTGGATAAGCTAAGAACAAGTTGTTGTAGTTTGGAAGGACTGGGATGACCTAACAGAGCATGAAGAAGAAATGGAGACTCCATAACTACACCAATATGTGTAGTGGGGCGAAGATGATAAAGACCATGAGACTCACATCTGGTGCCAATCACCTGTCTCAAACTCTGGTCTTGTAAAAAAACAGAATCTTTGTTAAAAGAAATATCACAATCAAGAGAACGAGTTAGACGAATGACAGATAATAGGTTAAAAGGAGACCCATGGACATACAGAACATTATCAATTGATAAAAAAAGGAAAATTTTTAACAGTCCCAACACCATGAGCTAAAACTCTAGATCCATCAGCCATTGTAACAGAGGGTAAAGGATTCAGAGAGGACAAAGAGGAAAGCAAAGATTTGTTACCAATAATGTGATCTGTGGCTCTCGAGTCAAGAACTCAAGAGTCAAAAAAAGAAGATGGACTCAGACCAATAAAAGATGTACTTGTGTGTGCTACAGATGCAGTAGAACTGGAAGGTTGTTGATCCTTATACCATTTGAGAAATTTACTGAAAATAACAGAGTCATCACTGATATCAGATGAAGGAGGATCCTCAGTACGTTATTGTGACGAAGAAGTAGTTTGAACAATTGCAGCAGATCTAGGAGGGCGACCATGTAATGCATAACGCCTGTCAATTGTGTGGCCTACCTTGCCACAATGGTTACACTTGAGACGTCCTTTTCCTGGTTTGTGAGAGTGATTGCGGTCATGACGTTGAGATGCCAACGTAGAGGAAACATATGTATCATTGATGGGTCTACTAGGTACACGCAAAAGAGTGGAACAAGTAGAAGTCAAAGTGGGAACAATAGGTGAACCCAAAATCTGATCACGAACATGAGAATACTCATCAGCAAGGTCGTGCAATGCTAGCAGCATGAAGAACTTTGACCGTTGCTCTATTTCTTTAGCAAGAGTAGAAGCATGAGACAATAATTCATTAAACTCATGAAAAAGAGCATGAATTTTACCCATATAATCAGTCATGGAGTCCTGACGCCGAGGAGCAAGAACATTGAGAAGATCATGACAAACACCATAAAGATGTTGAGTATCATTGGTGTATAATAATTTAGCGTGTTCCCAGATTTTAAAACATGTTTCGTAAGAACGAAAAATTTGTTTTAAAGAGGAATGAAGGGTACCCTTGAGAACAATGCATAACTGAGCATCAACTTTCAACCAATGGGTAACTGCAGCGGAATCAATAGTTGTCACATTCTGAGTAATATGATCAAGATACCCTTGACTCTTAAGCCAAAGTTTAACGTCTGATGCCCAAGTTGCATAATTAGTACCATCTAACTTATCAATAGATAAATGCACATTGACATAGTTAGCATATATGGACGGGTTAGAAGCCATGAACAAGCAAGAGAGTACAAAACCTAGAACTCGAAAGAGGCCCAATCAACACAGTCAGGTCATGGTGAGCCCAATGAAGGTGGTCGGCAATGAAGACAATGACTAACAGCGACGACGGTTGTAGTGGGCAGGATCAACAGAAAAAAAACCTTATGCTCTAGATAGCATGTTGAATATAGTGAAAAACTATATTTGGGATTAATCTCCCTTGTGTTAAATACACACATAGGGTTCTCTATTTATAATAGAAGAAATATGGGTTAAGCCCAAAATACAAATAAGAAATAATAACAAACTAACTAAAAGATAAAAGATAAAGATAAAAGATAAATATAAAATAAAGATAATATATCTAACATAGTCAATCAAATCATAATGCAAATTCATACTAAGAGAACCAAGTACATCAAAACATCAGTAACTGATATGTACTCGAACATGTATGATACATCTTACAAATTTTATCAATGATTAGTTGATAATTACTAGGATTTTAACTACTTATATTATTAGTTTATTTTATCAAGAAATAAGGGAAGATGTATCAAGAAAACTGAAGTCCCTTAATTAGGTGGGGTGTCATAAATATATTAGCATAAATTTAATTCTATGAATGTCTAAGGTGCGTGCATATTAAGTTCCAGGAATTGACTCCCCAAACAATAATTCAGTGAGAGTCACACTCATACAAATTCTTCGAAATTCACAGCCACACAAGTCCAACGGTGTGATGGAAGCTTGGGTATAGTCAGTCGTTCCTCGTACGTTCTCCTTTATCTTCTACGCTTAATAACATAGAAAATTTAAGCCAAAGGCAAAGACTTATCATAAGTACTCTCTCTAGTTTCAAGTATAAACAAACTACTGGTGAACATATAATTATAAGCAAATTTCAACTTCTTAAACTATATTTATCTTTAAACCTAAGCACGTTTCCAAATGAATTAATATAATTGGGGTAATTTGGTAAAAGTATATTTATATTATCACTAGTGGGAAAACGCCGTTTAACGTCAGTTCATAGACGTCAGTTAGAGGTTCACTAACGTAATATGATGACTGGTGGCATATCCGTAAATAACTGAAATTAGGAGACGTCGGCTACCTGTGCAAACAATGTCTCAAACAATACAGACGTCGGGCACACTGCACATGGACGTCTAAAAGGTCTACAGGAAGGTAAATAGTCGTCATATGGACGCCTAATACAACCACACCAACGTCTACACTTGTCCTTAGACGTCGCCTGGAAACAAGAGATGTCTGTAGTTCTGCCAGGAAGGTCAATAGTCGCCACGTAGACGTCGAGTAGTTGAGCACTGACGTTTGTGTCCTGACAGGTTGGTGCATGTAATTAATGTTCGTGCACATAGACGCTGGTGCCCCTTAAGAACGAACGTCTATAGCTTAACAGTTAGGTGAATTGTAATAATTTTTCCGCCATATAGACAGCGGGCAAATAGTTGGTGACATCTATAACATTAGAGACGTCGGTCACCCATGCAATGGACGCCTAAAATCCGCGCCATTAATAATATTTAAATCATAAAGACGTAAAATTAGTGAGAACACCGACGTCTATAACATTCTAGACGTCGGTGGACTAACGTAACCGACGTCTATAGGATTTTATAGTACAGAACGCGAACCCGCGAGCAGTTACCACTATTCATCGTCTTCTTCCTCGCGCTTGTTGTTGCGGCATTGCTTTCCAGGTTGATTTTCTCTCTTTTGCACCATTTAAATTCAGTTTTACTCCGATTAAGTTACTCTTCGATGAAATATCCTCCATTTGAACCGATTAAAATTCGTTTTCGTTACGTTTTGATGCAGTTTGTGGCGTGTTCTGGGGCGACGTTTTTGACCCTTTTTGGCCTATATTTTTGGGCGTGCAATCCTCCATTTCCCTCCATTGCTGTTTTAATCTGCTAAAAAGGTTAGCTTCTTTGTTGAAAACTTTTAGGTTTAATTACCTTTTTAGTTCCCAAGTTGGGGGTTGAATTTCTGTTTTGTACCCGCTTTTAAAAATGATGGTATTTGGTCCCCAAGTTACTAATTTTGCTGTTATTAGATCCCTTACGTTAAGTAATTTGTAACAGCGTTAATTTACGCTTATGTGGCTGCATTTTTTTTTCTCTCCTCTGCTTTTCCTGACAGTTATTTCTCTCTCTTCTATTTCTCTATCAACATTGTATAGATAGATAGAAGGCAGCAAATGTGTGAGATTTTTCAATATTAAATTACCGAAAAAGAAATTAACATCAGCAACTCCATATACTTCACTATCCTACCAAAACTAAACACTGTACTGCTTTCTCTCTCTCTGCGCTCTACCATGGCGACGTCGTCTGGTTCGGTGAACAACGCCATGCCCTCAGGCCTCCAAGAAGTGCTTCTCAACCGAAAGCGCACCGAACAAGAAGAAGAAGAAGAACCCAACAATAATGCCCAAACCTCAATTTCGCCCTCGCAACCTTCTTCACCCGCCGATGATGCCGTCGTCGACGAAGGTGACAACTCATAATCTCCAAACTCGTCATGTTGGTAACCAACAACGACGACATCGAGTCCCTGGGTCTAACATTCCTCGTCCAAGCTCTCGTGCGCAATCTTCTTCTCGTTTTCTTTTGTCCCCATTTCAAATTACTGCAACATATGATGGTGACCCTGAGGGAGTTTGACGGTGGAAGGAGAAATGATATATATAAATTTTGAGAGTGAAGTAGTTATTATGCAGTGGTAGGTGTTAGATACAGTGCCCCCAGCTGGTGGCAAGTGGCAACTATGACAGTCAATGGTATTAGAGAAAACTGACAAGTTTGGAAGAAATCAGAGTATGCAGTACAGTGCATTTAGTTAAAAGTATATCAGAAAACTCCCCAGACCCACATAAACTGCAAATAAGGTAGTAATATCAGTTGCTTTCTACCATTCTGATTTTCATCTCCTTCCTATTTTTAAATCTGTCCTTCTTTTCCTCACATGCAGTAAAACCAACGTGATGGGCCTTTTCATCTTTAGTTTTTATAATTATACATTTTTTTAGTTTTTAAATTTTTACGTAAAATTAAAATTTATTTTTATCTTAAATTTTGACATAATTTGATTTTGAAATTTTAAAAATTATAAATGTGATTTTTTTAACTCAAACAAATAAATTCATAGAGATTGATGGGGTAAGATTATTAGTATTAGAGATTGAAAAGTTTTTACTGTGAATTTGCAGTATTTGTGAACGGAAAACTTTGCAAAGACCCAAAAGCAGTGAAAGCAGAAAAATGTTTCAGTGTGGTAATTAATGATGAGAGAGAAAAATAAAAAAGAGAGAAAGAAATGTCAGAAAAAGTAGAAGAGAGAGAAAAAAAATGCAGCCACATAAGCGTAAATTAACGCCGTTACAAGTTACTTAACAGAAAGGACCTAATAACAGCAAAATTAGTAACTTGAGGATCGAATACCATCATTTTTAAAAGCGGGTACAAAACAAAAATTCAACCCTCAACTTGGGGACTAAAAAGGTAATTAAACCAAACTTTTATTGTATGTGTGTTATTGTCTTTTGTGTATGCATGTTATTGGATTTTGCGTTTGCATGTTTTTGGCTTTTAGGTATGCATGTGTTATCGGCTTTTGAATATGCATGCGATAAATTTTAGCGGTGTTATTATAATTGGCATGTTAGATTATAAGTATCAAATTATTGAGTGAAACTTAGTTCACGTTTGAAATTTAATACAAACGATAAATTTTTTAATCGTTTGTATTAAATTTTGAATTGTCCGATTGGACAGTTTGGGAAAATTATTTTTCATAAATTTGCTATAACATGTACGTTTGAGTTTATGCATAAGATTGATGAAATTTCGGTTCATTATTTGTGTTGTTCTCCGGATGCATATTTGATTGTGGTCATTCTTGTGACTACTCTCATTTCGTGTATTTCGGAGACCAATGCGAAATGCTACCGAAATTTTATTAAATTTATGATGTAGACTTCTTTGCACATGTCTTAGCAATTTATGAAAAATATTTTTCCTGAATGGGTATGACCTAACGTTGTGCGAGTTAAGAAATTTATCCTGATGAACTATGTTATGAACATAGTATGGATCGAAGCTGGATGAATGCACGTCGCATATCTAAAGAATATGAGAAGGGTGTTTCTGTGTTCTTGCAATATGTTAAAGAAAATGCAAAGTTTGTGAACGAGACATATTTTTGTCCTTGTGTTTGTTGTCTTAATCATATATGACAAGACTTAGGCAATTTGCATGATCATCTATTCATGTTCGGCATAACGAGAACGTATACCGTTTGGACTTGGCATGGAGAAGTACTGGACCAGCCTATGACGTCACGAGGAACAAATTATGTGGAAGAATGAATGAGTGATCATTTAGAGGACATGATACATGATGTTGGTGAAGATAAATTTCGAAGAGCTAATTTGTACGATTCTCTTATCAATGATTCAGAGCAACCGTTGTACCTAGGCTGCACAAACTTTACACGTTTGTCTACAACTTTGAAGTTGTTTAGTTTAAAAGCAAGGAACGGATGGACCGATAAAAGTTTCACGAAGTTGTTGGAGTTGCTGAAGGAGATGCTTACAGAAAGTAATACTCTTCCTATTTAAAATTACGAGGCCAAAAACGTTTTATGTCCAATGGGTCTTGAATATCAGAAGATACATGCTTGCCCCAATGATAGTGTTTTGTACATCAAGGAGTTTGCTTCGCTAAAGTATTGTCCAACATGTGGTTTAAGCCGTTTTAAAAAGAAATCTGACAAAAACACTGGTGAAAAAGGTAATGATGGTGCACCTGGTAAGGTGATGTGGTATTTGCCTATAATACCTAGGTTCAAACGTATGTTCTCTGTTAAGGATGATGCAAAGAAGCTTAAATGGCACGTTTTAGGAAGAAAGTGCGATAATCTTCTTCGACACCCAGCAGATTCACCAAAGTGGAAGAAGATCGATGAAACATTTCCAGAATTTGGTGCAGATCCAAGAAACTTAAGACTTGCATGTGCAACTGATGGTATGAATCTGTACGGGAACTTAAGTAGCACACACAGTTCATGGCCATTTATGTTGATGATATACAATCTTTCTCCTTTGTTGTGCATGAAGAGAAAATATGTCATGTTGTCAATGATGATATCTGGTCCTAAACAACCTGGCAATGACATTGATGTTTACTTGAAACCTTTAATTGATGATTTGAAATTGTTGTGGGAAGAAGGTGTCGAAGTGTTTGATTCAGTTGTTGAAGAGAAATTCCGTTTGTGTGCAATGTTGTTTTGCACTATAAATGATTTCTCAGCCTATGGAAACTTGAGCGGTTATAGTGTTAAAGGAAATTTTGCATGTCCGATTTGTGAAGAAAATACTAGTTACCTTCAATTGAAGCATGGTCAGAAGACGGTTTATACAAGACATCGTAAATTCCTTCCTCGCAATCACCCTTATCGTAGATTGTAAAAAGCATTCAATGGAAGTTCCGAGGATGAGGTTGTGTGCAGACCCCGAAATGGTGAAGAGGTGTACAATGAAGTCAAAAACATTGACATTGTATTCGGAAAACATCGTAAAAGTACATCTGCAAAAAATGTTTGGAAGAAACGATCAATATTTTTTAATCTTCCTTATTGGTCTAAACTTGATGTTAGACATTGTATTGATGTGATGCACGTAGAAAAAAATGTTTGTGACAGTGTCATCGGAACTTTATTAAACATGAAAGGGAAGACCAAAGATGGAATAAAATCAAGACAAGATTTGGCTGAAATGGGAATCCGAACAGAGTTACATCCACAGACAATAGGATGACGCACCTATTTGCCCCCAGCCTGTCATACTCTTTCTAAAAAAGAAAAACAAAGTTTTTGTAACTCTTTAAGAAGTGTGAAGTTTCCACAAGGTTATTCTTCTAATATTAGTAACATTGTTTCTATGCAAGAGCTAAAGTTAGTTGGTTTAAAGTCTCATGATTGTCATATATTGATGCAACAATTGTTACCAGTTGTTATTCGAGGCATATTACCTCCTTTTGTTAGGGGTATTCTAACACGTCTGTGTTTGTTCTTTAATGCCATTTGCAAGAAAGTTGTTGACCCTCGATGTTTAGATCAATTGGAAAATGAAGGAATAAGACTACTATGTGAATTGGAGATGTATTTTCCACCTTCTTTTTTTGATATCATGGTTCATTTGATCGTTCATCAAGTTCGAGAAATTCGAATATGTGGGTCGGTTTACCTAAGGTGGATTTATCCTGTTGAAATTTACATGAAAATCTTAAAGGGATATGCTAAGAATCAGTATAGACCAGAAGCTTCAATCATAGAGCGATACATTGCAGAAGAAGCCATTGAATTTTGTTCAGCTTACATGCCAAGTTGTGAACCAGTAGGTCTACCCAAGAGCATACATGAAGGAAAATGTGAAGGTAAGGGTCGTGGTGTGAGGATTCAAAGAGTGAGTAGAAAAGAAGTTGATCAAGCTCATTTGTACATCTTAAACAACACTGATGATGTTATTCCTTACATTTCTGAACATGTTAATGAAATAAAGGCATCACACCCAAGAATGAGTGAAAAATGGCATCTTAATGAACATGTCAAGACCTTCTTACAGTGGTTTAAGAAAAAGATTTATGCGATCCACATGTTTCTGAAACTCTATTGAGGTTATCTCGGGGGTCGAACACAGATGTCATTACATATGGTGGGTACTATATTAACAATATCTCTTTTCAGACAAAGGAAGAAGATGATAAAAGTAGAGCTCAAAATAGTGGGGTTACACTAAAAGCTGAGTCAGGGCACTTTTCTAGTTCTAAAGACAAAAATCAAATCACTGCATCAATTAATTATTTTGGAGTTATACAAGAAATATGGGAGGTGGATTATGTGAGGTTTAGAGTCCCCGTTTTCAAGTGTAAATGGGTTGATATAAATTTGGAATCATTACAGATGGCTCTGGTTTCACATTTGTAGATCTTAAAAAGATGAGTTTCACTGATGAACCATTTATTATGGCAAGTCAAGCAAGGCAAATATTCTACGTCAGTGATCCAGCTAATGAAAAATGGTCAGTGGTTTTGGAAGGAAAAAACATGCACGAGTTTGATAATGAAGAATCTCTTCATATACTTGAGACAACATGTGGCACATCAAGACCCATTGAACACTCAATTGATGACATTGTCGATGACATACATGCAATTCGTAGTGATCACGATGAAGGGATCTGGGAGAAAACAATATCTTAATAAGTAATGTCTTGTTTTTTGTTTAGACTTTATATGAACTTTTATTCAGATGAAAATTTCAATTTCAATTCATACTAACCTTGTATATATTTTTCAGGTATGTCGACCTCAGACTCAGCATCAGGACAGAGCAGACGTACACGAGGAGTGACACGTTTGCCAGAGACGACAACTGGACAAGTTCCTGGGCAGAGAAGACATCTTGAGATTGACCCCAGAACCAGTGTGGCATCAGAGCCAAATGCTAATAGATTTAGCAGTCATCTGGGTAAGATAGCCAAAACTCATGTATATATCCTTCATCCAACTTGGGATGAAGTCCCACAGGTTGAGAAAAACCTCTTATTGCAAGATGTTCAGGTATGGTTACTTATAAAAAATTTCCTTATATACTTATTCCTTTGATCTTATTATGTCATTCACACGTTCCTTGTTTTAGACAGCTAAAATTTGATGTTCCAAACACACTTGACATGAGGAAGAAAGTCTTATCGCAGATATCTAAGAGATGGATGGATTTCAAGACAAGGCTGACACGTCTGTACGTATTTGGAAACAGACAACATGAGAATCCATCTCAGCATTATTCCTTCACAGAAGAAGAATGGATGCAGTTTCGTCAATCTAGAGAGACTGAGGAATGGAAGGTATTTATCTTAACCAACAACGTCTTCAAAGGAGTTTTTATTATTATACAATTATGCATAAAAATGGTTTTACAGGGTAAAAGGTTAGCCGCCCAAGAAAGGCAAAGGCTAAATGATGCACCACACGTGTTATCACGAGGTGGTTATGCCAAACTGGAGAAGAAACTTAGAAAGAATCGAGCGGATGAGTTGGGGCTTGACTCCCCGGACCTAGCACCTCCACCCACAAGGTACGAGATGTGGAAGGCTGCTCGGACGAAATCAGATGGGAAAATGACATCTGCCTCCGCCGTAGTGATCTCACAGAGAATTGTAAGTTGAAATTGTAAACATTGTTTGATTGTCTTTTTATCATATCTTGCAATTTAAGTAACGTAATTTTTTTAATGTGCAGGATGAGTTGGTTGACCAACAGACACAGGGAACATTTACTCCCCAAGGTAGGGAGGACATTTTAACAACAGCCATTGGAAAACCAGAGCACCCAGGACGTGTATGTGCAGTTCCTGGGTCGATTGGTCTTCGTGACTACTTTGGCCCTGTACAAAAAAAAACTCAATCAACGAATCAGGAGGCACTGAGGCAGATGGATCTTCAGTGGGAACAAAGAATTCGTCAAATGGAGCAACAATTCACTAAGCAGCTAGAAGAACAAAAACAAATACAAAGAGCGCTTGAAGAGAAGCTGCAATCCATGACGTAGGGCACCCTGGGCGTGCCCACTGAAACTCCCACACCACCTTCTGCCAGCACCAAAGGATCCTGCTCTGCTGTTGAACCTAATGACTACATTGGTCAATATGACTTGTTGGTTGATGGGGATCCCGCACGCATTGTGGCTATTGGACGAGTAGTTGAGGGAGGCCAGACTGTTCATGGTGTTCCCATATCACCCCAGCACGTGTGTGTCATGATTGACGAGGTTCGGGATCCCCAGGCTCAAGTGCTTATACCCACTCCAGAAGTTCAATTTGTGGGGGAGGTCATAGGAAGTTATTTAGCTTGGCCTAGAGCATTGGTTATCACACACATTGGTACACACATTGGTTATCACTAATTTTATATTTTATATTTTTATCACACGTCCTCATAAGCAGCCGATGCATGAGGCACCAATACCTGAATATGATGATGGTGATGATGGTGATGACATGGCTGAAGTGGAGGATGATCCCATAGCAAAACTATTGTCAAACATTCCCAAGTTCAACAAAAGGATCAATACAAATATAATGGGATTTAAGAGTATTTGCTCTCCTCGCCCCCCATATGCCAATATATATCACATTCAATGATGTATCGGAGATCATTGCGGGAGACAAGATGTTGAATATTTCCATTATTCAACTCTGGTGCATGTAAGATAGTTAATTTTGTCTATCATAATATTTTAATTTAGATGCCTACTTTGTAACAAGTTAACTTTGTTGTTATAGGTACATGGACACAGTCATGTAGACCAAGGTCGGGCTTCCGTTTACGGATTTGTTGAACCTCAGACCATTCAACGTTGTGGAAACACAGTTGAAACGAAACAAAATTATTTGCAAACTTGGATGGCTGAGTCAAACAGAGACATATACCTTGTGCCATACATTGATGGGTATGTGTTGTTTTATGTAAAAGGTAATTAAAGTTTACTTAATTAGTTTACTAACTATTTATGATGTTCCAAACAGGGCACATTGGTAGTTGTTGGTTCTCATTCCCAAAAAAAGTACAGTTGTATTCTTCTGTTCGCTGCAAAGGAAGATGAAAAATGACTTGAGAAACATGCTTCAAGGGTAAGTGTTTCGCCAAAAATGACTTTTAAATTCATGTCGGCCTTAATTTTTTATGATTTGATACTTATATTAATATTACTTTGTGTTTTAATGTAAATAGAGTTATGGGTAAATCTCGAGGTCAGCTAAATCAAGTCCTGTATCGAAAGGTTTGGTGTATTTATAGTTTTAATTCATTTACTATGTTATTCAATGATCTTAATTCTTGACTATATTTTAGTTTGTCATTTTAGTGCAACAAACAGCTAGATTCATGGGAATGCGGATACTATGTGATATCTTGGATTAAGACCATCATTCGAGTTGCCATTACAGATAACTGGAATGAGGTAATAATCATGCTTACTTTGAAAACATCAGAAATCAATTAATAATTTTGAAAACATATATCAAACTATAATCAATATTCCTTAATTGTGTAGCACTTCAACAATTTATCTGCTTTACCCGAAGACACCATAAAGCAGTTAAGGCAGGAGTGAACAACTTATCTTGTGCAAAAGTGGAACTAGCAAGACTTTTTTTTGTTGTTGAACATTACTTAAATTTATTTTAGGTTTATAATTTCATATTTTTGATCTTTGATTGATTGAATTATATCTATTTATAGCTCAAACTCAAATATTTATTATAAATAATTGTTCTGGTAAAATTTTCTGATTTTCAGGTGTGGTTTTATTCGAAAAATAAAATATTTATTAAAAAAACATTACCCAGTAGACGTCGATTAATGCAAAACCGACGTCTACAGACGTCTGTCAGTGCACAAATCGACGTCCAATAAGTTACAGTGGACAAAACATTCCAGAACGTATAGATGTCTCTTTCGTTGACGACAGACGTCTATGGTAACTTCTATTTTATCTGTGACCGACGACTACTTAAACGTCGTCTGTGTACACAGCCGACGTCTATATAGACTTCTGTGTTATTCTGACCGATGTGTAGTTAATGTCACCCGAATAGACGTCGGTTCGATAAGTGACGTCAAAAGGCCAAAATAACCGAGGTAAAACAACATTTTTCCACTAGTGTGTACACAAATAAAACCACAAAATAAACTTAACATTAATGTAGAAAAAGAAAAGTACTTGTGGTCCATTTATCAAAAATAGTTGCCCACACTAGTGCAGAAAGGGCTTTAGACGTCTATTATTTTGGGCTTTTAACGTCTTTTTCACAATCGACATCATTACGGGTGACGTTAATGGGACGTCGAATTTACATATAACAAACGTCTATAGAGACGTCAGTTAGTGCCATGTCCGACGTCTATATAGACGTCGTTTTTGGGTCGAAACACCATAAGAAATCCAAAAGACGCGCTTTTTCTGGGAGGCAGCTAGCAAAGGCAGAATGTGGTACTACGTTACCCAAAGAGAGGAACAAAACTACACTAAAACACAACACAACGAAAACAGATTTTAATCAGTTGAATTAGAAGATAATCGATGACAGACTAATATAATCGGACTGAAACAAAGTTTAAACGGTTTAAATAAAAAAAGACGCACCTGGAGCAAGGCCGCAAGAGAGAAAAAGGAGAGCAGGAAGACGAAGATGTTTGCGTAACTGCGAGTCTGTGGATTATTTAACATGAATTTAGACGTCGGTTAGCTCACTAATGTGACGTCCAAGATAACTTTTAATCTGCCTTTTGCAGGAAACTTAGACGTCGGACACAATGGGCGCCGACGTCTACGGCGCTAATCGGAATGACTTTTCAATTCCGGTCAGGAAAGTAGACGATGGTTGACCTGGGGCACCGACCTCTATAACATATTAGACGTCGGCCCCCTACTACTGGACGTCGAAGTGTCTGCGAGTTTGGTGAGTAGCATTAATTACAGCCACATAGACGTCGGTCCCCCCAGAAACCAAACGTCTATGTGGCAGAAATTGATTGTCTTCTCGCCTTCCTGTCAGGCCCACTGACGTCAAGTCAAGGGGCACAAACGTCTATAAAATTATAGACATTGGTTATTTATTACGTGACGTCTAAGCGCCTGGGAATCAGGTGAAGAACATTAATTGCAGCCAGATAGACGTGAAAAATCAATTTTAACGTGAAAAATCCTCTCGGAAAAAACCACGGGACCTAGTCCACAAAAATATCTCCACTATGAAAGTAGGATTACAGTATTTCTCTCACTCTCTGAGGATCTCTCTGTGTAAATCTCACCCTCTCGGATGGTATACAAAATACTCTCAGTTCCACACACTTACAAAAAAACACTCTCTCAAATTTCTTCCCCTTCACCGTGGCTCTCTTTTTCTCACGATGGTTTTCTTCTTCTCTGTTATATATGTCTCCCTCACTCCACGATTTGTCTTCATTTTATAGCCAAATGAAGGGCAAACAATTGTGGTTTCGTAGTTGGTAAGTCTGTGGTGTGGTAGCTGGCAGATTCCTTTTCCCATCTTGCAAGGTGGAAAGCAAATAACTTTCGGTGCACACATACTGCAGCTTTGCTTCATGCTTTTTTTTTTTGGTGGATGCACATGTGTGTGGGTCCATTGTTAATGTTTTTTCAACAAATCTCCCCCATAAACATTAAATGGACCTTTTTCATCTTTCTGACTTAGTCAGAAGGTACTACGATACCAGCACCTTGGCAACAGTCTTCAACCTTTTTGGTTGGTATTGACTTAGCCATCATGTCAGACCAATTTAAGTCTGTATGGATTTTCTCTATCTTCAATTTCTTCTCATCCAGCGCTTCTCGTATCCAGTGATATCGTACGTCGATAAGTTTCGAGCGTGAATGGAACATGGGGTTCTTGGTTAGATGGATGGTACTTTGATTATCACAGTTCACCACATAATCGTCTTGATTATGTCCTAATTCACTTAGGAAATTCTTCATCCATAACATCTCTTTAGAGGCTTCAGTCACTGCTACATATTCTGCTTCAGCAGTAGACAATGTCACACATTTTTGTAGCTTTGACTGCCAAGAAACAGCTCCCCTACAAAAGTAATCAGATAACCTGATGTTGACTTCCTTGAATCGACATCTCCAGCCATGTCTGAGTCTGAATATCCAATTAGCTTTAGGTCTCCATTGCCAAAACACAAGCTTCTTTTGGCAGATCCTCTGAGATACCTTAGTATCCACTTAACAGCTTCTCAATGCTCCTTTCCTAGATTTGACAGGAATCTGCTCATAACTCCTACAGCATAGCCAATATCTGGCCTTGTACAAACCATTTCATACATAAGGCTACCCACGGCAGAAGGGTAGGGTACCTTGCTCATTTCTTCTTTTTCTTCTTCATTCTTTGGACAATACGACTTGCTGAGTTTGAAATGTCCAGCAATTGGAACACAAGCAGATTTGGCAT